>CM052799.1:79334445-79377481 GCA_028533885.1 Nasua narica
CTAATCCAAAGGAAATAGAAACAATCATCAAAAATTATTATCAACAGCTATATGCCAATAAGCTAAACAACCTAGAAGAAATGGAAGCATTCCTGGAAACCCATAATCTTACAAGACTGAAACAGGAAGACATTGACAACCTGAATAGACCAGTATCTAGTAATGAGATTGAAGCAGTGATCAAAAACCTCCCCAAAAACAAGAGTTTTGGGGGGGGGGCCTGACAGATTGCCTGGGGAATTCTACCAAATATTCAAGGAAGAAATGATACCTATTCTCCTGAAACTGTTTCAAAAAATAGAAACAGAAGGAAAACTTCCAGACTCTTTCTATGAAGCCAGCATTATCCTGATCCCCAAAACAGGCAAAGACCCCATCAAAAAGGAGAATTTCAAACCAATATCCCTGATGAATATGGATGCCAAGATTCTCAACAAGATCCTAGCCAATAGGATCCAACAGCACATTGAAAAGATTACTCATCATGACCAGGTGGGATTTATCCCCGGGATGCAAGGGTAGTTCAACATTCACAAATCAATCAATGTCATAGAACAAATCAACAACAGAAGAGAGCAGAACCACATGGTCCTCTCAATCGATGCAGAAAAAGCATCTGACAAAATTCAGCATCTGTTTGTGATTAAAACTCTTCAAAGTATAGGGATAGAAGGAACATTCCTCAACATCATAAAGTCTATCTATGAAAAGCCCACAGCAAATATCATTCTCAACAGGGAAAAGCTGACAGCCTTCCCTTTGAGATCAGGAACACGACAAGGATGCCCACTCTCGCCACTCTTGTTCAACATAGTACTAGAAGTCCTAGCGACAGCAATCGGACAACAAAAAGAAATAAAAGGTATTCAAATTGGAAATGAAGAAGTCAAACTCTCTCTCTTTGCAAATGACATGACACTTTATATGGAAAACCCCAAAGACTTCACCCCCAAACTACTAGAACTCATATAGCAATTCAGTAATGTGTCAGGATACAAAATTAATGCACAAAAATCAGTTGCTTTCCTATATACTAACAATGAAAATATGGAAAGGGAAATTAGAGAATCGATACCATTACTTGTAACACCAAGAACCATAAGATGCCTGGGAATAAACCTAACCAAAAAGGTAAAGGATCTATACTCGAGGAACTACAGAATGGTCATGAAAGAAATTGAAGACGACACAATAAGGTGGAAAAGCATTCCATGCTCATGAATTGGAAGAATAAACATTGTTAAAATGTTTATACTGCCCAGAGCAATCTATACGTTCAAAGCCATCCTGATAAAAATTCCACCAGTTTTTTTCAGAGAGCTGGAACAAACAATCCTAAAATTTGTATGAAACCAGAAAAGACCCCGTATTGCTAAGGAAATGTTGAAAAAGAAAAACAAAGCTAGGGGCATCACATTGCCTGATTTCAAACTTTACTACAAAGCGGTGATCACTAAGACAGCAAGGTACTGGCACAAAAACAGACACATAGACCGGTGGAAAAGAGTAGAGAGCCCAGAGATGGACCCGCAACTCCACGGTCAAATCATCTTTGACAAAACAGGCAAAAATATCCAGTGGAAAAAAGACAGTCTCTTCAATAAATGGTGCTGGGAAAACTGGACAGCTATATGTAGAAGAATGAAACTTAACCATTCTCTTACACCATACATGAAGATAAACTTGAAATGGATAAAAGACCTCAATGTGAGGCAGGCATCGATCAAAACCCTAGAGAAGAACATAGGCAGTAACCTCTTCAACATCAGCCACAGCAACTTCTTTCAGGACATGTCCCCAAAGGCAAAGGAAACAAAAGCGAAAATGAACTTTTGGGACTTCATCAAGATAAAAAGCTTCTGCACAGCAAAGGAAACAGTCAACAAAACAAACAGGCAACCCACAGAATGGGAGAAGATATTCGCAAATGACACTACAGACGAAGGTCTGATATCTAAGATCTGTAAAGAACTCCTCAAACTCAACACTCACAAAACAGATAATCACATCAAAAAATGGGCAGAAGACATGAACAGACACTTCTCCAAAGAAAACATACAAATGGCTAACAGACACATGAAAAAATGTTCATCATCTTTAGCCATCAGGGAGATTCAAATCAAAACCACACTGAGATACCATCTTATACCAGTTAGAATGGCCAAAATCAACAAGACAGTAAACAACAAATGCTGGAGAGGATGTGGAGAAAGGGGAACCCTCCTCCACTGTTGATGGGAATGCAAGTTGGTGCAGCCACTTTGGAAAACAGTGTGGAGATTCTTCAGGAAATTAAAAATAGAGCTACCCTATGACCCTGCAATTGCACTACTGGGTATTTACCCCAAAGAAGCAGATGCAGTACAAAGAAGGGCCACATGTACCCCAATGTTCATAGCAGCAATGGCCACAATCACCAAACTGTGTAAAGAACCAAGATGCCCTTCAACGGATGAGTGGATAAGGAAGATGTGGTACATCTATACAATGGAATATTATGTCTCCATCAGAAAGGATGAATACCCAACTTTTGTATCAACATGGACGGGATTAGAAGAGATTATGTGGAGTGAAATAAGTCAGGTGGAGAGAGTCAATTATCTTATGATCTCACTTACATGTGGAGCATAAAGAAAATCATGGAGGGCATTGTGAGAAGGAAGGAAAGGGTGAATGGGGGGAAATCGGAGTGGGCGATGAACCATGAGAGACTGTGGACTCTGAGAAACAAACTGAGGGGTTTGGAGGGGTGGGGGTGGGGGGTTGGGTGAGCCTTGTGGTGGGTATTGAGGAGGTCACGTATTGCATGGAGCACTGGGTGTGGTGCATGAACAATCAATCTTGTAACACTGAAAAAATAAACATATTTGGGAAAAAAAATACTGGTGTATTATATGACATGATCTTGTTTTCTAGACATGACTCTTTTTTTTTTTAAAGATTTTATTTATTCACCTGACAGAGAGAGATCACAAGTAGGCCGAGAGTCAGGTAGAGAGACAGGGGAAGCAGGCTCCCTGCAGAGCAGAGAGCCTGAAGTGGGCTTGATCCCAGGACCCTGAGATCATGACCTGAGCTGAAGGCAGAGGCTTTAACCCACTGATCCACCCAGGTGCTCTATGACTTTTCATTTTTATAAACTTACTTATAATAATACTGGATAGATTTTTATAGACTTTCCCCCTCCTATTTTGAAAAAACTAATAGTTTTCTCCAGATATCATTTCAAATGTATATGTTCACGGACAAGGATTAGTATTGCTCAGAATCATTCTAATCATTCCAAATCATTCATAAAACATTTTTACAGATGTTGGTTTAAGATTTTGTTTTTAAGATTTTAAGTAATCTCTATACCCAACATGGGACTCAAACCCACAACCCCGAAATCAAGAGTTACATGCTCCACTGACTGTGCCAGCCCGGTCCCCTGGTTTATGATTTTTTTAATAGAAGAAAAAGCTCATATTATTAGGCATGGATATATTCTAGATTTGAAGTATCTGCAAAGACAAAATGACTGTGGCTTTCTTTGTCACAGAAATACTGACAATCTTCTGTTAAAGCTATATACTGCTTTTTTTTGGTTATAATAAAGCATTTTCTTTTACATTAATTTTTTTTAATTTATTCATTTGAGACAGAGAGATACAGAGAGAGAGCATGAGCAGGGGGAGAGGCAGAAGCAGACTCTCCCCTGAGCCGGGAGCTCTACTCAGGGCTTGATCCCAGGACCTGGAGACCATGACCTGAGCCCAAGGCAGACACTCAACCATCTGAGCCACCCAGGCATCCCTACATTGAAAATTCTTTGTAAATATTTTAATAGCTGCATAGTATTAAGATATATCACAACCCAACTTGTGATACTTTTCTGTGCTTCATGTTTCCCTTGATTTCCCACTCACATTTATTAATGAAAGAGCAAGACTACATGGCGGCTTCTGCCAATTCTGCCCTCTCCTTCGAATAGTTGGCTGGTTCCAGGCACAAGCATGTCAACAAATATGTTTCATTTTAGGGTGAGCAGGCAGAAATCAGGCAGGTTGTTAGGCAAGCTGGGGTTTATACCAAACCCCTATTTAAAAAAAAAAAAAAGGTCCCCAAATGGAGGACTCTAGAGCACTAACCCTCATGTGAAACCCTGGCTTCTTTGAAACAGATAATTTTTTTTTTTTAGAGTTCTAAGTTTATTACTATAGTTTAAATATTCTTTGACTCATTTTCAAGCCAGAGTAGTAATTGTACGCCTGCTGCAAGGATTACTATACTTTAAGCTCTTGGCATAGTATCTGGCAGAAGGTAAATTCTTAATAATTACTGTTGATTCATTGTCTTTCTCTCCCATTTGTGAAGATAGCAACTTGTCTTCCTAGCATAATATCATCATGCTTAGTAAGACTTAATATCGTTATGTCCCACCATCAAGCACACTGACCAGCACAGAGAGGTACTCAATGTTTGTTGAATGTCTGAAGGAAGTATTTTGGTGAGGGTAGAATTTACGCAACGTCTGAATCAGAACACATGCTCTAAGTCTGGGTTTTCCAGTGTTCCACATTGGCTTCCTGCACTATTTGATTTAAGCAAACTGCTTAATGTCTCCAGGCCTCAATTTCCTCAGTTTGTTTTTTGTTTTATCTTTTTTCAAATTGGAGTGATTAGCATACAACATTATATTAGTTTCCTGTGTACAACACAGTGATGTGACCGTTACACATGCTATGAAATGATCACCACGATGAGTCTACGTTGATCATTTGCTTTTTTAGAGGACTCTTGCAGCCTTCTGTCTGAAGCAAATGCCACAGCTATGCAGGAGTGTTACAGACCTACCCCTGCAGCCCATCTACAGGTTAACTCTTCAGTAAAAAATCTTGATTTTGCTTTCCCTTCTCACTCTTGCTTTCCATACCAGCCAATCAGGGGACTCCATTGTAAAACAAAAGGTTACCACCTGTGCTATAGCCTTCTCTTATTTCAAAATGATTTTGAGGTATGTCGTCTTCTGTTAGGGGTTATTCTTTGGTACGATCCATTCTGCTTTCCAATCCAACTTCCATTCCTCTTTCTTTTCTTTCCTTCTTTCTTTTCCTTTGTTGTTTTTTTTTGGTTAAGATTTTATTTATGGGGCACCTGGGTGGCTCAGTGGGTTAAAGCCTCTGCCTTCGGCTCAGGTCATGATCTCAGGGTCCTGGGATCGAGCCCCGCATTGGGCTCTCTGCTCATCAGGGAACCTGCTTCCCCCCCGCCCCCTGCCTGCCTCTCTGCCTACTTGTGATCTCTCTCTCTGTCAAATAAATAAATAAAATCTTTTAAAAAAAATCTTTAAAAAAAAATAAATAAAATCTTTAAAAAAAATCTAATAAAAAAAAATCTTTAAAAAAAAAAGATTTTATTTGTCAGAGAAGGGGGGCAGGCAGAGGGAGAAGCAGGCTCCCCTCTGAGCAAGGAGTCCAACACAGGACTTGATCCCAGGACCTGAGCCGAAGGCAGACACTCAACCGACTGAGCCACCCAGGTATCCTCCATTCTCTTTCCAAAACCTTAGTCCTCTGATGTGTCCTACTCCTTTTTTTGTGCTTTTAGTGGCTTAATCCATTTTTTAAAAATTTCTTTATTATTAATGGGATTTTATTTGAGGGAAGGCAGGTAAATGCCAAATTCGGTCTGCCATATGAACCAAGTGTTGCATTTTCTTTTTAATACCCAAAAGTTCAGAATTTTAAAACTCAACATTCTATATGTACTAACTAGATCAGAAAGTCTCCAAAGTGATACCTTAATCACTAAACACATGTAAGAGAAGACTATTTTTTTTTACTATTTTATACATTTAAATTCAATTAATTAACATATAGTGTGTTAGTAGTTTCAGAGAGAGAGTTCAGTGATTCATCAGTCTTATATACCCAGTGCTAATTACATCCTATGCCCTCCATAATGTCCATTACTCAATTATCTCCCGACCCTCCTCCACTCCAGCAACGCTCAGTTTGTTCCCTCTGATTAGGAGTCTCTTATGGTCTGTCTCCCTCTCTGATTTCGGCTTTATTTTCCCCTTCTTCCCTATGAGCCTCTGTTTTGTTTTGTTTTTTGTTTTGTTTCTTAAATTCCACATATCAGGGAGATCATACGGTAATTGTCTTTCTCTGATTGACTTACTTCACTTAGCATAATGCCCTCCAGTTCTGTCCATGAATTGCAAATGGCAAGATTTCACTTTTTTTGATGGTTAAGTAATATTTCATCGTGTGCGTGTGTGTGTAGATATATGTCTTATATATAAAAGACATCTTCTTTATTATCTTCTTTATCCGCTCATCAGTTGATGGACATCTTGGCTCTTCCACAGTTTAGCTACTGTGGACATCACTACTATAAACATTGGGGTGCAGGTGTCCCTTCAGATCACTACATTTGTATCTTTGGGGTAAACACGTAGTAGCGCAATTGCTGGCTCACAGAGTAGCTCTATTTTCAGCTTCCTGAGGAACCTCCACACTGTCTTACAGAGTGGCTGCACCAGTTTGCATTCCCACCAACAGTCTAAGAGGGCTCGCTCCCCCTTTTCCGCATCTTTACCAACATCTGTTGTTTCCCCACTTGATAATTTCAGCCATTCTGACCATTGTGAGGGGGTATCTCATTGTGGTTTTGATTTGTAGTTCCCTGTTGCCAACGGACATGGAGCATTTTTACATGTGCCTATTGGCCATTTGGATGTGTTCTTCAGAGAAATGTCTGTTTATGTCTTCTGCCTACTTCTTTTTTTTTTTCTTCTTCTTCTGCCTACTTCTTGATTGGATTATTTGTTCTTGCATGGTTGAGTTTCACAAGTTCTTCATATATTTTGGATACTAGCCCTTTATCTGACAAGACATTTGCAAATATCTTCTCCCATTCTGTCAGTTGTCTTGGTTCTGTCCATTATTTCCTTTGTAGTGCAAAAGCTTTTTATCTTGATGGAGTCCCAATAATTCATTTTGCTTTTGTTTCCCTTGCCTTAGGAGACAAGTCTAACAAGAAGTTGCTGTGGCCAAGATCACAGAGGTTGCTGCTTGTGTTCTCCTCTAGGATTTTAACAGATTCGTGTCTCACACTGAGGCCTTTCATCCATTTTGAATCCATTTTTATGTATGGTGTAAGAAAACGGTCCAGTTTTATTCTTCTGCATGTGGCTGTCCAATTTTCCCAACACCATTTGTTGAAGAGACTCTTTTTTCCATTCGATAGTCTTTCCTGCTTTGCCAAAGATTAGCGGACCATAGACTTGAGGGTCCGTTTCTGGGTTCTCTATTCTGTTCCGTTGATCGATGTGTCTGTTTTTGTGCCAATACCATACAGTCTTGATGATTACATCTTTTTAATAGAGCTTGAAGTCTGGGATTGTGATGCCACCAGCTTTGGTTTTCTTTTTCAACATTCCTCTGGCTATTCAGGGTCTTCTCAGATTCCATACAAATTTTAGGATTATTCCAGCTCCGTGAAAAAAGTGGATAGTGTTTTGATAGGGATTGCATTGAATGGGTAGATTGCTTTGGGTAGCACAGACATTTTAACAATTTTTCTTCTTCCAATCCATGAGCATGGAACGTTTTTCCATTCCTTTGTGTCTTCCTCAATTACTTTCATAAGTGTTCTGTAGTTTTTAGAGTAGAGATCCTTTACCTCTTTGGTTAGGTTTCTAGATATCTTATGGGTTTTGGTGCAATTGTAAATGGGATCAATTCCTTAATTTCTTTCTTCTCATTCTTAGTGTACAGAAATGCAATTGATTTCTGTGCATTGATTTTATATTCTGCCACATTGCTGAATTTCTGTATGAGTTCTAGTAATTTTGGGTTTTCTACATAGAGTATCATGTCAGCTGCAAAGAGTGAGAGTTTGACTTCTTCTTTGCCAATTCAGATGCCTTTTATTTCTTTTTGTTGTCTGACTGCCTAAGGCTAGGACTTCTTGTAGTATGTCGAAAAACAGTGGTGAGAATGGACAACCCTGCCGTGTTCCTAACCTTAGGGGAAAAGCTCTCAGTTTCTACCCATTGAGAATGATGTTCACTGTGGGTTTTTCATAGATGGCTTTTATGATATTGAGGTATGCTCCCTCAATCCCTACACTGTGGAGAGTTTTAATCATGAAAAGATGCTATACTTTGTCAAATGCTTTGTCTGGATCAATTGAGAGGATCATATGGTTCCTATCCTTTCTTTTAATGTAGTATACCATGTTGATTGATTTGTAGATGTTGAACCACATTTGCAGCCCAGGACTAAATCCCACTTGGTTGTGGTGAATAATCCTTTTTATGTACTGTTTTATCCTGTTGGCTAGTATTTTGGTGAGAATTTTGGCATCTACACTCATTAGGGATAGTGGTCTTTAATTTTCCTTTTTGATGGGGTCTTTGTCTGGTTTTGGGATCAAGGTAATGCTGGCGTCATAGAAAGAGTTAGGAAGTTTTCCTTTCATTTGGATTTTGTGAAACAGCTTCAGAAGAGTAAGTTTTAGTTCTTCTTTAAATATTTGGTAGAATTCCCCTGGGAAGCCATCTGGCCCTGGACTCTTGTTTGTTGGGAGATTTTTGATGACTGCTTCAATTTCCTTGCTGGTTATGGGTCTGTTTAGGTTTTCTATTTCTTCCCATTTTGGTTTTGGTAGTGTATAAGTTTCCAGGAATGTATCCATTCTTCCAGGTTGCCTAATCTGTTGGCATATAGTTGCTCATAATATGTTCTTAAAATTGTTTGTATTTCCTTGGTGTTGACTGCGATCTTTCCTCTTTCATTCACGATTTTAACTACTTATTATATTTATTTATTTATTTATTTATTTATTTATTTTCTTTATACGTTTGACCAGGGCTTTAGTGACCTTATTAATTCTTTCAAAGAACCAGCTTCTAGTTTCATTGATCTGTTTTACTGTTTTTCTGGTTTCTATTTCTTTGATTTCTGCTCTAATCTTTATCAACTCTCTTCTCCAGCTTGGTTTAGGTTTTTGTTTTTTTTTTTTTTTTAAAGATTTATTTATTTATTTATTAGAGACAGAGACTGAGAATGAGAGGGGAGAAGGTCAGAGGGAGAAGCAGACTTCCCGCAGAGCCGGGAGTCCGATATGGGACTCGATCCTGGGACTCCAGGATCATGACCTGAGCCAAAGGCAGTCGCTTAACCAACTGAGCCCCCCAGGTGCCCTGGTTTAGGTTTTATTTGCTGTTCTTTCTCCAGCTCCTTAGGGTGTAAGTTTAGCTTGTGTATTTGCGACTTTTCTAAGTTTTTTAGAAGGGCTTGTATTGCTATGTATATCCCTCTTAGGACTGCCTTTGCTGTATCACAAAGGTTTTGAACAGTTGTGTTTTCATTTTCATTTGTTTCCGTGAATTTTTAAAAATTTTTCTATAATTTCCTGGTTGACCCATTCATTCTTTACTAGGGTGCTCTGTAACTTCCAAGTGTTTGAGTTCCTTCCAGATTTCCTTTTGTGATTGAGTTCAAGTTTCAAAGCATTGTGGTCTGAAAATATGCAGGGAATGATCCCAGTCTTTTGGTATTGGTTGAGACCTGAATTGTAACCAAGTATGTGATCCGTTCTGGAGAATGTTCCATGTGCACTTGAGAAGAATGTGTATTCTGTTGCTTTAGGATGGAATGCTCTGTATGTATCTGTGAAGTCCATCTGGTCCAGTGTGTCATTCAAAGTCCTTGTTTCCCTGTTGGGATCTTCTGTTTAGATGCTCTGTCCATTGTTGTGAGGGGGTACTGAAGAGTCCCTCTACTATTAATGTATTATTTATCCATGTGTTTCTTTACTTTAGTTATTAATTGGCTTATATAACTGGCTGCTCCCATTTTAGAGGCATAAATATTTATAATTATTAGGTTTCCTTATTGGATAGACCCTTTAAGTATGATAGAGTATCCTTCTTCATCTCTTATTACATTCTTTGGTTTAGATCTAATTTGTCTGAGGATTGTTACCTCAGCTTTCTTTTGATGTCCATTAGCATGATAAATGGTTTTCAATGCCCTCACTTTCAATCTGGAGGTGTTTTTGGGTCTAAGATCAGTCTGTTGCAGACGGCATATGGATGTGTCTTGCCTTTTTTATTCAATATGATACCCTGTGTCTTTTAATTGGGGCATTTAGCCCATTTAGATTCAGAGGAACTATTGAAAGATATGAATTTAGTGCCATTGTATTACTTGTAAAGTTGTGTCGCTGTTAAGAGGAGACTATTTTAGAAAAAATTTCCTAATATGTAAGTAGCATTTTCCTAAGAAACCTACACCCCTGTCAGCAAGATTCATCTCATGCCAGTTCTTTATTAAAAATATGATAATTATTTATCTAGTTCAAGCAGCAATAGTAACGCTCTATAAACACATATCAACTCTGAATATTTCTGTTTAAAGAATTTTGGTCTTTTCCAGTTTCCTATTTGATTTTGTAGGTCTAGTTCTAGAGCTCTCAGAATCATAGAAAATCAAAATGAGAATTTATTGTAAATCTACTCATACCTATGCACATCACAGATGAAAGACTGAGGCCCTGAGAGTTAGAGTTATTTGTTCATGACCACCCAAACTTGTGGTAGGAATGGACTAAAATTAAACCCTTACAATTTCTACCAGTGTTCAACTCACAGGTACACCTGGCCCACCTGCCTTATGTATTTTCATTATAGCTTTTATCTTTTCTTCACAGCACTATCATCTCTTATTGAATGTCTTTCTTTTGTGCTTAAGTGTAGGCTCTGTGGAAGCATTAGTTCTGTCTGTCTTGTTCTTTTACTTTTGGTAGCTCTCTAGATGCCTAACCCATTATTAGGTACCTAATAATTACATGTTAACTGAATGAATGTACCATGTGACTTCTCTACCCTCAGAACTTAAAGAAACTTAACACCTTAAAGTAGTAGCCTGTGGGGAGAAAGATAGTCATATCTATGAATAGATTGAAATGATATGCAACATTTTCTGGTTATGTCCATTTTGTTTAGTCTACAGTTTTCTTAATTCTCACAGGAGGCCATAAAAAAAAAAAAAAAAAGCTAAAAGTCACTATTTTATGAAAAGGCCCTGGGTTGCCTGGGTGGCTCAGTCAGTTGGGCATCTGACTCTTGATTTTGGCTCAGGTCATAATCTAAGGGTTGTGGTGTTGGGCCCCACGTGGAGCTCCCCACTTGGCACAGTTTGCTTATTCCTCTCCCTCTGCTCCTCTCCCCAGTCAAGTGTGCTCTCCTTTCTCTAATAAATAAGTAAAATCTCTCTTTCTTTTAAATGGCCCTAAAGTAATGTTTTATCCTAATATACTTATGATCTCAACTTTACGACAGTTAATCCCTTTTGACTGAATTTTAATTCCAAGGATTTATCTGTGGAATTCCCTTGGCATATTTTAGAAGCACATGGGCTTCTGCAGCAGCTCAGTGCTAAGGTAAGGAGGGGATGAGGTAAGGACTGACTACAAAGATAGGATACCATGATACTCCTAGAAGCAGAGATAACAGACATAATCCATCAATAGTCCTTGAGCACAAATACATTCTGTTTGTTTATACAGTATTTACCTTTTCAGCTGGAAGGATGTGTTGTTTCATGAAACGCCTCACCCTAGCAAGAACTTCCTGGCCAGTCTTACTCTGTACAAACAACTGTTGGGAAGTATCAATCTGTGGTGATGTAGTACTGAAAGTTCTTATTAAAAAAAAAAAGAAAAAGAAAGGAAAAAAAGAAAAGTTACAAAGGTGTCCCAAATCATTATTATATATTCTGAATATAATGTGATGTCTTCTCCAACTCCCTCAAAATATCCCTCAGGAGTTGCCATATTTTGGAATTTCTTAAGTTTTTCATATTATGGGGTGAAAGTACAATCACTTACATTGAATATGAAACTTTAATGCTGAAAGCACTATGTAGGTAAAACGTAAGCCTGGCATGATCTCAATCAGTAGTAGTTTTGAATCTTTATTAAAGTCACGTATCAAAATCTCTCAAAAAGAAAGTGAAGAAATTGAACACAAATGTAGTAATTATTCTTAGTATATTCCTCACAAATACAACTACTGGATGTCATTATAAGGATCTTTATATGAAGAGCAACACTGTCAGTTGTTATGTTGAGAGAACACAAACACACACCTATAAGAAGAATTATAAAACACAACTGTTCTAATGTTATGTCCTGGGTACTTGTGGCCTGGGAATTTCCAGGGACAGCATCATCAATGCATTCAGTAAGTGCTATATATCACATCACTTAGATGGAAGTGTGTAGTTAGAAAGTGAACTAGATGCCTTAAAAAGTGCTCCACTGATTGAGATGTGGATTTCAAAGACATTTATGAAATGATTGAGTAAAATTTCATGAAATATAATGGAAGATAGCAATACTTCTAAGTTAATAAATCAACTTTTATAAGATGTAATTTTAAATAGGTATATGCAACTAACTTAAATATTAGGAAGAAGTATTTGAGGGTTTTATCTATTTCCTTAAAAGTTTATATGCTCGGGGTGCCTGGGTGGCTCGGTGGGTTGTAGCCTCTGCCTTCGGCTCAGGTCATGATCTCAGGGTCCTGGGATCAAGCCCCGCATCGGGCTCTCTGCTCAGCATGGAGCCTGCTTCCCCCTCTCTCTCTGCCTGCCTCTCTGCCTACTTGTGATCTCTCTCTGTCAAATAAATAAATAAAATCTTAAAAAAAAAAAAGTTTATATGCTCAAGTTGGCAAAAAAGTCCTTTTAATCATAAATCTGGGTTATTTTATTTTCAGGCATATAAGATGTTACCAAAAAACTGCTGTGATTGGCAGTAGTAATCCTGGTGTATGTAAGCAATAGAAACAGTCCTTATCTCCCTGAAGTTTACAACCTTCATATGTCTAATAAAGGCTCTAATTTGAATTAGCCAAGGAATTGATTTTGCTTACCTTTTTGAAAGTTGTAATCCAGTTTCTGCCAGAGGCTGCACAATCTTGGCAAATAGAAAGCTATTCTCAGATGCATTATTTCCAAGAAGATACCTACTATATACTCCCTATAAGTAAATTAACATAGAGCAATTAAGATTGATTGAAAACTGTTCTTCAGCTATCCAGTCTCTCAAGTTTCCCAGCTAAGTGAGTCACTAAACTCACAAGGTATCAAGATGTAAATCAGACCATAAATTCTATTTTTTTACATATAGGGATAATTATACCACCCTAAATTAAAGAGTTATACATGCATCATTCGCTTAACACACTCTCATCCTAACAGAATTGTAACTGGAAATCAAATCGAACTTGAAAATGAACTCAGGAGTTAACAAAGATGCCAAACTGGCATCACCTTATATCACCTTTAAAGATCACTGTTCTGGGGCGCCTGAGTGGCTCAGTGGGTTAAAGCCTCTGCCTTCGGCTCAGGTCATGATCTCAGGATCCTGGGATCAAGCCCCGCATTAGGCTCTCTGCTCAGCGAGGAGCCTGCTTCCCCCTCACTCTCTGCCTGCCTCCCTGCCTGCTTGTGATCTCTCTCTCTCTCTCTGTCAAATAAATAAAATCTTAAAAAAAAATAAAGATCACTGTTCTCCTGTTATAGTGGGGAAAAATCTAAATAAACCAAAATAAAATTAAAACTATAAAACTGAAGAGAAGGCAATGAGATCATCTCTAAAAATATTTTCTCTCATTTTTTTGGAGTCCTAGTTTAATTAACTGTCTCCTCAAACAGCGTTAGTTGAATGCTAATTAGTTTTTCTTTCTTCCCCATGTTCTGTGCTTTCAACATAACACACTCTCCTCTTCCCTGCTTGTCCCCCCCTTACACAATAAACTGAATTTCATTAGTTTTATTTCTTCATATAATTCTTTATGCAATTAAACACTCTTAACAGTCCTTCCATCATTTCCAATTTTATATTTGTAGTTAGAATGCAATGTTTATGATCATCCCTCTTAACACTTATCACATACATATTAATTATAACACAAGTCAAACTTTTGTTTGAAATGAAAATACATTTTAAGTTCAAAGCCCATTTGGTATCTGATTTGTGGAAACTGACAAATATAAAAAACATACCATAAGTCCTCTTTTGAGGAACCCATCCAACCAACATGATTAACATGATTCTCAAATACAGGATGAGATGTAATACAACTATATCCTAGAAGAATTTCAATTGGTGAAATTGGACTCTGAAGACAAAGAAAAAAACCTTAATCCTTTTCCCATTCTGTTTTGTTTCTACAATCTCTCATTTACTTATTCTTCCAAGCCCTAGCCCTTTGTCACTGATGAAGCATCCCAATTTCTTACACTCCTGAGGTTCAAAGCACATGGAAACCAAATCAGTATAAAGAAGAATACATTTTAGGGGCACCTAAGTGGCTCAGTTCATTAAGCACTGGAGTCTTGATTTTGGCTCACATCATGATCTTAGTTAGGGTTGTGAGATTGAGCCCTATGTCTCTGTGCAGGTAGTGGAGCCTGCTTAAGATTCTTTCTCTCCCTCTGCCCCTCCTCCACTAAAAAAAAAAAAAAGAATACATTTTAGATTAAGCTGTAATTTAAAAAAACTGAATTTATACTCAATTTCCTCTTGAAATTAATCATAAATTTGTGTGATTCTAAGGTTAGAAAATGGAAAATTTTACTCATCTATTCTCTCAAAAATATTTATTAAGCGGCCATTATAATCTAGGTACTGTGCTAGACTTTGGGACATGCAAAGTATTTCTTTCCTCATCAGCAGTCCTGGTTAATAAATGCTCTTATAGTTTGAAGCAGACATCATTGAAAGATTTTAGCTCTTCTTAAATTAGATATTCAGGAAATAACCAATCATCACATGCTTTTCTCTTTTTATCATTATTTCTTTCTCTCTTACTTACCCTAATAAGTTTATAATACTAAAAAATGATAACACCTTTTGCTACTCAATTTTTTTCCCTTGCCAAATTCCTATTCTGTAAATTCTGGGATTCATATTCAGCCATGCCTGGTATTTGTCATTATCCAAAGCAAAATGATTTAAGGACAAAGAACATAAAACTCCTGAAGACCAGAAAATACCATGAGCAGTACATTAATAAATAACGGTGAAACATAAGAAAAATCAATTACCTGTGCTATTCCAGCCATTTTAAAATATCCAAGGGCAAGAAAGAAATTCCAGTTAGGGAGAATAGAATCAATTCCCCTGCAGCGGCAATATATTGAAATCAGTTCTTCTAATGATGGTATCCCTATAAAAACAGCACATACTATAAAATTTAATAAAGGTATCATGGTGAATATTTCAAATGTAATAATATTGCATATGTATATAAAACTGATACACAAAACAAACATGTTATGAATGTTGACTTCCAAAAGAATGATATATATATAAAGGGCTACACGTTATCATAAATTACTAAAAGTGAAATGCTATTGTTCAGAAAAATCAAGAATAAAATGAATTAGAAACATTTCAAGAGGAGTGCCTGGGTGGCTCAGTCAGTTAACTATCTGCCTTCAGCTCAGGTCATGGGTCCTGGGATCAAGCCCTGAGTTGGGCTCTCTGCTCAGCGGGAAGCCTGCTTCTCCCTCTCCCTCTGCCCTTCCCCCTACTCGTGCATGTGGGTTTTCTCTCTCTCAAATAAATAAAATCCTAAAAAAAAGGAAACATTTCAAAAAACAAAATTTATGTATCTAAAATTGCAATATACTCTTAGCTTTTAGTTATGAAGAATAAATATAATTTTATATTAATAGCAATTTAGACAACATTATGGTTTCATACCTATGTTTTCTTGAAAGTAAGAATTTTGATTTATCTGTGGAACTGTTTTTGGCCAAAAGTAGAATAGGGAGAGATGAGCTAAGTCTGACAAAGGATGACCAATGGTTGAAAGCTCCCAATCCAGTATAGCTATAACTCGAGACTGCAATGAAAAATAAAAAGGTTTTAACATATTACAAAACTAAACCAAGGAAATAAATGAAATCCTATTTTCTATCAAAAGCAAATCTTAGTTTACATAGTTTATAGTCTTCACCTGCAATGGTACATCTCATTTACCAAATAAGTAATTAGCCTGGAATATGTAGAGCCAAGTCTGCTGGCTCCATTATTGGCCATCAGTTCTCCTGCATTTTACTTTACATACCCTTAGTATCCCTACTAGTGAGGGGAAACAAAAGCAGTTGAAACTGCTCAACTGAGGGTTAACTGCAGTAAAGAAGAAATCCTAATAATTACTTATAACTTAAGCACCTATGTCATGTCATGTACAGTTAAAAGTTTGCTCTCAGGACACCTGGGTGGCTCAGTTCATTAAGCATTTGCAATTGCTGGGTCATAGGATAGTTCTATTTTTAACATTATGAGGAACCTCCACACTGTTTTCCAAAGTGGCTCTACGAACTTGCCTGATTTCAAGTTATATTACAAAGCTGTGACCACCAAGACAGCATGGTACTGGCACAAAAACAGACACATAGATCAATGGAACAGAACAGAAAGCCCAGATACGTAACCTCAACTCTATGGTCAACTAATCTTCAACAAAGTAGGAAAAAATATCCAATGAAAAAAGATAGTCTCTTCAATAAATGGTGCTGGGAAAACTGGACAGCTATATACAGAAGAATGAAACTCAACCATTCTCTTTTATACACAGAGATAAACTCTAAATGGATGAAAGACCTCAATCTGAGACAGGAATCCATCAAAATCCTAGAGGAGAACATAGGTAGTAACCTCTTTGACATTGGCCAGAGCAACTTCTTTCAAGACACATCTCCAAAGGCAAGGGAAACAAAAGTGAAAATGAACTTTTGGTACGTCATCAAGATAAAAAGCTTCTGCTCATAATATGTTCTTAAAATTTTATTTCCTTGGTGTTGACTGCGATCTTTCCTCTTTCATTCACGATTTTAACTACTTATATATTTATTTATTTATTTTCTTTATACGTTTGACCAGGGCTTTAGTGACCTTATTAATTCTTTCAAAGAACCAGCTTCTAGTTTCATTGATCTGTTTTACTGTTTTTCTGGTTTCTATTTCTTTGATTTCTGCTCTAATCTTTATCAACTCTCTTCTCCAGCTTGGTTTAGGTTTTATTTGCTGTTCTTTCTCCAGCTCCTTAGGGTGTAAGTTTAGCTTGTGTATTTGCGACTTTTCTAAGTTTTTTAGAAGGGCTTGTATTGCTATGTATATCCCTCTTAGGACTGCCTTTGCTGTATCACAAAGGTTTTGAACAGTTGAGTTTTCATTTTCATTTGTTTCCGTGAATTTTTAAAATTTTTCTATAATTTCCTGGTTGACCCATTCATTCTTTACTAGGGTGCTCTTTAACTTCCAAGTGTTTGAGTTCCTTCCAGATTTCCTTTTGTGATTGAGTTCAAGTTTCAAAGCATTGTGGTCTGAAAATATGCAGGGAATGATCCCAGTCTTTTGGTATTGGTTGAGACCTGAATTGTGACCAAGTATGTGATCCGTTCTGGAGAATGTTCCATGTGCACTTGAGAAGAATGTGTATTCTGTTGCTTTAGGATGGAATGCTCTGTATGTATCTGTGAAGTCCATCTGGTCCAGTGTGTCTTTCAAAGTCCTTGTTTCCCTGTTGGGATCTTCTGTTTAGATGCTCTGTCCATTGTTGTGAGGGGGTACTGAAGATTTTAGAGGCATAAATATTTATAATTATTAGGTTTCCTTATTGGATAGACCCTTTAAGTATGATCGAGTGTCCTTCTTCATCTCTTATTACATTCTTTGGTTTAGATCTAATTTGTCTGAGGATTGTTATCTCAGCTTTCTTTTGATGTCCATTAGCATGATAAATGGTTTTCAATGCCCTCACTTTCAATCTGGAGGTGTTTTTGGGTCTAAGATGAGTCTGTTGCAGACGGCATATGGATGTGTCTTGCCTTTTTTATTCAATATGATACCCTGTGTCTTTTAATTGGGGCATTTAGCCCATTTAGATTCAGAGGAACTATTGAAAGATATGAATTTAGTGCCATTGTATTACTTATAAAGTCCCTCTTTCTGTAGACTGTCTCTCTTCCTTTCTGGTGTTACATTTGGGCTCTCTCTTTGCTTACAGTTTCCCCTTTAGTATTTTTTGCAGGGCTGGTTTAATGGTCACAGATTCTTTTGGTTTCTGTTTGTCCTGGAAGCTCTTTAGGTCTCCTTCCATCCTGAATGACAGCCTTGCTGGAAAGTATACTTGGCTGCATGTTTTTCTCATTTAGTTCCTTGAATGTATCATGCCAGCACTTTCTGGCCTGCCAGGTCTTCCTGGCTTGGTCTGCTGCCAGCCTAATGTTTCTACCCCTGTCAGTTAAGAACCTCTTCTCTCAAGCTCCTTTCAGGATTTTCTCTCTGAAATTTTCAAGCTTCACTCTTTTATGTTGGGTGTTTATCTATTTTTATTGATTTTGAGAGGGTACCCTCTACCTCTTGGACTTGAATGCCTGTTTTCTTCCCCAGATTAGGGAAGTTTCCAGCTGTGATTTGTTCAAATATACCTTATGTCCCTCTCTCTTTCTTTCTCCTTCCTCAAGGACCCCAATCATTCTACTGAAGAGAGACTATAATCTCCCAGGTGGATAAAACAGGTCCACTTGGTCCTGGGTGTATTTTGGCCTGTTTTTGTTAGAAAATACTAAATCTCAACATAGCAAGAAAGAAAAACTCTCAAGAAAGCAAAACTTATATATACATAAGTTATAGAAAATATATATTATATATACATATTAAAAACACACATATATATCTTATATATATAATTGAATATGGTGAAAGGAAGCCAAAAATGAAGAATGTACCTATTAAATGTAAAAAAATTAAAGTTAGAGAAAGACTTAAAAACAAAGAGTTGATAAAATATAATTGCTGAAAGGAAAAAAAGAAAAAAGGTAAGTTTTAAACTGAAAGATGAAGGAATCATGCCATACCCTTTAGTAATCCTTTACTGGCTTACCACACACATTCCTGGAAGGTTTATCATTTAAGTTTGTTTTTGTCTTCTTTCTTGTGTTTTCTGATGATAAAAATAGAAGAGGCTATTCTTTGAAAAAACCACAAAATGATAAAACCTCAAACCTCACTCATACAGACATGTACAACTTAAAAGTCTCCTATACAACCACTGTTTCTTAGTACACATTATGAAATATTTACTTCTACTTTAGTAGTTTTATGAAGAACAGAGCTTGACAGGCAATCTTCGAAAAAAGTAAAACAGAAAAACAAAGGGGAAAAGAAGCAGAGAATTGGAACAAGCGCAGCGCGGCTATGCCAGGTAGCAGATACTTGTTCCACGTGGATTACTTCATTTCAGCGTCCCCCAAACCCTGAAATTTTGGTATTTCTTTATCCAATTTAAAAGACACACAATGTCAGTTTCCTGGCTTTGATAATATACTATAGTTGTGTGAGATCCATTTGGGGAATTAGGATTATAGGCATACAAGACCCCTCTGTACTTTTAACAACTTCTTATGAGTCTATAACTATTTTAAATAAAAAGTTAAAATGAGTAGTTCAAATGCCAGCAAAGGAAGACCCTGAACTCAACTACTTCCACAGACACACCAAATCTTCAGCTCCATATAGAAGAACTTTCTCTGAAAAAGATCTGAAAACAACCTGAACAACTCTTCCACAATAAAGGACAGAAAGGCTATATCAAGGGCACATGACTAGCTCAGTCAATAGAGAATGCAACTCCTGATCTTGGGGTTGTGAGTTCAAGCTCCAAGTTAGGTGTGGAGACAACTTAGAAATAAAATCTTAAGGGGTGCCTGGGCAGCTCAGTCCCTAAGCATCTGCCTTTGGCTCAGGTCATGATCCCAGGGTCGTGGGTTCAAGCCCACATTGGGCTTCCCGCTCAGCAAGAAGCCTAATTCTCCCACTCCCCCTGCTTGTGTTCCCTCTCTTGCTGTTTCTGTCAAAATAAATAAAATCTCAAAAATAAATAAATAAATGACTTAAAAAAAAAGGGCTTCATCAAGATGGGTAGGAGAGGTAGAAATGTAGTCTCGCCAAAAATCCTACCTTTCAGTGTGGTAACCCACAAGCAGGAGGGATCACATAAATATGAACTATATCCCAGAGGAGCAAGGGGTTTAATCCCCACATCAAATACTCCCATCCTTGGGATGTGCACTAGAGAGATGAGCCCCCAAAATGTCTGGCTTTGCAAACAACAGGATTCACATCCAGGAGAACCAAAGGCTCTATAAAACATACTCCACTCTTAAAAGGTTCATGTATAGATTTACCCATCTTGGGACCCATCAAAAGCAGCAGGTTGAAAAGAACTTAGACCGTATATGAAGGAGATTCATTGGCCAATTTTAAAGCAGCTGCTAGAGTGTCTGGGATCTATTTGAACTCTCGCTGGGGATGGAGATGCTGGCAGGTGCCATTTTTGCACTCTCCCTCTACCTTCCTAGAGCTGCTTGCCCTATGGCCCCACATTGCTAAACCCAGCAGACGGGTATGCTCTGACCCTGTGCTACCACATGGCCCTTCTTCACTGAATTCAGCAAGTGGGCTACCTAGCTAGGTGCTCCCTCAAGGCCTCATCCCAGTAAATCCAGTGGATGGTATTATCCTGGCCCAACCCTCGTTTATGGCCCTGCCAAAGCTGTCCACACAAGGAACACCCCTTGAATGTTGGCTCTGGTGGCCAGGGTGCTTGCATTTCTGGGCCCCATGAGGCTGAAACAATCAGGAAGCACCCCTGGACATTGCACAGACAGCAGAGTGAAATATATCCCATGTTCCTGTGACCACTCCTTTAAGACTGGAAGAGACAGCAATTGTGCTTAATGCATAGAAACAAAGACAGTGGAGCCTGGGTGTCTCAGTCAGTTAAGCATCTGACTCTTGACTTCAGCTTAGGTCGTGATCTTTGAGTTGCGAGATTGAGCCCTATGTCGGGCTCCAGGCTCAGCAGGGAGTCTGCTTGAGAGTCTCTCTTTCCCTCTCCCTTTCCTCCAACCCCCTCTCAAATAAATAAACCTTTAAAAGAAGATGAAACAAAGATAGAGAATCAAACAAAATAAGGAAAAAGGAATATGTCCAAATAAGAAAGCAAGATAAAACCCCAGAATAAAACCATAATGAAATGCAGGTAAGTAATTTACCTGATAAAGAGTTCAAAGTATTGGTCATAAAGATGCTCACTTATCTAAGAAGAATGGGTAAACACAGCAACAATGTCAACAAAGAGAGAAAATATAAGGAACTATTGAACATAAGTCACAAAGCTGAAGAATGCAATAAATGAACTGAAAAAATGCACAAGAGGGATTCAAGAACAAACTAGATTAAGCAGAAGAACAGATCAGTGACCTAGAAGATGAGGTAGTGAAGCTCACCAAAACAAAACAGAAAAAAATTTTTAAAGTGACGGTACTTTAAGGGACCTATGAAACAACATCAAGTGGAATGACATTTGTATTATAGTGGTCCCGAAGGAGAAAAGAAGAGAAAAAGGGACAGAAAACTTATTTGAAGAACTAATGACCGAAAATTAGGGAAGGAAACATAGTTGCAGAGGTAGGAGTCCAGGACCAGACAGCTTCACTGGTGAATTCTATCAAACATTCAAATAAGATTTAGTATCTATCCTTCTCAAACTCTTCCAAAAAACTGAAAAGAATACTTCCAAATCCCGTTTATTTACTTATTTTTTTAAAATTTAAGTTATCCGTACACCCAATGTGGGGCTCAAACTCAGGATCCCGAGATCGTCTCATGCTCCTCCAACTAAGCCAGCCAGGTGCCTCCCAGACTCATTTTATAAAGCCCACATTACCTTGATACCAAAACAGACAAGATACCACACACACAAAAAGGAAAATTATAGGCCAATATCCCTGATGAACATAGATGCAAAAATCCTCCACAAAATATTAGTAAACTAAATTCAACAATACATTAAAAAGGTCATCCACTATGATCGAGTGGGACTTATTCCAGGGATGCAAGGATGGTCTGACATCTTCCAAATCAATATTATACACCACATCAAGAAAATGATCATTTGATCACCTAAGTAGATGCAGAAAAAAGTTTGAAAAAATTCAACATCCATTTATAATAAACTCTCAACAAAGTCATTATAGTGAATGTACCTCAAAATAAAGGCCCATATGTAACAAGCCCACAGCAAACATCATACTTAATGGTAAAAAGCTGAAAACTTTTCCTTTAACAATTAGGAATAAGACAAGGATGCCCACTCTTGCCCCTTTTATTCAACACAGTATTGGAAGTCCAGAGCAATTAGGCAAGAAAAGAAATTTAAAAAGCCTTTAAATTAGAAAAGAAGTGAAACTGTCATTATTTGTGGACTACATGACTTTTTATGTAGAAAATGCTATAAGACTTCACCAAAAAAACTATTAGAATAAACAAATCCAGCAAAGTTGCAGGATACAAAAATCAACATACAACAATATTATGTTTTTATACTGTAACGACAAACTATCAGAAAGAGAAATTTAGAAAATTCCATTACAGTTGCACCAAAAAGAATAAAATACCTAGGAATGAATTTCACCAAGCAGGCAAAAGACCTGTACAAAGAAATCTATAAGACATTGATGAAATAAGTTGAAGAACACACAAATAGAAAGCTATTCCATACTCATGAATTTGAAGAATATTGTTAAAATATCCATATTATTGAAATGCATAAGCCTGATGATTCATAGACCTGTATCCCTGGAGCAAATAATACATTATATGTTAATACAAAATATCCATATTATTCAAAGCAATCTACAGGTCCTATGCAACTCCTATCAAAATTTCAATGACATTTCTCACAGAAATGGAATAAAGAATCCTAAGATTTGTACGGAACCACATGAGATCCCAAAGAGCCAAAGCAATCTTGGGAAAGAATAAAGCTGGAAGCATCACACTTACTGTTACCAAATCATATAATGCTAAAATCAAAATGGTATTGGCACAAAAACAGATATAATGATAAATGGAACAGAATGAAGAGCCCAGGAAAAAAGCCCATATGTATATGGCCGATTAATTCATGCCAGAGGAGGCAAGACTATAAAATGGGGAAAAGACAGTCTCTTTAATAAATGGCATTGGGAAAACTGAACAGCCACATGCAAAAGAATGAAACCATACTACTATCTTACACCATACATAAATTAACTCAAACTGGATTAAAGACTTGAATGCAAGACCAGAAACCACAAAATTCCTAGAAGAAAACATAGGTGGTAGGCTCCTTGCATTGCCCTTGGCAGTATTCTTTTTTTTTTTTTTTTTTGGTAACTGATTCCCAAGGCAATGGCAACAAAAACAAATATGAACAAATGGGACTACATCCAACTAAAAACCTTCTCCACAGTAAAGGAAACCATCAATGAAATAAAAAGGCAACCTCCTGAATGGGACAAAGTATTTGCAAATCATATATCGAATAAGGAGTTAATAGCCAAAATAGATAAAGCACTCCTATAACTCAATGACAAAGTAACAGTCCAATTAAAAAAATAGGTATAAGTTCTAAATAGAAATTTTCCAAAGAAGGGCGCCTGGGTGGCTCAGTTGGTTGAGCAACTGCCTTCAGCTCCGGGATTGAGTTCCCACATCGGGCTCCCAGCTCCACGGGAAGTCTGCTTCTTCCTCTGGCCTTCTCTCCTCTCGTGCTCTCTCTCACTTTCTCTGTCTCTCAAATAAATGAATAAAATCTTAAAAAAAAAAAAAAATTTTCCAAAGAAGACATACAGATGGCCAACAGCTGCATAAAAAAATGCTCAACATCACTCATCATCATCAGGGAAATACAAATTAAAACCACAATGAGATACCATCTCAAACCTGTCATAATGGTCATTTTCAAGAAGACAGAAAATAACGAGTGCTGATGAGGATGTGGAGAAAAGGGAACTTCTGTGCATCATTGGTGGGAATGTAGATTGGTGCAGCCACTATGAAAAATAGTATGGAGTTTCCTCAAAAAGCCAGGAAGAGAACTATCATATGATCCAGCAGTTCTACTTCTGCATATTTATATGAAAAATATTAATTAGAAAAGATATATGCACTCCTATGTTCATGGCGGTATTGTTCACAATACTGTTCACAATAGCCAAGATGCTAAAACAACCAGAGTATCCACTGATGAATAGATGGATGGATAAAGATGTGGTATATATACAATGGAATACTATTCAGCCCTACAAAAGAATGAAATCTTCCCATTTATTACAACATGAATGGACCTTGAGGGTATAATGCTCAGTATACTCAGTCAGACAGAGGAAGACAAATACCATATGAATTCACTTATATGTGGAATCTAAAAAGCAAAAGAACAAAACAAAAAAATATAATTAAACTCATACATAAAAAGAGCACACTAGTGGTTGCCAGAGGTAAGGGGGTATGTGTTGTGAGTGAAATGGGAGAAGGGGGTCAAGAGGTATAAACTTCCAAACATAAAATAATAAAATAAGTCAGGGGTTACAATGTACACCATGGTGACTAGAGTCAGTAACATTGTACTGCATATTATGTATTTATAGGGTGAAGGGGTAAACAATACTTATTGTGATTGTTTCACAGTGTATGGAGGTATCAAATCATTGTATTGTACACCTAAATATGTTACAATGTCAATTATGCATCAATAAAAACAAATTAAAATAAAAACTGAGGCACAGAGGCTAAATTATCTGCTTTAAGGTCACACTGTTAGAGAATAAAAATTTATCTATTAATTATGGGTTTATTGGCTAGAAAGTAGAAGACATTTTACCAGATACCATATAACCCTAACACATTAAAAGATAATCCTGTATGGCACAAATCAGTACTGTAGCTAAATAGCCTCACACTCTGCCTCTACCAGTTGTTTCTTTTTTAAAAAATGGTTCTTCCAACTATTGAATATTCTGCTTTTCTAAAGGAAGATGACACCTGTTTGCCAACTTTAATCCTATAAGCAATGGTTTTCTAATATGAGATTAAAAATTAAAAGGGAGTAACTACATGGTACTTAGTGTCACACCATTACTTTCAGCATATCATGACTAATCCTAATTTTAAACATCTTGGTTGATGATACAAAATTCAAGAGATCTAGGTATGAATTTTTCCCTCCTTGTTTAAGCAACGAGTAGAAAGGTACATAGAACACATAGAAGACTGCCTTATTCAAAGATAGGCTCCTAAACTATTAATGACTCAAATGATGCACATCATTTGAGGCCTGATCCTGCTAGGTTTTAAGATAGAAGCTTTTAAAGTTTTTCCAGGTTATTAGTTAGCATTCTTTAATCTTACTAATCCATATTTAACAAAGTTATTTCAGAATTCATCAGTGCCATTAACAAAAGTTTATCCATACACATATATAATTACATATACATAATTTTAATATTCAAATTGACTTTCTTATAAAAAGTTTTCTGTCTTGCTATTGAATGTGCTCAAGTCTTTCTGTTATGTTTGAACTTTGATTTGATACACTACTACTTTGAATTAGGACAGCAATGTAATTTATAATGCTATTTTTCTCCTGTCCTCTTCCTACAGGGAAAGAACAGAAAACCCAGAAGCTTATTAGCACATGCATTCAGAGCAGCTCTTCTTACCCTAGAGCATCTCAGCATTCTGAGAAAATTAATGAGCCCAGAAAAACCTCTTTTAAGAAGTAGGATTCAGGGAACTATAAATCTTATACATTAATGTCAAAATACTAAGGGCCAAACTTCTTGTCCAATGGCATACAGGTAATGAGGAGAACTGAAGTGGTTTTCTCAGTCCCAACATACTCCTGCAATCCCAGGTCTCATTGTCTGTGTTCTGTGGAGGAGGGTTATAGTTTTGAATTGTTTGTACCCTTTAAAATGATTACACTGTGTACATTTATACAGAGCAAGGTCACATTAATCTCATAGAGTTCTTTCAAAACCTCAAAAGAGGTTTTTGGAATTCTGTCCTCTCTGAGCTTATACATATATATTTAAAGATGTTATTTATTTATTTGACAGAACACATGCGGGGGAGCGGCAAGCAGAGAGAGAGGGAGAAGCAGGCTTCCTGCTGAACAGGGAGCCTGATGTGGGGCTCGATCCTAGGACCCTGGGATCATGACCTGAGCTGAAGGCAGACGCTTAACTAAGCCACCCAGGCACCCCTCTGAGCTTATAATAAATCTAATTAAAAATTCTTCATGAGGTAAGAAAAGGAACTGGAAATGAACCAAAAGAGCAAGAACCTGGATAAGGTAAATATTTTTTGTAGATGAAAAACTTCTGTTTTCTCAGAAGACAGTGGCATGCATGTAAATTCCCAAATCCTGTTCAAGTAGTAAATATCCCGAGGGTTAGATTTGGCCTTAAAGGTAGGCAGCTACCTATGCCCGAAAATCTGCAGGACTCATTCCTAAAAGTTTTGAGTGGTGAAGACAGTCCCAAAGGTAGGGGAAGTGTGAGTGAGGTTGGGTGGGGCTCCTTCAGAGCTCTAAGGGGAACATCTGCCTAGTACTTGTGTCCCAAATCAGAAGTGCTAAGACTTACTCAGTTTATCATAAATATGGCTTTACAGTACCTCTGTAGGGTGGAAAACTATGTTATCCAGTTTGTAATCTCCATGAATCAAGTTTTCTTCATTGTCATTATCTGGCAAGTTCTTCATTAGCCAGTCAGACAGTTGGTTCATGGCAGGGATGTCCCGATGAGCTGCAGCTTGATATTGCTCTGTCCAAGTTGATACCTAAAGATAGACAAATAAGAAAAACCATAGAGCTGAAGGTAGAAGATCCAGCAATTCTAAAATTAAAACAAAATTAGATTTTATCAGATTTGGTCTTATTCCTAAATGCTGAAGACAAATGCCTAAAGTGACATGCGCATGAGCCTAAAACATCTAAATCTCTCTTCCATCTAGTTCATTTTACCCATCTAGATTTTTATCAGGAAAAAAATACTGGCATAGGAATCAAGAAATGTGGGTTCTAGTCTTTATTCTGCAATTATTTTGTGGAAGAAAAAAATGTACACAAAATCATGCACACATATACACAAATAAATAGGCATAGGAGATTTCTGGAAGGGTCACAAGAAACAAGTAATCACTGAAAAAGGAAATACGGGGGCTAGAAGAAGGGAGGTTTTTACTTTTCATTTTAATACATTACCCACAGAATCTTCTAAATATTATTTCAGATATGAGGAATGCAAAGACTTTTCATTATCCTTAGAATCAAATGCAAACAAATCAAACTATTCTCAAAGTCCTCCATCAATTAAAACTATATATCAGTTTATAGTTCTCTCCACATTCCCCAAGGTATCTCTGTTCAACTTAGTGCAGTAAAGACCTTCATCTTTGAAATCATAGAGGCATGGGTATAAATTATGTCTAAGTCACTTATTCATGTATTATTGGATATCCATTAACCTTAGGTTCCTCATCTACAAAATAGGGGTAATAATACTTATGTCTTAGGGCTGTTACAAAGATGTAAAAACTCACCTACCATGGGACCAGGCATATAGTGAGTACTCTCTAAATCTTGGTTCCCTTCTCTCTTCAGTCAGAACCCTCAAAAAGACATACATGCCAAGGGAAACAGTCCCAGACATATCTGGTCTAGCTGTCCTTTTGGTTTGAAATGTTCACCATCTTTTCCCTATCGCTCTAGATATTCTCTTTCCTTATGTACATAATGCAAGACATAAATCTTTCACAGAGCTTTCCCCACCTAAGCAAAGGAATGCTGATCACCACCCTCTGAATGGAACAGTTCTCATCATGAGTACCAAACCACTTACTACTAGATTATATACTCCTTTATTCTATTTTCAAGTTTCATGTAAATGAGATTCATGTATAGGTCTCTCAAGAAATGACCAGAAGTTCCTTTAGGGGGAAGAACTTATTTCTATTTTCTTGACTTTTAACACAGTACTCAGCAAGTATTAAACACATAGTTGTGCTTAATAGATATGTTAATTTAAAAAGACACTGTATGAAAAATATATTGATAAATGAGGCTGAGAAGCTTTAAATTTGCATTCATGTACATGCTGTTAGCTACAAAAGCTTAGGCTGAAAAAACATGATCTAAAAATATAAAATTATTGGGGCGCCTGGGTGGCTCAGTGGGTTAAAGCCTCTGCCTTCGGCTCAGGTCCTGGGATCGAGCCTCACATCAGGCTCTCTGCTCAGCAGGGAGCCTGCTTCTCTCTCTCTCTCTCTGCCTGCCTCTCTGCCTACTTGTGATCTCTCTCTCTCTGTCAAATAAATAAATAAATAAATCTCAAAAAAATCATTAAAAATATAAAGTTATTTATGCTAACAAGAAGACAATATAAAGGCTGATATTAAAAGTTATATCTGAGTTTCAGGAAAATATAAAATAGGTTTTTATTTTGACTAATAACATATATTATTTCCAAGAACTTGACAAAAGGAGCTCTTTATGTGGATGCGTTACCTGTCTTTTGCAGTAGCCAGCACCTTTACCATATCCTTCCAGCTGCAATGACTGTACATTCAAGGAATGTAAGTGAGCCAAGGTTTCTATCATGGCCACATATATGGCTGAGCGTTCTGCTGGGCTAACTCCGGGAATTGTGAAATCACGAAAGATTCGACCCTGTGGAAACCATTACAACAAATAATTTAAAACAAAACAAATTTTTCATACCAATTATTTGGTGTGTAATAATTCCCCATTGCCTACAAAAAAAAAAAAAATCAGGATAACAGTTTGCAAACAAAACAATTCTTTGTAGAATATGCTAGAAAAACATTTCTTTGGGAAACACGTTCAATAGAGTATATACGGCAAAGGAAAAATACAAGGACATTCCAAGTTGAACTTAAAGGACAAAAACTACTAATTCTAATGTACTTATTACTATTTCTTTTCTTCCCTCCTACCCCGTGGAGGGTTTGGTTATTGCCATTACGTGTAGCTCTTTATTGCCACCTAGAGGAAAATTTAAGAATAAGTTAACACACCCTAGCTAATAAATTTGTTCCTAGTCTATTTCATCCCTCCCACATTGCGTGTGTTCAAATTAAAACAAAAGTTTAAGCCCTTACAACTAATTACCTAAATGTTAATTAATAAACTATCATTTATTGACACCTAATTTCATAATTAAAAACAAAAGTAACAATAAATTAAGATTAAGTGTTAATTTACCTGCACATGGTCCATCACGTAAAATTCTGTTCCAATGACAGAAGGATCACTGCAGTACAATAAAGGCTTGGGAACGGGGAATCCAACTGAAAGCAAAGCTTTCTGGACTTTAAATTCTCTATCAATCTAAATAGGATGATGGATTGTTAAAAATCAGAAACACAGAAGTTTTAAAGTCTTTTTAAAATTTATTTTTTAGTAAGCTCTATACCCAACATGGGGCTCAAACTTGTGACCCCAAGACACAAGCTCTTCCAACTACGCCAGACAGGTGCCCCAGAAACACAGACACATAAAAACTATTCGCAAGCTTACATTAAGGCTAGAAATCAATTTTGAAACAGTATCAACAAATGACCTAGAGGATAATAATGTCCTTAAAAGTAGTCTTACTGCAATTATTACAATTATAAATTAGGACAGCACTAAAAAAACCCTGATAATTAGGTTAAAGGATAGGCACATGCATGGTGCTTAATCTTGGCTCTGTTAATACGAAGGCAACAGTTCCTGATCACAATATTTCACAGATTAACATAAAAACATCTGTTTTCAGCAGTTCTCTGCTTCCTATTGGCTTACTCTTGCTCACTCTTTCTCTCCTTTTTTTTCTTGTATCTCCCAAGGGGACTCAGGCAAGTCTCTATTCTGATGCTCTTGGCAGTCAGCTACAGGGTGCTATGGGAGGGCAGTGAGTGCTGGGAGAAAGGGAAAAACCACTAGCTCCTCCTGAAGATCAAGAGAGGTACTTGTTTTTAAAGCAGGGGGAGGAGAATCCTTCCTGGTACCCAAGGCTACCATGGAGCTCAGGATAACCATGGGGAAAGGCAATGAGATGCAAGCTAGTCCTGAAGCTGGAACCCAAGTAAGATAGAAGAGCCTCCTCAACCAGGAGAGATATATGGGCCTATCACTCAGGACCTGAGGGCAGAGCTTAGAGCAGAGCTGTGATGCTGACTCGTCTGTTCCAGACTCAGTGGTGACTGATTACTCCCCCTTTCCTTTTATTTTTAAGATTTATTTATTTATTTTAGATGGGGCCGGGGAGAGAGAGATTCTTAAGCAGACTCCCTGCTGAGCTCAGAGCACAGACCCTGACAAGGGACTCATCTCTGGGCTTGATCCCACGACCTGAGTCAAAACCAAGAGTCTGATGCTCCACTAACTGCGCACCACCCAGGTGCCCTGGTGACTAATCGCTTCTGAGGAGGAGAAACCACGCAGCTCACTTTGATAGCAGGGATAAAGCAGCACTTAATAAAGATTAACTAGAGGAAGGATATGACTAAACCCATGACCAAGGTGAATGAGAGAAGTCAGTGGAACCAAAGGTTACAAAAGAAGTGTTTGTAATGGTGGATGGTGTAAGGACAAAGGGTTAGGGAGTCATAAAGTGGATGGCAGTGTGAGAACACTGTTTTTTTTAGTGCAGACTTAGAAAAAACTAAGGGAGTTGAAACCAACTAAGCAAGACCGTTGGGCTGAGAGCATTACATTATTTTCTGATGTCTTCTGGTAGAATGTTATCAAGAAGAGAGACAAAGCTGTTTATTGGGGCATAAATTTCTGGGCATAGGTGGGGATTCTCCTTCAGCCTTACCAAGTTGAGACTTAATAAAAGTTACCTAACTTTTTTATAATCTTAAGCATCCAAGTTACTTCAAATTTCTTGGATATGGAACCAAGAAAGCCAGAAGATGCATTTTTCCATTACTGTAACCTTTGGCTTATCCTCCATTGGCCCTAACCCAGTCAACTGGTCCTGGGGAAATACCTATTATACATGGTTACAATAATACCCTATATATGCACAGTGCTTTCAATGTTTTCCAGGACTTTGATTTCTGTTTTCTGTTTTCATCTATAAAATTCTACAGATAATAGCTAGTTCCTGAAAACAGATTCAATTTTTACAAATCTTTTTTAATTCTCACTAAGCCTAGTATTTAGAAAATACTATAAAATGATTATTCAAATATTTTTATTAGCAAAATATCAGTGGATTGTCAGAGCAATTAAAATACATCAGTGAGTAGATAGTTACAAGACATAATTTTTAAAACAATTAAAATTTGTAACCAAAGCATCTTTTTCCCCCCCAAATATGTTTATTTTTTCAGTGTTACAAGATTGATTGTTAATGCACCACACCCAGTGCTCCATGCAATACGTGCCCTTCTCAAAACCCACCACCAGGCTCGCCCAACCCCCTACCCCCCTCCCCTCCAAACCACTCAGTTTGTTGTTCAGAGTCCACAGTCTCTGCTGGTTCATCGCCCCCTCCCCGATTTCCCCCCATTCACCCTTCCCTTCCTTCTCACAATGCCCTCCATGATTTTCTTTATACTCCATACGTAAGTGAGACCATAAGATACTTGACTCTCTCTGCTAAAATATGTAACCAAAGCATCTTAAATGAGCAGCACTGAAAATATTCACTTGATGACGGCATACATAACCAATTGTAAGAAAGGAATCAAATCCACAAGAAGAGTGGGTATTGCTCAAGATTAATGACCTAAAGACAGCCTCAGATTTCAACCTCAAGTCCTTTTTAAAAATAACAACGGATACAATTCAAGTGAAATTTTTATCTAAGAAATAAAATAAATTATTATTTAATAATCATGAGAGGGCTTTTAAAAGCAATTTAAATTATTTTTCTATATATAAAAAGCACTTATTTGTCAACAAAGAATTATTCTATTTGTGTACCATACCTTATGTGCTTTAGGAAGAAGTGAACCAGGTGGTTTTTTTCTGAGTACATAAGCTCGAGAGCCCTTCCGGAGATAAAAGGTTGGATTGGACTGTCCTGATCTAGATAAGAGTAAAGGTCATTTACAAAGATATTTTCCTTTTTTTTTTTTTTTTTTTGGTATTTTCCTTTTCCCCCCCATCCTACCAAAATGTCAAAACAAACACAAAATAAATCAATTTCAGTGCTGGGAAACCAAGAGGGGTGCTACTAGCACTCAAACCATTAACTTTTGGATGATATAAAGCAGATGATTAAACAGTGGCACAATCTATAACCCACATAGGTAAAAGAGAGGACTTCCCTCCCTGCCTGCAAATCATGAATTTTATCATAAGTATCCCTAGAACAACGCCTAGATCTAAGTAAAGAAAGGCTAGGAGAAGATTTTATCCGTCAGAAAATTAACTAAAGGATGCTGGAATAGCTGGGTTAGTGTCTCCTCATCTGCTGTTGGAGATCTAACCCGCAGATGCTTCACCAAGGTAGCACGCAAGCGCAGCTCTCCACAGTCGGAACTGTGGTGAGCAAGGGCCCAGCGTGGACATCTGGGCCAGGGAAATACAACAGTGCTCAAGGTAACTCACAGATACCAGGGCACCAGCATTCTCTGCCAGGTGAACAGAAATTCCAACATGAACTAAAAATACACTCCAGATCCCAAAACCATTCAATTTAAACCTTCATTTACAATATGGCCAGTTTATAATTACCCAGCTTTTGAAGACTCCAACAGCATAAAAGAGAGGACTTAACTAAATAATGAAATGAATCAATACTTGATACGTGCTGCAACATGGACTTTGAAAATTCGATGCTAAGTGAAAAAGGCCAGTCACAAAAGGCCACATATTATACAATTCCACTTCTATGAACTGTTCAGAGTATGTAAATCCATAGCGACAGAAGTGGATTAGTGGCTGCTAAGGGATGAGAGGAGGGGAAACTGGGAGATAAGGGTTTTTTGGAGGGGTGACAGAAATGTTCTGGAATTAGATAGTGGTGCTGGTTGCACAACATTGAGAATATACGAAAGCCCACTAAACTGCACACTTCATTTTTTTATTAAAGATTTTTACTTATTCATTTGAGAGAAAGCGCACGCGCACACACAGCAGGTGGAGTGAGAGGGAGAAGCTGGCTGAGTAGAAAGCCCACCATAAGGCTTGATTCTAGGGGCCCCAGGATCATGACTTGAGACAAAGGCAGACACTTAACCGACTGAACCACCCAGGCACCCCTAAACTGTACACTTTAAAGTAATTCAAATTTTAAATTTTATGTAAGGTGAATTTTATCTTTAAAAAAATCCCAATTAAAAAAAACATGTTAATAAAAATTATAAAAAAAATAATGTACCCTGGGGCAAATAATACATTATATGTTAATAAAAAATTTTAAAAAATCCCAATGTCGCTATATTTAAATAGAAAAATTAAAAAATACATACTTCTCTTAAAAAAAAAACTCACCAAACTAAAAGCTTCTCCCCTGTATATATATCTACCATGTTTCTTTTTTTTTTTTTTTTAAAGATTTTATTTATTTATTTGAGATAGAGAAAGCATGAGAGGGGAGAAGAAGGTCAGAGGGAGAAGCGGACTCCCCACGGAGCCGGGAGCCCGATATGGGACTCGATCCCGGGTCTCTGGGATCATGACCTGAGCCGAAGGCAGTTGCCCAACCAACTGAGCCACCCAGGCGCCCTACCATGTTTCTAACAAAGACCCCTCAAAAATGCAGAAGCCCTTCTTGGGAAGATCATCAACACTGTGAACATAGTAATGGCTGAATTTAACCACTCCAAGCATCAGGCCACCATATAGTCTAGAAACCACAGATGGTAACAATACCATAAGAATCAACAATAAGCCAATAGCCATAACTATTGTTTAGGACTTATTTAACTGTTGTTTAAGACAGGTGGTGCTTCAAGAAATATGTTGATCTAAAAACAAAGACGTGGCACCATAGGTTTTTCGAACATTAACAAAGAAGGAATCTTTGCATTTAAATGTGCAGTTAGAGAAACTCGCTTGGTTGGAGAAGACTTTGATTAGACAATCAATCTCACAAAACCCTAACAGGCTACTCCCTTTATTGGTTCACCCAGAAGCATAAAAAGTTAGGAAATACAGTATTCCAGCAGGGCAGGATCAGATGAGCTCCTGCAGTGGAAGCATCCCAGTAATCCATGCAGCTTTCTAGCATCTACTCTGTGACCTCTGTGTCCCTTTGGTGATAACTCGGGTTCTAAGAAATGAGACTACATAGGTGAGGATGGCTGCCAGTCTGTCTTAGAAGCCTTGGGTTCCCACTGAGATACCATCTTACACCAGTTAGAATGGCCAAAAATCAACAAGACAGTAAACAACAAATGTTGGAGAGGATGTGGAGAAAGGGGAACCCCACTATTGGTGGGAATGCAAGTTGGCACAGCCACTTTGGAAAACAGTGTGGAGATTCCTCAAGAAATTAAAAACTGGGACTTCATCAAGATCAAAAGCTTTTGCACAGCAAAGGAAACCGTAAACAAAACCAAAAGACAACTGACAGAATGGGAGAAGATATTCACAAAAGACATATCAGATAAAGGGTTAGTATCCAAAATCTATAAAGAACTTCTCAAACTCAACACCCAAAGAACCAATAATCCAATCAAGAAATGGGCAGAAGATACGAACAGATATTTCAGTAAAGAGGACATCCAAATGGCCAACAGACACATGAAAAAATGCTCAACATCACTCGGCATCAGAGAAATACAAATCAAAACCACAGTGAGATACCACCTCACACCAGTCAGAATGACTAAAATTAACAAGTCAGGGAACGACAGATGATGGCAAAGATGTCGAGAAAGGGGAACCCTCCTACACTGTTGGTGGGAATGCAAGCTGGTACAGCCACTCTGGAAAACTGTATGGAGGTTCCTCAAAATGTTGAAAATAGAGCTACCCTACGACCCAGCAATCGCACTACTGGGTATTTACCCTCAAGGTACAAATGTAGTGATCCGAAGGGTCACACGCACCCCGAATGTTTACAGCAGCAATGTCTACAATAGCCAAACTATGGGAAGAACCTAGATGTCCATCAACAGATGAATGGATAAAGAAGATGTGGTATATATATACAATGGAATACTATGCAGCCATCAAGAGAAACGAAATCTTACCATTTGCAATGACGTGGATGGAACTAGAGGGTATTATGCTAAGCGAAATAAGCCAGTCAGAGAAAGACAATTATCACATGATTGCTGTGATATGAAGAATTTGAGAGGCAGGGCAGGGGGTTACGGGGGTGGGGTGGGGAAGAGAAATGAAACAAGATGGGATGGGGAAGGAGACAAACCATAAGAGACTCCTAAACTCACGAAACAAACTAAGGGTTGCTGGGAGGTGGGGGGGGGGGGTAGGGTTATGGACATTGGGGAGGGTACGTGCTAGGCAAATGCTGTGAAATGTGTAAGCTTGATGATTCACAGACCTGTACCCTGGGACAAATAATATATTATACGTTAATAAAAAATTAAAAAAATAGAGCTACCCTATGATCCAGCAATTGCACTACTGGGTATATATCCCAAAGATACAGATGCAGTACAAGAAGGGCCACATGTATGTACCCCAATGTTCATAGCAGCAATGGCAACAGTAGCCAAACTGTGGAAAGAGCCAAGTTGCCCTTCAAAAGACGAATGGATAAAGAAGATATGGTCCATATATACAATGGGATGTTATGCCTCCATCAGAAAGAATGAATACCCAACTTTTCTATCAACATGGACGGGACTGGAAGAGATTATGTCGAGTGAAATAAGTCAAGCAGAGAGAGAGTCAATTATCATATGGTTTCACTTACGTGTGGAGCGTAAGGAAAAATATGGAGGACATTGGGAGAAGGGAAGGAAAGGGTGAATTGGGAGAAATTGAAAAGGGAGACAAAACATGAGAGACTGTGGACTCAGAAACAAACTGAGGGTTTTGGAGGGGAGTGGGAGGTTGGGTGAGACTGGCGGTGGGTATTGAGGAGGGCAAGTATTGCATGAAGCACTGGGTGTAGTGCATGAACCATGAATCTTGGAACACTGAAAAAATAAAATTAAATGAAAAAAAAAAAAGCCTCATGTTCCACAGGAGCCATTGCCTCTTGTAACAATCTCTGGACACGGCTCCCAGGATCCTAACAAGGGACACGAGCAAGAACTTGCTACACTTAGGGAAGCCCAAAGTATCCCACCAGATACTTAATTTCCAGGCCTTCCAATTCAGACAGTTTATCAATTAGATATTATTTCTACCAGAAGTAACGTTGCCTAGAAACACAGCTGATATTAACTTAATTTGTCCATGGAAAAGATTTTTTAACCCTTTCTTCACATCTTGCTAGAGACATCTCAAGCCCGTGAGGTCATTCTGGTGGGCGGTTTTAGCTCCATCTCCAAACTTCAGAAACTTAGAAATTCCTACAGGATTTTTCTTTTCAACAGCAAGAAATTGGAAAAAAGCATCAATCCCGATAAAAGCATTACTCATGTTTACAGCTCTGTAGGCAGCCATCTTGTCCCTCGGATAGAGATAAATCTGAAAATATTCAGGTTTCACTGCTCTTTGATATTATCCCTTTTCCTAGTAATACTGAAATCACTAATTTGGTATTGAAACCACTGGTGAAGTCATGACTATTCTGGTTAAGTGCAATACACAGTTCATTCCAAGTAAACTTAGACCTTCACTATTTATGAAATTGAGCAAGGATGAAAGGTCACAACCAGTTTGGCCAGTTTGAACTCACAGACATCCCTCCTGTACCCTTTAGATTTGTACAAATTGAAGTAACTTAATATTGATAACAGCATCTCAGATGTATTTGCTCTAGATAAGAGACCAAGAAAAGAGATTAAAAGACTAACGTATTTGAGCATGGAAAACATTGAGTATATGGTCCAAGAGGCTTTAAGGCTACAGATGAGAAGCAGAGAGGCAAAATATCCCCTACAAACATGCTCTGATCCTATGTATTCAACAGTAAGGCCATGGTGGAATATGAGACCATCAAAGCAGCAATAAAGATGACGCCAGACAGAAGATTTTTGGCAGGTACAATGGTATCATCAAATGGCTGGTGAAGAATCAGATTACTGAGAAGGAAGAATTTAACATGAGCATAAAGAGTGGAGATTTATTTCCTTTGTACCCTGGAACTTACTGTTTTCAGCATAATCACACACATCTTCACTCTCTTCTCTGAATGGACCCTTCATCTCCCTGCTCTAACTAAAACCTGAATGTTCCATGAGAACCCTGTTTCCCTTATAGGCCTCTAATATGGTAGATTTCCGCCCCCCGCCCCCCACCGTCACTCATCTAGTGGGCCTGGAGATGGAGTCTATGTCCCTCCTGATACTCATTGCCACTTGCCAACTCTTTGCCTTCCCTTCTGCCTAAACCCTTCATCCAGCTTTGACTCTCATGTTATAAGACTACCACACTCCACCCTTTCCTGTTGCAATCAATTATTCTCCCTGTTGTATTCACTCCCCCTCATTGCCTATTGACTTACTATTGCTCTTATTTACATTAATCCTATTCTTATTGTTTCAAAATCCACTCAGATGTTCATTCTAACACTCGAATTCTTCTACTCCAGTGATATTTTCCGTTATAGTACTTCAGTCACTCATTCCAGAGGACACATATTAAACATTAACAACTCAAGCACTGCATAACCCTCCTTGTAAAGCATTTCTATCTCTGACCATAATCTTTCTTTCCACTCACTCCCATTGGTACATTGATTCCAACAATCCTTCAGTCCCGGGATCTACCATCCATTGGTCATACTATTGTTTATCGTCCTTCAGCCTCCCCTTTCCCCACCACATCCTTTCTGAGCTTGCTTAATTTTGATGGCCAATTACATAACTACTCTCTTGATTGCATCTTTAATACACTTGGCCCCTCTCCCTACTATTTATTTGGCTTCCCCCATTCTGGTTTAAATCCAACTCTTTGTCTGCACTCACATAGCTGAATATAGCTGGAGAAAGAAACATCATAACAGTACCATAAACTAGTGGCATTTATCACTGGCATTTGTATTCCTTGACTACTGGTTTATGTGAAAATAAAAATAGGGGTAAAGGAGATTGATCAGAGAGTTTTGTGGTATAGAATTAAAAGGCACCATGTCCTAATAGTGGGAGTTGAAGGAGGTGGAATTAAAAACAGCTTAGGTTGCTAGCCCAAAAGCCTTGTGTTGTAAACACCTATTATTGCAACATTAATTATTCAAAGGAGCAGGTTCTTAATACAGATTAGGAAACTAGTTCTCAGGGAGTTTATGTAACATTTAAGTTCCCAGTTATTAAGTGACAGAATGTTTTTAAACCCAAGATTGTTTCTATAGCTCTGTGCTTAACAAAACACTATTTTTTGAATAAATTTTTTAAAATTTGTTTTCTATTATAAAACAGACCAGAGCCAGATTCATAGCAATAGTACTCTCAGGATCGTCCTCCAGTTCCACTCCCTCACTTCAAAAAGAACTAAAGCCCAAAGCGGTGGTGTGATTTACTAAGTGGAAGATTTAGGATTAGAATTCGGATTCCCCCAGCTATTGCCATTAATTCAATCTCCGAGAACAGGGCCAATTAAATGGAATTACATATTTTTCTCAGGAAAAAAAAAGTCTAATGGTTATAGAACAAAAGTTGAAAGAAGACCTCTTTATATTCCACAGAGCTTCCAACCTTAATTGCCTCAGGTGGATCCTCCAGGTACATAATTGCATCCTTTAACAAAGATTCCTTCTCATAGTTGGAATCGTGAATGTTATGGTACTTCCATTATCGTCCCCGAACTAGAAATACCCAGAATGAAATGCAGGGGACCGCTGACGGCAGCTCCCACCTGCAGGGTGCGTCATTGCAGGAAAAGAAGCCGGGATGAGGGCCCCCCCAGGGCCAAAGAAAGAAAAGCCCAATGCACAAAGTGGTTTCCGCTGGAGAAGACCGGCGTCGATACCTGTACTGGGTAACGGTCAGCTTGGCCACAGGCTCGGCCCCAAAGCCTGGCAAGTGCTGGTTTAGATAGGCCTCTAGGGACCCGCTGTCGAACTTGTGCTGGGGCAACACTTCTGCGGTGTCGGGCTCGGGGAAAGCGTCAGGCTCCATGGCTGCGGCTGCCGCTCGCAAAGACAAAGATTCCACAGGTCTTGGGCACTGAGAGTCCTCGGGGGCAGAGTCCTACTCCATTGCTAGGGGGCGAGGCCCGGACGCTTCCTCCAGCCAATCACAGTGTCCCGAATTTGGTGACTTAGGCTCTAATTGGGAAGTGCCAGAGAACCTCCGCGTGATCGAATTTAACAAATTTTCACTCAGTCTCACAGTTGGAGACCGCAGTCTTAAAGAAGGCAAAGCCGTGTTAGTCGCTACAGGCGATTAGGAACGGAAAGGCCTTGTCCCACCCCAAATTTAAAGCACCGGCAGCCGTAAAACCTACAAGGTCCGGCTCAGAAAAGGGTCCGTCCGGACCTTGAGCCTAGGAATAAAAGATCCTGGTGTTTCTTCCAGCCGCGGGGCTGGAAAGGTAATACCGCAGGCCGTGGGCTTTGGACGCTAAGGACCCCCAGCCCTGCTGCGGCCTGGTCTCTTAGGACCGGGTGAAGAAGGAATCTAAGAGGGGCGTTTTGGTTTGTGTTTTCCTGAGGGGGAGCGATAACTGCAACGTACCGGAAGCGATGCCGTGGGAGGCCCGCGGGAGCGGCGGCGACGTGTCGTCTGTGCGGCGCTGGGAGCACTTCCCCAGGGTTCTGGGTTAGGAAGGGGGCGGCTGCGTGCGGCGCTGGGAGCACTTCCCCAGGGTTCTGGGTTAGGAAGGGGGCGGCTGCGTGCCTCCTCACCTACCCTTGGCAGGGCCAGCAGGCCTGGCAGCGTGGGGCGGCGGCGGCGAAGGCCTGGGCTGGGAGCGTTGGCGGCCGGAGTCCCAGCCATGGCGGAGTCCGTGGAGCGGCTGCAGCAGCGGGTGCAGCAGCTGGAGCGGGAACTGGCACAGGAGAGAAGTCGGCAGGCCGTGGGGGGCGGCGACGGAGGAGGCGGCCGGGTCCGCATTGAGAAGATGAGCGCGGAGGTGGTGGACTCCAACCCCTACAGGTGACCTGCGTTACGGGTCGGAGGCGGGCGAGGGCGTGAGGTCAAGATCTGCGAGTGTTTGGGAGTGAGGCGCCCTCCCTTCCTGTCCTACTTACACGGTCTCCGCCTCTCTCTTATTGCGCTGGGGGCCTGCTCCCAAACGCGCAAGGCCAAGTCTTAGCAGTGGTGGAAAGGTAGTCTTCCTTTTAAAACACACACCCACCCCCAAAACAATCAGCCATATGGTGCTGCTCCTGGGCCTGCTACGGATAAGCGTCGGGTTACGTCCGGATACGTGCCCCTGCTTGTTAGTCTACCTCGTTCAGCATAAAGCTGATAGTAATTAACATTTAGAAGATGACATAAAACGTAAAACCCACCAACCATTAAACTTCGAGTTTTATAAAGGCTTCTCAGTATTTCAAAATTGGGGACGTGGTGGGGAGAGCAGGATTAGCTTTAAAGCTGTTCGACCTGACCAGGAGTGTCTGGTAATGCCCTTTCAGCTGGCTGAATGTAGTGCAGTGCTTATAAAAGTAAGGACTCTAGAGCCAGAGCGATTGGATTCAAATCCCAGCCCTTAGTAGCTGAGCAATCATGGGAAATACTTATGTGTATAGTAGGGACCAATGGTATCAGTGAAATCTTTAGATAATACCTGAAACTGAAAATCCAGAAGTAACAATGCTGGCAAGCTACATAGAAATTTGTTAGTAACAGTTGAAAATGAGGAAGGAGAGGAAAAAGGGACCAGAAGCTTGCAGAATTTCCTAGCAAGCCTGGTAGAACTATTTAACTCTTTAAAGTGTAAATGAATGGGAACCTCTATGTGTATAGGTTTAAATATATATGTATGAAACAGACTAATAACGATAACCGGGTAAAGTACCTCTTAAGAGTCCTTAGCTGCAGTAGGTGCTTACTAAAAGTAGACACCATCCGTTATGGGCAGAGACAGCTGATGTTAAATATTAAATATTTGTATATGCTAAGAAAGCACAGAAAAATGTTGAAATTTCACTTTGACCTATCTCATCTGGACACTTAACATTTAAGTCAGTTGTTTTCTATCTTGGCTGCGCATTAGAATACTTGAGTAGCATTAAAAAAATCTTGTTGCACAGGCTACACCTGGAAAGATAGTGTTTTTTAAAGCTGCCCAGGTGACTTAATTTCATCTGGTAAAGGCCAGCTGAAAGACTTCTTTTAAAGCATTAGTAGTGATTGAGTTTGTGTTTTTCTGTGATGTGTGTTTACCTATCATAATTAAAAGATTGTAAGCTTTAAAACATTTTTTCTTTGTTTTAAGCCGCCTGATGGCATTGAAACGAATGGGAATTGTAAGCGACTATGAGGTATGGTAAACCTTTCCAAGTTTTTGAAGATGATTTCAGTAAATTAAAGTAATTTCTGATGACATTTTTGATGAAAAGTTAACCAACAAATATATAACTTTGCATTTCACAGAAAATCCGAACCTTTGCTGTAGCAATAGTAGGTGTTGGTGGAGTTGGTAGTGTGACTGCTGAAATGCTGACAAGATGTGGCATTGGTAAGGTAAAAACATTTCTCTTTGCCTGTCGTATAGGGAAGCTCCTCACTTCTGGAGTAAATCAGGTATAAGTTAGGAATTTTTTTCATTACTAATGGTTTATTGATTTGTGGTGTCTTTATTCATATTATTCTTTCTGCCTACGGGAGTTAAGACACAACCCCACCCAAATGGAAGCTGATATTAATGCTGATAAAACAAGGAATATTTCAAATTTTGTTCAGGGATTTTGTGTTTGGGATAATATATACTACAATTTGGGCTTAAATGTTTTAGATATAGAAGCTTAGGAGAGAAGGCTGTTAAATTGATAGTGTGTGAAACACAGGCATTTAACAAATATATATATATTTTAAAATATTGACAGAGAGACAGTGAGAGCAGGAACACAAGCAAGGGAAGTGGGAGAGGGAGAAGCAGGCTTCCCGCCGAGTGGGGAGCCCAATGTGGGGCTCGATTCCAGGACCTTTGGATCATGACCTGAGCTGAAGGCAGACGCTTAACAACTGAGCCCCCTAACAAATATTTTTTAAACATGCTTTATACAAGATGAACTAGAAATCATGCACCTTTCTTTTTTTCCAAAGAATAGTGGCCCTTATTAACTTACTTAGAAATATTTTTAAAAATTTATTGTAGTTGACATGTAGTATTGGTTTCAAGTTTGCAACACAGTGAGTGATTCAACAGTTCTACACATTACTCAGTGCTCATAAGTAGTCACCACCTGTCACCATACAACATTATTACAGTATTGCTGACTATATTCCCTATGCTGTGCTCAGCCTTATTATGAAAGAAAAAAATCGTGCCATTCATGACAACATGGATGGTACAGAGGGTATTATTCTAAGTGAAATAAGAGAAATATAAATACTACATGATTTCACTTGTATGTGGGATCTAAAAAACAAAATAAATAAATAAACGAAAAAACAGACTGTTAAGTATTGGAAACAAACTGGTGGTTACCAGAGGGGGGGTGGGTAGAAAGATAGGTGAGACAGGTGAAGAGAATTAAGAGATAAAACTTCTAGTTAGAAAATAAATACCCTTCTTACTCTTAAAATTGAAATGGAGAATGCTCTAAATATTTTTTTAACCTATACTTTTTCCCCCCCACTTTTTTTTCTAAAATTGATTTAGATTGTGGGTAGGAAGGAGAGAGAACCTTTTCCCAGTCTCAGATTTATAAGGCTAACGTCCATGATCTTAGATTCCTAATGGTTGAATACCAAAGCTTTCCACAGTTGATTTCCACCTCTTTAATTTGTCATTTTGACAAAGCAAGCATTTTTCCCATGAAGTTTATCATTGCTTTTTAACATGTTGGTCTGTCCCGTGCCACAGATTCTTTTTTTTTTTTTTTTTTTTTTTTTAGATTTTATTTATTTG
>CM052799.1:79377581-79467858 GCA_028533885.1 Nasua narica
GGACACTTAACCAACTGTGCCACTCAGGCGCCCCCATGCCTCAAATTCTTAAAAGAGAGTAGATTTAAAGTTGGTCCTCATTTATCAATATAGAAGAGGCAACACAAAAATAACCAAAAATGTTTATTAACATTTACAGTCTTTCAAGAAGTTTACAAAACCAGCCAACAGTTGCTTATAGTTGACATAAAGAGCATGGCTGATTGACCTGGGATAGTAGAGCATGAAGATTATGGGTCTCAGGTTTGAGAATGCATCAGAATCACTTAGGTAGTTTCTTAAAACATAGATTGCCAGGCCCTACCCTGGTAGTTTGGATTCTTTAGGTTTTAAGTAGACCTAAGAATTTCAATTTGTATTAAATCCCCAGGTGATTCTGATGTTCTGGGGGGGATTTTTAAGAACTGCTGGATCCTTGCTACTCAGTCTGATGCTCAAAGTAATAGCATCAGCATTACCTGGGAGCTTACTAGAAATGATACTCCCACGCCCCACCCCAGACATGCCGAATTAAGAATCTGTATTTTAACAAAACTCCAGATGATTCGTATGTATATTAAAGTTGGGGCAGTGCCCCTATATTTCTGACAAGCTCCCGGTGATACTGATGCTGCTAGCCCAGGCCATGTTTTGATGCAAAGCTGTAGAACGGTGGTTAGCAAATATTGCTGTAATTAGAATCACCTGGGAAGTTCTGTTCTTTTGATATCCAGAATGGAATAGAATCAATCTTTATGGATGGGACCCAGACGTCAGTATTTTTTAAAACTCTCCTAGTGATTCCATTGTGCATTCAAGTTTGTAAGTTAAGGATCTACATAGGTAAGTTTCAGAACTCTTTTCATTATGTAAAACAGATGAAGAAGCTAATTCATGGTTAAATAGGGAAGTGGAGAATTGGAGACTCAGAGCCCACCTTTTTACCCCTTCTGCGGTGTCCTGGATCACCAGCTCTAGATTAGCCGCCTTATTTTACAGATGAAGATACAGGCCTAAAAAGTGAGTGACTTGTCCATGATCAGAGCTAATTAGTGAGAAGAGCTACAACTCATATCTCCTATCACCAAATTTGAGATTTCCTTAACTTATAAACCAGCTATCAGGCTGACGACTCAAATTTAATACTTGGCCTGACCTAATGAATACTTTCTACAGAGCTGAAATAAACTGTATTTTGTTTAAAGTTGAGTCAGAAAATTATCAAAGGGGGCATACAGGGGCGATGTATTTTCTAGCAAGATATTAAGGGTTACCTAGGTCGTAGGTTGGGTTAATTTTGTTACTGTTGTTAATAAGATCCCCTCCCTTCCTTTTTTTGTAATTTTAGCTGTGCGCAGGATGGTGCACCACAGGCCACAGCCCCCATCAACCGCTGCTGTAGTCTTTGCCTCTGTGCTTGCCCTGCCTGGCCTTTTCCTCCATTTTTTTTTTTTTTTTTTTTTTAATCTAGAATGCTGAGTATTGTGTTACAAAGTCACAGAATTTTAGATGAAGGAAGGGACCTTGGAAATATTTGAGTGCAACCTGATAATTTCTTACTGATAAATGGGATCTTTAAAAAGATGTATGTATGAGTGCGTGGGTGTGAGAAATGCTGTTATGCCTAAATACATAGAGAAAGAAATGACAACTCGTTAATAATTCTGTTTGGGGTGATATTTTAGCCATGGGCTAAGAATGGTGTCCTAGTCACAAAAGGAGTCATGTTATACTATAATTTTAAGTTATGACATTTGTTGTTATTTTAAAATTTCATTTATCTACTATATTCTTGGCCTTTAGTAAACAAAATGAAATGGAATAAACATTAATTTCTCAGTGAATCATTGAGGGAGACAGTAAATATTCTGGTTCAGGTGCAGATGCTATTTGAGAATGCCTGAATTTGAATCCCATTGTCATGTATATTAGCTGAGTGGCTTTGGGGTATGTGCCATAGTTGTCTCATTTATACCTATATGACCATTAAAGGATATCCTCTCTTTTTTTTTTTTAAAGACTTTATTTATTTATCTGACAGAGGTCACAAGTAGGCAGAGACGCAGGCAGAGAGAGAGAGAGAGGGAAGCAGGCTCCCCACCAAGCAGAGAGCCCGATCCCAGGACCCTGAGATCATGACCTGACTTGAAGGCAGAGGCTTTAACCCACTGAGCCACCCAGGCGCCCCCTATATGACCATTAAATGAGTTAATATACAGTACCTAGTGTTTTTAAGTTAGCTTGTATTATTACTGTCAAACTGTTAAACCCACCAAATGTGAAGTCTACTAATTTTATTCTCTGTTATTTTTAGTTTATATTTTGGTATGTTTTTCATCAAAATGCCACTATTTTCATTTTAGTTGCTACTCTTTGACTATGACAAGGTGGAACTGGCCAATATGAATAGACTTTTCTTCCAGCCTCATCAAGCAGGATTAAGTAAAGTTGAAGCAGCAGAATATACTTTGAGGTAAGTGGAATAACAATTAAAGACTATATTTAGTGAAATCTTAGTTTGTGTATTTTGTATAAGTTAACGCATAAATTTGGGGTGCCTGGGTGACTCATTTGGTTAAGTGACTGTCTTCAGCTCACGTCATGATCCTGGAGTCCTAGGATCAAGTTTTATTTCGCGGGGCGGGGGGCCGGGGGGGGGGGTCTGTGCTCAGCAGGGAGTCTGCCGCTCCCTCTGACCCTTTTCCCTCTTGTGTGTGATCGCTCGCGCTCTCTCTCTCTCTCAAATAAATAAAATCTTAAAAAAAAAAGTTAATGCACAGATTTTTCTCCATAAAAATTCAGGTTTTACTTATACAAATTGTCTTACCTCTTGGAACGGGGTTGGCATCCTTTTTCTGTATAGGGCTAGATGGTAAGTATTTTAGGCTTTGAGGGCCAATTATGAAACTGCCCACCACCATGTAGTGGTGGTGTGATAACAGCTGTAGGCAATAGAAATGTGAATGAGCATGGCTGTGCTCCAATAAAACTTTGTTGTTTATGGACTCTGATGTTTAAATTCCATGTAATTTTAGCATGTTATGAAATACTGTCCTTTTCTGCCACCATGTGAAAAAGGAAAAATCATTCCTACTTTGCAGACTTCATAAAAACAGGTGGTATTTGGCCCAAGGGCCATACTTTGCCAATCCTTACTCTAAGAAGTTTCTTTGTGGCCTCAAACGTACTTGCACTGAATTAAATAAGGAACCAAGAAGCTCTTTTGTCCAGCTAGGCTGTAGGTCACAGAGGTGATAAAGGCTTAATTCTGAGCACATACATGGTGGGAACATTTCTGTAATCCTGCAGTCAACATGTTTTGAAGGTAGTCCTTGAAGTAGGTCAAAGGAAGTAGAAGAGGGCTACGGATTTTCTTTAAATCGCTTGAATTCCATTTTTCTAACCTCTGTTAAATATTTTTCAGCTCTTTCTCCTGCTTTCACTTAGTATTCCTACCAGTAGTTTAAGAATCACTCCTTTTTCCCTCTTAGGAACATTAATCCTGATGTTCTTTTTGAAATACACAACTACAATATAACCACAGTAGAAAACTTTCAACATTTCATGGATAGAATAAGGTAAAATTTTATTAATATTTTGCAGTGTCCAGCTCAGTTAAACAAGTATTATTAGAAAATCTGATGTGTAACTCTGAGCTGGTAGATTTGATGTTTCTGTTTTTAAAAGAGTTAATTTTGTATGATCTTTATGTATTAGGAGCTTGGTAAAAAGTAAATATTGTCCAAAAAACAGTAGTAGTAACAATAAAAAACCAAAACCTTGTTATTATAATGATAGAAAAAGGGATCCTCAATTATAAGTGCTGTTCTAGATTATATTTCTGTGTGAAAGTGTTTTCTGCAGACTGTTGTAACACTACTGAGATACTGAATTATATTCAATTTTTATTACATTTCCATTTGGAGTGAAACATGAATACAAGTCTGAAAGCTGATAGAGCAATGGTAACTTATACGAATAGACTTTATACTTCTTGTGCCTTCCAGGCGAGGTACTATAGTATCATTGATGTTCATATTAGTTACTCAATACATACTAGAGCTTTAATATTAAATACTATGTCATAAGTGTACTCAATATTTACTGAAAGAGTAAATGTGTGCCTGAACAAATACAGTCTAATTAGAGTATATTTTGTGTCTTGATTTTTTTTTTTCCCCAAATAAAATTTATTTTTTTACCTAGTAATGGTGGATTAGAAGAGGGAAAACCTGTTGACCTAGTTCTTAGCTGTGTGGACAATTTTGAAGCTCGGATGACAATAAATACAGTAAGTCTTCCTGTTGTATAAGATGTTACACTCATGGATTTATCCATTTGTATACTTCTGCATTTAAGAATAGTTCTGCATTTAAGCCCTCATGTAATGTGTTTTGTTAATTTTTAATTATTTCTTACCCTACTTTTGAAACTTACTTTAATAGCTATGGGATCTGTCTAGCCTTACTGGTATGGCTTATGTTTCAGTATCTTATTCTCTCTTATGCCAGTAGAGGAAACTATAAAATAGTAGATAAATCTGATGTACAATTTTTAAAATGACAATCTTAAAATGTCTTTAACTCTATGTTAGCATTGGTTTTAACTTTTGTTACTTTAAGTAAAGGGATAAATATGTATAAATTGCCTACAAACCCTGTTTCTCAGAAATAAAATTCTTTGAATTACCATGTTTTCAGTTTTTCAGAAGATACTTTGCAGTTTTTGTTGCTGAAATTATTTTAGAAAAATAAATTTTTATTTTAATAAGAAAGGCTTATTGGATAATAAGCCTAGTAGTTTAATATAATTAAATATTTATTGACTGTTTACTTAAATGCTGTCAGTTTACTTTTTAAATAGACTGGCATTTGCCAAGGAATTCGACTATTCATAACTTTCCTCTTTTGAAAAATTAAAAAAACCCTTGGTAATACATTTAATTAAACCCCAGTTTTCATGAAAAGATCTTATAGTAAATTACTTCTTTTTATGTTCTTATGTTTTCACCTGTTTCTACCAAGGCTTGTAATGAACTTGGGCAAACGTGGATGGAGTCTGGGGTCAGTGAAAATGCAGTTTCAGGGCATATACAGCTCATAATTCCTGGAGAATCTGCTTGTTTTGCGGTAGGCATGATTCATTTGGCTTATTTTTTTTCACTATTAAGTACTAGAGTTCCAAGGAGTATTGAAAATGTATTCAAAGAAAAAACAGACTTTGAATGTGATGGAATACAATTTTGAGTATGTTATACTTTTTTCCTTTTGTTTTGAAATATATTTTCTTCTATTCTTTTTCATGTAGTGTGCTCCACCACTTGTAGTTGCTGCAAATATTGATGAAAAGACTCTGAAACGAGAAGGTGTTTGTGCAGCCAGTCTTCCTACCACAATGGGAGTGGTTGCTGGGATCTTAGTACAAAATGTGTTAAAGTGAGTGAGGGCTAATTTTTCTGAATAGACTTGTTTTTGATAAAAATATATTTCAGAAAGCATTTCAAATATTTCAAATATTGGAATTACCAAATATATATACTTTAAATTTACATACATATCTTAGTATAGCTAATTTATATATAAGCATACATATTAATACACCTGTTACTCTGTATTTGGAATAGCTCATGTTAAATGGTACAGTGGAACTGGTATATTTATATATGGAGTATTAACCAAATGATTTAAATCTCTGCAGTTTTGACCAAAGGGCAAAAACATACTTCTTTATTTAATTCTTATTAAAAATAATATAAATGTGATTAAACATTAATAAGGATAATATTTCTGCTATCCAAAAGCAGATATCCAGCAACCATACCATCTAAACTGTAGCAACAAAGGAGGACAAAGATTTCTTTGAAGCTAAAATTAATGCCAAAGAGTTTTTGAAACAACTCACACTTTATTAAAAGCAGAACCCCTTTAAGTGTTCTGTCTCAGGCCATTTTTTTCCCTCACTTTACAATTTTAGTAAGCTTGGTTAGGTTTCCTAACCCTCCAGTGTAATAAGAACAAATTGCAGCATGATCTAGAGAGGCATCCTGATATCAAAATTGTCAGCTACCAGCAAAAAAAAAATTGTTAAAAGCATACACGAGAACTCTCGGCAACTATCTAAGGCTAGTTCATATAAGAATATTTCACTACAGGGGCGCCTGGGTGGCTCAGTGGGTTAAAGCCTCTGCCTTCGGCTCAGGTCATGATCTCAGAGTCCTGGGATCGAGCCCCGCATTGGACTCTCTGCTCAGCAGGGAGCCTGCTCCCCCCCCCGCCCCGCCGCCTGCTTCTCTGCCTACTTGTGATCTCTCTCTTTCTGTCAAATAAATAAATGAAATCTTAAAAAAGAAAAGAATACTTCACTACTGTGCAAACTATAAACTTCAGTAGGCCCTATCTAAACAAAACATTTTATAGTATGCCACAAAAAGGGTTGCGGGGGAAATCATGGTTATAAACTGCTCTCCTAAGGATGTGTCATATTTTGCCAGCCCCTTATTAATGGACATTAAAGTTATTTACAGAGTTTCTTGCTTCTGTTAATAATGCTGCAGACAACATCTTGTATATATTTTTTATTTTTTTATATTGCATATACTTTTGTATAGATTTTTATAGAGATGAATTTTTAGACATGGAATTTCTGAGTTTATGCAGTATTTGACAGATATTATTAAATTTCTCCCTCAAAAATACACATGTCTATCATAGTGTAGGAGTACCTGGTTCACCCATACCAGTTAACATTGGGTATCATCAGACTTTTTAATCTTTGTTAATATGATGGATGAAAAAGGGTGTCTCATTTTAATTTTTGGTTGTTTATGGAAAGGGGTGAACACTTACCTTTTTCTGTGAATTGTCTGCTTCATATCATTTGGTCAGTTTTTTGTCTTTTTTTTAAAATTTTTTTATTTATTTGACAGAGTCAGGGAATACGAGCAGGGGGAGTGGGAGAGGGAGAAGCAGGTGATGTGGGGCTCGATCCCAGGACCCTGAGATCGTGACCTGAGCCAGAGGCAGATGCTTAACGACTGAGCCACTGAGGCGCCCAGTTTTTTGTCTTGTTATATATATTAACATTCATTGCAAATATTTTTCCTTTTGTATTTATTTTGTATGTGATTTTTTTTCCCCCTCTACATATATGCTTCTAAAATGAATTAGATTTGACTGGTAGGGAGCACAAGGGCACACTGGAAATGTTCTGTTTTTGATCTAGTAGTGATTACATGGGTGAAGACTTGGAAAATTTCATTGAGCTGTATATATTTAAGATTGTAAACTTCAAAATAAGTTGTGTATAAAAACTTTTAAAAAGTAGTTAGATTTAGTACTGTATCTCAGGACTTCTTCACATTTAATTTGACATCAGAACTTAAAGTACGTTTTGTTACAAAAATCATTAAGTACTTCAATACCATTTTTTAAAAATTCAGTTATTTCTAATACTTTTATGGTTTATTTAAGTGTGCTTTGATTTGTTTTTCTAGGTTTCTGTTAAATTTTGGTACTGTTAGTTTTTACCTTGGATATAATGCAATGCAGGATTTTTTTCCTACTATGTCCATGAAGCCAAATCCTCAGTGTGATGACAGAAATTGCAGGAAGCAGCAGGAAGAATATAAGGTATACATCAATCCATCAGAATGTATGAGAGGTCATATTATTTGGATAATAATTTAAAACAGTTATTTAGATTTGGAATACAAGCTAAATGGATTCTGGATTTTTAAAATTTTATTTATTGTATCTCTGAGTTGGAAATGTTAGTAAAAAATTCACCATGCTTCAAAAGTGAGAAAAATCTCTCTGAAGTTCTTTCTTGTTTTTGGTAAAATAAAAAGCCTCTCTGAATTCTTGGTCAATGCTTCCAAGGCCTGAGAGTAAGAACACTTTGATACTATTTGATTTCTACAGAAAAAGGTAGCAGCGCTGCCCAAACAGGAGGCTGCTCAAGAAGAGGAAGAGATAATACATGAAGACAATGAATGGGGTAGGAATTCTTTCATAAATTGAAATGGCAGTGTCAAATCTCTTATGGGAGGGGATATAGTTATAATTACACAAATTGTGAGTAATTATTAAGTTCCTTGAAAACTGTTATAAGATCAAATTTAACTCTATAGGTATTGAGTTGGTATCCGAGGTTTCAGAAGAGGAACTAAAAAATTCTTCAGGTCCAGTTCCTGACTTACCTGAAGGAATTACAGTGGCATACACAATTCCCAAAAAGGTATATCCAATATCTGATTTATCATAAGTAAATGTTATATAAGAGAAAATGTTTACTTATGTTCTTTCATCTTCATCCTATTTTATAATGCCAATATAGTATTTACGGTTTTAGGTCTTTTACGCTATAGGCATTAAGATGTGTAAGAGAAGGTGTTCAGTGTTAATGTGGAAATAGGTACAGTGCAATGTGGAAATAGGTACAGTGCCTTTTAAACTGTTTGAAAGACAGACCTAAAATAGTGCTACTGACACATGGATGGATCAGATAAAGTAGATTCTGATTAAATGAAGATAACATTTTTGTATATTGAGCATTTTAGCTATAATACCATTTAACAATACCACTGCAGTAAATATCTCAAGAATATTGAAATTACTGCCTTGTAAATCAGAAGATTGGTGGGGAAAGTAAAGGCTTTTATCTGTCCTAAAAATTAGAAGGCATCTGTCTTAAAGTTTACTTTGTAAACTAGTTGAACATAGTTAAAACTTAGTGATTATATATTCCTAAGCATCACAAATTTTATATGTTTATTTTTTCATTATGTTTCCCTCATTTGTTTGATAGCAAGAAGATTCTGTAGCTGAGGTAACTGTGGAAGATTCTGGTGAAAGCTTGGAAGACCTTATGGCCAAGATGAAGAATATGTAGATAATGGACTGACCTATATTTTATTTCCTGAGTTTAAGCCTATTCCCTTGCAATTAAAAAAAAAATCATTTAAAAACTGACAAAGCTTAGAGCAACATTAATTGATACATAATCTTCACAGAATTGTTACACTTTTTGAAAATAGTGTTGGTTGCTTTTTCTCTTCAACTAAATCAGTAACTCCTAAAACTCGTGTTTCGTTCTAGTTAAGAAAACTTGAATACTTAGCCACTGAAATGCTTTGGCCTTTTCGGAGGGGTGGGAATAAAGGACCAATATGATGCTCTATTTGTTTTCCTTCCAGTAGTCCTTTGTGGTCTGTTGCCTAAGGCCATGAATAATAAAGTAGTATGTGGGAAATATAGGGAAAGGACAGGAGGTACAATCAATTGATGAGAGCTCACAGGTATCTACTCATTGTATTTAGAATCTCTGTCTACAAGAAAACTATCCACTATTATTAACTTGGCCAACAGTGAATTTAAAATATCTATAAATCTATAAAATAAAATCTATCTAAAATCTATATTTTAGATCTAAAATATTTTAGATTTAAAATCTATAAAATAAAAAATGTCCTCTCACATGTTACCTGACTAAATATAAGCTAAAATGTAGTCTTTGGAAAGGTTTGCAATGTGAATTCAAAACAAGACAAGGCAAAAAAAAAGTAAGCTTTCTTCATGGATAAAAAAATAAAGGTATTTTCAGGAAGTACAAATTATTATATTTCTGCACTGACCAAGGAAAAGAAATCCTTGCATGTGTAGAACATGTATCTGGAGTCACTGCACTTTATTGTGGAGCAAAGAATAAATTCAGTTTAAGATTAGATGATACCACTCATACGGGCTACCTTCTGAGTACTTCATTTAAATTTGATTTTCTAGATAATTAGTTGTCCTGTATTGGCATAAAAGAGACCTAAACTACTTCTGTAATGACTGACATGTATTTATTCACTGGAAGAGTATCATTTACCATGATGATGACCACTAAATTATAAATTGATTTTCTCTAAAGTTGCATACAAATAATGAAAGCTTAGGGGCCCGGGTGGCTCAGTTGGTTAAGCGACTGCCTTTGGCTCAGGTCATGATCCCGGAGTCCCGGGATCGAGTCCCATATCGGACTTCCGGCTCTGCGGGAGGTCTGCTTCTCCCTCTGACCTTCTCTCCTCTCATTCTCAGACTCTCTCTCTAACAAAAATAAATAAATAAATAATGAAAGCTTAGAGAGCCTTAGTTAAATTCCCAAGAGTTTGGGGACCAATAAAAATATGCATGTGTAACCATTATCAGTAGGGTGTTATTATACTATGCTAATCTATTTTGATGATTTTTTTTACTTTGAAGAAATGTTAGTACAAAATGAAAAATGCAATTTCTGCTTGTAAAATAAATTTCTAAAAACTGATTTGAGAAAGTCTCAAATATCATATATGTTCAGTGTATTTGCTTTGATGTTCTAGAGTCATAGTGATTCTTCTGTTTAAGGTTAGGAAAGTAGGGGAATGGTAACCTTGAAACTTATTTATGTTGTCTTGGTAGGTCATTTGCCATTAAAAAAAAAATTAGTGAATTCATCTGTAAGATGATAGTTTTTTTTCTAGTTGAGATGTTTTGAACTTCAAAAAAGAAATGTAGTCTTTCTAAAAATAACCCCATTCCTTTGGAACATCTGGTATACTGATTTGATAAGGCCTTGCTTATAATTTTTTTTTTTTTAAAGTAAGCTCCAGACCCAGCGTGGAGCCCAACATGGGGCTTGAACTACGACTATGCTTTGCTTATAATTTAAAAACTGTATAGTTTGATAAAGTATAATAGCCAGAACTCACCCTTGTTCTGCTCAACATGGCATTACACACTGCTGGTGTCTTATACTGTATCAACTATTATCTAAGTTATCTAATTTGTCTAATGTCTTCCATTAAAAAATGGTTGGATAATTTACCAGAAAAAATCTGGTAACAGGTATCTTTTTCTACCTGCAGTGCTCTCTTGACAGTCTGTATGCCATGGGAAAGAAAAATTATATTTTAAAACAGTCAAGAATGGTTATCATATCTTTCACCTTTATAATTAGTATGCGGGAATCTTACAGATATTAAAATTGAAGATTTTATTATAAATAAATGTCATAAAAACAAGTGATAATATTTATAAAACCTGTCAAATATATTTCATTTTCATATAAAATAGACTAATCTGAGTTTGAGATAAATGAAGAGATTTAGGCCACTTAAGAAAGGAGAGGAGACTGTCATGCCCCTATATTGGGGATGGTCAAAGAATGCTAAGAGCTTGACATCTGCATTAACAACTTCAGATGATGCAGATACATCTAACACAGTAGAACAATGTAGAGAGAGTAGAAAGCAGAGGGCTTGACCCTGTCTGCTCATGGAAAAGGTAGCATTTTAAAAAATGTAGCAGTCAGAGACAACTGTTACTGTTCAAACCCTTCATAAACATTATTCCTTTATTCCTTGAAACTTTTCTTTGAGGTAGAGATTTGGGCCAGGCTACTGCTGAAAAGCATGACCAGGAATGGTGAGTCCAATGTAGCTCTTGAGAGATGAAAGAATTATGGAATTGAAGTCCTTGTCTTCACAGCTGTGCCAGCTCTTGTTGACCAGAGAACAACCACTCTTCATGATCAAGTCTTCATGTCATTTTAGGGTGCTAATGTGTCCACATCCATGGATCCCATACATTAAGAAAGTTAATTCTTTCAAGCAGCTAACACTGACACAATCGTGACTCAAACTTTAATGTAGTCCTATGCGATTTCACACAAATAATCAGTTAAGTCACACAAACTCAACATTTTTTTTTGTTTTAAATTCTTACGTTCCAAATGTTTCAATTATTTTATCCTAAGGTGCATTTACAATAAATTATAATTGCTATTACCTCTGTCCTTGAAGGAAAACATTAGGAGAATGGGTTGTTTTTAAGCTAAATGTGTCTCCACTTGAGGAGTGTCGGGAAGGAGCTTTTCCACCCAAAAGTGACGTTTCTGCTTCTTTTATTTCCATCGCCCTTTTGTATAGTTCAGCAGCTTTTTCAAAATCCCCTTCTTCATAGCTTTGAGAGAAAAAATTGTTAAAATGAGAATATACACTCTTAACTTGAAATGACCTTACAGGATACACAATAACGAGCTGTGAATAATTCCCCATTTTCTCCTTTCTATTTCCAGTATGTGTGTTCACTCAGGCAGACCTGTAAAACACAATGCCCAAACTCTTCTATCTGCACTGCTCAAGTGTATCTCAGTGCCTCATATAGACACCATTAAGACCATGTAATGGACGCAGTGGAATTGCTAAGAGAAGTCTCTGCATCCTGAGATACACAAACACAGATAAAGCAAAATCAACACGCACTCTTTTTTTTTTAGAGAGAGAAAAGTGTGCACACGGGGTGTGGGGGAGGGGCAGAGGGGAAGGGAGAGAGAATCTGGAGCAGGCTCCAGACCCAGTGCGGAGCCCAATGCAGGGTCTGACCAGGGCTCATTCTCCCAGCCCTGAAATCACGACCTGAGCCAAAACCAAAAATCAAATGCATAATTACTGAGCTACTGAAGCACCCCCAAGTCAACATGCACTTAACGGTAAATTAGTTTTTGAGGACAGCAAATTGCCCACATTTCCCCCAGAACCAGTTAGCTGTAAATATAAATCATCTTTCACTATTTACATGATACATTCCTCTACAAAACAGATTATGCAACATTCATTTCACTTCTGGATACCACTTCAGTATCTTGAAGTAAATCAATCCAAAACAACCCCTTACTCTCTTCCAAGAAAAAACAACTAGCACTAAATATTCTGTGTTGTTCTTTGATAAGTCAAATTAAAGCTGTTCTAAAATGGAGTTGAGCTGTTGCCAGGAAATTGAAAAGATTCTTACCTAAGCACAGCTAAGTTTTTTAATGTTTCTCCAACTCGAGGATGCATCCGGCCCAGGCTGTCTTCATAAATCTTTAATGCTCTTTCATATAATGGCAAAGCTTCGATGTGTTTTTTCTTATTAAAAAAAAGCAATAATATTCACTTGAACACACTGAGTTGCTGAAATTACTATTAACATTCTAGACTAAGCTGATCTAGGGTAAGCCCCTTTAAAATGTTAATATCCTCCTACAGGTTAAAAATTTATTACTAATCATCATGGTGGAAGCCTATAATAGAAAGTCAGAAACCTAAATTTTAGACCCAGCTTGGTGACCACTGACCTTAATCCAATAATATAAGCAAAAAACCTGTATCCTTATTGCTCAGTAGGTATGATATGTGCTTTCACCTATCACAGGCAAATGCCACAGCTTAAAGATAATATTAGACATAGTCTCCAGAATTTAAAAACAAAACTTATGCAATGAACTAAATAAATACTCAGTAGGTGTTTTACACTAAGAGGAAAGGACCATCTTACAAATGTAACTTCCATAATTTCTCAAGCACTAAAGGAAGCATTAGTAAACTTAAATTTTCTTTAGTTACTTTTACTGTGCCACATGTATTTCATTTTATATTAAATACCTTAAAACCATTCATAAAGAGTTAATATGGGGGAACTTACCATTTGGCTATAGAGAACAGCTAAGTTCACGAGGGCAGTAGCTACACTGGGGTGCTTCGGGCCAAAGGATTTCTGCCGAATTTCAACAGCCAGCTCATACAAAGGTACAGCTTTGTCAAGTTTCCCCTAAAAAACAAAAGTGAAATCTAACAAAAATATTAAAATAATAAATACTGATCAAAGCTTTTCCCATAAATAAAATTTTCTATTAAAGTCATTTTGAGGAAAAAAATTTCAGAAACATCTCCCACTTTAATGGTTCAGTTTATAGATAACTGAAGTCTAACAACATGTAAGTAAAGCCACACTGAATATAAAAACATTTTATCTGATAATTCAGAAAGCCGTTTTATAAAGCTCACCAGTATCAGTTCCCAGTGAAGTAAAATATGCCAGTAGAATGCTTGCTACTGTATATAATTTAGATAGGGCATCGAAAATAAAATCTCATTTCCCACCAAATCCCTTCGAGATTCTTCTAATTTTTTTAAAAGATTTTATTTATTAGAGAGAGAATGTGCACAAGCAGGGGGGAGCGGCAGAGAGAGAGAGAGAGAGAAGCAGACACCCTGCTGATCAGAGAGCCCAATGCAGGGCTTGATCTCAGGACTCTGGGATCATGACCTGAGCCGAGGGCAGATGCTTAATCAACTGAGCCACCCAGGTGCCCCTCTAATTACTTCTTTTTCACTTGAAAGTTGGGCAGAAATAGTAACAATGCATTGTTCTTACTAAAGCATTAACTTCAGGGCCAGATTGACCAGCAAGGGTCCCACAAAGTCTAAAGATAGTCTACGTAGCTCTGTAACTGCATGAAATGAAATGAAATCAGACTTCTCTGGCATTTTTTTAAGAAGAGCTACAAAATTTCCAAACACCACTTAGGCTAGAGCCCTAGGGAATAGAATGGTTACATTTCATTATAGGCAAAGTAAAGAAACTATGAAAATTAAATGCTACAAAGATCCCTCCTTCACCTTTGACAGCTAGGTGATTTGTTGTGTTTATGGCTGCTTAACTCAGAAAACTTAATAGTGGTTGAATTTTAGAACTTCTGAAATAAGTTCCAATTAGCAGTTTGATTAATGCATTTGTATTGGGAATGTATTTTAACAAAACTAAACCAGAACCTTAATTAAGTCTGATACAATATTTTTTAATGTTCTACTTAGCTATTTGTTAAAAATTTAATTATTATGATTGAAAGCTCATAGAAAATAATCTATCCATCAGAAGACAAATTATTTTGCTGACAGTAATTATGACTTAATCGGTATATTATAAAACACATGTAAGCATACCATGGATTACTTACCATTTTCTTATACAAGATTGCAAGATGCTTCACTGTATAGGCCAAAGAAGGGTGATCAGGAGCTAATGCTCGTCTCCGAATGTCTAAAGCTCTTTCATAAAGTTCTTCTGCTTTATCATACTGTTTCTTTTCATTGCATAGAGCTGCCAGATTATTTAAAGACTGGGCACAGTCGGGGTGATCTGGTCCTAGGACTCGCTCTCGCATTTCTAAGGACCGCTTCAGAAACTGGTCGGCTGTTCTACGAACAAAATCCCAAAACGGTTTAAATAATTTACTCTCCAGAAGAATCCTTAGCCCTAGTTAAGTAGAGAACTGAAGCATTTTTATTCTTAAATCCAAGATAGGTAATGTGAAGGATTCGGCTCAAAGTCCTCTTTCTCCCTCTTTCCTACCCCTCATCCCTTCCTGTCCTTTTCCCAAAAATAAAAATGATAGTGTGAGGGCCTAAAGTAGCTAGATGATTGCCTCAGTTCTCCACTTGACTTTTCCTAAAAGACAAACCCATAAATATTTTCCAAAACAAACTTCTGATACCTTTAAATAAAATAAAAAGACCTAATTCAAAAGATTTTGGTATTCATTGTTTTTCCCTTTGAAGTAACTGCTATATAATTTTTAATTGAAGTACCCCTTCTGAAGCCAGCTGAGTATTTGTTACATTTTTCTGACATCCTAAGTATCAAATTTGTTACAGTTTTTTGAAATCCAAAGAAGCCCAAAAACACTTTTTCAGAGTATAAATATTAATGTCTTTTTGAATCTTTTAAGTCCAAATAAAATGAAGACCAAAACTAGCAGCCATCTACATTCTATCCTTTATTCTCCCCTGGTGCCAAATTTCTTCTGTGAAGCATGTACAGTATCTACAAAACACTTTTTTTTTTTTTTAAAGATTTTATTTATTTATTTAACAGAAGAGAGAACACCAGCAGGCAGAGAGGCAGGCAGAGGCAGAGGCAGAGAGGAGCAGGCTCCCTGCGGAGCAAGGAGCCCGATGCGGGACTCGATCCCAAGATGCCGGGATCATGACCTGAGCCAAAGGCAGCCGCTCACCGAGCCACCCAGGCGTCCCTACAAAACACTTTTTATAATCATATAAAACATACTAGGGATGCTACAGAATAACTTTTTAGCTAATAAAAGAAACAATGGACAGGAAACCTAAAAAAAATGCCATGGCCTTTGTTAAGCCTACCTGTATGTTCATAACCCACCACATGTGAAATCTGGCATGGTTTCTATCAATTTATTCTAGCTTGAAAGAAACGGAAAGCCGCTTTGCATCTTAGAGACACAATGGACACTTGTTTTCATTATTAGCATCATGGTACTCACTCTAGGTTATTCTGAAGATAGTAGAGAACACCCAGCTCATTGAGGGTCCGAGCATTGTCAGGTGTGTCCTTTCCTAACGTGAGCTCTTCTAACTGTAGGGCTCGTCTACGTAAGAGGGCAAATCCATACTGAAGCAAACACAAATGGAGAATACATACTAAGTTAAGTGCAGTCCTTGATTCTGAAACACCACACTGGAGTTCTAAGAAATCCTTTCTCCTTTTGCTCCCTTTAAAGTAGATTACAATTAGTTTCAATATCACGCTGAATTAATCCAGTGGATATTGCAAATGTACATACTTCCACATGGCATCACATTCTAAAATTCAGTAAAACCTGTTTTGAGAAAGTGATGATGAGCTATTTTAGCAAAGTGAACGGAGTCCCAAGTGCTTCAAAAAGATCAGGACACAGAATTAACTGGCAGATATTTACCAATCCCATGGCTTTAAGTGTTTAACTTAAAAACATCAGGTACTTACACTGCACCTAGCACTTGCAAATAGTAGACAAATAAATCCTGGAGATCAAATGCACAGTACAGTGAATGTAGACAATAATACTGTATTACAATCATCAAACTTGCTAGAGATTAGATCTTAACTATTTCACCACAAAGAAGAAATAATAATTATGTGATGTGACAGAGGTGCTGTCACTACAATGGCAACTATATTACAATATATAATGTGTATCAAATTAGCATGTTGTACATCTTCAATTTACACAATGTTATATGTCAGATATATTCAATTTAAAAATGCACATAGCACTTGAAGTTAGAACAGGCTATATTTAGATTTTATCAGCAGCTTAGAAAAGTGAAAACAATTTTATGTGTGTGTGCTCTAGGTAAGAATTTCTTTGCATTTGAATCTAACACCTTAAATTTCTTTGCTTTTCCTTTACAGAATTGAAGCAGCTTCTAAGTCCATCTTCCAAAGTCTAACCTTCAAATGAACCTTATAGTCCCACTCTAAAAAAAGCAAAAAGCAAAAAAAAATTTCCATGTTTATTGAGATATAATTGCCATAAACCATTGTGTAAGTTTAAGGTGTACAAAATAATGATTTCACATATGTATATACTGCAAAATAACCATAGTATATAGTTTTACTTTTTAAAAGTCTGCTAAGTCATATTTCTCAGTAATACTAATACTTAAACATGTATTATATGTATATAAGAAAATGTTAGTACTTTTATAGAAATCACTTTAACATCTCAAGTTCTTAAACATGTGAGGTATACGCAGCAATATTATGATATTCAGAGATGCTCTTTTCCTCTGGTTTAAAACACAACACAAAAGAAATCTCTCATTACCGAGTTGCCTTTTCTCCTTGTAGCCTTCTGACGAATTTTAAAGGATTTTTTCCTAAAATGTTCAGCTTGTTCATATCTTAAAAAAAATAACAATTAGGTCAAACAAAAGAAACATATGTCCAAATTATTGTACTTCAGTGAAATGAAAGCATTCCTTACCTAGTGTAAAGTTTTTTTTGACTCTTAAATGTAGCATAATTTCTTAAAATGATAGTCACATGGAATTAAAAATCTTTAAGAAAAACCTTCATAAAACAAAATCTAACAAAACAAATCTAATCCTCCAAGTAGCTGACATTTAACAGATTTTTAACTGATTTAACTCATTCTGAATCTCTAAAGGATGCTCTAACTAAACAAAAATCTACAATTTTAGTTTGCTCCAACACCTTCTTCTATACATGCTAATTTCTGGTCAAATATAAATGTGAAAGTCACACAAAATTTGTGTCAAAGAATATCTCTATAAAATAAAAAAATCCAGTATGTATCATATATGATACATGATTTCTGATAGAGGAAAAGATGGCATTCAGTGGGTATCTAATAGGAGATTTTTTATTACACCAGGGATTGATAAACTTCTTCTGAAAGGGTTATATAGTAAATATTTTATGCTTTGTGGGCCACATGGTCTCTACCACAACTTTAGAACTCTGTTGAATCATGGAAGCAACCACAGATAAGATGTACATGAAAAATGTGACTACGTTCCAAATCAACCTATTTACAAAACAAGGGGCCTAACAGACTTGGGTTTTGGACAATGGTTTGCAGCCCTGTATTAGCAGTGCACTTAATATTACAAAGCTAGTTGGTGAAGGAGCCCAGATTCAAACCCGACTATATGACGCCAAAGCCCATATTCTATCATCCATGCATCTTCAAACGGAGATAAATCTTGTAGCTCTAATTTTCTGTTTACTCCACAAAGACACACAACCAAGAATAATCCTTGAACATAGTAGATTCAAGAACATTGGATAAGTACACAGCCACAAAAAAAAGCTTACCACAGAAGTACATTAAGAATTGTGACACCCCATCATAAAAACGGAGTATTACTGATCTAAGTCTTACTTATTTTGTTTCTGGTACAGAGTTGCCAATGCTTCCAGTTCACGAGCAATACGGGGATGTTCCGCACCATAAGCATTTTCGGAGATTTCTAAGGCCTGTTTATACAGCTGTTCTGCGTTGCCAAACTTCTTCCACTGCACGTACACGCTTGCTAGCTGGTGGAGGGACTGAGCTACCCTTGGGTGATCTGGATCTAAAGCTGTTTCTCGAATTTCTAGAGACCTCTGCAAAGGCACCACAGCCTAGGGAAAAAAAAAAAAAAAAAGGTTAAAGGCCAGTTCAAGCCAGTGAAATGCTGTAAGATCTGCAATCTCATTAGCACGACAAATGAAAGCTGCACTAACTCCTAGCAAGGGGAGAAGAGCCACCCGAGAAAAACCCACCCTTGCCTCTGACTCCCTGCTGAAGTTACCTGACTGAGGAGGCCCAGATCCTTGAGAAATCGCCCCAGGGTTTCATAAAGATCAGCCAAGCAAATCATGTTCTCCTCTCCTTCACAGTTTTTCTCATACTGCTTCAATGAATCAAAGTATTCTGCTGCCATTGCGCTTTTGTCTTTGCCAACAAACTGCCAGTAACTCAGCAACTCAGCAAAGTGTCCTCTGTTTCAACCAAAAAATGTAATTTAATGAAAAACAAGCTTTAAAACCCACTATCGAGTGAAAATGCCAGAATTCCGATCAGCCGATTGACACTTCACTAGCAGGCAGGTATAGTGTAGATGGAGGTAAGACTGTGGACTCTGACTCTCCTCCGAGTCCATCCCTTCCTAGTTGTGTGGCGGTGAGCAGATGGTCTGACCTTACACCTCATCATCCTTATCTGCAGAAAGGGGACCAACCCGACCCGCCTCAGGTGCTACTATAAGCAGATGACGGCACAGAGCAAGTACTCCATAATGTTGGCTGCTGTCACTAATGCACTTGCTAAAAACATCCCATTCTGAGTGGGAGACCTCACACTGCCTCCTTTCCCACTTGGCTAAATGCTACAGCTGAATCTAATTCCATCTGTCATTCGGGGCCCACTCAGATGTCCCTCTTTGCCAGTTGCTCTGCTCTAAATCTCATTTTTATTACAGCATTATGGGGGGGTGGTAATTTATTTACTTTGTGAGATATAACTGACATACAACATTTATTAGTTTCGGGTGTACAACTCATGAGTTACTATTTGTATATATAGTAGTTTGCTGTAGCCCCGGTTTCCCTTTCTTCAGTTTCAGTTAGTGGCAATCAACCATGGTCCAGGAGCAGATGCTCCTCCTCCGACGTAAGGTCAGAAGGTCAACAGTAGCCTGTGGCTCCAGCACAATGCCTACTCCCCTCACCCCACTTCATCTCATCACTGGGACATTTTATCATCTCACATCATCACAAGAAGAAGGGTAAATCGGTCCAGTGAGATGTTTTGAGAGAGAGAGAGACCACATTTATATAACCTTTATTATAGTATATTGTTATATTCTATCTCATCATTAGTTATTGCTGTTACTGCCTTATTATGCCCAATTCATAAATTAAACTTTATCATAGGTACGTATGTACAGGGAAAGACAATATATATAGGGCTTGGTATTATCTGCGGTTTCAGGCATCCACTGGGGGTCTTGGAAAGTATCCCCCATGGGAAGGGGGGAACTATTGTATGGCAAAATGATCACCACAGTAAATCTAATTAACATCCGTCCTTATACATAGTTACACAATGTTTTCTCTTGTGATGAGAACTTTTAAGACCTACTTTCTTAGTAGCTTTAAAATATACAATACAGAATTATTAACTATAGTTACCATGCTATATACTACAACTCCAGGACTTATTTATTTTATAACTGGAAGTTTGTACCTTTCTATTCCTTTTACCCACTTTGCCCCCCCCTTCCCCCCTCCCTCCGGCAATCACCAATCTCTTCCCTGGACTGAGGGCATGTTTGGCTTTTATTTTTGTTTTTATGTTTTAGATTCCAGATACAAGTGATATCATACAGTATTTGTCTTTCTTTTACTTATATCACTTAGCGTAATGTCCTAAAGATCCATCCATGTTGTTCCAAATGGCAAGATTTCTTTCTTTTTTTTGTGGCTGAATAATATTCCATTGTATGTATATAATGTGCACATATATATATACACCACATCTTTATCCATTCATCTATCAAGGGACACTTAGGTCGTTTCCTATTTTGACTATTGTAAATAATGCTGTAATAAACATGGGGGTGCATATATCTTTTCAAATTATTGTTGTTTTCTTCAGATAAACACCAAGAAGTGAAATTGCTGGGTCATATTGCAGATCTAGTTTTAGTTTTTTAAGGAACCTCATACTGTTTTCCACAGTGGCTGTTCCAAATTACATTCCTACCAATTAGTAAACGAGGGTTCCCTTTTCTCCACATCCTTACCAGCATTTGTTATCTCTTGTCTTCTTGGTGATAGTAATTCCAACAGGTGTGCAGTGATATCTCCTTTTAATTTTTAATTTGCATTTCCCTGATGACTAGTGATGTTGAGCATCTTTTCATGTGTCTGTTGGCCATCTGGATGTCTTTTTGGAAAAACGTCTATTCAGATCCTCGGCCCGTTTTTAAATTAGATTCTTGTTATTGAGTTGTATGAGTTCTTTATATATTTTGGGTGTTAACCCCTTTACAGATGTATGATTTGCAAATATTTTCTCTCATTCAGTAGATTGCCTTTCCATTTTGTTTATGGTTTCCTTTGCTGTGCAGAAGCTTTCTTACTTTTATGTAATTCCACTTGTTTATTTTGCTTTTGTTGCCTTTGCTTTTTCTGTCAGATACAAGAAATCATCACCAAAACTGATGTCAAGCGGTTTACTGCCTATGTTTTCTGGGAGTTCTATAGCTTCAGGTCTTATATTAAAGCTAAATCTAAAATGCCATTTTTCTTTGTTATACCAAACAACTGTTTAAATCTGTTTTTTGGGGGGGAAGGTACTCTACAAGTAAGTTTCTTACCTTTTATAAAGGTTTTGAGACACAAAGAGATTAAGAAGGCAATCATGCAACTTCTGTTTACTTCCCTGCTGCTGAAAAAGCCAAGGGAGCTCATCTGCACTTCTCCAAGTCACTCGGTCCTGACTGTCAGAAAGGAAGGGACAACATTCAATAATACCTTCCAACAAGGAGATTATCTCCAAAGGCTTCAGACAAATGCTGATGGGAGAAAAATGTATTTGACATCTATCTCTGACTCTTTAAATATAATCTAATACTGAGAAAATTAGGTCAAAATCAGAAACTCTAAGAAATAATCTAAGAAAACAAATACAGTGATATCAGGACCATTAACCAAACGCTCAAGGTATTTTCCTAAAATTGAGCTATTAAAAAAAACAACAATCAACCCAAATATATACACATGGTATACACACACACACACACATTTTTAAATTACAAAACTGGAATAAAATTATAATAAAATGATCTTGCATTGATTTCTTGTAAGTTTAAATCTTTAGCATGATATGAAAAGACTTACGTAATAATCTCTTGTTCTTTTGACATTAACAAGGAAGATGATTAAATCTTTTCCATAATAATAATTTTTATACGTTAAGCTATAAGCTAAGGAAGAGAAGTAAAGACACAGACGTAAAATGTGTTGTAGAAGAATAATACGGACATTTATAATACCTTAGCTGCATGGTGAAATAGTTGATTAGCTTTTGCCTACATGAGGAAATAATGGTGGGACCTTCCATGTATTCCAGTCTTACTGTTTCCCAAGCCTGGGAAGAAAAAGAAAAAATACTGCAGTCTATTTTCCGTAAGTCCCTGTATATCCAACAATTAATTTATAAACAGGAATTTATAATTATTTCAATTTTACAGGTGTCTAATAGAGATGGCAAAAGACTATTTTTAAAATTCAGGCTATGTTTACATGATAAACTGATAGAGAATAAAAATCTGCTGGAAGAACTTAAAATACAATTTAATTTAAACTTCTAGTTAGTGCAGTGAAAATATCAGAAATGTGGATTGAAAAAGTACTGAAAAGAGTATATTTAAGGAATATACAATAAAGATAAGCCTGTGAAATTACAAACATTCATACCTGCAAATATAACGCTGCATACTCACATGAAAGACTTCATTAACATTTGTATACACATAAGTCAACCACCGCATTGCAGGTGGGTAAGAATTAGACCAGTCGATAGGTCCTAAACATTTACTACTACATACCAGACGTCATGCGTAGGACCTCACTAGGATCAAGGATCAATCGATTCACTTCACAGCCTCTACAGTAAGCTGGAAAAATCTGCCCAAGGCTTACAGAATTCACCCAGGGTTACGGGACTGTTAGCTGTGAAGAACTGAATTATGAACTGAGGCAAGCTGATTTGCTGAGTCCAAGCTCTTAAAACATAATGATACCAGCAATCAATAATACATGCAATTGAAAAAAATACGTTTTCCTCTTTCAGAAAGAAAGTACTTTTTAAAGTACTGTAAGTCCCTCTTTATCTCCAGTTTCACTTTCTGCAGCCTTAGCTACCCATGAGCAACTGGGATTTGAAAGCAGATGATCCTCCTTCGGAAGGTCAGTAGTAACCTAATGCTGGGTCACCGTGCCTACATCACTCAACCCCACTTCATCTCATCAGGTAGGCATTTTACCAGTGATCTCACATCATCACAAGAAGGGTGAGTGCAGTACAAGAAGCTATTTTGAGAGAGACCACATTCATATAACTTAGAGTACAGCATATTGTTACAACTGTTCTGTTTTATTATTATGGTGGTTAATCTCTTACTATGCCTAAATTATAAATTTAACTTTATCACGGGTATGTACATAAAGAAAAAAACATAGTATATAGGGGGTTTGGTACTATCCCGTTTTCAGGCATTAACTGGGGGTCTTGCAAGGTGTCCGCTGGGGATAAGAGGGGACTGCTATAATAGTCATTTCATAAAGGTACTTCATAAAAATAATATTAGCCAAATTTTACATTTAATCTAAAGTCATTGCAAAATATTTTGTAATACCAAATCTCTGATTACTTTTTGTCTTGTAATTGAAACATTTAAAATTTAAAATATGTTTTAATAAATATTTAAAACATAAAAATGTTTTAAATAAAACATTTAAAATAGCATGATGTACAATGACTTTTTAAAAATTTTTACTTTTTAATTTAAATTCAATTAATTAATATATAATGTATTGTTAGCTTCAGAGGTAGAGGTCAATGATCCTTCAATCTTTTTTTTTTTTTTTTTTTATGTTACATTAGTCACCACAGAGTACATCATTAGTTTTTGATGTAGTGTTCCATGATTCATTGTTTGGGTATGACACCTAGCGCTCCAGGCAATACATGCCTCCTTAATACCCATCATCAGGCTACCCCACTCCCCCAGCCCTACAAAACCCTCAGTTTGTTTCCTGGAGTCCATAGTCTCTCGTGGTTTGTCTCCCCCTCTGATTTTCCCCACTTCATTTTTCCCTTCCTTCTCCTAATGTCCTCCATGCTATTCCTTATAGTTCCACAAATAAGTGAAACCATATTATAATTGTCTTTCTCTACTTGACTTATTTCACTCAGCATAATCTCCTCCAGTTCCATGTTGATGCAAATGGTGGGTATTCATCCTTTTTTTTAAAAAATATTTTATTTATTTATTTGACAGAGAGAGAGATCACAAGTAGGCAGAGAGGCAGGCAGAGAGAGAGAGGGGGAAGCAGGCTTCCCGTTGAGCAGAGAGCCCGATGTGGGGCTCGATCCCAGGACCCTGAGATCATGACCTGAGCCGAAGGCAGAGGCTTAACCACTGAGCCACCCAGGCACCCCAAGATTTTATTTATTTATTTGACACAGAGAGAGAGAGAGATCACAAGTAGGCAGAGAGGCAGGCAGAGAGAGAGGGAGGAAGCAGGCTCCCCGCCAAGCAGAGAGTCTGATGCAGGGCTCAATCCCAGGACCCTGAGATCATGACCTGAGCTGAAGGCAGAGGCTTTAACCCAATGAGCCACCCAGGCGCCCGGGTATTCATCCTTTCTGATGGCTGAGTAATATTCCATTGTATATATGGACCACATCTTTTTATCCATTAGTTTCGGCTCCTTCCACAGTTTGGCTATTGTGGACATTGCTGCGATGAGCATTGGCATGCGTGTGGCCCTTCTTTTCACTACGTCTGTTAACTTTAGGGTAAATACCCAGTAGTGCAATTGCTGGGTCATACAGTAGCTCTATTCTTAACTTTTTCTGGACTCTCCACACTGTTTTCCAAAGTGGTCATACCAACTTGTATTTCCACCAATAGTGTAAGAGGGTTCCCCCTTTCTCCACAACCTCTCTAACATTTGTTGTTTCTTGCCTTGTCAATTTTTGCCATTCTAACTGGTATAAGGTGATATCTCAGTGTGGTTTTGAGTTGAATTTCCCTGATGGCTAATGATGATGGTGAACATTTTTTCATGTGTCTGTTAGCCATTTTATGTCTTCTTTGGAGAAGTGTCTATGTCTTCTGCTCATTTTTTGACTTGATTATTTGTTTTTGAGTTGGAGTTTGTTGAGTTTGAGAAGTTCTTTATAGAACTTTATAGAACTTGTGGATACCAGCCCTTTATCTATAGTGTCATTTGCAAATATCTTCTCCCATTCCGTGGGTTGACTCTTTGTTTTGTTGACTGTTTCCTTTGCTGTGCAGAAGCTTTTTATTTTGGTGAAGTCCCAAAAGTTCATTTTTGCCTTTGTTTCCCTTGCCTTTGGAGACATGTCTTGAAAGAAGTTGCTGTAGTCGATGTCAAACAGGTTAGTGCCTATGTTCTCTAGGATTTTAATAGATTCCTGTCTCACATTGAGGTCTTTCATCCATTTAGAGTTTATTCTTGTGTGCGGTATAAGAGAATGGTCAAGTTTCATTCTTCTGTGTATATTTTCTGTGTCCAATTTCCCCAGCACCATTTATTAAAGAGACTGTCCTTTTTCCATTGGATATTTTTTCCTACTTGGTTGAAGATTAGCTAGCCAGGGAGTTGAGGGTGCATGTCTGGGCTCTCTATTCTGTTCCATTGGTCTATGTGTCTGTTTTTGTGCCAGTACCCTACTGTCTTGGTGATCACAGCTTCGTAATATAGCTTGAAATCAGGCAACGTGATGTCCCCAGCTTTGTTTTTCTTTTTCAACATTTCCTTGGTGATTTGGGGTCTTTTCTGGTTCCATACAAACTTTAGGATTGTTTGTTACAGCATTTTGAAAAATGCCATTGGTATTTTGATTGGGATGGCGTTGAAAGCATAGTTTGCTCTGGGCAGCATAGACATTTTAACAATGTTTATTCTTCCAATCCATGAGCATGGAATGTTTCCCCATCTTTTTGTGTCTTCTTCAATTTCCTTCATAAGTGTTTTGTAGTTTCTGGAGTATAGATCCTTCACCTCTTTGGTTAAGTTTATTTCAAGGTATCATGGTTTTTGGTGCTATTATAAATGGAATCAATTCCCTAATTTCTCTGTCTAGAGTTACATTGTCAGTGTATAAGAAAGCAACTGATTTCTGTGCATTGATTTTGCATACTGCCGCATCACTGAATTGCTGTATGAATTCTAGTAATTTGAAGGTGGAGTCTTTTGGATTTTCCACATAAAGTATCATGCCATCTGCAAAGAGAGAGAGTTTGATTTCTTCTTTGCCAATTTGAATGCTTTTTATTTCTTTTTTGTTGTCTGATTGCTGTTGCTAGGACTTCTAGTACTATGTTGAACAATAGTGGTGAGAGTGGGCATCCTTGTCATGTTCCTGATCTTAAGGGAAAGGCTCTCAGCTTTTCCCCATTGGGAAAATTTATGAAATTAAGGAATGTTCCTTCTACCCCTACAATCTGAAGAATTTTAATCAGGAAAAGATGCTGTATTTTGTCAAATGCTTTTTCTGCATCAATTGAGAGGACCATATGGTTCTTGTCTCTTCTCTTAGTAAGTGTTCTATCACCACACTGATTGATTTGTAAATGTTGAACCACCGTTGCGTCCCAGGGATAAATCCCACCTGGTTGTGATGAATAATCCTTTTCATATACTGCTGGATCCTATTAGCTGGGATCTTGTTGAGAATTTTGGCATCCATATTCCTCAGAGATATTGGTCTGAAATTCTTCTTTTTGGTGGGATCTTTGCCTGGTTTGGGGATCAAGGTAATGCTGGCCTCATAGAATGAGTCCCGAAGTTTTCCTTCTGTTTCTATTTCTTGAAACAGCTTCAGGAGAATAGGTATTATTTCTTTCTTGAATGTTTGGTAAAATTCCCCAGGAAATCCATCAGGCTCTGGACTCTTGTTTTTTGGGAGGTTTTCCATCACTGCTTCAATCTCGTTACTGGTTATTGGTCTCTTCAAGATGTCAATTTCTTCCTGTTTCAGTCTTGGTAGTTTATAGGTTTCCAGGAAGGCATCCATTTCTTCCAGGTTGCTTAATTTATTGGCATGTAGTTGTTGATAATAATCGCTAATAATTGTTTCTATTTCCTTCCAATATCTCTCCCTTTTTGTTCATAATCTTATTTATTTGGGTCCTTTCTCTTTTCTTCTGGATAAGTCTGGCTAGTGGCTTATTGATCTTATCAATTATTTCCAAGAACCAGCTTCTAGTTTTGTGATCTGCTATACTGCATTTCTGGTTTAGAATTCATTGATTTCTGCTCTAATCTTAATTATTTCTCTTCTTGTGCATGGCTTAGGCTTTATTTGTTGTTTTTTCTCAAGTTCTTTAAGGTGTAAACTTAGTGAATTTGCGATTTTTCTATTTTTTTTGAGTGAGGCATGGATGGCTATGTATTTCCCCCTTAGGACTACTTTTGCAGTATCCCAAATGTTTTAGACCAATGTGTTTTTATTCTCATTGGTTTCCAAGAATTGTTTAAGTTCTTCTTTGATTTCCTGATGATCCAAACATTCTTAAGCAGGATGGTCTTTAGCTTCCAAATGTTTGGATTTCTTCCAAATTTTTTCTTGTGACTGAGTTCCAGTTTCAAAGCATTATGGTCTGAGAATATGCAGGGAATAATCTCAATCTTCTGGTATCAGTTGAGACCTGATTTGTGACCCACTATGTGTCCCATTCTGGAGAAAGTTACATCTGCATTCAAGAAGAATGAGTATTCTGCTGTTTAGGGTAGAATGTTCTGTATATATATATATATATATATATATATATATATATATATATATATATATAGTCCATCTGGTCCCGTGTATCATTCAAAGCTTTCGTTTCTTTGTTGACTTTCTGCTTAGATGATCTGTCTATTGCTGAGAGTGGAGTGTTGAGGTCTCATAATTTTGGCTAACAATTGGCTTATGTAGTTGACTGCTCCCATGTTGGGGGCATACATGTCTATAATTGTTAGATCCTCTTGTTGGATAGACCCTTTAAGAATGATATAGTGTCCTTCTGTATCTCTAACTACAGTTTTTAGCTTAAAATCTAATTTGCCTGATATGGGAATTGCTACTCCAGCTTTCTTTTGAGGTCCATTGGCATGAAAAACGGTTCTCCATCCCTTCTCTTTCAGTCTGGATGTATCTTTAGGTTCAGAATGAGTCTCTTGTAGACAGCATATGGATGGGTAATGTCTTTTTATCCAATCTGCAACCCTCTGGTGTTTCATGGGAACATTTAGGTCATTCATGTTGAGAGTGATTATTTAAAGATATGATTTTATTGTCATCATGTTGCCTGCGAAGACCTTGTTTCTATAGATTGTCTCTGTAAATTTCTGTTCTACATCACTCTTGGGGTCTTTCTCCTTTTATAGGACTCCCCTTAATATCTCTTCAAGGGCCAGCTTGGTGGTCACATATTCTTTCAGTTTCTGCCAGTCTTAAAAGCTCCTTGTCCCTCCATCCATTCTGAATGACAGCCTGGCTGGATAAAGTATCCTTGGCTGCATGTTCCTCTCATTTAGTATCCTGAATATGTCTTGCCAGTCCTTTCTGGCTTGCCAGGTCTCTCTAGACAGGTCTGACATTTTTCTGATGTTCCTCCCTCTGTATCTAAGAAATATCTTCCCCCTCATTGCTTTCAAGATTGTTTCCTTGGATCTAAGATTTGCAGATTGTCCTATTAAATGTCGTGGCATCAGTCTGTTCTCATTGATCTTGGGAGGGGTCCTTTCTGCCTCTAAATATGAAAACTTCTTTCTGTCCCCAGATTAAGGATGTTCACAGCTACAATTTGATGAAATATATCTCCTAGAACTCTCTCTCTCCACCCTCTCAGGGATCCCAATAATTCTGATATTGGAACCTTTCACTGAGCCACTAATCTCTCTCAGTTACCTTGGGTTTTAATTTGTTTTTCCTGTGTCACTTCGGTTACCTTCTTTTCTATCTTATCCTCTGGCTCACTAATTTGTTCTGCTTCATTTACACTGGCAGTCAGAATAGCCAGTTTAGACAGCATTTCATTCATAGCATTTTTAAGTTCGACCTGATTAGACATCATTTCTGCCCTTAGAGATTCTATATTGTTGTTAATATTTTTCTCAAGCCTAGATATCACCTTGATCATTGTTACTCTGAAGTCTATTTCTCACATCTTGGTTATATCCATAGCCATTAGTTCGGTGGCAGAGGCTGCAATCTCTGAATCTTTCCTTTGTTGGGGGTTCCTCCTCTTAGTCATTCTGTTGAGGGGTGGTTGAGGGAATGTACAGAGTCCAAATTACTGACCACAACCCCAGCAAGGTACACCTGTTTTACAGGGACCTCAGGGTTGTCATCTTGTTCTTCCCGCCTGTCTTCGGGGGAGGGGCCTGCCACACTGTTACTCAGGCAAACCTATTTGGCAGAGGTGCCCTGCCAGCTGTGGGAGGGTGATGGGCTCAGTGAAGACCGTTTTTGGGGGGCTTTTGTCCTCTGGCAGCTTTCCCTGGTGGCTTTCCATGTCTCTTCCAAAGAGTCAGAGCAGAAGTGACCATATCTAATCCTCTGTCTCGGGACAGAGTGATCACAGCCTGCTCTTCATTGAGCTCTCCAGGCCACACTGTCTCCCTCTTGGTCTGTGCTGCTAAACACCGCAGTGTCCTGGGTTGTGCGCCCACAGCAGCACTTCCAGCCCTTGCTCCCAGGGTCAGGCACGTCTCTGCCCTTTGTGCTTCTAAAACTGCAAGCCGCCCCACTTCACACACGTATCCCCACAGCTCCAGGTTTTAGTCTGGGGCTGCCCTAAAGTCCTTTCCTCAGCACTACCAGTTTGGGAGTCTGAGCCCGGTCCCCAGTGAGGGAAGCTTTTGTGCTCTGGCGCAAGATCCCGGAGGCTCCCACCCCTTCCATTTATCTTTCAATATCGCCTGCAGAATCACGGCTGCCCACTTCATACCTTGAGACCAACCACCACCAGAGATATTCTGTTTGTAGAGACCCAGATATATCTTCTTACATCTCGGGCTGGTTTCATGGGTGTTCAGAATGGTCTGGCAGATACCCAACTGAATTCAGGGAACCGGCTGAAATAGGATCCCCTACTCCTCTGCCACCTCTGTTCTTGATTCTTCGGTCTTATATAATATCCGGTGCTCATTACAACATGTGCCCTCCTTACCCATCACCCACTCACCCCATCCCCCCATCCCCCCCCTCCAGCAACCCTCAGCTTGTTTCCTATGATTAAGAGTCTTATGATTTGTCTCCCTCTCTGATTTCATCTTGTTTTATTTTTTTCTCTCTTCCCTAATGATCCTCTGCTTTGTTTCTTAAATTCCACATATGACTGATATCATATGATAACTGTCTTTCTCTGATTGACTTACTTCACTCCACATAATATTCTATCCTCTAGTTCCATCCACATCATTGCAAATGGCAACATTTCATTTTTTTGATGGCTGAGCAGTTCTCCATTATACACACACACACACACATACTACATCTTCTTTATCCATTCATCTGTCAATGGACACCTGGACTTTTTCTATAGTTTGGCTAGTGTGGACATTGCTACTATAAACACTGGGGTGCAGGTGCCCCTTTGGATCACTACATTTGTATCTTTGAGGTAAATACCTAGTAGTGCAATTGCTGGGTCACAGAGTAGCTCTGTTTTCAACTTTTTGAGGAACCTCCATACTGTTTTCCAGAGTGGCTACACTCGTTTACATTCCCACCCACAGCATAAAAGAGTTTCCCTTTCTCTGCATCCTCGCCAACATCTGTCATTCCTTGACTTCTTAATTTTAGCCATTCTGACCAGTGTGAGGTGATATCTCAATATGTGTGTGTGTGTGGTTTTTTGTTTGTTTTTTATGATTTTATTCACTTATTTGTCAGAGAGGGGAGAGCACAAGCAAGGGGAGTGGCAGGCAGAGGGATAAGCAGGTTCCCTAATGAGCAAGGAGTCCGATGTGGGACTTGATGGCCAGGATCCTGGGATCATGACCAGAGCCAAAGGTAGATGCTTAACCAACTGAGCCACCCAGGCATCCTGATGTGTTTTGATTTGTATTTCCCTGATGCTGCGTGATGTGGAGCATTTTTCCATGTGTCTGTTGGGCATTCGTATGTCTCCTTTGGAGAAAAGTCTGTTCTTATCTTCTGGCCATTTCTTGATAGGATTATTTGTTCTTTGGGTGTTAAGTTTGATAAGCTCTTTATAGATTTTGGATACTAGTTCTTTATCTAGTAAGACATTTGCAAATATAGTCTCCCATTTTGTCAGTCATCTTTTGATTTTGTCAACCATTTCCTTTCCTGTGAAAAGCTTTTTATCCCGATGAAGTCCCAATAGTTCATTTTTGCTTCCCTTGCCTTTAGAGACATCTCTAACAAGAAATTGCTGCAGCTGAGGTCACAGAAGTTGCTGCCTGTGTTCTCTCACATTGAGGTCTTTCATCCATTCTGAGTCTATTTTTGTGTCTGGTGTAAGAAAATGGTCCCATTTCATTCTTCTGCATGTGGCTGTCCAATTTTCCCAACATCATTTGTTGAACAGACTGTCTTTTCCATTGGACGTTCTTTCCTGCTTTGTTGCAGATTAGTCGACCATAGAATTGAGGGTCCATTTCTGGGCTCTCTATTCTGTTCCATTGATCTATGTGTCTGTTTTTGTGGCAGTAGCATATCATCTTCACAATTACAGCTTTGTAATAGAGTTTGAAGTCCAGGATTGTGATGCCACCAGCTTTGGTTCTCTTTTTTAACATTCCTCTGCCTATTCAGGGTCTTTTCAGATTCCATACAAATTTTAAGATTATTTGTTCCATGAAAAAAGTGGATGGTATTTTGATAGGGATTGCACTGAATGGGTAGATTGCTTTCGATAGCATAGACAATTTCACAATTTTTGTTCTTCTAATCCATGAGGAAGGAATGTTTTCCCATTCCTTTGTGTCTTCTTCAATTTCTTTCACAACTGTTCTGTAGTTTTTAGAGTACAGATCCTTTACCTCTTTAGTTAGGTTTATTCCAACATATCTTATGGTTTTGGGAGTAATTGTAAATGGGATCAACTCCTTAATTTCTCTTTTTTCTGTCTCATTGTTAATGTATAAAAATGCAATTTCTGTGCATTGATTTTATATCCTGCCAATTTGCTGAATTCCTGTATGAGTTGTAGCAATTTTGGGTGGAGTCTTTTGGGTTTTCTACATAGAGTATCATGTCATTTCTGAAGAGTGAGAGTTTGACTACCTCTTTGCTGATTCAGATGCCTTTTATTTCGTCTTGTTGTCTGATTGCTAAAGCTAGGACTTCTAGTACTATGTTGAACGGCAGTGGTGATAGTGGACATCTCTCTCATGTTCCTGACCTGAGGGGAAAAGTTCTCAGTTTTTCCCCACTGAGAATGAGTTTTGCTGTGGCCTTTTCCTATATGGCTATTATGATCTTGAGGTATATTCCCTCTATCCCTATACTGTGAAGAGTTTTGATTAAGAAAGGATGCTGTACTTTGTCAAATGCTTTGTCTGCATCTGTTGAGAGGATCATATGGTTCTTATCCTTTCTTTTATTAATGTATTATATTATATCGATTGATTTGCAGATGTTGAACCAACATCCTTATTCCTTGTAGCCGAGGAATAAATCCCACTTGGGTCATGGTGAATAATCCTTTTAACGTACCGTTGGATCCTGTTGGCTAGTATCTTGGTGAGAATTTTGGCATCCATGTTCCTCAGGGATAGTAGTCTGTAATTCTCCTTTTTGGTGGAGGTCTTTGTCTGGTTATGGGATCACGGTAATACTGGCCTCATAGAGAGAGCTTGGAAGTTTTCTCTTCTATTTCAATTTTTGAAACAGCTTCAGAATAGGTATTAGTTCTTCTCTAAATGTTTGATAGAATTCCCCTGGGAAGCCATCTGGCCCTGGACTCTTGTTTGTTGTGAGATTTTTGATTACTGCTTCTATTTCCTTGCTGGTTATGGGTCTGTTCAAGTTTTCTATTTCTATTTCTTCCTGTTTCAGTTTTGGTAGTATATAAGTTTCCAGGAATGCATCCATTTCTTCCAGATTGTCTAATTTTTCAAAAAAATTTTTTCTTATTTGAGAGAGAGAATGAGCTATGGGCAGAGGGAGAGAAGGGGAGAAGCAGACTCCCCACTGAGCATGGAGCCTGACTGGGGGCTCAATCCCAGGACCCAGAGATCATGACCTATTTTTATTGATTTGAGGTACTGACCTATTTTTATTGATTCGAGGGGGGTTTTCTGTGCCTCCTGGATTTGAATGCCTGCTTCCTTCCCCAGATTAGGGAAGTTGTCTACTATAATTTGCTCCAATATACCTTCTGCCCCACACTTTCCTCTTCTGAGATCCCAATTATTTTAATATTGTTTCACTTTATGGTATGACTAATCTCTCAAATTCTCCCCTTGTGATTCAGTAGTTGCTTATCTTTCTTTTTCCTGGCTTCTTTAATCTCCATCACTTTATCTTCTATATCACTAATTCTCTCTTCTGCCACATTTATCCTAGCAGTCAGAGCTTCTATTTTTGATTGCATCTCATTACTAGCCTTTTAAATTTCAATTTGATTATATTTTAGTTCTTTTATTTCTCCAGAAATGGATTCTCTAGTGTCTTCTATGCTTTTTTCAAGCCTAGCTAGCTATCTTTATAATTGTTATTCTGAACTCTAGTTCTGACATCTTACTTATATTCATGCTGATTAGGTCCCTGGCAGTTACTACTGCCTCTTGTTCTCTTTTTTGAGGTATGAGTTTTTCCATCTTGTCATTCTTATAGAAAGTGATTGTTTTTCTATTTATAGAGTTGCAGCTATTCTTTTCTTTGATTTCCAGTTGAGTTCACAGGTGTTCAGAATGATTTGATAGCAATCTAGCTGAATTCCTGGGTCCAGACAAAACTAAGGTCTCCTACTCCTCTGACATCTTGGACTATCTCCCAGTATGTTGACATTTATCAGTAAAAAACCTTATTAAAAAAACATTTACCTGTAGATGTTGAAACTTGAGCAAGCCACAACCATAAGTCAATAAGCACATTTTGTGTAAACTGTGAATAAGGGAGGTCAAGACAGCCCAGGACAGCTCAGGGTAGAGTTCCATCAGTTCTGATTCACTCATGCCATTGTGACTAACATTTATGAGGCAGAGAATCTAGGTAGAGAAATAAATTAAGAATGAGCATAAGCCATCTCTATAACTAACAAACAGCCATTAAAATTTCCGTAACTCTTTTAAGGTTATTAACTTCTTATTCATACTTATTGTTCAAATGATTTAGTAAAGCAAGAAACCTATTTCTTAGAAAGAAAAACTTTCCAAAAGGCACTAATCAGGAATAAGATAGTGTATACAGCAAATCTAGCATGCCAAAGAGAACACACAGAAAAAAGTTTGATGAGAATTAAAACCTCTGTGGGCGCCTGCGTGGCTCAGTAATTAAGCATCTGCCTTCAGCTCAGGTCATGATCAAGCCCCGGTCCAGCTCCCTACTCAGTGGGGAGCCTGCCTCTCCCTCTGCCCTCTGTCCCTCCCTTCTTCGCTTGTGGTCTCTCTCAAATAAACAAATAAGATCTTTAAAAAAAAATTAAAAAATTAAACCTCAGGAAATGGATTAAAACTAATGACAAAGTTCCAAATTTGGGAAGATGGTAGAAGAAAATGGTTCTTCTACTATAGATGCCCATTAACATAAGACAAAATGTAACAAAATACCTTTAAAAGCACAGGAGAGCCCGCAAAAAAGAAAGGGAAATCGCCCAGGTGCCAAAAATGAATAGGAAAGTGAATCTTGGAGGGTTAAGTGCTGGAGCTGCTCTCCCTGGGGGAAGTGAGGGTACCAGCTAGGCAGCAGTCTCAGTAATTTAAGGGCTTGGGTTTTCACACCCACAGCAGAGATGGAAGGTGTGCCCCTAAACCCGGTGAGGTGAGTAGCTGGAATTAGAAAGTTTGCCAACACCAGGAATCCCAAGAGGTGTACTCTCAGTGAAGGGGTACATAAGAAAACATTGGCCCATAAACCAACCACATATGAAAGTTTACTTGCAAGGTCTAATAGTTCAGACACTATGGTACTGGCAACGAATATGCAAAACTGGAATAGAAAAGCTCAGAAAACAAACTCATGTTAATTTGTGAGTGTGATCTCCAAATTAGCAGAAATGATGTGCTATTTAGTAAAATGAAAAGTTAGCTGGCCATATAATAAAAGATTAAAAAGTAGACTCCTTCCTCATATAACAAACAAAAATAAATCCATAAGGACTCACACAGGAAGAACAAAAGTGTAAAACATTTTAAAGGGAAAAAATACATATGAGAACATTTTTATGAAAGTAAAATATTTTTTGATAATATTTTTAAAATAAGATATAACAGGGATAAACCATAAAAGAAACTGTTGATAAATCTGACTTCATCAAAATAAAACTCTGTATAATGAGTGATACTAAAAAGTTAAGACAAGAAACAAATTGGAAAATGATATTTATTTGCAAACTCTGTAACAGAATTTGTTCAGTATGCAGAATGTTTAAGAGCTTCTAGAGATCAATAAGAAAAGACAACTCAATTAAAACTCACATAAAAAGGCCTGAATCAGCAATTCACAGAAGAGGAAACAAGAATAGCCAATAAACATGAACAGATGAAAAATCTCAATGATAATCAGGAAAATGCAAATTTCTTGAGCTATCACTTCTGGCCATAAGTACACTATGGCAGCCAGCCTTCCTGTATATGCTTGAAACATACTTAAGCACACATTTAAAAATAATTACTATTTTCTTCAATTCACACACAAATGCAAACTTTTATGAGCTTTATAAGTTTATTATCCTTTACCTGTTTCATTAGTTCTTTATCCATATCATTTGCCATGGACTCCTGGATAGATCGCAGAGCAAGTCTGTATAATGAAATAGTATCTTGACACTGGAAACACTGATGAAGGATTTTATCTAAATTGCCTGCTCTCCCAGCACTGTTGGAATTGAGAATAGATTTAATTTCTTACAGACAGCCAACATCTGTGAAAAATTTGGGGTAGATAAAAACAATGTGGTCTCTATTTTTTATACTTCAAATGATAACAGAAATTCAATAAAACATGATATAGAAAAATGACAGTTTTATGGGGCTGCTAGAGTCATCAGTTTTATTCTAGTATAAAATTTAGCTCGATTCAGTAAACACATGCTGGGAACTTACTATGTGTCAAGCAACTGCTGCACATTATGGAACACAGAAATGAGTAAGATATGGTTCTAATCATCTAGAAATATGCTACCTACATTCAGGAAGCAGGAAAATAATTATAAATGTTATTAGTTAGCCATGCAAGTTAAATTTATTTAGAGCCAGGATTCAGGAGACATCAGGCTAAAGAAAGTCAGTAAATAGGGTGGTTTGTTTTAAAATACTACACAATATTTGCCAATAGTTTCTTTTTAAAATATGAAGATATATATAGAAGAAAAAAACAAACAAAAGGTCTATAGGCCCTCTCTATAGGCCTGATAAAGGCCTCTAAAGGCCTAATATATATGGGAAGCCATTTCAGATCTTTCTTTCTTTCTTTCTTTCTTTCTTTCTTTCTTTCTTTCTTTCTTTCTTTCTTTCTAAGATTTTCTTTCTTTATTTGACAGAGAAAGACATAGTGAGAGAGGGAACACAAGTAGGAGGAGCGGGAGAGGGGGAAGCAGGCTTCCCGCCAAGTGGGAAGCCCGATGCAGGGCTTGATCCCAGGACCCTGAGATCATGATCTGAGCCGAAGACAGATGCTCAACCGACTGAGCCACTCAGGTGCCCCTCAGATTTCTTTCGAAATCAGTATGACTGTACATAAATTTTGTTTAAACAAAAGTCTCATTTATGGCCCAGCAGACACACATTGTACATCTGCTTTGTACATGAGCAGCTTAAAGGAAAACCATCTTGTCTTTAAGATATGGACCAATGCTCCTACCCTCTGCATTTTTTGATGTTAAAACGTATGATTCCTGCTTATATAATCTTTCAAGCTTTTACAAGACGTAAAAAAGGTATATAACCTGGAAGAACCGTCCATTCTCCAGGGTGCTTTCTTCCCTATGAATTTTGTGTTTCCCGGGCAGCTGTCCTAACTTAGGCTTGAATAAAACTCTCTTTCTTACTTTTCGAGATTCTGAGAGTTTTGTTCATTTTGTGTTGACACTCTTAAAATAACTAAATTCAATAAATATTGTGGAACATGTGGAAAGGGACTCCTGCTCTTGAACTGGACTCAGGCCAGCTTCTGATGCTCACAGAGGTCAGACGCACTGGAGACAGTAGAAGAGGACTGTGGGAATATCATGGGCAAGTCAAAATTTTAGAAGATGTTCTCATTTCAAACCTAGTGCTCAAGATGAGAATGTGGAATTAAAAGCCAAGACTACAAAATTCAGAGTCTAGAATAGGAACCAGGATTAGGATAACTGTCCATTGTGATAATCGCCAAAACTATATTCCTCTTTTTGCCTCTGGTTGTGAAGATACAAAGTAAGGTGAGGTAATGAAGATGAAACATAGTACACTTTGCAAGGTTTATCTAAAGACAAATGACAAAAGGGTATCTGGAATAGAAAAATCTATTCTAAGATGGAAGGTTTATCAGGATTTGAGAACAGAGACAATGAAAAATTCCTACATACCTACCTACTAATACTCAAGGACACCCCAAAACAACATGTGTTTGCCTCAGTTGTCCCTCACTTTTCCAAAGCTAGGGGCCTCAAGCAAGTGACAAGGAGCACTCATGGGAAAAGATGGCCTTCTTTGGCAACCCCCCACAGGGAAACAGTGTGATGCAAATGAGACAACTATATCCAACACGTTCTTATAAAGCACAGGCTATCACCAATCTGCAGTCACAAGTCACATTGTCACAGGATGTTAGTATTACTGTTAGAACCCACAGAATCAGAGACTGCTGCAATGATCGTTCTCGGTTTCACAACGTGAGGAAGCAGTCTGCAGCAAACACAAAACATGCAGATCATGTAAAATCACCACCACTTACCATGTGATCATTTTGCCGAAAAGGGTGACATAAAGGGCATTGCAGGTCGTAGCAGAACGACAGTGTCGTTCTAGCTTCTTCTCCTGCATCAGTTTACCAAAACACAAAACACACACAAAAACACAAAAACCACCCTGGAATGAAACGGTCTTTACTACAGAGCCATCAACAAATACCCCTGGCAGAAATGACATGGTTCCCGCCACCTCATCAGTGACATCACTGCCATGCAGTGCTGGACCGAGGTGTTCCTGTGCTTTTAAACATTCCTGCTTAATATAATACAGTAAAGTAAAACTTAAGCCCGAAATGTTTTTTATTGCTTCTTCTATATTTGTTAGTAGTTTCAGCGCCCATGCATTTAACAATCAGGAAACTCCAATTTTCCTTAATACTATAGAGTACCTACACTGAATTTTAAGTCTCATATAAGGTGTTTTATAGGAAAGCTGTTAGACAGTATAAGAGCAACAAAATTAAAAATACTTACCTGCTCTTTACTCAGTTTAATGTCCACAGAGTGGCATTCTGCAATTATAAGAGATTTTGCATCTTTTGGATTTAAAGGATCAAGATGAAGTGTAGGCCATAACCTTTTATTCAAGGAAAAAAAAAAAGAAATTCTCTTCTAAGAAGACAATAAAAGCTGTAATCTACCCAAACACAAGTCAAAATCCATTACAAGAATTAATATTTTATATTGCTTTTATAAAATTAACTAATCTCTGTTAATCTGACTAGGTAATATTATTTGATTCTTTTTAACATGTGTATCATTGCTTTCAGGAATTAATCCCAACAAACACTTGTAAATAGGCAGTAAAGGTGGTAGTAGCAAAGTGGTAAAACACTTCCAATTCTATGTTCTATACTACTAATAAAACGAAACATATTAGTACCTATGAAGAACAGTACAAGGTAGTGTTTGCCCACAAATTACTTATAATCTAATTGGAATGTAATCATTCTGTAACATCCATTCTCAACAGGGTCTTGAAAACTGTTTCAGGATGGGGAAAAAGAATCTTACTCTTTTTATGTATCAAGCACAAATAAACACACTTATCTGTTTATATACATAAATTGATATACAGAATATGGATGGTATTAAAATTTCTTGGGGTGAGGGAGGTGATTAGGAAGAAAATGTCTAAAAAGACTCCTACGGGGGACAAAAATAGGTTGAGAAACAATGCCCTACAGAATTCAACCACAGTCTTCCTTTTTTGAGGACTGCCAAAGTAAGCGCATGTTTGAGGATAACAGGTGTCTGGTCCATTACTCATAGCCCGGCCCTCTCCCTATTTTTCTCATCTGTAAATGTCATTGCCTGCTAGCCATCATTAGCTGGAGGAACAATTCACAACTTGAGCTAACCATGTCCAAACAAAACTTACACCCTTTCCTCCACAAACCTGCCCATGCTCTGTGTTCCCTATTTCAGTTCATAGAACCATAATTTACTTAATTTCTCAAGCCAGAAACTTGGGGGCCATCTAGCCTTCCCCTCCTTGACACCCAGCTCTAACCTCCCATCAAAGCCTATAGAATATATCTTTCTCTTGAATTTATCCACTTCTCCCCCCTCCTCCCTGTCACTTACATCAAAAACATGAACACCCAAACACATATCCAAAACCTTTCCTGGTTTGTATTTAACACATTTCATGTGCTCTGAAAGAACTGATGTGAGCATCGTACCTCCAGGCTGGAGGGCATGTTTCTACATTCACAGAAACAATTACTCTTACATTCACTGGCAGTGGATCGATCAGCCATTTCATGTGTTTTTCAACTTGCTTAAAAATACAAAAACAGAAATTCATTCTATTAATTCCAAATATTTCAAAACAATCTACACCAGTTAGAATGGCCAAAATCAATAATACAGTAAACGACAAGTGTTGGAGAGATTGTGGAGAAAGGGTAACCCTCTTCCACTGGTGGTGGGAATATAAGTTGGTTCGGCCACTTTGGAAAACAGTGTGGAGATTCCTCAAGAAATTAAAAATAGAGCTACCCTATGACCCCGCAATTGCACTACTGGGTATTTACCCCAGAGATACAGATGCAGAGAAAAGAAGGGTCACATGTACCCCAATGTTCCTAGCAGCAATGGCCACAATCGCCAAACTGTGGACAGAGCCAAGATACCCTTCAACAGATGAATGGATAAAGAAGATATGGTCCATATATACAATGGAAAACTACGCCTCCATCAGAAAGGATGAATACCCAACTTTTGTATCAACATGGACGGGACTGGAAGAGATTATGCTGAGTGAAATAAGTCAAGCAGAGAGAGTCAATTATCATATGGTTTCACTTCCTTGTGGAGCATAAGGAATTACATGGAGGACATTAGGGAAAGGAAAGGAAAAGTGAATTGGGGGAAATTGGAGGGGGAGGCAAACCATGAGAGACTGTGGACTCTGAGAAACAAACTGAGGGTTTTGGAAGGGAGGCGGGTGGGGAGATGGGTGAGACTGGTGGTGGGTAATAAGGCGGGCACGTATTGCATGGAGCACAGGGTGTGGTACATAAACAATGAATCTTAGAACACTGAAAAAAATAAAATTAACTTTAAAAAATAAATAAATAAAAAGGCAAAAAAAAACCCACAACCCAAAATTATCTGGTAATCGCTCCTCAAGTAAAATGAAATTCTCAATAGGTTTCCCATTATTATTAAGGATACACTCTTGTTTGGGGATGATAAATTTATCTCAGGCTATTAAAAGAACAAGTGGCAAAATACAATTACAGCTGATATGAATTCTGGACACCTAAGGAAATGTCAAGGCCCTAGAAATATGTCAAAATTAACATTTTTTGCTAACTGGTTCATTCAATTGGTCTTTCCCAATAAGATACTAGTGGGTATTGGCATACAGTACATTTTTTTATGCACATGCTTCTTCCCTAGAAATTGAGGAGATATACTAGAAACAACACCAACATTTTCTTCTCATAAACATATTTAAATGGCTGCTATAGTCATTATTGATAATTTTGTTTCTTTCTGAGAGTCCCAGTAAGTTACAGAGTGAAAACAGTACCTGAACTTGATCTATGGAATCAATAATGATGATGATACTGCCTTGATGACGGGCAGAGAGTTTTTCCAGCCAGCGTGGAAATTCTTCCAGAAGCTTAGCTGGATCCAGTGTCAGAGCGGATACTGACCAAGAGTGTTGCATCAACTGCAAGAATTCAAGCAGTTACACTTCATCACAGCTGGTGGGAAACATTTTTATCCTGACTTTTTAAACCAAAATTGAGTGACCAAGAGGACCCAATTGCATCAGGTAGTATTTTTAACCTTATACAAATCGAAAACAAATGGGTAATGTCGAAAATTGAAAATTATTGGGTACTCAGCCCCAACAGTTTCTTATTCTAAATAAAAATTCTGATAATTCCAAAACATAGCATCTTATACCTTTAGAGTTAGTCGTTTAATAATCAAGGAGGACTCGGAGCTGGTTGACATGGGCCTTCCCACAAAATGAGAAAGAATTAGCGTGTTAGGGGAATTCTTCTGTTGTAACTGAATCCTGAAAGAAAAAGACCTTTTAGAAGAGCGATGAAGCTCATTTATTATCAACAACAAAAAAAAGAATTCACTATGCATTAAACACCAAATGCTACCCAACTGTCAGCAATCACATGGTCAATCAGTTCTGAATAAACATGGGAAATTTCCATTTTTAGTCCACTTTTAGATCCTTTTAAATAAGCATTTAAAAAGTATGGATTCAGGGGTGCCTGGGTGGCTCAGTGGGTTAAAGCCTCTGCCTTCGGGTTAGGTCATGATCTCAGGGTCCTGGGATCAAGCCCCACATCAGGCTCTCTGCTCAGTGGGGAGCCTGCTACCCTCTCTCTCTCTCTGCCTGCTTCTCTGCCTACTTGTGATCTCTCTCCTCTCTGTCAAATAAATAAATAAAAATCTTTAAAAAAAATTATGGCTTCATTTTAATTACAAGTTGATATGAACTAATGGAAACCAATATAACATACATTTGAGGTTAAAGTATTAGTGAAATGAGCACTATCCTTTAATAAATAGAGGAAAAAAGAAGCTTCTTTACTAAGTACAAAAACACTATTTTCCAAAAAAAATTACTTTCCACTAAATAAAAGAAAGTAAAAAGAAACATATGCTAACTCTTCAATGTAAATCTGAATTATGAAAGAAAATATTCTTATGAATTGCTTTTAAATAACAGGAACAAAAATGAAAAGTAAAAAAGAGTTTATCAGCTTCTATAAACCTTAGTTCCTAATCTGTCCCTAATCTGAAGATTTGCATTCATAATACAGGTCATCCTTTATTTTGAGGTTCTTTATGACTTACCTCACTCTAAACAGTCTGTCTTTGTCTTCTTTCAAATATTTAAAATCTCAATGAAACTTTAGAGATGAAGCCGGTAATTGAAAACACAGGCACATCCCCTGTATATCTAGTTCATCTAATTCCTTTCCACACAGACCACTCCCTTACATGGCATGTGCTTAGCTCTGACCTACATAATTAATGTACAAAATCACAAATGCTCCTATTTTCTATTTCTTTCTCATCCTGTGCCCTAACATCCAAACTGTATGTACTTCAGGGCGTGACTCTATTAGTTTATACCTTTTTGCTTTTTCAATGTCTAGCACAGGCCATGCAGGAAGGCAGACAGGCAATAATACATTTTGTCGAATGAGGGCAGTGATTCAGATGATGACAATGGTAACAACAATTTAATTGCACTGCATCATACCACTTTGATAAGAGAAGGGACTTTCCAGAACCTGGTCCTCCAGTTACAAGAAGGGGTGGAATTGGTGCTGGTGCGGCCACTAGGTCGTTAAGGCGTTGGTAATACTAGAAACAAAAATGAATTTAAATTGTGAGGAAGCACATGCGTCTGAGAATTCTAGAATCAATTTCTGACTACCCTCTGAAATTGTTAGCAAAAAGCTGAGTGAGAAAATGAAATCTACTTTCAGTCAACAGCATCCTCATGATTGCTTCTTTTTATGGCTGGTTAAGCGTGCCCAAAGAGTGAGCCCCAATTTCTTCTACACATAGTATTGCTGTAAATTAATGGATGAGAGACAACACTTGAGATCCCCCTCGGGTTTTACGAACTCAGATTTTGCAGAATGCTGCAGGAAGGCCACTGTATTCCCCTGTATCCTCTAAACCACAGGAAGTACCGGAGAAGGCTTTGAGGGTACCGGCAGGCAGCCTCACAGTCTTCTGGGCAGAAGAGAACCTGTCCTGGACATCACCTCACTTTCCAGGGATTTCTGAGAATCGGTCCAAACATGAACAGATTTTATCTGGGCGCTTTCTCTGAGTCTCCGAACCTGCTGCAGAGAATCAGGTTAGGACAGGCTGCCCGAGAGCTTTCTGAAATTGAGTGTGTTCTCCAGCTTTCCCCAAACACTAAAAACTGGCTTAGAGATGAAAAGGACACACTCAGAAAACCAAAATACTTCAGTACTTATTAGGGAGTTGGCAAAGTTATCTTGGAGACTGAGATGTTCATTAAGTGTACCAGGGGTCTAAATGACAGCTAAGAAGGAACTTAAAGAATTTGTAATAAGTAGTTTGTGCCTAGTTTTAGGGTGGCAGAAGTTTCCAACAGCTACAGTAAATAATTATTTGGTATAGTTTTTCAATTAAATTTTCTGTTTGCATACACACACACACACACACATAATATATTTCTCAGGAACTCAAATTATTCTGATAGCAATGATGCTTCTCAGAAAGCAAAGGACTTTATTGATTTAGGACCTTATAAATTCATGGTCCCGCATAAAGCCCATTTACAGACCCGTGGTTCCCAAGTTAAGACCATTTGTCATAGAAGGAAGAGCATAGGATTAGGAGCCAGAAGACCTAGGTTCAAATCCCAGATCTGTAAACTACTCCATGTGTACTCTTAGGCAAACTGTAATATGAGCCTTAGATTCTTTATTTATGAAACACTAATACCAATGCCTCTCTTACAAAATAACAACAATTTACGTTTATCATGTGCCAGGTACTGTGCTAAGGGGTTGATGTGCTTTATCTGTTTTAGTTCTCCCAACAACCCTGTCAGGTAACCAATCTCATTTTATAGACAAGGAAGTCAAAGTTCAGAGCTAAGTAATGATCAAAATCCAGAGTTAGCAAATGGTAGAACAAGAATATAAATAGAGATAACATAAATTATAAAATTTCTATGAAATTGCTATTACTGACGGCTATGGTAATATTCTTTAAAACTAAAACATTTGTTGTTGGAGCACTTGGGTGGCTCAGTCAGTTAAGCGTCTGCCTTTGGCTTAGGTCATAATCTTGGGGTCCTGGGATCAAGCCCCGCATGGAGCTCCCTGCTCTGTGGGGAATCTGCTTCTTCCTTTCCCTTCACCTCTGTCCCTCACTCATGCTTGCTCTCTCTCTCTCTCAAAATAAATAAATAAAATCTTGAACGAAATAAAGCATTTGTTCTTACATTAATTTTTAAATACTAATCATTTTTTTGAGCTTGGACATAGATTCTTTGTGCACTTCACATTCTGTTAATTTGTTTAGATATTTAAGGATGCTGATGAATTGATCAGTCTATTGCATTAACTACTGTGGTGTTTTCTGAATGCTTGACATTTTGAATCTTCCAAGCATTGGAAGAATAGATAGCCTCATGATTTTTATCAAATTTCTTAGCTACTCTAATCTTGGTTTGGTGAACTGCCGGTGATAGAGAACATGTGATTAACAAATCCTAATCTTAACTAAAAATGTTTGACGTTTATAAATATAATTGAATGTCACTTATCTTTCATATGATACAAAATTAAGCACACGTCTCAACATGAATACTCACACGATGAGGTGAAACACTAATACACTTATTAACCTTGACTATATTTAGGTAAAAACACAATCACAATACAGTGTTAATCGGTGACTGATGTTTGTTGGAACAATAACTCCAAATGCTTACTTTCTCAAATCCCAACTCGTGGGCTGAATTTGTAGCCTGTTGGAAAGTTTCCATTTGCTCTTGTTCATCATGTATGTCCCATAGAACATCACCAAAATCATCTTCTTCTGGAATGGAATCTTCACTGCCCAAATCCTTAGTCTCCGGGTCTGTGTTCTCAAAGCCCAGGATGTCCTGAACACCAAGAGCAAACACACAATGATGAATAAAGAATGGAAACACCTTGTAGCAGTGTGAGCACACAGGCCTGAGGTGGGTTTCACCTACTGAGGAGGGCAAGTCCAAACCTATGGCCTTTGTATAGTACCTACAAGAATTAATTAATTAATTAATCATTACCAGTTAGCCTTTGTATAGTACCTACAAGAATCTGTTTATTTATTTATTTTTTATTATTATCAGTTAGCCAACATATAGTACATCATTAGTTGCCATGTGTTGTGATGAGCACAGGGTGTTATAGGCAGCTAATGAATTGCTGAACACTACATCAAGAATAAATTTAAAACTATAAAAAACACTAGTTTAGAAATAAATATTAAAATGACAAACACAAAAATAAACCCCAAACTCTTAATAAAAAAGACTTTCATTAAACATAGAGGTGCAACTGGGGCACCTGCCTGGCTTAGTCAATAGAGCATGTGGCTCTTGATCTTGGCATCCTGGGTTCAAGCCTTATGCTGGGCAAAGCGCTTACATTAAAACAAAAACAAAAACAAAAACCTGATAAAAATAGAGAGGTATAGAAGGGTATTTGACTCTTGGGGATCTGTTTGCTGAAAAATGTTACACAATATATTTGCTTATATCTGGCTGGTGAATAATTTTAAAGATTGTGCTAATGCCTAAGAAATATGATGCTTTACATTTTTATAAGATTTTAATTACTAAGATGGGGTTTCTTGATATCAAATATCTATGTCATAATATCTAGTCTTTATATCACTGAAAATATGTTGTTCGTCAAGCAGTAAAGATGAAAAATATGTCCACTCTCACTTGCTACCATTTACTCTGCTCAATTAATTCTATTTACCTGAGTCCTAAAATTCACAAGATTACTGAAAAGATCAAAATTGATGTCAGTTTTTATATTAAAGAACACTATACAAAATGTGTTGCCCAGAAGTCATATCATTATGTTTTGGGGCTCACTCTTTTTCTCTGATAACAAATCTCCAAATTTACATTAACTTGTAATACAAGTTAATTAGAAAAAGCAATCTACTCCCTAACTTCTCAAATAGAATCTCTGGCACCCTAGAGGATGTATCAGCAGGTGTAGGCAACCACAGGCTAAATGTGGTACATCTTTCTATTGTGCCCATTTTACTTTTAAGGTGCGGTGGTTCTTTTTCTTATCATTATTAGCATTTCTTAAAAAAGATTTTATTTATTTGAGAGAGAGAGAGATCACAAGTAGGCAGAGAGGCAGGCAGAGAGAGAGTGGGGGGAAGCAGGCTCCCTGCTGAGCAGAGAGCCCAATGCAGGGCTTGATCCCAGGACCCTGAGATTATGGCCTGAGCCGAAGGCAGAGGCTTTAACCCACTGAGCCACCCAGGCGCCCCATTATTAGCATTTTTGACAATATATGATTTAAAATGTTTTTTATATTAAACACAAGTATAACATTAAGCAGAACATATAACTCACATAAATTTATAAGATGATACTTGAGATGTCATAGAAACTTTCAGCCTGAGATACTGTATATGACCCATGACCTCAGACCCATAGAGGTATGATTTTACCCCTCTCTGCTATAAGGATAATGTAGTAGATAAATCTGAAAAGGATTTTTTTTTGAGAGAGAGAGAGAGAAAGAGAGAGAGCATGCACGTGTACACATGTGAGTGGGCCTGGGGGGGGAGCGTGGGTTAGGGAGGAGGGGGAGAGGGAGAGGGAGAGAATCTTAAGCAGGCTCCATGCCCAGCACAGAGCCCGAGGTGGGGCTCAGTCTCACAACCCTGAACTCATGACCCAAGCTGAAATGGACACTTAACCAACTAAGCCACCCAGACACCCCTGAAAAGGATTTCTTTAAAAGATTTTATTTATTTATTTGACAGAGAGAGAGAGAGAGAACAATCAGGGGGAGCAGCAGAGGGAAAGGGAGAAACAGACACCCCAATGAGCAGGGATCCCAAAGTGGGGCTAGATTCCAGGACTGTGGGATCACGATCTGAGCTGAAGGCAGATGCTCAACTGACTGAGCCATCCAGGCACCCCAAGGATTTTTCTACTTTATAAAAATTCAAGGTGCATGCAAAACCTGAGGATACTCTATTAATAAAGATAAATACTTTCCTTCAAATACTTATACTTTATATCTAGCACTTTTGTAATCTATTTTACACTTAATCTGGTGTTGAGGCATCAAATAGCTTTGTGAGACAGATGACAGATAAAGAGATATGGTACTAGTAATACTATGATAATACCACAGGATAGACAACCACCAGAAACCATGGCACTCTCTCCCCAGGTATTGTTTTCAAAAAAAACAAGGAAGTTGTTTTTACTGGAAAACTCAACTTGATGGATAACAGTTTTAGAATTCTTTTTTTAAGTAGGTTCTATGCCCAACATGGGGCTTGAACTCACAACCAAGATTGAGGATAATGTACTCTACTGACTGAGCCAGCCAGGTGCCCCTTAGAGTATCTCAGATGAAGTCTAATAAAGAATGCATATTTACCTGTTTAATAATCTTTTCCACATAAATATAAGTTTTATATACTCCTTCTGTAGGATCTCCAGAGTGATCAATGATCTGGAAAAAAGAAAGAAGTTCAACAAAAACATGAAGAAAATAATAGTAACAGGAGGAGGTAAATACCTCTACAGAACTTATATATCAGGGATTATTCTAAGTACTTCACACATACTAGCTCATCTGTCTTCACAACAAGCCTATGAGGGAGGCATTATTATTATTATTATTATCCATTTCACAGAGAAGGAAACTGAAGCATGTTATGTAACTTGTTCGAGGTATCAGGAAGGATTTATCATGAACAATGGGAACAATGTCACAATAAAACAAAAAGTATACTTTTTTTTCTTATGTGTCCAAATTCTGTCTTATGTACTTCTATGCCACTCAATATATATAACTTTCAAAATACATCAAAACCAATTGTTACGAGAGTAAGGCTATAATTCTATAAAACAAAAGGGCAAAATGGTACTTGGCTATGTAAGTAGTCTTCTGAGTTAGCTGAAGGAATAATGCCCTACCTGTAGAGAACATGTATGTTGCTAATAAGTGATTAATAATATTTGATAGAGGAAGGCAATGGTTTTATGAAACACATCAAGTGAACTGGAATAAAAGTTCATCCTGCATTTATGTTTATAATCATGGTAGAAAGATCTTTCTTTACTCCTATTTTTATAAAATAAATTCATCCTTCTAGTGTTTTAAGTTTTTTTAAAAAGATTTTATTTATTTATTTGACACACAGAGAGAGAGAGAGATCACAAGTAGGCAAAGAGGCAAGAAGAGAGAGAGAGGGGGAAGCAGGCTCCCTGCTGAGCAGAGAGCCCAATGTGGGGCTCAATCTCAGGACCCTGAGATCATGACCTGAGCTGAAGGCAGAGGCTTTAACCCACTGAGCCACCCAGGTACCCTAGTGTTTTAACTTTTAAAAGAGATTTATAAATAGAATAAAGATCAGAAGAAAGAATCAGTTTCTTTCCTCTTGGGGCTCATACTAAAGCAATTAAAGCAAAGAATGAAAGGTTCTGGAGATTATAAAAAATGTGTACTTTTTTGTGTTAGGTTTTTTAGTTTAAAGTTATACTGGTCTTAAGCTTTTCAATACTAAATGATGTAAAAAATGCTTGTATTCATATTTGATCTTATTTCTTGAATGAGCAAAGAGAAATAAAAACAATGTCAAAATCTCAGTTGTTTTCAACTGTATTTTTTTTTTAAGATTTTATTTTTAGGTAGTCTCTACACCCAACATGGGGCTTGAACTCACAACCCTGAGATCAAAAGTTGCATGCTCTTCTGACTGAGCCAGCCAGGTGCCTCTCAACTGTATTCTTAACATTAACAGTAAGCATTTTCAAGTAATCTCAGTGTGCAGTAAGGCAAAGCCTGCAATCTCTGTCCTAAAAATTATCCCACCATGCATCTAGGAAGGATCAAATCTCTCACATTCATCATTACAGTTTTGTTTTTTCCCATGCTCTTAGAAAAGGTTACTATAAAAAGCCTCTTCCTTACACTGATCCTTGCTCAACAGTAGACAGAAGAACTCTGTACTTAGGGAAAAAAGGAACAGAAAAGAATCTGATTTGTCCACTCACATCTTATCCTTTGTAGCTGTGTATTGCTATTTACTCCTCTCTTTTTCTCACAGTCCACAACTAAGTCTATTGGCTCTATTGTCAAAATTTATCCATATTCCTGTTTCTCACCACTTCCTCTACCACCACCCTGGTCCAAGCCACCAGCATATCTCACCTGGTGACTACAGGAGCTCTCCAACTCCCACCTTCTCCCCTACCTCCAAACCAATCAGTTCTTAACACAGCAGCATAAGAACATCCTTGTCAGAATGGCATTTCTTCTGTTGCCGCCTAACGTTTTCCAATGACTCACGTTAAAAAAAACTCCAAGTTAAAAACCCATCTCATTCCAAATAAAAAACAAACAAACAAGATCTCTAAAATGGTCTCCAAGGTTCTTTACCCTCGGCTCCCAGTTAACTGTCCGATTTACCTCCCCTCACTCACTCCCACCTCATGGCCTTTGTTCTAACACTTGCCTTGGCCAATCAAGTTCTTAAAAAAATAACCTTATGTATTTTACCTTGGCTTTGTTGGTCTTGTTCAGGTTAGAAACTTGATCAATCAATTGCTGGACGGAGTCGGAACTGACTTTCCCATCCTCCGAGCGATGGTAAATTAATCGTGGTTTGCCTTCAGGGTTTTTCAGAAAAGCCTCTTCACAGTCTTCCAGTAAAAGGCTAGATCGGAAATCAGTATTTCTTGGGCTACACAAGAAGTGTGTTTGCTTCTTGTTGCGCTACATTTGCTGCACTACGACAGCAAACTGTCAGTCAACCTAGGTGTCAATGATGGGACTTTACAGCAATGACAAGGGGCCAGAAGCAGCTCAGGGACAGAACAAGAGCAGCTTTCCAAAAATGGATGTCTTATAGCTCGGTTCCAGCTTAGTCATAAGAATACAATGCGTTTATTAGCAGTGAGAACAGATACAATAAATTCTGCATTAAACTGAGTTTTAAAGCATACAGAACTTTAATTTTTTAAATCTAGCAACAAGAAGAAAAATCTCAAAAACACTGTAAACATGGCTCAAAATAATGGACCAGACACAGTAGACTGCAAATAAATGGAAACCTAATTCCACTTACAAATATATAATTTCCAAATTAAGATGCAAATATTATGAACCGCAATGCTTCAAGATTTTTCTCTTCTCTAGTCCTTTACTTGTCTCATCCAATAAATGACTTAAATGATCTGAATCTTTATACCCAAGATACAATATGAGAAAGACCTAGAGGCAGATGGGGGAAGTCAGATGGCTTTAAAAACCTTCACTGAGGTACAAGGTCAAAAAAAATTCTAATTTTGGGGGCACCTGGGGGGTTCAATTGGTTAAGCCTCTGCCTTTGGCTCAGGTCATGATCTCAGGGTCCTGGGATCAAGCCCCACGTCAGATTCCCTGCTCTGTGAGGAGTTTGCTTCTCCCTCTCCCTTTGTCTCTCCCTCCTGCTTGTCTCCCTCCTGCTCTCTGTCTCAAGTAAATAAAAATAAACAAAATCTTTAAAAAAATTTCTAACTTTGCTACAGGCCACCATAACGACAGTTTTCAGTATAATTTAAATTCTACAATAATCTTGGAAGAATCTGCCAAAGTTTTCTATGCTGCAAGGAAAATTGCAACCAATTCCTCTTTCTAAAAAGCATTAAATGAAATCTGTCTAGAGAGACAAATTGGTGTGTGTATGCAGAAGAGAGCTATGACATTATTCAGAATTTACATAATATATTAAAATACAGTCCCAATACAAAACAGAATAATATTTTATTATATAGCTCTGTGCCAATCCAATCAATCCAAACCACAGATTTTTTTCCCTTGTTAAATTCATTCTGACAATGCTCTATATAATTTTTGGATTTTAACCATTCTTTTGTTATTGCTTTGGGAGAAAAGTTTGTGGCCATGTGAATACCAAAGAATGGACATATGTTTGGGCACATGTTCCTATTTTAAAATCACTCCCTACAGAATTTACATGTGGAGCTGTGATGAAATCCAAGATTAAGTGGAATTTGGTTCAAAGTCTTTTGTGGGAGAGAAGTAGATGGGGCTACTGGGTACTGCTCAGGGGACATGTTTCTAGATTCATCTTTTGAGAAGAATGGGGGAATCATCATGAGAGGTGAAGGAACAACCTGAGAGAAATAAAAGCTCTACCAGCCTCTGTTTATGCTGTGAAGCCCACCATTACTGCCATGCTTCTTGACAGCCAGGAAATAAACATTAAGGAAATAAAACAATCAGCAAATGGAATAAGAAAAATTAAAGCAAAATAAAGGCAAAGTAGAGGTGAAGAAATAATTAAATTTTAGAAATTAAAATTCTTTTTTAAAAATTTATTTATTTTAGAGAAAAAAAGACAGTGGGGGAGGAGGTACAGAAGTAGAGGGAGAAAGATTCTTAAGGAGATTCCATAGTGAGCATGAAGCCCTATGTAAGTCTCCATCCCAGGACCCTGAGGTCATGACCTGAGCCAAAACCAAGAGTCAGACACTTGACTGTGCCACCAAGGCAACCTTAGAAATTAAAATTCTTACTCTTTAAGAAGAATAAAGTTTTAAAAATATAAAATAAATACAATTTTAGTTGAAGAAGATAAATTGAAATCTGCCCAGTAATTAAATATGAAAGAAATGACAGGTAAAAGATTAAGAAGAATTTAAGATGAGGAAAATAAAAATAAATATTAGAAGTGTAAGAATAATGTACAATATTTTATTAACTAAATATGGATAAAAGATAAAAGAAAAATAAGTTTTAAGGATTAAAGAATTAATGAGGAAAACAACAAATGACATCTATTACCACCTGAGATAAAACACTACCCAGACATTAAATAATAAAACAAATATATCCTTGATAAATATAAAAGAAAAAACAGGAAAAGAAAAGGCGTAAGGGAGGAAAAGAACCTCAACTAAAGACAATCAAGTGGAAAGCATCCTTAAACTCGGTTTTGGGTTAAGGTTCATTGACCAGGGGGCTCCCTGGCACTGGGCAGTTTCAAGGATCAATGATAGAGTACACGGCAGGGTCTCTGGTAAAGTCTAGGGCTCCACATACTTCTGTACACAGGTGTGGTCAAAGCTGGTCCTCAATAAAGACAAAAATGCCTTGGAAGGGTTAAAGCCAATCAGACAGCAAATGCAGAAAGAAAAGTTAACCTCTTATTAAATGTATTTTGTCTTCTATCTATGTATCGAGTTGTTAAAGAAAATCTTTATTTGCAGACTAGACTCAGTGGTACAATTATATTCACAATATAAGAAAATTGCTCACTTTACTGGAATTAAGCAGTAAGCTCCTCAGAGAATTAAAAATTTGGATTTAACATTTATACAAGTGTTCAAGTAGCTCTCAATTTGTATTTGAAGAAAGGAAATAATGAAGGTGAATGCTAATTATTGAAATCAGGAGTTGCCAACTTGTTCTGTTACGGCCAGCAAGCATGTATTTTAGGCTTTGTGGGCCACACACTGTCTCTGTTGTAACTATGGTACTTAATTCTATTGTTGTAGTGTGAAAGCAGCTGTAGAAATACATAAATAACTGAATATAGTTGTAGTCTAATAAAATTTTATTTATAAAAACAGATCACTGGGGCGCCTGGGTGGCTTAGTGGGTTAAGCCTCTGCCTTCAGCTCAGGTCATGATCTCAGGGTCCTGGGATGGAGCCCCGCATCAGGTTCTCTGCTCAGCAGGGAGCCTGCTTCCCGAACCTCTCTCTGCCTGCCTCTCTGCCCACTTGTGATCTCTCTCTCTCTTTCAAATAAATAAATAAAATTTAAAAAAACAAACGAAAACAACAGATCACTGACCGGATTTGGCCTGAGGGCCATAGTTTGCTACCCCTGATTAAAACGATCTTTACTTTAAGGTTGTTAAATTTATGACCTAATAAACAACTCAAACAGTATAAAAATTTTAATTCTTTAAACATGAAAACTCAAAACTTTATTTAATTTTTGGATTGTTTTTGATTATAAGAATGCAATTATGACTTATCTTTGAAGTTCATTTGGCAATCTCAATTCTATTTATAACTCCCCTAATAAGTGACAGAATTTCAGCTTACCTTGGTAAAGTTAAGTGAATGAATAAAATAACTAATGAACTCTTCTCAATTTCCCATTTTCTTACAGCAAGGTATTGATTTTCAATATCTATTGGAAAATATATAGCATGGAAAAAATATCCCATTGTCTCACACATTCTTTTAAGTTTAGGTGAATAGTCCTAAAAAGAAATTAAAACAAAACAAAAGAAGTGAAAACATAATAAAAGGACAGCTTATTTAACTGAAGGTCAAGTCAGCTTCATATTACTTAAGAAAGCATATTTTAGAATAGATTATGTTGTATATTTCTTATTTAAAATTTTATTAAAAATTATATATCTAATCATATTTTGTGAAAATCTTTAAGAGAAAGGCAAGGTTCCTTTAAAACAAAAATAAGAGCATAGTAACATTGGCCATTTTCTAGGTCATAAAATAATTTATTTCATAATAAAACCTAAACCAGTGAAGAAAAATATTAGGCTATTTTCCTTTGGTATTTATTATTATAATAAATGATTTCTGCTTTATTGTTACAAAGAGTAGAATACATAAATCCATGAATCTATATAGTAAACTGTTCACCATGATATATTATATCATTAAAGCTAACAGGTATAAATGAAAACTATTTGGTCTATAACAAATTAGCTTACTAAGTACTTATGACTTATTATTATGCAACATATGAGGAATTCCCAACATCAGTTTGCAGTTTGGTACTAACCCATATTCAGTTAGTAAGTAGAAACTTCGGTTTTCAAAATATTTTATCTTTTTACCAAAATTGAATAATATCAAAAAGGAGCACTAAATAAATTCCTTACTCAATACTTTGGAGAATGTTAATATAGCAGGTATCGCATGTGACGCGCAGATGTATTTCAAACGCAGTTAGAACAAAAGTTGGCAAACTTTTTCGGTAGAAAGCAAATATTCTTACAAGTTAGTAATAGCTTAACAACTTGGATATTTTGGCAGAGGTCTTTGGGGTCCATTTGGTCTCTACTGCAATTTATTCTGCCGTTGTAGTGTGAAGCAGCCATAGATAACATGTAAATGATAAGCCTATTTGTGTTCTAATAAAATTTTATTTATAGACACTAAAATTTGAATTTAACATAATTTTCACATGTCACAAACATTTTTCTTCTTTGGATTTTTTCCCAACCACTTAAAAAGGTAAAAAGCAATCTTAGCTCGGGGTCATGCAAAAACAGGCTACAGGCCAGGTCTGGCCTACAAGCTGTCGTATGCCCTCTGCCTCTGCCAACAGCTGCCTTGAAAAATTAAAAACCAAGACAAGGATTAAATTTTGTTATAACCTGAAACGGATTCAACGCTAGAGCTGGCAGATATTAACTAAAGCAGGCACTATCAACCTGTGTCTTAAACACTGTGGAGAATGAGTAATAAAGCATTCAAAAGCATAACATTACAATACTATAATTAATTTGAATATACTGGTAACACTGAGCAAGATTTTTCTCTAAAGGAAAGCAATAAATTCTTCCAGCTCTTTAAGACATATAATTTGGTAGGTAGTAAACTACTTGGTTTAGATGTAGTAGTATCAAAAATAGGACACAATATTGACTTGTATTTTAAATCAGTGAATTTAGAATTTATAAACATCCTCACCTTAAGGAAAAGATCCATTTCAGGCTGGGTTTCATCTGTATAAATGAGGTAACATCTGACAGCATTACTCCACAGAGAATGTGAAAACAAGGGAGTAACTTGTAATAAACTAGCTACAGCAATATCCCAGTCATCTGAAAATAAAATTTATCTTAAGTACATGAAAAAAAAATCACCAGGAAAACATTGGACAAGATGATTTTTTTTTTTAAAGTCCGAAAAAACACAACAGGCAAGGGGTAGAATGGAATCTGATCTGACTCATGAATACTGACACTGTTCCTGGAATAAGGTATTAGAAGGCAAACAGTTCTCTAATCTCAAATTCTATCCTTGGGAATAAAGCAATCAATGTTGCCAGTGGTCCTTGCTGGGGTACCGCTGGTTCCGGTCAGATATCATGAGCTTATGTTACATGAGCTGTTCAATGAGTTTGCAACTTTGGGAGAGCCTACATTCCCAGGCTGGCCTATCGTTTTACCTACTTATTATTCTTGAGATATACTGAGTCAAAAAGAAACTTTAAGAATGGCATAAAACGTAATGCTATTTAGTGAGAAAAGAACATTTTAAGATGTATTGAGCTAATTCAAAAGGCATAATTAAATCATTTCCATTTTGCTAACAGATAATTTTGTAGTTTAAAGAAAAAAGAGTGGAGCTACTTATAACACTCAAATCTGCACTGGTATTGAAATTCTGAATAGACCTTAGCGCTGTTTTGAACACTACATTATATAAAAATAATGAAAATATTCTTTCAACTAAGGATACTACATTGCATAACTGAAGTTTTATATTCCATTCTGCAACCTTCTCTCACCTTTAACAGCATCAAAGACATGGAGGAAAAGACCAAAAACTACTGCATTTTAGTTAATATATATTAGATTCTCACAGATCCACTGTGACACCTAGAATTCAGACCAGAAACTAAGTTTCTAGAACATGATGGGCCAGTCTGGCTGTGGAGCACCATCTGATCCTGATGTGAATCATATTAGTTAATCAGCCCTGGTCAGTTACAGCACCAGTACATACTGGTTCAGCAGTGGAAGACACCCAGAATAAAAATCTGCTCTGCTGGGCGCCTGGGTGGCTCAGTTGGTTCAGCAACTGCCTTCGGCTCAGGTCATATCCTGGAGTCCCGGGATCGAGTCCCACATCGGACTCCCGGCTCTGCGGGAAGTCTGCTTCTCCCTCTGACCTTCTCCCCTCTCATTCTCAGTCTCTCGCTCTCTAATAAATAAATAAAAATCTTAAAAAAAAAAAATCTGCCCTGCTGATGGGTCTTTCTGCCAACACACACAAGATTATAGTACCTGAACAATCAAAACAAGGTAATTGGCAAATGGCATGTATTACCTCTGTTGACATTTGCAAAGGGTCCCTCCACATCTATAGAACTATGGGCAAACTCAGGGCCCCTGAAGGACTGCTGAAGCTGGATCATACTCCCTATGGAAGGTTCACTTCCCAAGGCTCCTCCGGTCCAATATTCACACTGGGTTCCAGCAGCTATAAATGCAATAGATTTCATCGTGTGAAAACCAAATTACTGAATGTTCAAAAAGTTATCACACATACTAAACAGGATTTCTAATTTTAAAAAACATTATAATATTACAAATACAACAAATACTCAATCTTTAATGATTTTGAAAGTACTCTGTCACCAACTTCTGGCAAGTTCTAAGGTGCTAGTTAACATAATTCTGCTTATCATTTCAAAGTCAGAGGGGATTAAAAAGAGAAAGATGAAAAGAAATAAAGAATATAATAATCAGAGAAATTGTAACAACAGAGGCAGTTAAAAATATCCCCATACAAAAATTTTAAACAACATTTCTAACATTATGGTTTAGGATGTCAGTGTAAAACTGGAAGGAGAGAATTTCAAAGTTAATTACTAGCATGCATGTAATTAAGATTGGTAATTCATTAGGAAGTAAGCTAAGGATGTAAAACCTACATCTTCTTTAACCTCCCAGAGTAACAAAATTAATGTCTGAATCAATAGGTACTTTTGAACATCCTAATTTTTTTAAAGATTTATTATTTATTTATTTGAGAGAGAGAGAGAGAGAGAGACCACACATGCACTCCTGAGTGGTGGGGAGGGCTTAGGAGGGAGAAGGAAAGGGAGAGAGAAGCACACTCCCTGCTGAGCACAGAGCCCTACATGGGGTTCCATCCCAGGACCCTGAGATAATGACCTGAGCTGAAATCAAGAGTCAGGTGCTTAACTGACTGAGCCACCCTGGCGCTCTTTGATTTTTTTTAATAAATTACATTTGCCAGAATATCTACATGGCATCCTTGACTAAATATGAGTATACTAGTAATGGGCTTAATCTCTGGCAAAAATAATATTATTATTTGTAGGTCTTTGAATGTGAAATGAGTGATGTTCCCTTAAGCATTCTTTCTTCAGGTTTAAATAAAAATATGAAGAAAGACCTAGGAGGAAATATTAATTTATTATTAACTTGCCAAGGCAATTATAATAGTTTTGAAACACTGTACACTATACTTTTTAACATATGTCAACACTGAAATAACCATTACCAATGGTTAATATGGGGGCAAAAGTGCATCCTTTTAGCCACTTGAAGCCAATAAGAATCACTTCATTTTTATTCCCCTCAAAAGTTAGTAATAAAAATCCTTGGATGCTGGTCAGATTCCAGTGGTTCTAAGATGGAAATTAAGAGGCAATTATCAGTTGCCATACTTCACTCCAAAATCAGTTTGTAAGATAAAATGCATGGGGTGCCTGGGTAGCTCAGTCTGTTAAGCATCAAACTCTTGATTTTGGCTCAGATCATAATCTCAGGGTCATGAGATGAAGCCCTGAGTTGGGCTCCATGCTCAGCATGGAGCCTGCTTAAGATTCTCTCTCCTCTTCCCAAAACTTCCCTCCCCCCTCCAACTTCACATGCTCTCTCTCTCTCAAAAAAAAAAAAAGAATAAAATGCAGCTTCCTATAAATGAGAAAGTGACTGCATTTTTCCACTGCATTTACAATAGAATTTTTTTCATTTTTCAGTATCAATCACAGTTTATTAATATTTTCTTGGAACATGGTAGACCCTTTCATTCTAGGACTCCAGGCTTTTCTTTATTTCAAGAAAAAACATATTTTCGATGTTTAATTATAAAATAAAAACTTTTTGAGTAGCTTACAAGACTGTACTGGTAGCCACTCAGGGGAATATCATGCAGATATTCTAATGGATAGTTGCAAAGAATATATCATGTGGAAAAATAAGGTGACAGAGATTATGAACTGTCCTCCAATACCCATCTTCCCCTTCTTCCTTTAGTAGAATTTCAAACTTTAGGTGGATTCATGACTCTCCTACTGATGTTTACACTTTCCAATCTTCCTACTTGTAGTTCTGGCCTATGGAGTTTGGGGAGTAATCTACACCTTTCAGATTGTGCTTTCAGGGAGAGGAACGAATTCCCTTCCCTCTTCCCTTGGCTAAAGTGTAAATGTCATGGTGAGACCAGGAGAGGAGCTATCTTAAATCAGAAAGAGAAAAGCTATGGGGTGATTTTGGTAGAGAAATAACACAGAAGTAAACCTGGCACCTAACAATGTCATGGACTTTATGGAAAATTGCTGTTATAACAGCTGAGAAAGAGGGAGAAAGGGCAACTCTGTTTGGAAGAGCAACCACTTTAACTTATAAAAGGATTCAAAGTTGGCTATATGATATCATTAAACCTATACTGAAGGCTCAAAATATTATACATACGAAGTAAACTTACCAGTAACATCTGTGCAGTTGTCATCTGAATCAGACTCTCCAGGATCAAATACTTGGATCCCTTGAGCTTGGAGCCTCTGAAGTTTGCTTTCCAACTCTCGCTTAGCCCTCAGTAAGTCCTGAATTTCATTTTCCTTGGTCTCCCTAAAAATCTTTAAAGACAAAGATCAATTTGAAACCTTGTCCATCATCAAAAGGTTGTCATCAACTCTTAACAGAAAAGTCTTTCATTCATAAAACCAATATTCATGTGATTCTGATCTTTTTTGTAACTGGAACCCACTGGAATTCAGGCAGGAGCCCTGTCTGCAGTGTGAGGCTCTCTTGTGCACTGTTGGTATTTAGCAAATTTGTCCCCCTCCCACTAGATGCCAGTAATGCCTTCCCATATAAAATATCCCCAACTATTTCCAAATACCTTTCCCTCATATGGAAATACTTTCCTTTTCCCCCCAAATTCCTATTGCAATGCTCACCTTTTTTTTTTTTTTTACTTTTTCCTTGAAGTGATCTCAAGTTTACCATGTTCACTGAAAAACGTAAGAAGTGTTCTATTCTGATTCTTAGAACCTTCAAGACTCCTACATCATTCACTTCTATTTATCTACACAGCATTATATAAACTTTTAAAATATGCTGTTTTTATTCTATGTCACTTTGGGGGTAAAAATGTAAGGAATTTACCTTGAATTGCCTTTTCACTTTATCTCTGTCATGTTCAAATGTTGCTGCTCTCTCCATTGCTTGGTATTTTGCTTCTAAAGCACTTTCCTTTTCCCGAAGTATTTTCTGATAAGTTTTTTGAAGGGCCTGAAATAATGGACCTTGTTACTTCTAACAAAAATAGTATTCCTCCCAAATTTCACATTATTCTACCTACATACTATATACATATCAGAACTGTAACAACCTACTTACCATTTTACGTTATCAAGAACTACGTATTGCCATTTTATTCAAACATGGACTGAAAAAAATGCAAATATACTTGAACTGTAGTAAGTGAAAACACTTTGAACTTTTAATGGAAATTAATATTTTCTTTGAAATACTGTGCCAAATTCTTAATCTTCTTATGCCTCAGTTTTCCTATCTGTGACAGAACAAAAAGTATAATTTACAAGGCCTAACTTGAAGGATAATTAATTCTGCATGACCATGAACTCCTTGGCTCCAGGTTTTCTTCATTTTATTATCCCCAGAGCCCTCTTGGTGCCAAATACATTGAAGGCCTCCATTAAATGTCTGACTGAATGGGTTAAATAAATTCTGAAGAGTTTTTTTAATGCCTAGATATGTGAGAAAGTAATCAAAAGGGCTATGTAAAAAAGGGGGCAGGTTAGTTAAGAAATCAGTTTAGGCCTCAAGAAAGTAAGTCCCCTTAAATTAAAATGCAGAGTGGTTTCTACTTAACTTTCAAAACTACTACATAAGGTAACAGGAGGAACCTGAGACTGTGACATTCATCAACTCTTAACTGCACTCTGGCCTGGTTGATCCAGCCTTCTTTCCTATCCCTATAATGTGCAGTGTCTGCTGGACAATGGCTTGGGTGCATGAAATCAGGTATCTGAAATGCATCAGGTCCATTTTACACATGCAAATGCATCAAGACCGCCCAGTAAGACATGGGGCGTCTGGGTGGCTCAGTGGGTTAAAGCCTCTGCCTTAGGCTCAGGCCATGATCTCAGGGTCCTGGGATTGAGCCCCTCATTGCTTTGGACTCTCTGCTCAGTAGGACTCTCTGCTCCCCACCCCCCCTACTTGATCTCTCTCTCTGTGTCTCTGTGTCAAACAAACATGTAAGTAAGTAAATAAATAAATAAAAAAGAAAGAAAGAAAACTAGTAAGACAAAAGGTAGACTACTGATAAGGAGTTCTTCCCAGATAACAGTGCTAATAATAGAACAGTTAGTTGTATTAGGGGAAGGGGTGACTAGAATGCCTAGTCTAGAAGGAAGAGGGCTCTTCCTATCAGAAAAATCAGTCTGAGATATTTACTCATTTCCTACTGTGATGAGCCCAGGAACACTTGGGGTGTCTCTTCCACAGTTTAAAAAAACAAAACAGTAAAATCACAACCCTCAGAGAGGCCCAAAACTGATGGCACAAAGTCTTACAACGTGGTCATAGAAAAGCAATCTTTTGTTTTATACACTATTTTGATGAGTCAAAATACATCTACTACAAGGAGCCCACGCAATAATTGTTTTTTGAGTAAATTAATCAAATGAATTAAGGAAATTTGACTATGCCCAGGGAACGTTTTCAATCACAGCAGTTAAAATGGTGAAAATCAGGTTTCCATAAAAATTCTCTTCAAGATCATTAAAATTCAAAATCCAGGTAAAAAAATTGAGAGTTACGTAAAATTTAAGGGGTAGGCGGGGAGGGAAGTTAAAAACTCCTAGCGAAGGTCTGATGAGTTGCTTCGACAGAGGTCACCAGTCTTTGTGCGTCCGCGTGCTCCTGGTTGACCTACTTCCCTGGAGTCCCCTGCAGATTGGCATTTGCTGCTCCAGAACACTTTTAGGCTAATAGCTTCAAGGTGTGTGAATGAATGAACCAAACTAGAAGAGGGGCAGGGTTAGTCAAGGAATCAGTTTAGACCGCAAGAGAGTATGTCCCCTCAATTAAAATGCAAAGTGGTTTCTATTGAACTTTCAAAACTACTTGGTTTGGAGAGGGGACAGGATGGACGAAGGACCGACTCTGCGCGGGCGTGCACTGGCCTTCCCGACTCTCAGCTTCTCCACGTCCCGGCTGCCCCAGCCGAGAACCCGCGCCCAGCGTTACCTGCAGCTCGGCCCGCAGGCGTTTGTTCTCCGTGTCCAGCTTGGCCTCGCGGCGGCCCATGGACAACAACTCCTGATTCTTGCTGACCCGGAAGATCTCGTATTCCTTCTTCAGCCGCTCGTACTCAGCCGCTGCGTACTCCAGCTCGGGCACCGACGAGCCGGTAGACTTAAAGCTAGCCCCCAGCAGCCCGCCGCCACCCGCCCCGCGGGGCAGCGACCCGGGCCCTGGCCCTGACACCGTGGCTGGCGCGCCACGGCGAAACGAGCTGCGTAGCAGGCGGGCTTTGGGTTTCACCTCTACCGGGATCTCGCAGGCCTCGCCGCCGCCCGCCCCATAAGTGTCCTCGATCACCTCCCCGCCCGCGGGGCTCACGAGCGACGAGGCGGTCCCCATTACGCCGGTGGCCGCCGCTACTAGGCAGCCGGGTGCCAGGAGGGGGCGGGACACTGCGAACGAGACGGGGCGGGGCAGCAAGAAGGGGCGGAGCGTGGCTGGAGGGCGGGGCGTGCTGGATGGTTCGAAGCCTCAGGACAGGGCGGGGAGATACGCAGGGCGGGCATGATGGATGGGGCGGGGCAGCAGGAAGGGGCGGGACAGAGTGCAAGGTAGGCGGGGCGAGATGGATGGGGCGGGGCAGCAGGACGGGGCGGGACAGAGCGCATGGAGGGCAGGGCGGGACAGCGTAGTACTGTGGGCGCATTACTACAGCGTGGTGGGGAGGAGCGCAAGGCGGGCGCAACGGATGGGGCGGAGCGCAAGGTGGGCGGGGCGAGTGGCCTGAGACGGGTGGGGCAGAGCTCCGGGCGAGAGGGGCGGATCGACCCGGCGGGGTGAGGCCAAGCGAGACGGCCGGTGGCCGCGCGTTCGGGTAGGCTGCCCTATGTCCGGAGCTACAGGCAACCGTGCGCGTGGCTCTTCTCAGCTGGTTCTATCCAGCAGGAGGCTCCCTGACGGGCGTGTTCGTCACCGCGAGCGCGGGCTTGGGTCCCGGGTTTCTCCACGTTCGCGGCTGCTGTGTGCGTCCTGCTGCCGCCCCTGACCCAGCGCTCTTTTCCGAGGGCAGTCGGGAAATCGAGAAACGTATTGAGCGCCTGCTCTGTGTCTCTCACTAGGTGTCTCTCAGTATGCAAGTAGTTGGAATGACCAGCAAGGCATAGTACCAGATAAGAAAAAGCTTTTAGACTCTACAGCCTGAGACCACCAGGGACAATCTTTAGACAAGGTAGGGTTTTTGGTTTGTTTTTTTTTTTTGACTTTTTTTAACAGTGGACTCTGGAAGCCACACATCAGGGGAACTGTGGGACACCTCACTAAATAAAGGGAAAGAGTATTACAGTTATTTGGGGGCAAGGATGGCTTTAGGTGATATGAAAACTTTTAAAAGATGGGGAAACTGTTTTAGACTTTAAAGTCAGAGGAGTAGCATTGACATCTTTTCTGTTACCCTTTCCTGCGTTCTTGGGCCTGCAACCGACTAACTTGGGCTACTAGGTTCTCCAGGTTTGGAGGCCTGGGAGAGAGGACAGAAAAGGCTTTATTTGATTGACACTCCTGTGAACTGGACATTGGTGCCCTTTGGACTTGGTGAACTGCTAAAGTTGGCCTTTTTTTCTCATTGGTACTTTTGTAGGTTCTTCAAAGACCTTCTCCCCCTCATAATTGAGAACATTTAGTCTTCTTTTCCCTTGACTCAGGCTGATGCAGCTCTATTCAGGCTGTTGCTCCCTCCTTCCTCAGCTGTAAGGAATCCGGTGATACATTAAGCATTCTCTCTGCTCCTGTTCAGATTCAAGATAATCCACTGCCTCACTTGCTGGTGAGCGCTACATCTGATCCACAGGTGTTACAGTTCAGGTTTCCTGGGAAGCAGACTCTAAGATGGAGATAACCTGGCAAGATGTTAGGGAGTGCCCTTGGGATCAACACCTGTGGAAAGGAAAAGAAGCATGTTTGGATAGCAGCAGAAGTTGAGCTTTGCTGCAGGCTCAGGGGAGGCCTCAGCCAATCTTCAGAGAGTTTTGAAGCTGGGATGATGCTGCAGAGTTGTCCTAAATTGGGGTGCAGGACTGGGGCTTCATACCCTCCTACCAGCAAGTCATCAGCTAGCTCTCTTCAGCCAAAGCAGTCCCCATGGGGACTGACAGTTGGGGACTGTTTGCTGGCATCACTTCCAGTGGCATCACTTCCAGGAACAAGTCTTTCAGTCATCACAACATCTACCACAGTAGGAAACACAACACAGTCTTTGCTTTGAAGAACTCTGGGAATGCAGGCCAGCTCTCCATCAAAATAGCCAGTCATCCTTTCTCTTACCCTTTGAATTTTCATCAGGAGGGAATCAGACATCAGGCCATTACATTCTTTGAACTCCAGGAGACATATATTAAGTCTTCAGGTTGTCTCCTCAGATTAAGAAAAACATTCCCACTGTCACAATATCTCAGGAACTCTCTCCCTTTAAAGCCCCTTCTAGGGGCACCTGGGTAGCTCAGTCAGTTAGGAGGTGTCCAACTCTTGATTTTGGCTCAGGTCATGATTTCAGGGTCCTGGGATGGAGCCCCTGGTCAAGTTCCTCACGCTGGGGGAAGTCTGCTTATTTCCCCCTCTCTCTGGCCCTCTCCTGCTCACTTGCACACAGGTGCACTCTCTCTCTCTCTCTCTCTCTCTGAAATATATAAATTCTAAAAAAAGAAGTCCCCTGATCTCTTACAATTCTGTACCCTCAATGTGGATCAGTGTTTTAGGATCATCCACCAGGTTTCTGACCACCTCCTTTGCAAAATTCTGCATCTTAATCTTTTTTTTTTTTTTTAAGATTTTATTTATTTGACAGAGCGCGCACAGGTAGGAGGAGTGGCAGGGAGAGGGAGAAGCAGGCTCCCTGCATAACAGGGGAAGCCTGATATGGGACTTGATCCCAGGACCCCAGGATCATGACCTGAGCTAAAGGCAGTCGCTTAACCAACTGAGTGACCCAGGCACCCTGCATCTTAATCTTGGACTTCCTTTAGAATGTGCCTCAGTTGAAGATTTCCATTATTATGCTTGCATAATAAAATAAAAAGCCATCACCCATTCCCTCTAAACCGGTAACAAACTACACTAAACCTCCCACACTTTGTGGAATAAATACAGATACTGCAGCCTGGTACCGAGTACCCCAAAGCAATGTGTCTCTCCTTTCCCCACTTCTCATCTACCCAATAACAGCCCTCTACCCATGTTACTCCATCCTACTCAAGCTGATTTTCTCCTCATTCCACTATGGTTTCTATTTCCTTTCAGTACTGTCAACCCCCATCTCTTTCAACATCTACCTTTTTTCTCTAAGAAACTTTCCCTGGGTAATTAGACCTGTTGCGTTTATCACATCAGTAGTTTCATTCAATAATCCTTGCCTACTACTTGCAAAGTACTGTACTTAACTGTTTTCCTGACCTTGTTCTCCATTTTTGTGTCTATCAATCTTGTTTTTTGGTAGTTTTTGTTAATGTTGTTATGCCATTCGTTGCTTAGATTCATCCCAGCTACCCTTACTGAACTCCTGCTGAAAATATAATGTTTAAGAAAACGAATGACTGGGGCTCCTGGGTGTCTCAGTGGGTTAAAGCCTCTGCCTTCGGCTCAGGTCATGATCTCAGGGTCCTGGGATCGAGCCCCACATCGGGCTCTCTGCTCAGTGGGGAGCCTACTTCCCCCTCTTTCTCTGCCTACCTCTCTGCCTACTTGTGATCTCTCTATTTGTCAAATAAATAAATAAATAAAATTAAAAAAAAAAGAAAATGAGTGACCGATGACCCAAAGAGATGTTAAATACAGCCTAGTTCTCAAAAAGCATGTGAATTGTCACTGCCTTTTTTTTTTAAGATTTTATTTATTAATTTGACAGAGAGAGATCACAAGTAGGCAGAGAGGCAGTCAGAGAAAGAGGGGGAAGCAGGCTCCCCACTGAGCAGAGAGCCCGATGTGGGGGTTGATCCCAGGACCCTGAGATCATGACCTGAGCCGAAGGCAGAGGCTTTAACCCACTGAGACACCCAGGAGCCCCTGTCACTGCCTTCTTTAATAACTTTTATTTTATTTTTTTATAACTTTTATTTTGTGTATTTTAAAGATTTTATTTATTTGACACAGAGAGAGATGACAAATAGGCAGAGAGAGAGAGGGAGAGGGGAAGCAGGCTCCCCACTGAGCAGAGAGCCTGATGCAGGGCTCAATCCCAGGACCCCAAAACCACAATCCGAGCGGAAGGCAGAGGCCCCAACCCACTGAGCCACCCAGGCGCCCCTATAACTTTTATTTTTTTAAAAAAGATTTTATTTATTTGTCAGAGAGAGAGAGCAAGAGAGAGTACACACAGCAGGGAGAGGGAGAAGCAGGCTTCCTGCTGAGTAAGGAGCCCGATGCAGGATGTGATCCCAGAACCCTGAAATCATGACCTGAGCTGAAGGCAGACCCTTACCTGATTGCCACCCACGTGTCCCCCTTAAGAAACTTTAGTTTTTGCAGTTGCCCTAAAACACAAGTCCAGGTTTGCTGAGATCATGGAGAATTTTCCCTATATAGTAATTATTAGCTGCCTTTCTCATCAGGAACATTATGTGTAAGTTCAGCTTGCATACTGACCTTGAATAACTGTTGTTTAATGCTTAGGTGACCTAACTGGGTGAGCCCAGAGGTGACCCGATCTAGCATGCTAGCAGTTGCTCAGGATAATAGTGTGGTTGGTTTTTAATGTATTTCCTAATCCTAAACATCACAGAATTAAGTCTAATGTTTAGTCTAATTTCCAACCTCATAATTTGTTTCTCTTCTTTATGCTGAATTTAATGCACATACCAGAATCTGCATTTTGAAAGGATAGCTTTGAATACAGAAGTATGGTGAGGAATAAAGTGTCTGGCAGACAGCTTATAGCTAATTAAGAATGGCTATAATTTTTTTTAACACTACTTCCATTGAGAGGTGAAGTTTATGATGAGGATGGGCTATATAATTTGTGGGATCCCGTGTAAAATGAAAATGTAGTGCCCTTTATTAAAAAATTATGAAGAATTTCAAGATGGCAACAGAAATTAAAGGACACCAAGCAGGGTGTCCTTTTGGGTTAAGCATTGGGGTTCTTCAAGAGTTGCACATTCATGACTCCGGCCTGTTTATGACTCCTTCCCTTGAATCTGGTTGGGCTCAGTGACTGCTTTCACCAGTAGATTATGGCAGAAATGACACTGTGCCAATTTCTGAGTCCAGAACTTGAGAGAATGGCAGCATCCTCTTCCTGTGTCTTGGAACACTCTCTTGGATCCTTGAGTTGCTATGTAAGGAGACCTACTACCTCAGCTGAGTTTGCCAGACTGGAGAGGTTATGTGTGGACATTCTAGGCAATAGTTCTAGCCTTCCAGGCATGTGAAGTGAAGCCATCTTGGACTCTCCATACCACCAAGTGACTTTGGTTAGTGAGAGGGAGAAGAGAAGAATTACTCCAATGATCTCTACCCAAATTCCTGATCCACAAAATCATGAGATATAATAAAGTTGTTAGTTTAAGCCACTGAATTTGGGGGTAAGTTCTCACACTTGGAAGGAGAGAAAAATTTCCCCACATTTTGTTAGTTTGTGAAATTAATGCTGCCGCCTTTTAAAAAAATGTGATTTGTAGAATAAATAGCATTTCCGGCAGTTAGTGTATACTTGGTCCTTAGACTCTGAATCTCAGAATCACTCGAGACACTTGTTAAAAATTAAGATACACTGAATTTTAATTTCTGAAACTGGAGCTTGCAAACTTGCAAGTTTCATTAGCTCCCAGGTGATACTTATATACTTAAAGATCTTAGAACCAGTAAAATTGCATAAAAATTGTGGGTAGGGATGACCTAATTCCTTGCTACTGAACGTGTGATCTATGGACAGCAGCATCAGCATCACCTTAAAGCTTGTTAGGAGTCACATTCTCAGGTGCCATCACAGATGAGTCACAATGCTCAGATAAAGAAGATTCCCCAGGAAGGGCCCCTGGGTGGCTCAGACGGTTAAGTGTCTGCCTTCAAGTTGGGTCATGATCCCAGTGTCCTGGGATTGAGTTCCTCATGGGGCTCCTTGCTCAGTGGGGAGCCTGCTTCTCCCTCTCCCTCTGCCTGCTGCTCCCCCAGTTGTGTTCTTTCTCAATCTGTGTCTCTCCCTGTCAAATAAATAAATAAAATCTAAAAAAAAAAAAAAAGATTCACCAGGTGATTTGAATATACCTTAAAATGTGAGGAACACTGCTATAGAACAATGATCCTTAGCCTTGGTTACACATTACAGTCACTTTGAGAACTTAAAAAAAAAAAATACTGCTGCCTGGACTTCTCCCCAGAACAATTAGATCAAAATCTCCAGGGGTGGGGATCTGGCCATCATTATTTTTTAAAAGCTCCTCAGAGGATTTTAATCAGTAGTCAAGGGGGAAAACCAGTGGTTTTATCCTCTGCTGTCTCATTATTGCCTACATGTGTGCAATCCTCCTTGGTAACCGTCTTGGCATATGTTTGCATACATCTAAATTCCTATCAAAGCTTTTTTTCCTTTCATCTCAGTTCATCATAGTGAGTGCACATGTGACTTTGACTGTATTGATAGTATTGTGCTTCACTATTAGAGGTAGATGTGGCATCACAAATGGTTAATATGTCCCCGAAAAAAAATCCAATTGGAAATGCTATGTGGAGTAATAGTGTTTGGGGAGAAAGCAACTTTACAGAAGAAAGGGATTCTAATTCTCATTAAAACTGCCAACTTTCTCGCAGGCCATTTAGCCTTCTGATTCCTGAAGACCCTTGCTACAAAGTCTGTAGGTATGACTCTGATTTCGGGAATTAACAATGGGGAGCATCTAATCTATCAAGCATCTGTGATTTAACATTTCTACCTTTAGGGGGCAGTATAACTCAGGAAAATTAGTTTGTTCGGTCATTTGTATATATAAAAAAGTCCTCTTTCTCATATGAAGATAAAATTTTTGAAGAATTCAGCCCAAGTGTTGTTGTTTTCAGCAGAGATCATCTACATTGCCTTACTTAGTTCCCATCACAAGTAATAACATCACTCTGGAAATTAGTCCTGAAACAAAACAAGAGCAGAGGTTGACAAAGTTTTTCTATAAAGGACCGAACACTAAAGATTTGACTCCCTGAGGGCCATTCGATCCCTGTCTTAATTACTCAACTCTGCCTTTATAGCTCGAGAACAGCCATATACAGACATAAATGAATGGGCATGTCTGCATTCCAATTAAACTTGATTTACAAAAACAGATGGCAGGGCAGATTTGGCTTGAGGGCTGTGGTTTGCTGACCTCTGAACTAGAGGGCTAATTTTCAAACCTAGATCATTTTCAGAAGTACCTGGGGAGCTTGTTAAAAAATGTAGAGTCCTGAACCCTACATCAAATATACCAAATTACATTATCTGTGGATGGGGCCCAGACATTAAATTTTTAAAGTCTCTACCTGACTCTGAAGCAAATACTGATTTAGTAACCACTACGCCAAAATAAAGTTAACTACCTTTTTATTTTTTTTAAGGAATTTTAGGGTCCTCCATGGCATTTTATAATATTTTCAGTATATGAATAACTATGTCGTAAAAGATACAAATGTAGAGTTTTGGCTTAGATTATCCTATAGGTACAATCAAAGCGCATCAGTGAAGTCTCGTTTCTACATAAATGTTTGTATTAAGCCACTGTTTTGGCAGTGGTTTTGTACCACAGCACGTTTTAGCCCATCCTGACTGATAGAGGGGCATACTGAATTAGTTTGAACGCAGAAGGGGGGGGGGGAGAGATTGAAGAAAGGAAAAAGGAGAAAGAAGAGTTGAGAGAGGTAGTGGAATGTTGTACAGTGTCTCCCCAAAATATCCCAAATCTTTAAGAAATTTACAACCTCACAAAAAGTTTGCTGTGGTTGAATATTTGATTTTATTTGATTTTATTTTTTTTTTTAAGAAATTGGTGAAGGGTAGGAGTTTAATGCCTGGATGAGTACAAAGGTGAAACAAGGCACACAGATGCAGCAGGTAGGGAAGTTGGGTAGTAATATTTTAACTACAGAGTGTCCTTTCTTCATGATGTATGTTCTCTGAAGATAGGGTGGCCCTAGGCTTCTTATGTTGGGCTAAATGACTACATAGATATATAGAAAGACATGCTTTTAAAAGAGTTGTAATGGGTTTTCTTAAGAATATGATAATAAATGTCCTAAGTGATAACCACTTACTAGTGGTCCTAAAGAAGACTACACATTTTGGATGTTTATTTAACAAATAAAGTGGTTCTATTTTTCTGGAGCAGAAACAGCCTTGGGGGTACAGAAAGCCAATTATTTTTTGCTTGCTGGAAAATGTCCCTTGGTTTCTCAAGTTCAGGGTTGTTCTTCTCCCCTCCTTCCACCCTCACGTTCAGCTCTGAAGTTGAATATAATCTTAATTTTTTTTATGGAAAAACCCATTTCAAATCTGACAACCAGTGTCCACTCTAGGCTGTCATTAGTGACCATCACTTACCCACACTCATGACCCACATGCCAGGAAGCAGGCAAGGAGCCGGATTTAATCAGCCCCCATGAAGGAGAAATGCAGTCTTTACTGTAAAATTTGAAAAGAACGTATCTTTTCTGACTTAAGTGAGACATTGAGGAAAGTCAGCTGAGATCTGGAGTTGTAAGAAAAAAACTTTATTTCTTCACAAATTATTATGGATAAAAATGGCAAGTTTTAACTTTCAGAGTTTAAAATATAGGAGAGTTTATCTTTTAGATAAGATTTATTCATGGTTATAAAATTTTACTAACTCTTAATAATACTAATGGGAGTTTTTATATTTGAGTTATAGCCTCAATCTACAAGTGAGTTGTGTTCCAATGATTAATAATCTGATATTTAGTATTGGAAGCATATTTTCTCAAGAAACAATGTTAGGGGCGCCTGTGTGGCTCAGTGGGTTAAAGCCTCTGCCTTCAGCTCAGGTCATGATCTCAGGGTACTGGGATCGAGCCCCGCATCAGGCTCTCTACTCAGCGGGGAGCCTGCTTCCCCGCTCTCTCTGCCTGCCTTTCTGCCTACTTGTGATCTCTCTCTCTCTCTCTCTCTCTCTGTGTGTGTCAAATAAATAAATAAATAATTTTTTTTTAAAAAAAGAAACAATGTTAGACGAGATGGTTATTGTTTCAGCTCAGCACACAGAATATTATGCTAAATGTGGACTAAAAATAATTCAAATGGCGTTGTAACATGTATTTTATGGAATCATGCTTTCAGCATTTAACTCATATTATCTAGGAATACATCCATCCTTGGGTTGTGAAATCTTAGATATCAGCCCTGCTGATATTTGTGGCCTGTTAGATGCCATGAAGACGATAACTACAGAAGGAAATAATAATAGAGGAGAAATACATGAAATAGAGATTGGAAAAACAATAGAAAAGATCAACAAAATGAATGGTCGTTTTTTGAAATGATAAACAGCATTGACAAACTTTTAGTGAGACTAAGAGAAAAAGAGACTCAAAGAAAACAGAGAAAAAGCTCCTTGACTTTGGTTTTGGCAGTGATTTTTTTGGATATGATGCCAAAATCACAAGCAAGAAAGCAAAAATAAACAAGTGGGATTAAATAAAATGAAAAAACTTCTATACAGTGGTGCCTGAGTGGCTCAGTCCGTTGAGCAACTGACTCTTGGTTTCCACTCAGGTCATGATCTCAGGGTCATGATCTTGAGCCCTGTGTCAGGCTCCATCCTCAGTGAGGAGACTGCTTGAGATTCTCCTCCTTCTCCATCTCTTCTGCTGCTCGCACATGCTCTCTCTCTCTCTTTCTCTCAAATAAATAAATAAATCCTTTTTTAAAAAAAGAAGCTTCTGTACAGCAAAAACAAAGCAAAACCAAAAAACAAAAAACCCCAACAAAGGGTTGAAAAGGCAACCTAAGAATGAGAGAAAATATTTACAAACCTTATAACTGATAAGGGGTTAGTGTCCAAAATATATAAGGAACTAAAAATATACAAATATAAAAATATATATATAACTTATATGACTCAATATCAAAAGCATCAAATTTTAAAATGGGCAAAAGATGATTTTCCAAAGAAGATATACAAATGGTCAGTGGGTACATGAAAAGATGTTCAATACCACTGATCGTAGAGAAATGCCAATCGAAACCATAATGAGACATCACTTCCCACTTGTTAGAATGGCCGTTATCAAAAAGGCAAGAGGTAATAGGTGTGGCAGGGGTATGGAGAAAAGGGAATTCTTTTGCGCTACTGTTGGTGTCATTATGGAAAACCATGTGGAGTTTCCTCAAAAAATTAATAGAACTACTGGCAATCCAACTTCTGGGTGTATATCTGAAGGAAATGAAATCTCAGAGAGTGAATCTGCACCTTGTATTCATTGCAGCCTTACTTATAATAGCCACCACATGGAAATAACCTAAATGGAGACTGTGGACTCTGAGCAACAAACTGAGGGTTTTGGAGGGGAGGGGGTGGGGGGGGGTGGGTGAGCCTGGTGGTGGGTATCGAGAAGGGCACGTACTGCATGGAGCACTGGGTGTGGTGCATGAACAATCAATCTTGTAACACTGAAAAATTAAACAAATTTGGGGAGAAAAAAAATAAAAAATAAAAAATTGCTAGATTAAAAAAAAAATAACCTAAATGGATGGAGACTGATGGATGAATGAATAAAGAAACTGTGGTACATATATACAGTGGAATAGTATTCAGCCTTAAAAAAGGAAGTCCTGCCACAGATGAACTCTGAGGGCATTATACTAAGTGAAAGAACCCAGACGCAGAAAGACAAATACTGCATGATCTCACTTATATGTATAATCCAAAAGAATTGAATTCATTAGAGGCAGAAAGTGGAATGGTGGTTACCAGGAGTGGGGAGGTAAAGGAAATGGGTTGGTCAAAGAATATAAACTTTGCATTATCAGGTAAATACGTTCTGGGGACCTAACGTACGACATGGTGACTATGGTTAAGAATATTGTATACGTGAAATTTGCTAAGAGAGTAGATTTTAAATGTTCTCACCACACACACAAAAATGGTAACTATATGAGGTGTTGGGTATGTTAACTAACTTTATTGTGGTAGTCATTTCACACCACATATGTATATAAAATCATCACATTGTATAAATTAAACTTACACAATGTTATTTTTCAGGTATATCTCAATAAAGCCAAAAAAAACCCCAAATCCTGCTATATAAAAGAAATAATTAAAAGAAAACAGGAGACAGTTCTAAGTGCCACAAGGACAAGAATTTGGAGTAACTGCAACTCTCCTCCACTGTCTCAGGGAATAAAAACAAGCCCTTTGAAAAATTGTTGGGCAGTATCTCTTAAAGCTGCACATCCTACCTATCCTAGTCATAGGCATAATCCTTATGGAAATGCACCAAAAGAATGTGCAGAGTAGTATTACTCTCTGCACAAGAATGTAAAGAGTAATATTACTCATAACTACCCAAGTTCCCATCAATAGTAAAATAGACAAATATATGGTGATATATGGTCAAAAGGAATACCACAAATAATAAAATGCATAAATTATGTCAATAAGCAGTAACATGGTTACATTTCACAATTGTTTGACAAAAGAGCCAAAAAATTCATGCTTCATGATGTCATTAATAGTATATTCCAAAGCAGGCAAATGTAATTTATGATAGTCAAGGTCAGAGTAATAATTTCCTTTGGCAAGAGGGAGAAGGTTTGGGGGCTTCTAGAGTGCTTCTACCTTTGATCTGGAAGGTAGTAACATGAGTGGTTCACTTTATAAAAGCTAGCTGAGATTTACACTTGAGATTTGTGCACTTTTCTACATGTCTGCTAAATTTTAATAAAGAAAATTCTCTCTTAGATAAATGAGGACACCTATAGCCACAGGTCAAAGTGGGCACATTCCATTGGTCTGATACAGAGGCTCCACCAGGAAGGGGACCTGGAAGAAGGGAGAGGGAATAAGTTGTTATATAGTTTCCATTGTTTAGATTCTAACAAGATCTTGTGCAAATTTTTTGACTTCTTGTGCTTTTGTTTCCTCATTTGAAAATGAAGACAATGCCGATTTACTTCAAAGCAGCTTTAGATTGCCAAATAAGTTGTCTAAACTGTTAAAAAATTCTTTTTATCTTATTCCTCAGGGATTCAGAAGCACACTACCTGTTTGAGCTTAAATCTCTAAGTAACGTAGTAGGATGACACTAAAGAAAATTTGACAAGCCTGACAGATATCTTTCATTCTCTGAAGGCTATTTGGACTGACAGACCAAGACATAGCCTTCCTGTGACAAAGAAAACACTGGCATATCCGCATCCTTAAGCACACACCACTGTCCTAAAATCAGTGTCTTTTGACTGCTTTTGTGGCTGTTCCATTTTGAACCAGTCAAAATCATTCCAAGAAGAGTCTGTTAGATTCTGAGGTCAAGAAGTAGGAAATGTCAGACTTCCTTTTTTTTTTTTTTTTTGGATTATGTTATGTTAGTCACCATAGAATACATCATTAGTTTTTGATGTAGTGTTCCATGATTCATTCTTTGCGTATAACACCCAGTGCTCCATGCAATACATGCCCTACTTAATACCCATCACTGGGCTCACCCATCCCCCCACCTCCCAAAACCCTCAGTTTGTTTCCCAGAGTCTATAGTCTCATGGTTTGTCTCCTTCTCTGATGCCACCTTCATTTTTCCCTTCCTTCTAATCCTCCGTGCTATTCCTTATGTTCGACAAATAAGCAAAACCATATGATAATTGACTTTCTCTGCTTGGCTTATTTCACGTAGCATAATCTCCAGTTCCATCCATGTTGACGCAAATGTTAGGTATTGATCCTTTCTAATGGCTGAATAATATTCCATTGTATATATGGACCACATCTTCTTTATCCATTCATCTGTTAAAGGGCATCTCGGCTCCTTCCATAGTTTGGCTGTTGTGGACATTGCTGCTGTGAACATTTGGGTGCATGTGACCCTTCTTTTCATGACATCTGTATCTTTGGGGTAAATACCCAGTAGTGCAATTGCTGGGTCATATAGTAGCTCTATTTTTAACTTTTTCTGGACTCTCCACACTGTTTTCCAAAGTGGCCGTACCAACTTGCACCCCCACCAACAGCGTAAGAGGGTTCCCCTTTTTCCACAATCTCTCCAAGATTTGTCATTTCTTGCCATCTCAATTTTTGCCATTCTACCTGGTGTAAGGTGATATCTCAGTGTGGTTTGGATTTGAATTTCCCTGATGGCTAATGATGATGAACATATTTTCATGTGTATGTTAGCCATTTTATGTCTTCTTTGGAGAAGTGTCTGTTCATGTCTTCTCATTTTTTGACTTGATTATTTGTTCTTTGGGGTTGAGTTTGAGAAGTTCTTTATAGATTGTGCCCTTTATCTGTAGTGTCATTTGCCAATATCTTCTTCCATTCCGTGGGTTGCCTCTTTGTTTTTTTGACTGTTTCCTTTGCTGTGCAGAAGCTTTTTATCTGATGAAGTCCCCAAAGTTCATTTTTGTTTTTGTTTCCCATGCCTTTAGAGACATGTCTTAGAAGAAGTTGCTGTGGCTGATGTCAAAGAGGTTAGTGTCTATGTTCTCCTCTAGAATTTTGATGGAGTCTCACATCACATTGAGATCTTTCACCCATTTAGAGTTTATCTTTGTGTGTGGTGTAAAAGAATGGTCGAGTTTCATTCTTCTGTATTTAGCTGTCCAATTTTCCCAGTATCATTTATTGAAGAGACTATCTTTTTTCCATTGGATATTTTTCCCTGCTTTGTTAAAGATTAGCTGACCAGGGAGTTGAGGGTGCATATCTGGGCTCTCTATTCTGTTCCATTGGTCTATGTGTCTGTTTTTGTGCCAGTACCCTGCTATCTTGGTAATCACAGCTTCGTAATATAGTTTGAAATCAGGCAATGTGATGTCCCCAGCTTTGTTTTTCTTTTTCAACATTTCCTTGGTGATTTGGGGTCTTTTCTGGTTCCATACAAATTTTAGGATTGTTTGTTACAGCATTTTGAAAAATGCCATTGGTATTTTGATTGGGATGGCGTTGAAAGCATAGTTTGCTCTGGGCAGCATAGACTTAACAATGTTTATTCTTCCGATCCATGAGCATGGAATGTTTCCCCATCTTTTTGTGTCTTCTTCAATTTCCTTCATAAGTGTTCTGTAGTTTCTAGAGTATAGATCCTTCACCTCTTTGGTTAAGTTTATTTCAAGGTATCTTATGGTTTTTGGTGCTATTATAAATGGAATCAATTCCCTAATTTCTCTGTCTAGAGTTACATTGTTAGTGTATAGGAAAGCAACTGATTGGAGCGCCTGGGTGGCTCAGTGTGTTAGAGCCTCTGCCTTTGGCTCGGGTCATGATCTCGGGGTCCTGGGATCGAGCCCCGCATCAGGCTCTCTGCTCATTGGGGAGCCTGCTTCCCCCCCTCTCTCTGCCTGCCTCTCTGCCTACTTGTGATCTCTCTCAAATAAATAAATAAAATCTTAAAAAAAAAAGAAAGCAACTGATTTCTGTGCATTGATTTTGCGTACTACTGCATCACTGAATTGCTGTATGAGCTCTAGTAATTTGGGGGTGGAGTCTTTTGGATTTTCCACATAAAGTACCATGTTATTTGTGAAGAGAAAGAGTTTGATTTCTTCTTTGCCAGTTTGAATGCTTTTTATTTCTTTTTTGTTGTCTGATTGCTGTTGCTAGGACTTCTAGTACTATGTTGAACAATAGTGGTGAGAGTGGGCATCCTTGTCATGTTCCTGATCTTAAGAGAAAGGCTCTCAGCTTTTCCTCATTGGGAAAGATATTTGCTGTGGGCTTTTCATAGGTGGTTTTTATGAAATTGAGGAATGTTCCCTCTACTCCTACAATCTGTAGAGTTTTAGTCAGGAAAGGAAGCTGTATTTTGTCAAATGCTTTTTCTGCATCAATTGAGAGGACCAGATGGTTCTTCTCTCTCCTCTTACTGATGTGTTCTATCACACTGATTGATTTGCAAATGTTGAACCACTCTTGTATCCCAGGGATAAATCCCACCTGGCTGTGATGGATACTCCATTTCATGTATCTTGGATCGTATTAGCTAAGTTCTTGTTGAGAGTTTTGCCATCCATATTCCTCAGAGATATTGGTCTGAAATTCTCCTTTTTGATGGGATCTTTGCCTGGTTTGGGGATCAAGGTAATGCTGGCCTCATAGAATAAGTCCCGAAGTTTTCCTTCTATTTCTTGAAACAGCTTCAGGAGAATAGGTATTATTTCTTCTTTGAATGTTTGGTAGAATTCCCCAGGAAATCCATTAGGCTCTAGACTCTTGTTTTTTGGGAGGTTTTCCATCACTGCTTCAATCTCGTTACTGGTTATTGGTCTATTCAGGTTGTCAATTTCTTCCTGTTTCAGTCTTGGTAGTTTATAGGTTTCCAGGAAAGCATCCATTTCTTCCAGGTTGCTTAATTTTTTGGCATATGCTTGTGGATAATAATCTCGAATAATTATTTCTATTTCCTTGATGTTAATCATGATCTCTCCCCTTTCATTCATAATTTTATTAATTCGGGTCTTTTCTCTTTTGGATAAGTCTGGCTAGTGGCTTAATGATCTTATTCTTTCCAAGAACCAGCTTCTAGTTTCATGATCCACTCTACTGTATTTCTGGTTTATAAGTCATTGATCTCTGCTCTAAATTATTTCTCTTCTCATGCATGGCTTAGGCTTTAGTTGTTTTTTTCTCAAGTTCTTTAAGGTGTAAATGTAGTCAGTGAATTCAGGATTTTTATATTTTTTTGATTTTTCTATTTTTTCTGTTTTTTTTGCAGTATCCCAAAGGTTTTGGACCAATGTGTTTTCATTCTCATTGGTTTCCATGAATTGTTTAAGTTCTTCTTTGATTTCCTGATGACCCAAACTTTCTTAAGCAGGATGGTCTTTAGCTTCCAAATGTTTCAATTTATTCCAAATTTTTTCTTGTGACTGAGTTCCAGTTTCAAAGCATTATGGTCTGAGAATATGCAGGGAATAGTCTCGATCTTCTGGTAGCAGTCGAGACCTGATTTGTGACCCAGTATGCTGTCTATTCTGGAGAAAGTTCCATCTGCATTCGAGAATAATGAGTATTCTGTTGTTTTAGGGTAGAATGTTCTGTATGTGTGTATATATAAATATATTTATATATAAACATATATATATATAGTCCATCTGGTCCCATGTGTCATTCAAAGCTCTCATTTCTTTGTTGATTTTCTGCTTAGATGATCTGTCTATTGCTGAGAGTGGAGTGTTGAGGTCTCTTTATTTTGGTTAACAGTTGGCTTATGTAGTTGGCTGCTCCCATGTTGGGGGGTATACATGTCTATAATTGTTAGATCCTCTTGTTGGATAGACAAACCTTTAAGAATGATATCGTGTTCTTCTGTATCTCTAACTACAGTTTTTAGCTTAAAATCTAATTTGTCTGTCATGAGAATTGCTACCCCAGTTTCTTTTGTGGTCCGTTGGCAGGAAAAATGGTTCTCAATCTCTTAACTTTCAGTCTGGATGTATCTTTAGGTTCAAAATGAGTCTTTTGTAGACAGCATATGGATGGGTCATGTCTTTTTGTCCAGTATGCCACTCTGTGCCATTTCATGGAAGCATTTAGGCTGTTCACATTGAGAATGATTATTGAAAAATAAGATTTTATTGTCATCATGTTGCCTGTGAAGTCCTTGTTTCTGTAGATTGTCTCTGTAAATTTCTGTTCTACATCACTCTTGGGGTCTTTCTCCTTTTATAGAACCACCCCTTAATATTTCTTGTAGGGCCGGCTTAGTGGTCACATATTCTTTCAATTTCTGCTGGTCTTAGAAGCTCTTTATCTCTCCATCCTTCTAAATAACAGCCTTGCCAGATAAAATATTCCTCGATCCATGTTCCTCTCATTTAGTATTCTGAATATGTCTTGTCAGCCCTTTCTGGCTTGCCAGGTCTCTTTTGGCATGTCTGACATTATTCTGATGTTCCTCCCTCTGTATGTAAGGAATCTCTAACCCCTAACTGCCCTTAATATGGTTTCTGTGGTTCTAAGATTTGTGAGTTTTACTATGACATGCCAGGGCATTGGTCTTTTTCTTTGATCTTGAGAGGGATCCTCTCTGTCTCTAGGACAGGAATGATTGTTTCCTTCCCCAGATTAGGGAAGTTCTCAGCTACAATTTGCTCAAATATATCTTCTGGTCCTCTCTCTCTCTCTCTCTCTCTCTCTCTTTCCCCCCCTCCCCTGACTACCCACTCAGGGATCCCAGTAGTTCTGACACTGGAACATTTCATGGCCTAGTTTATTTCTCTAATTCTGTTTTCATGGATTTTAAGGTGTTTCTTCCAGGCCTCCTCCCGTTTCTTCCTATCAGTGTATCTTCTAGATCATTAATTCATTCTTCTGCCTCATTTATTTTAGCTGTTAGAGTATCTAGCTTAGATTAAATCCCATTTATAGCAGTTTTAAGTTCAGCCTGATTAATTCTCATTTCTGCCCTTAGAGAATCTATGTTGCTGTTAATGGTTTTCTCCAGCTTCGCTATTGTCTTCATAACTGTTACCCTGAAGTCTATTTCTGACATCTTGCTTATATCCATATCCATCAGGTCTGCAGGGAAAGGCCATTGTCTCTGGTTCTTTTCTTTGTTACTTCCTCCTCCTAGCCATTATGAAGGATGGTTGAGGGAATGTACAGAGTTGAAAATAAACCAACCACAATCCATGCAAGGTGCACTTTGGGAAAGTTCAGAGTGATTGGAAGCCACCACCAAGAAAACCTAGCCAATGAAACCCAAGAATATGATTTATAAGGTTAAAAAGAAATAAAAAACAAAAAATGGAAAAAAGGGGGTGGTGAGGTAAGGGGGGGCAATAATCTCTTAATGTGGGTGAGGTAGGGGGTTTCAGTTCTTCCTGGCTGTATTTTGTTCTCTTTGTTAGAGAACACTACTTCCCAGAGTTACAGGGAAATTAAAACTGATTATATATATATGTATATATATACACACATACACTCATATAAAGGTAGTAGCGAATAGGGAAAAAAGGACTACATTGAAGCTTATACCTGTATCTATCTATCTATCTATCTATCTATATACATATATAAAAGAAAAAAGTGTATGTGTGAAACAGTAGAAATTAAAAAGTTACTATGGAATATATTGTATTAAGCATCTAGTTGAAATGCTAAGTGGGCAAAAAGAAAAAAAACACAGAAGAAACATGAACAAGAATAAAAAAAAGTTGTATCTAAGAAATGCACAGGTTGTGAGGCAACACCAGGAGTTCAGTATACTATTTTCCCCTGGTGCTGGGGTTTTACAGTTTTATGGGGACCCTCAGGTTGTCATCCTTTTGTTCTTCCAGCTTTTCTTCTAGGGGAGGGGCCTGCCACATTGTTTTTCAGTCAGTCCTACTTGGGCATAGGTGCCCTGCTCTTTTTGAAGGGGCTGGGCTCCATGGAAACTGGTTTTTTGGGCTTTTGTTCTCTGGTAGCTTTTTGTGCCTTTTCGAAGGGTCAGGGCAAAGGAAAAAGTCTGCATCAAGACCTCTGCCCCAGAGGAGAGAAGCCACAGGCTGCTCCTCTCTGAACCCTCTAGAACACAGTCTCCCCCTCTGTGAGCACCGCAGCCTCTCACAGGTATTGCCTGCCCTCAGCAATCCTCTCAGCAGTTGACCCAGGCCCCCACTTGTCCCTGCTCCCTGTGCCACTGTAAGCATGAGCGATCCCAGTCTTGGTGGGTGTGGGCGGTGGTGACAATGGCTGCAGCGGTGGCCAGCCCCCCAAGTCTGCAGGCACAAGTCCGCATAAGCGACCATCCTGGTTGTGGCATTTGCCCCTTAAGCTCCTGGATTCTGTTGGAGCACTGTTATCAGGCGCTTCCTGTCCCCCCACCCACTGCTCTGCAAGCTATTGCTGGTCCCCAGGCACACAACACTTTTGCACTGGGGTATTATTTTACTTTCCAGTGGGTAGCTTCTGGTGGCCCCCTTCTGCTTATCCTCCAATATCTGTCTGTGCAATCACAACTCTGTCCTTTGTACCACTGGACTGAAGATCTTTATCCCCCAGAGAGATCCAAACATATAATCTTACATCTCAGGTTGATTTCGTGGGTGTTCGGACTGGCTTGGTAGATATCCAGCTAAATTCAGGGGACTGGTTGAAATGGAGTCCCTCACTCCTCTGTCATCTTACCCCTCCTTCTGTCAGACTTCTTTTGAGCAGCATCTGAGTTGTCTTCCATATGACAGTTTTTCAGATGACAACAGATTCACAAATCAAATTGAGCCAAACCAAAATCCACAAAAAACATTACCGTGCAAAGGGAGGAAACAGTTATTTCTCAAGTGGTGCAGGAAACAGAACCATTTTAGTCTGGACAAATCATTACTTGGCAGCACAAAACTACAGGGTATAGCAAATAGGGAATAGTTTGCCTAATCACTTTTTATTACCTGTAATTAATGTTTTCTCCACTCCTGTTGTATGTAGGGAGTCTCCCCCAAACTGTGTCTTTGATTTTTCTTCCGGTTTGAGTTTTGAGTGGCCCCAACCTCAGCCATAAGGTCAGCGGCCGACTGTGTACAAGTGACATTTAAATCTACCCTCCCACCCTTGAACCTCTCCTCTCTGTCCATTTTTGCATTGCATTTTGTCAAGTGTACTTCCACTGGATGCTCATTTGCAATTCAAATTATACCTTGGGAAAGCTCATCTTCTAATCTTTTCCATAGAAGGATAAGCCACAGTCTTTTTTCTCACACCATTTAATCTTCAAATCAGGCAATTAAGTAACATTCATGACCTATCAATAGGGTGTCCCCACCTTCACAAAGCCAGTTATGCAAATTTACATGATTCTGTCACTAGGAAGTTTCCAGAGATTCAGGTTCACTGCCCTTGCTTTCCCCTCTGCCTCCTACAGGTTAATTTTGATCGTTGGTGGTTATCCGTAATTTCCCTTTACAATAGTTTAAAAATACCACCTAAGAAGAAACTTCAGATTCACTTAAAATCCACTCTTCTCTTTCTCCAATATATACTATTTGTTACTTAGGATTATTAACTTTTTCACTAGAAGATTTTAGATTTTTATGTCATCTTTTTCATCTTTGTGGTTTTAGAACCACAATAATATTGCCAAGAATAATGCAGCTATATTTCTACCATAGCACACTCTCCAGCATTGGTCTTTTCCAGCTAATCCCTTAGGCTTTCCAAACCTTTGGCATAGTAGAAGGGATAAAAAGCAAAAACCAGTCTTCGACTCCCAGCTCTGCCATTTTCTAGCAGCATGACTTTTGATAAGTTACTTTAACCTCTCTGAACCTTTTTTCTGTTAGTCTTTTCTGTTTCTTTCTTTCTTTTTCTTAATAGGAAAATGGAGTTGCCTCATAGACTGGCTATAAGAATTAAATTTGGGGGGAGGGGGCACCTGGGTGGCTTAGTTGTTAAGCATCTACCTTTGGCTCAGGTCATGATCCCCAGAATCCTGGGATCGAGCGCTGCATCAGGCTTCTTGACGGGAAGCCTCCTTCTCCCTCTCCCACTCCCCCTACTTGTGTTCCCTCTCTCACTATCTCTCTTTCCTGTCAAATAAATAAATAAAATCTTAAAACAAAAAGAATTAAGTTTGGTTTCACAGTGGTGACTGAGCTTTATCTAACATGATCCCTTGCTCAGTCACTGGTAGCTCCTTTTCCCACCTCCCTGCTCCCTTGTTTCTGGGAACTCCCTTGCATGAACCAATTTCCTGAAAGTTATTAAAATTCAGACAGAAATAGGTTTTGACATTATATGCATTATTGATAAAAACAAACAAACATATAATTGTTCTTCTATGTAATTCATTTATTGGAAAACCTCAGCTGTGTAAAAATAACACCCAAACACCAAAAATGCAAAAGGAGGAAAGTTGTGCCCCCCGCAAATCCTTGCACTTTCCATGGCCAACATTCACCTGGCTCAGGAGAGAGCATCCAAGGTCTTTATGAAGATCATATGTACTATTATGTTGGATATTGGCTTCTAATTTTACAAATTAGAAAAGACTGAACAGAGCCAGAAACATTGGCAATAGTAAAAGCAGCAGTTGTGGCCTAAAGTTAATGGAGGAAGCAAGAGAACTAAAAAACATAGGAGAATTTTTAAAAAAGGAATAGAATTTTTTTTTTTTTTAAAAAGGAGTTTAATACTCTTGTAGCCCCTGAGAACATTGTAGGACAGTATAATAATCAGTGTCCATAATGATTTCTACATTATCAGTGAAAGCACATATTATATTGTTGTTAGTTTAAATATATTGGAAAGTGTGTAATAGGTTTTTGTTTTTGTTTTTAAATTCAATTAGCCAACATATAGTACATCATTAGCTTTTGATATAGTGTTCAGTGATTCATTAGTTGCATATAATACCCAGTGCTCTTCACAGCACATGTCCTCCTTAATGCCCATCACCCAGTTGCCTTAGCCACCCACCCACCTCCCTTTCCACAGTACTCAGTTTGTTTCCTGGAGTCAGGAGTCTCTCATGGTTTGTCTCCCTCTTTAATTTCTTCCCATTCAGTTTTCTCTCCCTTCCCCTATGATCCTCTGTGCTATCCCTTATATTCCACAAATAAGTGAAACCATATGATAATTGTCTTTCTCTGTTTGACTTATTTCACTTAGCATAATCCCCTCCAGTTCCATCTATGTCATTGTAAATGGTAGGTGTTCATCTTTTCTGATGGCTGAGTAATATTCCATTGTATATGTGAACCACATCTTCTTTATCCATTCATCTGCTGAAGGACATCTCATCTCCTTCCACAGTTTGGCTATTGTGGACATTGCTGCTATGAAGATTGGGGTGCATGTGGCCCCTCTTTTCACTACATCTGTATCTTTGGAGTAAATACCCAGTAGTGCAATTGCTGGGTTGTAGGGTAGCTCTATTTTTAACTTCTTGAGGAAACTCCACACTGTTTTCCAGAGTGGTTATACTAGCTTGCCTTCCCACCAACAGCATAAGAGCGTTGTCCTTTCTCCACATCCTCGCCAACATTTGTTGTTCCCTGTCTTGTTAAGTTTTAGCATGCTGATTGGTGTAAGGTGGTATCTCATTGTGGTTTTGATTTGAATTTTCCTGATGGCAAGTGATGTGAAGCATTTTTCCATGTGTCTGTTAGCCATTTGAATGTCTTCTTTGGAGAACTGTCTGTTTATATCTCCTGTCCATCTCTTGAATTTTTGGTTTTGGGGTATGAAGGTTGATAAGTTCTTTATAGATCTTGGGTACCAGCCCTTTATCTGTTATGTCATTTGCAGATGTCTTCTCCTATCCCATAGGTTGCCTTTTAGTTTTTTTTTTTTTTTAAAGATTTTTATTTATTTATTAGAGAGCGAGAGACTGAGAATGAGAGGGGAGAAGGTCAGAGGGAGAAGCAGACTTCCCGCAGAGCCGGGAGTCCGATATGGGACTCGATCCCGGGACTCCGGGATCATGACCTGAGCCGAAGGCAGTTGCTTAACCAACTGAGCCACCCAGGCGCCCTTGCCTTTTAGTTTTATTGACAGTTTCCTTTGATGTGCAGAAGCTTTTTATCTTGATGGAGTCCCAGTAGTTCATTTTTGCTTTTGTTTCTCTTGCCTTTAGAGACATGTCTTGCAAGAAGTTGCTGTGGCTGAGGTTGAAGAGGTTACTGCCTATGTTCTCCTCTAGGATTTTGATAGATTCCTGTCTCACATTGAGGTCTTTCATCCATTTAGAGTTCATCTTTGTGTTTGGTATAAGAGGATGGTCCAGTTTCATTCTTCTGCACATAGCTGTCCAATTTTCCCAGCACCATTTGTTGAAGAGACTGTCTTGTTTCTATTGGATATTCTTTCTTCCTTTGCCAAAGATTAGTTGACCATAGAGTTGAGGCTCCATTTCTGGGCTCTCTATTCTGTTCCATTGATCTGTGTGTCTATTTTTGTGCCGGCTTCATGCTGTCTTAATGATTACTGCTTTGTAATATAGCTTGGAATCAGGCAACGTGATACCTCCAGTTTTGTTTTTCTTTTTCAACATTTCCTTGGCGATTTGGGGTCTTTTCTGGTTCCATACAAATTTTAGGATTGTTTGTTCCAGCTCTGTGAAAATGCCGATAGTATTTTGCTATCTTGAAATTTTTTCATGTTATAATAATACCAATATTTTCTTTTCTTTTTTTAACCAACATTTTATTTTAAATAACTGTATTCATGTAATACAAGGAACATACAATTCGAGAGTTCTACTGGCATGTGTATCCTCCTCCACTCTCTCTGAAACTATTTTTTAATGAGATTTTCATTCTTTGGTCAGTGGGAAGATTTAAACGTTATTTGTTCGCACAGGCAAAAATCATAGATCCTCATTTTCAGATTTTTTGGGGGTGTTTATGAAGAATTTCTTAAGATGCCTCCCTATTTAGAATCGTGTCATTTTGGGTAGCTTGGAGAAATATCCAGGAGATCAGCATCTTACAAAAATGACAAATTTTCTAGATTTTTTCCCCCAATCTCTAAGTATTCTCTTTCTGATTGTAGATCAGTGGTTTATTATAAAAGGATATAACACAGATAAAAGAGTTGCATAAGGCAAGGTATGTGGGAAGCCATGTAGAGTTTCCATGCCTTGGCCAGGCATGTCACTCTCCCCAAATCTCCAGGTGTTCACCAACCCTGAAGTTCCCAATTATCTTGAAATTTTATATGTGGAACACCTGTGATGTCAATTCTACTCATGTTTCTGTGCGTGTGTGTGTACATATAAACACATAATTCTCTTTAAAAGATTTTGTTATAAGGTAATATATTCATGTGAAGTCATCTCCTCTGAGCTATTTTGGGAGATGCAGTTACTAAGAGTATAAAAATTCTTAATTCTAGTGTGGTTTCACAGAACATTGCTGTGATAAGGTGGACAAAACCACATATATCAGGGCACCTGGGTGGCTCAGTTGGTTAAGCGACTGCCTTTGGCTCAGGTCATGATCCTGGAGTCCCAGGATCGAGTCCCATATCAGACTCCCGGCTCTGCGGGAAGTCTGCTTCTCCCTCTGACCTTCTCCCCTCTCATTCTCAGTCTCTGTCTCTAAAAAAAAAAAAAAAAAAAAAACCCACATATATCAAATCCTATTTTCTTGTATTATGAACAAACATACTTTGAGTAAATTAGATCCTTCTTCAATAAAATATCAGGTTTGCCATCATCTAAAAAGTGATTTTTGCCGCTCTTCCCTCTGCATTAAATTATGCTAAATGCTTCAGCCTCTTGGAGTAAATTGTCTTCCCCAGAACTACCTGTGTTTTTGAAATTACTTTTACAGAAAGAAAAGTACTTTTCTTTCTGTAAAAGTAATTTCTATACATTTTTGAACTCTAGCAAAAAGTTTCTATCCTGGGTAATTTTTCTTTAACTTGGGTAACTTCATAGATTTAAACATAGTAGTTTCACAAGCACATATAAATTGACAATTTTTTGTCAGTACTCATGACTTAGTTAAAAATGTTTTTCCTCTTTTTTTTTTTAACAAAATAAACTGAAGACCTATATCTAGCAGATGCTGGAGTTCTATTTAAAGGGGGAAATATATATATAGCTACCTTACCTTCATTTCGATCAATCATTTTAAACTTGTCCCATCTCTACATATGAACTTGTTAGGTGTACATTTATATATTAATCTTTTAGTGGTTGCTCTAAACATTTCAACATGTTTGCTTGGTTTATTAGAGTTTATTGTGAATTAGGACTTTCAGCACTTCTCAGATAATGAAAGTATTTTAAAAACTTAAACTTTATTTATTCTCCTTTGACTTTTATGTTGTGTTATGGATTTTACCTTTATATATATTTGAAGTCCTATGACATAATTATTTTTATATAGTGGATATTTATTCATGGATATTATTCATGCCACTTTTACCTTTTCTGTTGCACTTTATTCCTTGCTATGTTTTTTGCTTCCATCTGGGGTCATCTTTATTCACTTGAAATATTCCCTTGTGTATTTTATTTTAGGGGAAGCCTGCTGGTGACAATTTTTCTCCATTTTTGTTTTTCTTAAAACACCTTTATTTCATTTTCTTTTTTGAAGGATTTTTTTATTGAGTTTATATTTTATATAGTTTATTGAGTATATTATATTTATAGATAGGATTTTAGGCTGGCAGCTTCTTCTTTCAGCATCGTAAAATGTGTTACTTCGTTGATTTCTACTTTCACTGTGTATTTTTTTTTAAAGTTTTTATATATTTATTTGATAGGGAGACAGAGAGAGACAACCGGTAGGCAGAGAGAAAGGCAGAGAGAAAGGCAGAGAGAGAGGGGGAAGCAGGTTCCCCACTGAGCAGAGAGCCAGATGCGGGGCTCTATCCCAGGACCCTGAGATGACCAGAGCTGAGGATAGAGGCTTTAACCCACTGAACCACCCAGGTGCCCCTTCACTGTGTATGTTTAATAGTCAACTATAAGTCTCATTGCTGAGCCCTTGAAGATAATGTCCATGCTGTGTCTGCCCTAGATGGCTGATTTTTGATTTTCTCTTTATTTTTCATTTTCAGCAGTTTGTCTCTGATTTTTAAAAAAGATTTATTTATCTGTTTGAGAAGGGGAGAGCAAACATGAGCAGGAGGGGCAGAAGGGGCAGAAGGAGAGAGAGAGACTCACGCCTAATACGAGATTTGATCTCACCACTCTGATCACAACCTGAGCCGAAACCAAGAGTCATATGTTTTAACTGACTGAGCCACCCAGATGCATGGTTATGATTCATTGTTGTTGTTGTTGTTGTTGCTGCTGCACACTGTTGGGATTTTAGAGTTTCTTCAGCCTAAATCTTGATGTTGATCATTTTTATAAATTCTCAACCAATCATTCTTTGATTCAAATATTATTTAAAAAACAAAACCAAACCAAAAAACCCACAATTATTTTTTAACCAAATCTCTCTCTCTCGTTATTCTTGCTCTTTGGTTAAAAATATATTTGACCTTTTGACCTTATCTGATAAGTTTCTTACCTGTTTTTTGCATTTTCCGTTTTTTTTAATTCTCCCTGTGCTTCAGTCTGGATATTTTATACTGAACTAATCTTCACTTTCACTAATCTTCACATATACTGAATTTAATCTGCCTTTAGAATCATGTTTACTTTTCATAATTATTTAGTTACTTGTGCTTATTTATACTAGAATTTTAATTTAATTCCTTCAAGTAGAGTCCAGTCCTTTCATAAAAGTCCCCATATTGTCATCTATTTTCTTGAACATATTAGTCTCCTAGATAACTCACTGGACCAAAAGACTTTAGTAGAAAATAAATCTGCTAAAAGATTACTGCTGTCCTGGCTTATTGAATCTCATTTCTACAAGTGGGAACACTAAACACAAGATATAAAGTTTAGAAGTAATGAGAATTATGTATAGCAAAAGAGAGGACGATCTGCGTTTATAACATAAAATGGTTATGGAATTTAAATGCTGAATAACGCTTTAGTGATAATGTCAGCTAAACCCACCATAGTGCCTGATGTCTTGCACCTAGTGAATGCTCCCTAAGTCTATATAACGAATGCATACTCTGGATGGGTAAATCAAGCCTGGATGACCTGCCCAAGAAACATTCTGCAAGCATAGGGAAAATGGAGCTCAGTTCAGGAGAATGTCACAGAATTGTCATTTCTATAAAGTATCTTCCATTGACACATGTCATTTCCCTTTGTTTATTAGATTTTTTATTATAAAAATTTAAAACATATACAAAGTAAACAGAATTATTTACATATGCAAAGTAACGAATCCCATGAACCTATCACCAAAGTTCAAAATTGTTTAACATTCTAATTATTATTTCTCTGTAATTGTTATTTTATTGATTCCTTTATCCACTTACCAACCCTCAGTTTATAATTTTTTTAACAAAATGTTTGAGGTAGAGTTTACAAACATCGAAAAGAGAAATCTAACTGTTAGTACAATGTTGGCAAGTAGATCTATTCATGGAACTGTACTATTATGGAGTGAATTGTGTCTCCTTAAAATGCAGTTTGAAGCCCTAACCCCCAATGTAACTGTATTTGGAGATAGGGTCTGTAAAGAGGTAGAAAGATTAAGTGAGATCATCAAGCTGGGGCCTTGATCTGATGGGACAGGTGTTCTTATAATAAGCAGAAGAGACACCTGAGATTTCTCTCTGCACACAGAAAGGAAGGGTCAGGGGCACCTGGGTGGCTCAGTGGGTTAAAGCCTCTGCCTTTGGCTCAGGTCATGATCTCAGGGTCCTGGGATCGAGCTCTCTGCTCGGCGGGGAGCCTGTTTCCCCCTCTCTCTCTCTGCCTGCCTCTCTGCCTGCTTGTGATCTCTCTCTCTGTCAAATAAATAAATAAAATCTTTAAAAAAAAAAAAGAAAGGAAGGAAGGGTCATGTGAGCACATAGGCAGATGGTGGCCCCCTACAAGCCAGGAGAAGAGGCCTCAATGAAACCAAACTGGTTAGCACCTTGATCTTGGACTTCCAGTCTCCAGAACTGTGAGACATTTCTGTTGTTTAAGCCACCCCATTTATGGTATTTTTTCATGGCAGCCCTAACTGACCAACACATACTCTAGAATGACAGAGAACATTCTTTCCTACCCAGAAAATTTCCTCACTTCTCTTTCCAGACTATCCCTAATGCTCTTTTTCTTACTGTTGAGACAACCACTGTTAAGATTTTTTTGACCTTATATTTATTTTGCTTGTTTTAGAAATTCATATAAGTAAAATAATTCAGTATGTTGTCTTTTGGGTTTCTTTTGCTCAGTATTATGTCTGTGAGACTCACCTATATTGTGTGAATATGTAGTTTATTCCTTTTCATTGTTCAGTAGGATTTAATTGCATGAATATGTTAGACATTTGAGTTGATTCCAGTTGTTGGCTAGTGTGAGCAGAGTTGCTATGTACATTCTTATATAAGCCTTTTTGTGAACATAAGTCTTGATTTCTCTCAGATAAATGCCTAGGAGTAGAAATGCTGAGTCAAAGAGTATGTATATGTTTAACTTCATAAGAAACTGCCAAACCTTTTCCCAAAGTAGTTGTTATCATTTTACATTCCTACTAGGGATGTGTAAGAATCTGGTTATCCTCCATCTTTGTCAGCATTTGGTAATTTCAGTTTTTTTAATCTTAGCCATTCTAGTGGATGTGTAGTGGGATTTTAATTTACATACCCTGATAATTAATGATGTGGAACATTTTTTTTATGTGCTCTTTGGCCATTTGTATATTTTCCTTTGTGAAGTATCTGCTGCGTGCTTGCCTGTTTTAAATCATTTACCATTATTATTATTATTACTATTTTGTTGTTGTTGTAATTCATTATATGTTCCAAATATAAGTTCTTTGTCAACTGTATGATTTGTAGATATTTTCTAGAAGTCTGTGGCTTTTTCTTTTTCTTTTTTTCCCGTTTTATTTTTTTTTAATTTTTTATTAACATATAATGTATTATTTGCCCCAGGGTACATGTCTGTGAATCATCAGGCTTAAACATTTCACAGCATTTGCAATAGCACATACCCTCCCCAATGTCCATATCCCTATCCCCCCACC
>CM052799.1:79468358-79522892 GCA_028533885.1 Nasua narica
AACATCTGTCGTTCCCTGACTTGCTAATTTTAGCCATTCTGACTGGTGTGAGGTGGTATCTCACTGTGGTTTTGATTTGTATTTCTCTGATGCCGAGTGATGTTGAGCATTTTTTCATGTGTCTGTTGGCCATTTGGATGTCCTCATAAGAGACTCTTTAAGGTAGAGAACAAACAGGGTTCTTGGAAGGAGGTGGGTGGGGGAGGACTAGAAGGGTGATGGATTTTAAGGAGGGCACTTGTCATGTTGAGCACTGGGTGTTGTATGTAAATGATGAATCACTGAGTTCCACTCCTGAAACCAATATTGCACTGTATGTTAGCTAACTAGAATTTAAATAAAAATTTGAAGAAAAAAAAAGAAACTAAAAAAAATTATATATTTTTGATTGAGATATAATTGACTTACATACCATTATATTAGTTTCAGATGTACAACATAATGATTAGATATTTGCATATTTTGTGAAATACCACGTCAAATCTAGTTAACATCCATCATCATACATAGTTGCAGACTTTTTTCTTGTGATGAAAACTTTTAAGATTTACTCTATTAGCAACTTCCAATATATAATATAGTTTTATTAACTGTAGTCACTGTGCTGTACATTACATCTCCATGACTTACTTATTTTATAACTGGAAGTTTGTCTCCTTTGACCACCTTCATCCATTTCACCCATTCCTCACACCCCACCTCTGACAACCACCAATCAGTTATCTGTATCTATGAGCTTGGTTTTGTTTTTAGATTTGACATATAAGCAAGATCACCCAATGTGTGTCTTTCTGACTTATTTCACATAGCATAGTGCCCTTGAGTTTTATCCATGTAGTTGCACATAGCAAGATTTCATTTTTTGTGGTTGCATAATATTCCTCTCTGTATGTATCACATTTTCTTTATCCATTCATCCATTGATGGACACTTAGGTTTTCATATCTTGGCTATTGTAAATCATCCTACAGTGAACATGGTAATGCATATTTTCAAGTTAGTGTTTTCATTTTATTTGGGTCAATACCCAGAAGTGGAGTTGTTAAGTCATATGGTAGTTCTAGTTTTAATTTTTTAGGAACGTCCATACTGTTTTCCATAGGCTATACCAATTTTTACTCCCAATAACAGTGCAAAAGAGTTCCCTTTTGTCCACATTGTCTCTGACATTGTCATTTCTTGTCTTTTTGATACTAACCCCCTTCTAATAGGTGTAAAGTTATATCTCACTGTGATTTTGATTTCCATTTCCCTGATCAACAGTGATGTTGAGTCTCTGCTCATGTATGTTAGTCATCTGTATCATCTGTATGTCTTCTTTGGAAAAATGTCTATTCAGATCCTCTGACCATTTTTTGATCAGACTTTTTTTTCTGCTATTGAGTTGTATGTATTTTGTATTTATGTATACAAAAAATGTATGCATTTTTTATATTTTTGGATATTAGCCCCTTATTGGACATATCATTTGCAGATATTTTCTCTGATTTGGTAGATTGCTTTTTCAATTTGCTGATGGTTTCCTTTGATGTGCAGAAGCTTTTTAGTTTGATGTAATCTCAGTTGGTTTGTTTTTGTGTTTGTTTCCCTTCCTTGGGAGACAGATCTAGAAGAAATATCACTAAGACCAACGACCAAGAGTTTACTGCCTATGTTTTCTTCTAGGAGTTTATGGTTTCAAGTCTCACGTTTAGCTCTTTAATCCCTTTTGAGTTTATTTTTGTATGTGGTATAGGAAAGTGGTCCAGTTTCATTCTTTCACATGTAGCTGTCCAGTTTTCCCCAACATCATTTGTTGAAGAGACTATTCTCCATTGTATATTCTTGGATCCTTTGTCTTTAATTAATTAATGATGTTTGTGTGGGTTTCTTTCTGGGTTCTTTATTATGTTCCATTAATATTTGTGGATATTTTTATGTCAATACCAAGCTGTTTTGATTACAATAGCTTTGTAATATAATTTGAAATCAGGAAGTGTGACACTTTTGTTATATTTTCAGATTTGTCCTTTTTTCCCCCCTCAAGATTGCTTTGGATATTTGAGGCCTTTTGTTCCATACAAATTTTGGAACTTGTGAAATTGCCTTTGGAAACTGTGAAAATTGCCTGTGAAAAATGCCATTGAAATTTTGATTAGAGTATATATATTGCTTTGGGTAATATGGACATTAATTAACAATATTAAATCTTCCGATCTATGGACACAGAATATATTTCCATTTATGTCCTTTTCAATTTTTTTCTGTCCATGTCTTACAGTTTTCAGTGTACAGGTTTATTACCTCCTTGATTAAATTTATTCCTAAGTATTTTATTCTTTCTGATTCAGTTGTAAGTGGGATAGTTTTCTTAATTTCTTTTTCCGATAGTTTGTTATTGTGCGTAGAAATGCAATAGAGGGGCGCCTGGGTGGCTCAGTGGGTTAAAGCCTCTGCCTTCAGCTCAGGTCATGATCTCAGTGGCCTGGGATCAAGTTCCACATTGGGCTTTCTGCTCAGCAGGGAGCCTGCTTCCTCCTCTCTCTGCCTGCCTCTTTGCCTACTTGTGATCTCTCTCTCTCTCTTTCTCTCTCTGTCAAATAAACAAATAAAATCTTAAAAAAAAAAAAAGAAATGCAATAGATTACTATATATTGATTTTGTATCCTGCAATTGTATTGAATTCATTTATTAGTTCCAATAGTTTTTTTCGGTGGATTCTTTAGGGTTTTCTTTTCTTTTCTAAAAAATTTATTTATTTATTTATTTATTTATTTGAGAGAGTGAAAGAGCATGCACACAGAGAGGGAGGGAGCAGCAGACTCCCCGCTGAGCAGGGAGCCCAATTTGAGCCTTGATCCCAATACCCCAAGACCACAACCCCAAGCCAAAGCAGATGTTTAACCAACTGAGCCACCCATGTGACCCTAGGGTTTTCTATATATAGTATCATGTTATATGTAAATAGTGATACTTTTACTTCTTCCTTTCCAATTTGGATGCTTTTTATTTCTTTTTCTTGCCTATTGCTCTGGCTAGGTCTTCTAGTACTTTGTTGAATAAAACTGGCAAGAATAGACATCCTTGTTTTGTTCCTGATCTTGGAGGTAAAACTTTAAGCTTTTGAGTGTGATGTTAGCTGTAGACTTTTCATGAATGGTCTTTATTATGTTGAGGTATGTTCTCTTTATACCCACTTTATTGACAGGTTTTATCAAAAATGGACGTTGAATTTTATCAGATGCTTTTTCTGGATAATGTAGAAATGATCATATGATTTTTATCCTTCATGTTGTTAATGTGGTATATCATGTTAATTGATTTGTGGAAGTTGAACCATCCTTGCATCTCTGGAATAAATTCCACCTAACCATGGTATATGATCCTTTTACTGTACTGTTGAATTCAGTTTACTAATATTTTCTTTTTTAAAGATTTTATTTATTTGAGAGATTGAGAGGGAGAGAGAGCTTGAGTGGGGTGAGGGGCAGAGGGGGAAGCAGACAACATACTGAGCAGGGAGCCTGATGCAGGGCTCAATCCAGGGGCTCTGCGGTCATGACCTGAGGTGAAGGCAGATGCTTAGCTTACTGAGCCACCCAAGCACCCAGTTTACTAGTATTTTCTTGAAGATTTTTATATCTGTATTTACCAGGGATATTTGTCTGTAATTTTCCTTCCTTGTGGTGTCCTAGTCTGGTTTTGGTGTTAAGGTAATGCTTCTCAAAAGGGTTTTGAAGTTTTTCCTCCTCTTTTTTGAAAAGATTTGAGAAGCATTTGTATTAATTCCTCTTTGAACGCTTGACAGAATTTATTAGCAAAGTTGTCTGGTCCAAGACTTTTGTTTGCAGGGAGTTTTTAAATTACTGATTCCATCTTCTTACTAGTTTGATTTGTTCTGGCTTTCTATTTTATCATGTTTCAGTCTTGGAAGATTGTATATTTCTAGGAATTTATCCATTTCTTCTCGGTTGTCCAATTTGTTGGCATATAGATGTTTGTAATAGTCTCTTATATTCCTTTGAGTTCCTGTGGTATCAGCTGTAACTTCCCCTTTCATTTCTGACATTATTTCAGTTTTCTGTCTTTTTTTCTTGGTGAGTCTAGCTAAAGGTTTGTCAATTTTGTTTATCTTTTCAAAAAAGCAGGTCTTAGTTTTATTGATCTTTTCTATTGCCTTTTTAGTCTCAATCTATTTCTGCTCTGGTCTTTGTTATTTCCTTAAACTAACTTTGGGCATTATTTGTTCTTCTTTTTCTAGTTACTTTAGGTGTAAAGTTAGGTTGTTTATTTGAGATATTTCTTGTTTCTTAAGGTAGGACTGTATCACTGTGAACATTCCTCCTAGAACTGCTTTAGCTATTTCCATTTTTGTTTGTCTCAAATTATTTTTTTAAAGATTTTATTTACTTATTTGAAAGAGAGAGAGAAATCACAAGTAGGCAGAGAGGCAGAGAAAGAGGAGGAAGCAGGCTCCCTGCTGAGCAGAGAGCCTGATGTGGGGCTCCATCCCAGGACCCTGAGATCATGACCTGAGCTGAAGGCAGAGGCTTTAACCCACTGAGCCACTCAGGTGCCCCGTCTCAAGGTATTTTTTTATTTCACTTTTGATTTCTTCATTGACATATTGCTTGTTCAATAATAGCATGTTGTTTAGTCTGCACAAATTTGTGAATTGTCTAGTGTTCTTCTTGAAATTGATTTCTAGCTTTATACCATTATTTTCAGAAAGATGCTTGATGTGATTTCAGTCTTTTTTAAATTTGTTAAGTTTTGTTTTGTAGCCTAACATAGGATCTGCCCTGGATAATGTTCCATGTGCATTCTTGAGAAGAATGTGTAGTCTGCTGTTTTTGGATGGAATGTTCTGTTAATATTTGTTAGGTCCGTCTGGTCTAATATATCATTTAAAGCTGATGTTTTCTGATTGATTTTTTGGGTTGTGTGATCTATCCATTGATATGAAGGGGGTATTAAAGTTCCTTACTATTGTATTGATGTCTCTCTCTCCTTTTAGGTCTGTTAATATTTCCTTTGTATACTTAGGTGTTCCTATGTTGGGTGCACAAATATTTACAAATGTTGCATTGACCATTTTATCATTATGCAATACCCTTCTTTGTCTCCTTCTTATAGTCTTTTTTCAAAATCTATTTGTCTGATATAAGAATAGCTACCCCAGCTTTTCTTTTGATTTCCCTTTGCATCTAATATCTTTTTCCACCCCTTCACTTTCAGTCTGTGTGTCCTTATATCTGAAGTGAGTCTGTTATAGGCAACATACAGATTGGCCTTTTTTAAAAAATCCTTTCAGCCACTTTATGTCTTTTATTCAGAGAATTAAGTCCATTTACATTTAAAATAATTATTAGAGGTGTTAAGATGGCAGAGGAGTAGGGGGATCCTAAGTTTGTCCTTTGAATACAACTAGGTAGTTATCAAATAATTTTGAACACCTGAGAAGTCAGTTGCAGGTCTGAGAAAACAAATACTGCAAGTCTACAAGTAGAAAAGTGACCACCTTTTGGAAAGTAAGAGGTTCAGATATGTGAATCCGGTGTGATATAGCTGTGGATATGGTGTCAGGGAGGTGGCTAACAAGGTAGCTAACAAGCCTTCTGCAAAGGATTATCAGCAGTGGAGCAAAAAATCAGAACTTCTAGAAGTCTGTTACAGTAGGGGGCATGCCTAGCTTAAAGGTGCTCAGGTGGCAAAGTGAGGCGGAATCCCAAGTGTGACACTGTGATCTGAGGATCTCCTGGGTTGCAAGAAGAACTGATGACACCTAAGTGCGGCACTGTTCCCAGGCTTAGGAATGTGGAAGGTGGCTGAGAACAGTGAGTCTAGGTGCTGACTTTCTGCTCTGTGTTGCCACAAACTATGAACTGCTGTGTGGTCCTGTGACCACTTTCCTGGGTTGGGTTGACAAAAGGCAGAAGTATGGTGAGATTCTCCCTGGGAGGAACAATGCTGGTCCATACCACAGGAGTCCCTAAAATTTGGAGTTTTGAAACTCAGTTGTGTACCTGAGATGAAAAAGCTTGGACACAGGCAGAGTGAACACAGGATTCTGATGGAAACCAGGAGACAAGAGTGATTTATTGCTCTTCTTTGAGGACTCACTGAAGGGTAGAGGGCAGGAATTTTCAGCCCTGGGGCTAGAGTGTGGGGCTCTGCCATTTTCATCCCACCCATCAGTGCTAAAAGCCTTCAGGGAGCAAAACAGCTCCACCTAATGGGGTCTGGAGCTGCTTACACCAAACTCTGCCTTGCTGTGCTCTGGAGGTACATTTCCACTAGAGCAAGTCCACCTGAGAATCAGCACAACAGGCCCCTCCCCCGGAGGACCAGCACAAGCAACTCACTAGCACTAAGTTTACTGATCACAGAAAGCTGCAAAGCTTCAGCTCTAGGTATCTAGCGTCCTTTGTACTTCTATTCTTTATTTTTTTTTTTTATTATTGTTTTAGTTATTTTCTTATCTTTTCAAATCTTTTTCTCTTTTTTAATTTTAATTTTTATATATCTTTCATATATATATTTTTGTTCCCTTTCATTGTATTTTATACACATGCACGCATATATATATTTTTTCTTCCTTCCTTCCTTCCTTCCTTTCTTATTTTGGGATCTAGTTTCTCTTAACAAACACACCAGAAGACATCCAGGATCTAGTTTGTTCTGTTTTTATTGTTGTTTTTGTTCTTTTTTCTTTTTCTTTCTTCTTTTCTTTTCTGGACAAAATGACAAGAAGGAGAAATTCACCCCATAAGAAAGAACAAGTGGTAGTACTCAGAGCCAGGAATTTAACCAATACCGATAGAAGTAAGATGTCTGAACTAGAATTAAAACAATGATTATAAGGATACTATCCGGGCTTGAAAAAAATCAAAGAAGACACTAGAGAATCCCTTACTGTGGAGATAAAAGAACTAAAATCTAGTCAGGCTGAAATTAAAAATGACCAAGTTGCAGTTTCAAGTGGAGTCCATAAAAAGGAGGACGAATGACTCAGAAGAGTGAATAAAGATATAGAAGGTAAAATTAGGAAAAAGGAAGCTGAAAAGAAGAGGGAAAGAGAATTATTAGATCACAAAGATAGACTTAGGGAACACAGCAATTCCATAAAGCAAAATAATATCCATATTATAGGGGTCCCAGAAGAAGAAGAAGAGCAAGGAAGAAAGGGGCAGAAGGTAAATTTGAATAAATTATAGCTGAGAACTTCCCTAATCTGGGGAAAGAAACAGAAATTCAAGTCCAGGAGGCACAGAGAACTCCCCCAAATCAACAAAAATAGGTCAACACCATGACATATTATGGTGAAACTTGCAAATCATAAAGATAAAAAGAAAATTCTGAAAGCAACTGGGGAGAAGTCCTTAACCCACAAGGATAGACACAAGGCTAGCAGCAGACATATCCAGAGACCTGGGAGGCCAGAACAGACTGGCATGATATATTCAATGTGCTAAATGGGAAAAATATGCACCCAAGAATACTTTCCAGCAAGGCTGTCATTCAGAATGGAAGGAGACATAAAGAGTTTCCAGGAAAAACAGAAACCAAAAGAATTTGTGACCACTAAACCAGCCCTGCAAGAAATATTAAAGGGGACTGTTTGACTGGAAAGAGAGACCAAAAGTAACAAAGAGTAGAAAGGAATAGAAACATTCTACAGGAACAGTGACTTTACAGGTAATATGATGGCACAAAATTCATATCTGTCAATAGTCGTCCTGAATGTAAATGGGCTAAATGCCACCAATCAAAAGACACAGTGTAAAAAAAAAAAAAAAAAGACACAGTGTATCAGATTGGATAAAAAAAAAAAAAAGCAAGGGGGCGCCTGGGTGGCTCAGTGGGTTGAGGCCTCTGCCTTCGGCTCAGGTTATGATCTCAAGGTCCTGGGATCAAGCCCCGCATCGGGCTCTCTGCTCAGCGGGGAGCCTGCTTCCTCCGCTCTCTGCCTGCCTCTCTGCTTACTTGTGATCTCTCTCTATGTCAAATAAATAAAGAAAATCTTTAAAAAAAAAAAAAAGCAAGACCCATTCATATGCTGTCTGCAAGAGACTCATTTTAGACCCAAAGTCACCTCCAGATTAAAGTGAGGGGATGGAAAACCATTTATCATGCTAATGGACATCAAAAGAAAGCTGGAGTAGCCATCTTTATATCAGACAAACTAAATTGTAAGTCAAAGACTGTAATAAGAGATGAAAAAGGACACTATATCATAATAAAGGGGTCTATTCAACAAGAAGACAATTGTAAATATTTATGCCCCTAACTTGGGAACACCCCGATATACAAATCAATAATAAACTCACTTTTAAGTGAGTTACTTAATATATAATTACATAATAGTAGTTGGGGACTTTAATACCCCCCTCATTGCAATGGACAGATCATCTAAGCAGAGGATCAATAAGGAAATAGGGGTTTTGAATGACATTCTGGACCAAATGGACATCACAGATATATTCAGAACAGTCCATCCCAAAGCAACAGAATAAACATTTTTCTCGAGTGCGCATGGAACATTCTCCAGAATAGATCACATACTTGGTCACAAATCACATCTCAGCTGGTACCAAAAGATTGAGATTATACCATGCATATTTTCAGACCACAATGCTTTGAAACTTGATCTCAATCACAAGAGAAAATTTGAAAGGAACACAAATACATGGAGGTTAAAGATCATCCTACTAAAGAAGGAATGGGTAAACCAAGAAATTAAAGAATTAAAAAAATACAAGCAAATAAAAATGAAAACACAGCTGTTCAAAATCTCTGGGATGCAGCAAAGGTGGTCCTAAGAAGGAAGTATGTAGCAATACAGGCCTTCTTCAAGAAGCAAGAAAAGTCTCAAATACATAACCTAATTTTATACCTAAAGAAGCTGCAAAAAGAACAGCAAATAAAGCCTAAATTTAGCAGGAGAGGAAAAAAATAATAAAGATTAGAGCAGAAATCAATGATACAGAAATTAAAAAAAACAGTAGAACAGATCAACAAAACTAGGAGCTTGTTCTTTGAATTAACAAGATTGATAAACCCCTAGCCAGACTTATCAAAAAGAAAAGAGAAAGGACTGCAATAAATAAAATCATGAAAGAAAGATCACAAATGACACTGAAACAATACAAATAATTATATGAGAATATTATGAGCAATTATAAGCCAACAAATTAGGCAATCTGGAAGAAATGGATGCATTCCTAGAAATACATAAACCACCAAAACTAAAACAGGAAGAAATAGGAAGCCTAAAGAGATGCATAACCAGGAAGGAAATTGAAGTAATCAGAAATCTCCTAACAAATAAGCGTCTAGGACCAAATGTCTCTCTGGGGAAATTAATACCTATTCTTCTGAAACTGTTTCAAAAAATAGAAATGGAAGGAAAACATCCAAACTCATTCTTTGAGACCAGCATTACCTTGATCCCAAAACCAGACAAAGGCACCAATAAAAAGGAGAAGTAGAGACCAATATCTCTGATGAGTGTGGGTGCAAAAATTCTCAACAAGATACTAGCTAATCAGATCTAACAGTACATTAAAAAGATTACCCACCACGACCAAGGGCTGGTTCAACATCAACAAACAAACAATGTGACACATCACATTAATAAAAGAAAGGATAAGAACCATATGATCTCAATAGATGCAGAAAAAGCATTTAACAAAATATAGCACATTTCTTGATGAAAACTCTCCACAATGTAGAGACAGAGGGAACATATGTCAACATCATAAAGACCATATATGAAAGACCCACAGCTAATATCATCCTGAGTGGGGGAAAAACCAAGAGCTTTTCACTCCTAAGTTGAGGAACATGACAGGGATGGCCACTCTCATCACTGTTGTTCAATGTAGTACTGGAAGTCCTAGCTTTAGCAATCAGACAACAAAAAGAAATTAAAAGGCATTCAAATCAGCAAAGAAGAAGTCAAACTTTCACTCTTTGCAGACAACATGATTCTCTGTAAAAAACCTGAAAGACTCCACCAAAAAATTGCTAGACTTGATACAGGAATTCAGCAAAGTCACAGGATATAAAAGCAATGCACAGAAGTCTGTTGCATTTCTATATGCTAACAATGAAACAGCAGAAAGAGAAATCAAGGAATTGGTCCTGTTTTTTTTTTTTTTTGGAATTGGTCCTGTTTACAGTTAGCACCAAATGGCACCAAAAATCATAAGATGCCTAGAAATAAACCTAACTAAAGAGGTAAAAGATCTGTACTCTGAAAGCTATAGACCACTTATGAAAGAAATTGAGGAAGATACAAAGAAATGGAAAAACATTCCATGCCCGTGGATTGGGAGAACAAACTTATTAAAATATCTATACTACCCAAAGCAATCTACACATTCAGTGCAATCCCTATCAAAATACCACCAGCATTTTTCACAGAACTGGAACAAACAATTCTAAAATTTGTATGGAAACTGAAAAGACCCCAAATAGCCAAAGGAATGTTGAAAAAGAAAACCAAAGCTGGAGGCATCACAATTCCAGACTTCAAACTCCATTACAAAACTGTAATCATCCAAATGATTATGCTACTGGCACAAAAACAGACACATAGATCAATGGAACAGAATAGAGAACCCAGAAATGGATCCTCAATTCTAGTCGTCCACAAGCATGAAAGAATAGCCAATGGAAAAAAAGACTCTTCAACAACTGGTGTTGGGAAAACTGGACAGCCACATGCAGAAGAATGAAACTGGACCACTTTCTTACAAGATACACAAAAATAAATTCAAAAATGGATGAAAGACCTAAATGTGAGACAGGAATCCATCAAAGTCCTAGAGGAGAACACAGGCAGCAACCTTTTTGACCTTGGCTGCAGTAACTTCTTGCTGGCCACATCTCCAGAGGCAAGGGAAACAAAAGCAAAAATGAACTATTGGGACTTCAAGATAAAAAGTGTTTGCACAGCAAAGAAAACAATCAACAAAACTAAAAGGCAGGGTTCCTGCGTGGCTTAGTGGGTTAAAGCCTCTGTTTTCGGCTCGGGTAATCGTCTCAGGGTCCTGGGATGGAGCCCCACATCGGGCTGTCTGTTCAGTGGGGAGCCTGCTTCCCCCTCTCTCTCTGCCTGCCTCTCTGCCTACTTGTGATTTCTCTCTCTGTCAAATAAATAAATAAAATCTTAAAAACAAAACAAAAACAAAAAACTAAAAGGCAACCTCTGAATGGGAGAAGATAGTCACAAATGTCTTATCAGATAAAGGGCTAATATTCAAAATTTCTAAAGAACTTATCAACTTTAATACCCCAAAGCCCAAAAATCCAGTCAAGAAATGGGCAGAAGATGTGAACAGACATTTCTCCAAAGAAGACATATAAATGGCGAACAGATACATGAAAAAATGCTCAACATCACTTGGTATCAGGGAAATACAAATCAAATCCACAATGAGATCCCACTTCACACCAGTCAGAATGTCTAAAATTAACAAGTTAGGAAACAACAGATGTTGGCAAGGTTGAGAATGGAGAACCCTCTTACACTGTTTGTGAGAATGCAAACTGATGCAGCCACTCTGGGAAACAGTATGGAGGTTTCTCAAAAAGTTAAAAATAGAACTACCCTATGATCCACTAATTGCACTACTAGGTATTTATCCCAAAGATACAAAATAGTGATCCAAACGGACACCTGCACCTGTCTGTTCATAGCAGCAAAGTCCACAATAGCCAAAATATGGACCAAGCCCAGATGTCCATCAGTAGATGAATAGATAAAGAAAATGTGCTATATATATGAAATCTTGCCATTTGCAGTGACGTGGATGGAACTAGAGGGTATTATGCTAAGTGAAATAATTTGGTCAGAGAAGGACAAATACCATATGATCTTACTCATATGTGGATTTTAAGAGACAAAACAGGTGAACATAGGAGAAGGGAAGGAAAAATAAAAACAGAGAGGGAGGCAAATGATAAGAGGACCTTAGGGAACAAACAGGGTTGCTGGAGGGGAGGTGGGTGTGGATATGGGTTAATTGGGTGATGGGCATTAAGGAGGACACTTCATTGAGTGAGGACTGGGTGTTATATGCAACTGATAAATCGTTAAATTCTACCGCTGAAACTAGTAATACACAATATGTTAACTAAATTGAATTTAAATAAAAATAAATAATTATTGGTAGGTATGTGCTTACTATCATTTTGTTAATTATTTTCTGGCTATTTTTGTATTTTCTCTCCGTTCCTTTCTTATTTTCATACTCTTTTCATTTATAGTTTGATGATTTTCTCTAGCGATATGTTTTTATGCCTTTCTCTTTAAGTTTTGTGTATTTACTATAGGTTTTTGTTTTGTTTTGTTACTGAGTGGCTGACATATAGCAACTTATTTATAGATAGTCTGTCTTTGGTTGATAACAATTTAAGTTTGATCCATTCTTTTTTTTTTTTTTAAGATTTTATTTATTTAGGAGAGAGAGAGATCACAAATAGGCAGAGAGGCAGGCAGAGAGAGAGGGGGAAGCCGGCTCCCCGCTGAGCAGAGAGCACTCAGCCCATGACCCTGAGATCATGACCCGAGCTTTAACCCACTGAGCCACCCAGGCACCCCTAAGTTTGATCCATTCTAAAGCTCAACATTTTTACTTCTCCCACCATATTTTATGTTTTTGATGTCACATTTTATACATTTTTATCTTGTGTATTCCTTAAGTAATTATTGTAATCACAGTTATTTTTACTGCTTTTGTCTTTTAACCTTCCTACTAGCTTTAAAAGTGACCTGAGACCTCAGAGTCTCAGGAAAGGTTTAGAGTCAGCCCTTAGATGTATGTTTAATTAGACACTACCCATCATGCTGCAGCTATGATGATGAGCTAATTGGCTTCTTTCACAGAAAAAGTGAGCGCCTGCATTGTCTCTTGCTGTGCCCTGGGATGGTAGCTATTTACAAGCTCCTTCCTCCTTGGTTACAGTTCTGTGGGACCCATGAGTATAAGCCCTGTGGAGCCCAGAAATGCAAGCCCCCTGGCCTCCAGAGCCAGACAATCAAGGGATGTCCCCTGAGTGGCAGTTGCAAAAACTCGGTCACCAGATGTAAAAAACAGGAACCCAGTTGTGTATAGAACGTCCCTCCTGGGAGATACCAGCACTCTGGCGTATGGCAGAGAGAGAGAGTACAAAGATCGTACCTGCCTAAAAGAAGTGGGGGAAAGGAAAAGAAAAAAGTCCGAAAAAAAAAAAAAAAAGAAAAAGGGAAAGAAAAAGAAAAAAATATGGTGCGTCTTGGCTTTAACAAGGCAGAGGAAGCACATGCAGGAGCCTACCAGAGGGAGCATAAAAATAGCCTCGGAAGGAAAGGGGAAAAAAAGGTGATGTCTGTTAGCTTTAGCAAGGCAGAGGGCAGGCAGGAAGACAGTGAGTCTGCACGTGGACCCCGTAAGAGACATTCGTCAGTTCACCACAGTCCTGTGGGTCTCAAGGACAAAAGCCCTTCCAAGTCAGATGTTTAGAGATTCATATTTCAGGTGCCAGATTTAAAAGTTGGGGTGCCCTCTGTGAGGTACAAACCTTTCATTCCTCAGATTTTGAGTTCCCTTTGGGTTGTGGGTGGCCACACCAGAGGTAGGGTTTATGGCGAGATTGTGTCTCAGCTTCTACCTGTTTCAATGTGGTTTTCATCTCATTTGCCCATTGTGAAGGGGTTGTTCACCAGTTTTTAGAAGTTTTTTTTTTTTTGGAGGAAATTTTTCTGTATATAGCTGTAGATTTGATATGTCAATAGGAGGAGGTGAGTTCAAGATCTTATGCTCTATCACCATCTTGAACCAGAACCTTGATAATTTTTTTTATGAAAATATTTTTCCATTGTTTTAGGTTTCACAGTTTCTCTACACATCTCAAATATGACCTGATATTAAAATTGCACATACATTACAGGTAAAACAAATCCTTTATTTATCAACAAGACTTGAAGATGCTGGGTTGATAATGCCCAAAGCCTTACTTCTTGATGGAATTATAACCAAGGACCTCATCCTGATACAGTCAAAACTTCATTCACAAAGGAGTTTTGGGCCATGGGAGCAATTTGTAACAAAATACTCTTAGTTTTAGAATTATTCTTGATCACACATAAAGGAGACCAGAAACAGGAAGATGAATACTCAGATGGTCTCTGACTCTTTTTGGCTTCCATCTATGTGCCATTCATTCATGTGATCTATAGCAGAAAATAGCAAATACCTATTTGCTATTTTCTGGGAGCTTAAGATCCAGTGGTGAGAAAAAACAGTCCCTTACCTTATACTCTGGAAATTTAGAGCCTAGGGAGAATACTAGTAGTAATAAAACAAATTGTGTGAGCCAATGTAAACTTGTAGATGTGGAAAGAGTTACATGAGAGGGATTCCTAGTAAATGAGAACCCAGGCAAGGGAGCCTTAACCTGGCCAAGGAAGTCAGGAATGCTTTCCTGGGAAGAAGCATTTTGAGCTAAAGCCTGAAAGATGAAAAGACCTTTTGGTAAAATGGAATTTAATGAATGCAAAGGACTTGAAAGAAGGAAGCAATGGCCAGATTTCTGGAAAAGTGGGCAGGAGCCAGAGCATTCTGGGCTTTATAGACTGCATTAAAGGGTGTCCCAGGGTGCCTGGGTGGCTCAGTTGGTTAAGCATCTGACTTTGGCTCGGGTCATGATCTTAGGTCCTGGAATCAAATCCTCCGTTGGGCTCCCCACTCAGCAGGGAGTCTGCTTGTCCTTCTCCCTCCCCTCCTGCCCTTTCCCTTGCTTGTGCTCACTCTCTCTAAAATAAATAAATTAACTCTTAAAAAAAAAAAAAGGAGTTTCTCTCTTTATCCCCAAAGCAATGAGAAGCCTTTAAAGGGTTTTGCCTGGGTGGCTCAGTTGGTTAAGCAACTGACTTCGGCTCAGGTCATGATCTCAGAGTCCCAGTATCAAGTCCCACATCAGGCTCCCTGCCCAGGGGGGAGTCTGCTTCTCCCTCGACCCTCTCCCCTCTCGTGATCTCTCTCACTTGCTTTCTCTCTTAAAATAGAATAAAATAAAATAAAATAAAAAAATAAAATGAAGTGTTTTGACTAGTGGTAGGTCATGATCAGATTTGCATTTTGAAAAGGTGTCCATTCTGGCTGCAGGTAGAGAATGGATCATAGGGGACAAACGTGATTCAGGGATTAGTCTTTAGGAGGCTACTTCTAAATCCACACAAAAAATGATCGTGGCTTGAACTACATCATGGAGAATGTGGAGAGAAATGGCCAGGTTTAAGAAGACTTGGATGTGGAGGGTGGGGGAGAGGGAGACCTAGCTTTCTGAGCTAGGAGACTGTAGGGATAGGCATGCCATTTCCTGAATTAGGGAGTGAAATGATAATGACATTTTGTATATGATAAGTTTCAGGTTTATTTGAGATTGCCGAAAGGAGGTCTCGAGTAATCTTTTGGGTGCTAGTGTCTATCCAAGGCTTCCCCCAATGAGGCTACCACTGTGGCCTCTTGGGGGCACATTTTAACTCCCCTAATAAACTTTAGTAGGAACCTGCCTTGAATTTAGACCTTGGAACTGCATTCTCTGGCCCCGGCCTCTTTGAAGTTGCGCTGGCCCCTGCGAGTCCTGTAGTAATAGGCCTCTCCCTTCCTCCCCACACAGAACAGCCTTGAGACTCAGCCCAGGGGTGTAGTAGTATCTCTTTCCTCTGCCTTGAGCTACAGGTGGAGGTGACTCACCTGTGGTCCAGCCTATATGAACTATATTCACCAGCAGGCTGTTAGGTCTGATTCTATTTATCTTTTCACCTTTGGGTGGGAGCCTGTTTGAAGGGACTTTAGTGGTGACTCCTATTCCAAGGGGCTTATCAGTTACTGGTTGCCTCTCAGCCGCCTCCAGCACAGACTTCTTGTTCTTCTATTTTAGCTGGAGCAACTTATTACCTCAGGTAAATTTCCTGTTTCTTCTCAGAAATTTCTGTACTTCTCAGCTTATGGGTAGAACTAAGAATACTGATAGGTCTTAAGCTTGCTTACATCCCCAAGTTCTGTTTGACAACTTGGCCCCCAGTAACTACCTAGAAATGAATGGCTAGAATCTGGTCACTTTAATTTTAGAACAGAAAAATACTTGACAAATATAGTAATAATAATAGATCATCCTTTCCCAAAAAAGCAGGATCATCTTCAGTATATAAATGTCTATTTTTAATGATAGATTGATATATTGATTCATTTATTAGACAAAGATTTCCTGGGCCTGTTCTCAGGATTTGAATTAGGTGGAAGAATTCCTTGTACATCTTTCATTTATAAATTGATTGAAGAAATCTTTGTTCTCCAGTTAACACAGGGAAAATAAATGGTTCAGATGCTTCTGGCAGTAATAGGGTTAATTAATTTTGACCCAATTTTTCAAAAACTTAAGTCTCAAAAAAAAAACCAAACAAACCCAAGTCCAACACTTATTCATTTGCTAGAAGCGCTTTAGTGATTTATTTCTCAGCATCCCACTCCTGGTCATTAAAAATGCTGACTGAAACGTTTAAAAACCTGTAAGCTTCATTCACAATTCTGTGTGAATCTAGCTTGTCATAAGATTTTTATTTTTATCAACCTTAAGTTTAGGCTGCAGAGATAAGTTGGCTTATTGTGCCAACTTTTAATTATCATAGATGTAAGTTTCCTTGACATATAATTTATCTGCATTTCATCTCAAAAAATATATATAACAAAAAATGAGATACTTCCCAGTGGTTTCCAACTATCACTCTGTGAATTATATAAGAAATGAAGAACATTGTTTTCTGTTTGCTATATGAGGAAACTGAGTCATAGAGCAGTGAAATAACAATTAAAAATCATCCAACGTCTGTGGTTGCAGGAACTAATAAATTCTCTGGTAGGAAATAAAATGATTCAAATGGAAACAACTGCCTCTGATCAACCTCCATGATTTCTTCCATAATGATTCATTCCATGATACTTTTTCCTCATTTTGAGTTCCCTTCACATACTAAAAATCATCTCATTTCATATTGTTTATTTTTGTTCAAATTTTGTTTATAATCATATAAAATTGCTTTTCATCTATGTGTGGTTTATTTATTTTTTTAAATCTTTGTGTATAAGGCACAGAGATTAGTGTATAATCAGGGGTCAGTGGATTTTAGTTGATTTAGTTCAGTGTTTTCCATCTTGTATTGTTTTGACTGAAAAGTTTCTGAAATTTCTGACCAAACTCTGATGTTTGGTGGTCAGTGAAGTAACTAACCCAAGAGCAAAGAGGTTTCCTGCTTGAGTCTTACACCCTGTGGGCAGATACTGTGAAGAGAAGAAAAAATTTTAGGCTGAGCACTTGAAAACTTACCATGTAAAGGTTTTGCCAGTATGTCAGAACTTAATGCTGGTCTTTTGACTTCAAATCCCACACTTTGTCTGCCTGTTTATTTACTCCTTAGATAGCACAGGGTGGGCATTTTGGATACAGGGTCAAATTTCCTCCGGGTATGGGAATGCGTACAGAGACATTGCCTAATATTTCCTAAACATTTCCTAGTGAGGGAAGCAAATACTTCTCACCCAACTAATATGCTTTCATGTTAATCTATAAACTTACTAAGATAATTGAATGTTGAGACATTGCAATAATATAACTAAAAAAAAAAAAAAGCATCCAAAACCTTGATTTTAATTCTTGCCAGTGTGGCAATGTTTTATTTTTGTTTCTTCACGTAAGTATTTCAGTTTATGTTCCAGTTTATGAGCAGTCAGTTGTTGAAATATTAGTCCCAAGTCAAGGTCAAACACCTCACACAAAGAACAGCATTTCTCTAAAGTATAGTACTTCTGTGCAGTTGAAGTGCACATTTCATAAGCAGAACTCATTGATCTGATTCATCTGATTCTATCAAGCTCACAAAACTCGGGCTCCTTTCGAAGTGATGGTGATAATGCTCTCTAACAAGTATAGAGCCATCTGTGATCCACTTCTTTACACATTGTCTCGTTTGGTCTTCATAATGGCTTGATTAGTTGGGTAGAAGAGTTGTAATGATTATTAACATGCACATTTGAAACCAGGGATTTCAAAGCCACAGTTAAACAAGTTATTATCCAAGGTACAAGCTGATATGTAGTGGTGGGGAGACGCATTTAATTAAGTACTTATCATGTATTGGAATGACCGATAGACATTAAGTTTTTATATTTGATTATGTGAGATGGAGTATATAGGTAGGTTAAGAACATGAGTTCTGGGTTCAAAGCCTAGTTTTATCACTTACTAATTCTATGACATTAGGCAAATATAACCTTTCTCAGTATCAAAATCTTAGAAGTAGAGAAAACACTATCATCTCTTTCCTAAAAAATTCAATCAGTTAAGGGATCGAGAGCTCTTAGCATATTATCTGGCATATATGAAGAAAATAAATAAAACTCTTAGTATTAATCCAGCTGAACCTTACACACACACACACACACATTACCAACAACAACCCTATGAATGGAACACATTTTATATATTCTTTATTTATAAGATTTTTATTTATTTGACAGAGAGATCATAAGTAGGCAGAGAGGCAGGCAGAGAGAGAAGGGGAAGCAGGCTCTCTGCTCAGCAGAGATCGAGGCCCTCATTGGGGGCCTCTCTGCTGAGCAGAGAGCCCGATGAGGGCCTCAATCCCAGGACCCTGAGATTATGACCTGAGCCGAAGGCAGAGGCTTTAACTCACTGAGCCACCGAGGTGCCCTTACATTTCAGCTTTTTTTTTTTTTTTTTTTAGAGAAAGTGAGAGAGAGCATGAGAGGAGAGAAGGTTAGAGGAAGAAGCAGACTCCCGGTTTTGGGAGCCCGATGTGGGACTTGATCCCGGAACCAAGGATCATGACCTGAGCCAAAGGCAGTTGCTCAACCAAATGAGCCACCCAGGCGCCCCCCTACATTTCAGCTTCTTAAAGCAGCCTCTCATTCCCTCAAATGCTAATAATTATACAAAGAGCAGTTTCTACAGATGTGATTTTTTTGATCAGTCTGTAGCCTAAGCCATAATTAACTAGCGACAATCAACTATTTATATTCTTAAATCTTGAAGATTTTGTTTTACTGTAACATGCAGTTAAACATAACACAAATTCTTACTAGCTCTTAACGTCTTAAAATACCATTTGGCCCAGATTTCTAAAATGTCCTTTTGTACATAGTCCTTTCTATGATGAAAATCGTGTTCTCTGGCCCTGTGCTATTAGGAAAAGAAATGTACATTCCTGATTTGATTAAGGAAAAATTAGTCATGGAGACTTATACAAGGAATATCTTTTGGTCTACCTTGAACTTGAGGAAATAGAACAGGTAAGAAGTAATTACCTAGTCAGCATACTCTGTAAGGCCCAATTTATGATTATAACTAACCTCATCATTGGAGGTTTTTAGGAATTTGCTTCCTAGATTGTTTATTATCATGTGCATAAGGTAGCAAAAGTTTTCAAAGCCCCATTTGTGTGTGTCTGTGACTTAAAAAGCCGGTGAGCTTCAGAAGAGGTAGTTTCCTTTTTGCAAACCCCTCACATTCACTTTTAGAATTCGCACTGAATGAATTCAAGCATTAAAGACAGATTTGAGAAGTGTTTGCTCATTCTCTGGATGTCCTGTTTATGCCCAGTTCAAAGCATGTTATTAATCTGTGGTGGTCATTTCCAATATGATTTTAAAAAAAAAGGCAACTTCTAGCATTTATCTTGGTAAATGCCTTTTGTTAGGCATTTGGGTTTGAATAAAAGTAATATAGAACTGTGTGTTGGCCAATCTACACTACATCCAAATTGCTTGAATATTAAAATAATGAATGAGGATACAAGAGGATGGCACTTCATTCCAGACTACCATAGTCATAAAGGCATTAGTTTAGTATCTCACTGATGGTCATTTGATACACAACTGGGGGACAAATGGAGCAGGGAGAAGCTTCTGATATATTTTTATTTTTTTGTAAAAGATTTATTGAGAGATAACCTATATACCATCCACCCATTTAAAGTACACAATTCAGGGGTTTTCGGTTTATTCATGGAATTGTGCAAACCTCACCGCAATCAATTTCAGAAGATTTCCATCATCCCCAGAGAAACTCTTAACCCTTTAACAGTCCCACATCCCCCCATCCTGCCCCCATTTCCCCTCCTCCTTTCCAGCTCTAGGTAGCCATCAATCTATTTTCTCTATCCGTTGATTTTTTTTTTAAAGATTTTATTTATTTATTTGAGAGAGAGCAAGTGAGCACAAGTGAGGGGAAGGGCAGAAGGCAGGGAGAAAGCAGACTCTCTGCTAAGCACAGAGCCCCACCCAGCGCTCAATCCCAGGACCCTGAGATCATGACCTGAGCTAAGGTCCGATGCTTGACCTACTGAGCCACCTCTATCTATTGATTTTTATGGATATGCCTATTTTAAACATTTCAAATGAATGAAATCATACAATATGTAGTCTTTTGTGACTCTTTTATTGGTTTAATATTTTTGAGGTTCATCCATATTATAACATGCATTCACACGTCATTCCTTTTTATTGCCGAAGAATATTCTTTTGTATGGATATACCACACTTTATTTATCCATTCATCATTGATAGATGTTTGGATGGTTTCTACTTTTTTTTGCTATTGTGAATAATGCTATGAAAATTTGTGAACATTTGTGCATAACTTCTTTTGCACAGATAAACATTTTCAATTCTCTTGGTATATATCTAGGAGTGGAATTGCTGGGTCATACGGAAAGTCTATGTTTAACCTTTTGAAGAACCACCAAACTGTTTTCCATTGCAGTCACACCATTTTATCCCACCAGCAGTGTATCAGGGTTCTGACTTCTCTCCATCTTCACCAACACTTGTTATTATCATTCATTTTTATTATGGCCATTCTAATGGTGTGAAGTAGCATCATTGTGGTTTTGAGTTGCATTTCACTGATGGCTAGTGATGTTGAATGTCTTCATGTGCTTGTTGGCCATTTGTATATCTTCTTTAAAGGAATACCTATTCAGATCCTTTGTTCACTTTTTAACTGCATTATATTCTCCTTAATGAGTTGTGATATGGGCTTGATATGCTTTTGAGTAATAGAATGGAATGGGAAAAATGGTAATATGGGTATCTCCAAAATGATAACAATATACATATCAATTGAGATGCTTTGCATCACAGAGCTTAAAGAGGTAGAAGTCACTGTAAAGATCCCCAAGGCAAGGCCCTCCTTTTATAGAAAAGGAAACAAATTATTGTGAAAATTAAATGATTTCCTAAGAAGCTACAACCAAGAGGTCAAAGAAAGGAAACTCAAACCCAAGTGTTTTTATGCAGAATTTGTTACTCTACCTGATGCACTACACTGCTTCAAAATGCAGAAAGATGCTCTGTGCTGCCAAGAATTCTTAGATCTTTGTTGCCTCTTGTTCTTTAAAGACAATTGCAACATTTATATTTATTGCTATGGATCATACAAGGTTTCTGTTTTGGATAGGACTAATGGAAATGAGTTTGAGCAGTGCTCTCAAATTTGAACATGTATCAGACTCTCCTAGGGAGCTTGTGAAACACAATTATATCCAGCATACATAATACATAATATTATGTAAATACATATTTTAAAATCATTATATATGATGCACAAGTGCCATTAACAAAGGCTGAATAATGTCTAGCACTTATTACATGACCCTAAATAAACATTTATTGAGTGGATATGGATATAAAAACCATGTTTTTAAACATAGTTTAATATATAATCTTACAACCATGGCTCTGAAACAAGCATGTATCAGAATCACCTCGAGCATTTATTAGTACATATATTGTTGGACCACTTCCAAAGTTTCTGCTTTAGTAAATCTGAGGAGGTATCCAATAGTTTGCATTTCTAACAAGCTCCCAGTTGAGGTTGATGTCTGCTGGTCCTGGAACCATACTGTGAGAACAACTGCACTAGAAGAAAGAGAACATTTTAGTGCCTGGGAAAAAGATAATATGATGGAGGGAAGGCCTGAATTATAATATAATTCCATATGTAAGCAATAATTTTTTTCAGATATCCTTAATCTTTTTTTAAATTAACATATAATGTATTATTTGCCTCAGGGGTGCAGGTCTGATCAGGCTTACACATTTCACAGCACTCACCACAGCACATACCCTCCCCAATGTCCATAACCCAGCCACCCTATCCCTACCCCCCACCTGCCGGCAACCCTCAGTTTTTTTCTTGAGTAAGAGTCTCTTATGGTTTGTCTCCCTCCCAATCCGATCTTGTTTCATTTTTTCCCTATTCCCCACAACCCCAGCCCTGCCTCTCAAATTCCTCATATCAGAGAGATCATATGATAATTGTCTTTCTTTGACTGACTTCTTTTGCTTAGCATAATACCCTCTAGTTATATCCACATCATTGCAAATGGCAAGACTTCGTTTCTTTTGATGGCTGCATAGTATTCCATTGTATATATATATATATACACCACATCTTCTTTATCCATTCATCTGTTGTTGAACATCTAGGTTCTTTCCATAGTTTGGCTATTGTAGACATTGCTGCTATAAACATTCAGGTTCACGTGCTCCTTCAGATCACTGCATCTGTATCTTTAGGGTAAAAACCCAGTAGTGCAATTGCTGGGTCGTAGGGTAGCTCTATTTTCAACTTTTTGAGGAACTTTGAGGAACTGTTTTCCAGAGTGGCTGCACCAGCTTGCATTCCCACCAACAGTGTAGGGGGGTTCCCCTTTCTCCGCATCCTTGCCAACATCTATCGTTTACTGACTTGCTAATTTTAGGCATTCTGACTGGAGTGAGGTGATATCTTATTGTGGTTTTGATTTGTAATTCCCTGATACCAAGTGATGTTGAGCACTTTTTTGTGTCTGTTGACCATCTGGATTTCTTCTTTGCAAAAATGTCTGTTCATATCTTCTGCCCATTTCTTGATTGGATTATTTGATCTTTGGGTGTTGAGTTTGATAAGTTCTTCATAGATTTTGGTTACTAGTCCTTTATCTGATATGTCATTTGCAAATATCTTCTCCCATTCTTTCGGTTGTCTTTTGGTTTTGTTGAATGTTTCCTTTGCTGTGCAAAAGCTTTTGATCTTGATGAAGTCCCAATTTTTCATTGTTGCCTTGTTTCCCTTGCCTTTGGCGATGTTTCTAGGAAGAAGTTGCTGCAGCTGAGGTCAAAGAGGTTGTTGCCTGTGTTCTCCTCAAGGATTTTGATGGATTCCTGTCTCACATTGAGGTCTTTCGTGTCCATTTTGAGTTTATTTTTGTGTGTTGTGTAAGGAAATGGTCAGTTTCATTCTTCTGCATGTGGCTGTTCAATTTTCCCAACACCATTTGTTGAAGATACTGTCCTTTTTCCATTGGACATTCTTTTCTGCTTTGTCAAAGATTAGTTGATGATAGAGTTGAGAGTCTATTTCTGGGCTCTCCATTCTGTTCCTTTGATCTCTGTGTCTGTTTTTGTGTTGGTCCCATAATGTCTTGATGATTACAGCTTTGTAATAGAGCTTGATGCCTGGAATTGTGATGCCACCAACTTTGGCTTTCTTTTTCAACATTCCTCTGGCTATTCTTGATCTTTTCTGGTTCCATATAAATTTTAGGATTATTTGTTCCATTTCTTTGAAGAAAGTCGATGGTATTTTGATAGGGATTGTGTTAAATGTGTAGATTGCTTTACATAGCATAGACATTTTCACAATATTTGTTCTTCTAATCCATGAGCATGGAACGTTTTTCCATTTCTTTGTGTCTTCCTCAATTTCTTTCACGAGTACTTTATAGTTTTCTGAGTAAAGATTCTGTGCCTCTTTGGTTAGGTTTATTCCTAGGTATCTTATGGTTTGGAGTATAGTTATAATTGGAATCGACTCCTTAATTTCTCTTTCTTCTGTATTGCTGTTGGTGTATAGAAATGGAACTGATTTCTGTGTATCGATTTTATATCCTGACACTTTACTGAATTCCTGTATGAGTTCTAGCAGTTTTGGAGTGGAGTCTTTTGGGTTTTCCACATAAGGTATCATATCATCTGCAGAGTGAAAGAGTGACTTCTTCTTTGCCTATTTGGATGCCTTTAATTTCTTTTTGTTGTCTGATTGCTGAGGCTAGGACTTCTAGTACTATATAGAATAGCAGTGGTGATAGTGGACATCCCTACCGAGTTCCTGACCTAAGGCGAAGAGCTTTCCATTTTTCCCCATTGAGAATGATATTTGCTGTGGGTTTTTCATTGATGGCTTTGATGATGTTGATGATGACCCTTATGCCTACACTGTGAAGAGTTTTGATCAAGAAAGGATGCTGTACTTTATCAAATGCTTTTTCAGCATCTATTGAGAGGATGATATGGTTTTTGTTCTTTCTTTTATTAATGCATCACATTGATTGATTTGCGGGTGTTAAACCAGCCTTGTAGCCCAGGAATAAATCCCACTTGGTCGTGGTGAATAATCCTTTTAATGTACTCTTGGATCCTATTGGCTAGTATTTTGGTGAGAATTTTTACATCTGTGTTCAAAGATATTGGTCTGTAATTCTCCTTTTTGATAGGGTCTTTGTCTGGTTTGGGGATCAAGGTGATGCTGGCCTCATAAAATGAGTTTAGAAGTTTTCCTTCCATTCCTATTCTTTGGAACAGTTTTAGGAGAATAGGTATTAATTCTTCTTTAAATGTTTGGTGGAATTCCCCTGGGAAGCTGTCTGGCCCTGGGCTTTTGTTTGTTGGGAGATTTTTGATGACTGCTTCAGTCTCCTTATTGGTTATGGGTCTATTCAGGTTTTCTATTTCTTCCTGGTTCAGTTTTGGTAGTTTATGTGTCTCTAGGAACATGTCATCCATTTCTTACAAATAGTCAAATTTGCTGGCATATAGGTGCTCATAATATGTTCTTATAATTGTTTACATTTCTTTGGTGTTGGTTGTAATCTCTCCTCTTTCATTCATGAATTTATTAATTTGGGTCTTTTTTCTTTTTGATAAGTCTGGCCAGGGGTTTATCAATCTTATTAATTCTTTCGAAGAACTAGCTCCTTGTTTCGTTGATTTGTTCTACTGTTCTTTTGGTTTCTATTTCATTGATCTCTGCTCTGACATTTATTGTTTCTCTTCTCCTGCTGGGTTTAGGCTTTCTTTGCTGTTCTTTCTCCAGCTCTTTTAGGTGTAGGGTTAGGTTGTATACTTGAGACCTTTCTTGTTTCTTGAGAAAGGCTTATATTGCTATATACTTTCCTCTCAGGACTGCCTTTGCTGTGTCCCAAAGATTTTGAACAGTTGTGTTTTCTTTTTCATTTGTTTCCATGAATTTTTTAATTCTTCCTTTATTTCCTAGTTGACCCACTCATTCTTTAGTAGGATGCTCTTTAGCCTCCATGTATTTGAGTTTTTTCCAACTTTTATCTTGTGATTGAGTTCTAGTTTCAGAGCATTGTGGTCTGAAAATATGCAGGGAGTGATCCCAATTTTTTGGTACTGGTTGAGACCTGATTTGTGACCCAGGATGTGATCTATTCTGGAGAATGTTTCATGTGCACCAGAGAAGAATGTGTATTCTGTTGCTTTGGGATGGAATGTTCTGAATATGTCTGTGATGTCCACCTGTGTCATTTAAAGTCTTTATTTTCTTGTTGCTCTTTTGCTTAAATGATCTGTCCATTTCAATGAGGGGAGTGTTAAAGTCCCCTACTATTAATCTTATAACACTGAAAAAATAAAATATATGTATTTGGGGGAAAAAAAGCCCCCTACTATTATTGTATTATTGGCAATGCATTTCTTTGATTTTGTTATTAATTGGTTTATATAATTGAAAGCTCCCATGTTAGGGGCATAGATATTTAAAATTGTTAGATCTTCTTGTTGGACAGACCCTTCCTTATCTCTTTTTTTTTTTTTCCTTCCTTATCTCTTACTATAGTCTTTGGCTTACAATCTAATTTATTGGATATAAGGAATGCCACCCAGCTTTCTTTTGATGTCCATTAGCATGGTAAATTGTTTTCCACCCCCTCACTTTAAATCTGGAGGTGTCTTTGGGTCTAAAATGAGTTTCTTGTAGATAGCATATCAATGGGTCTTCGTTGTTTTTTTTTTTTTAATCCATTCTGAGGCCTTGTGTCTTTTGATTGGGGCATCTAGCCCATTTACATTCAGAGTAACTACTGAAAGATATGAATATTAGATATATAAAGATATAACTATTGAAAGATCTGCCATTGTATAGATTTTAAGGTGACCATTACTGTATATTGTCTCTGTTCCTTTCTTGTCTATGTTACTTTTAGGTTCTCTTTTTGCTTAAAGGACCCCTTTCAGTATTTCCTGTAGGGCTGGTTTGGTGCTTGCAAATTCTTTTAGTTATTTTTATTGTTGTTCTGGAAGCTTTTTATCTCTCCTTCGATTTTCAATGATAGCCTAGCTGGATATAGTATTTTTGGCTGCATATTTTTTCTCATTTAATGCTCTGAATATATCATGCCAGTCCTTTCTGGCCTGCCAGGTCTCTGTGGATAGGTCTGCTGCCAATCTAATATTTCTGTCATTGTATGTTACATACCTCTTGTCCCGAGCTGCTTTCAGTATTTTCTCTTTGTCACTAAGAGTTGTAAGTTTTAGTATTAGATAACAGGGTGTGGAACTATTTTTATTGATTTTGAGGGGGCTTCTCTGTGCCTCCTGGATTTTGATGCTTATTCCCTTTGCCAAATTAGGGAAATTCTCTATAATAATTTGCTCCAATATACCTTCTGCCTCCCGCTCTCTTTCTTTTTCTTCTGGGATCCCAATTATTCTAATATTGTTTCATCTTATGGTATCACTTATCTCTTGAATTCTCCCCTCGTGGTCCGATAGCTGTTTGTCTCTCTTTTGCTCAGCTTCTTTATTCTCCATCATTTGGTCTTCTATATCACTAATTCTCTCTTCTGCCTCATTTATCGTGGCAATAAGAGCCTCCATTTTTTATTGCACCTCATTAATAGCTTTTTTGATTTCCACTTGGTTAGATTTTAGTTCTTTTATTTCTCCGGAAAGGGATTTTATTTCTCCAGAAAGGGATTTTCTAATATCTTCTATGCATTTTTCGAGCCCAGCTAGCACCTTGGTAATCATCATTCTGAACTATAGTTCTGACATATTACTAATGTCTGTATTGGGTCAGGTCCCTAGCCATCGGTACTGCCTCTTGTTCTTTTTTTTTTGTGGTGTGTTTTTCTGCCTTGTCATTTTATATGTCTTATTTATAGATAAAAATAGATGAATGAGAGAACAAAATACTAAAAAGATGATAAAGATCCCAGAAAAATATACACTAACAAAATTGGGAGAGATCTGAAACTGGGGGGAGATGAAAGGGGGAAAATTTTTTTAAAAATAAAAGATAAAAAAACAAACAAACAAAAAATATATATATTAGACTGGTGAATAGAAAAGAGCCACCCACTTTATTTTTGGTGTATTCTGGTCTCAGAAGAAACTACCTGCAGGGGCGCCTGGGTGGCTCAGTGGGTTAAAGCCTCTGCCTTCAGCTCGGTCATGATCTCAGGGTTCTGGGATCGAGCTCCACATCAGGCTCTTCTGGTCAGCAGGGAGCCTTCTTCCTCCTCTCTCTCTGCTTGCCTCTCTGCCTACTTGTGTTCTCTCTCTCTCTCTCTGTCACATAAATAAATAAAATCTTAAAAAAAAAAAAAGAAGAAACTACCTCCCAAAATTTTAAAGAAAGAAAAACTTAAACACACACACACACACACACACACACAAATAAGGGTAAACACAATGGAGGGATGGAATATGACTGTAAAGATGAAAATTTAAAAAGATTCTAAAAAAGGAATTTATAAGATAAGTTGGTTGGAAAAAAAAATAAGAGGAGATAATGTGATCAGGCTGGAGACTAGAACAAAGACATGCACTAGATTTAGGGTATATTTTGATCTATTAGAAGGAATTGTATCCCAAAATTTTAAAGAAAAAAAAACCTGTATGTATAGAAAAAATAAAGTTAAATACAATGAAGGGATAAAATATGACTATAACAATGAAAATTTAAAAAGATTTTCTATGGAGGGTATTGATAAGATAAAATAGTTAAAAATGTTAAAGTAGAAAAGAGGAAAAGTTAAAAAATGGAATAAAAAATTAAATTAAAAAAATTTAAGTTGGAAAGACTAAAGGATCATGGGAAAAAAGCCATGAATTCTGTGTGTTGGCTTTCCCCTAGCTCTCGATTTCCACCGTTCTCATTGATCAGTGAACTTGGTCTTTGCTGAATTTTCTTGCTGATCTTCTGGGGGTGGGGCCCGTTCCAGTGATTCTCAAATGTCTTTGCCCAAGGCGGAATTACACCACTCTTGCAGGCGCCAGGCTAAGCAGTCTGCTCGCATTCACTCAGTAGCTTTGTTCCCTGAACACTTTCCATACAGCTTTGGAGGAGGAGAATAAAAATGGTGGCCTCCCAATCTCCAGTCCATGGGAGCTGAGAGCTGGGGACCCCACACCTCAGTGCGCCCTCAGAGAAAAGCAGTCAATCCCTCCCATCTCCCTGGTCTCTGACTGGACTCTTTGTTCATCTCGCTTGTAACCGACTGTTTCTGTCTCTGGTGCATGGTGCCATTTAAAGTCTCCAAACCCAGCAGATTCCTGCAGCACACTCCCGTGCCACTCCACCCAGAGGAGGAAGGTGAGTCTCCCTGGATCTGCTGCTTGTGGAGTTCCTGATCAAAGAGCAGTGGCCCGACTCTGACTTGGATCACATTTTAAGGTAATCCTGAGCTGAGAGTCTACTCCTCAGCTTTGTCTTTGTAGCTGGAATACCTGGGAGCTCTGGCACACTCAGACATCCCTGGTCTTTCCGTGATCCTGCAGGTCCTGAGACCACACCACCCCCTGCTTAGTCTCTGGAGTGATGTCCCTCAGTGGAGCTGACTTCTAAAAGTTCTGATTTTGTGCTCATCTGCTCTCTTACTTGCTGGGAGCTAGCCCCTCCCCCTGTGGTCTATCTTCCCATCACTTCAGATTCACTTCACATGTCCTACCTTCCAGAAAGTAGTCAATTTTCTGTTCCTAGAATTGCTGCTCTTCTTCTCTTCTATCTCCTGTTGAGTTTGTAGGTGTTCAGAATGGTTTGATAACTATCTAGCTGAATTCCTGGGACCTGATGATACTTCAGTCTCCTACTCCTCTGCCATCTTGCTTCCTCCCCACAGATATCCTTAATCTTAATCATTTTAGTGTACACTTTGGAATATGTAACTTGCTCTTTCTCTTGTGGCTTCAAAGGGAGAAAATAACAAAAATGCCTGTCCTTTTAATTCCTTTAAATATACATTGCAGAACTTCATACCATCCAAGTGTTCTGTGTTTGAGGCTGTGTGTTTGTGTGTGTGCGTGTGTGTATAACTATATATATAGATATTGGTATTGAAAACTTCTTTTTAGGTCAAAGAAATTAAATAACTTATAAAAGAATATTGCTGCACATTAGGTTTATATGTGTTCTTATATGTAAGTACACATAAATATAAAGGAAAATATTTGTTAAGGATATTTGGTTTCACTTGTTGCATAAAGTGGTTGCTTATTCTAAAACAAGGTAGCAAGAAGATATTACTCTGTTGTATGGTGACCAACATAACACAATAAAAAGAAAAAAAGAAAAAACATGTCACTCTGATGTAGCTGGAAAGCCAATCAGATTTCTCTGGAAGAGCTAAGTCATGGCCAGGGTGCTTAGAGTACATAATGTTGATCCTTGAGTACCATAGGTCCTCTGTAAATATTTGTTGAATAGATGGATGCTATATCTGCCATGGGATTTACTTTGCTTCAATCATGTAACTTTCAAATTAAAAAACATGGCTGATAAATTTAGCTACACTTTTCAGACTTTCATATCAAGGTGAGAGACTTATGCATTTCATTAAGGCTTTCGGAGTTCTTGTATATCGTTTTCCCTTGAGAGTTCTGAATCAATATCCATCTTTAACCTTAGGTGATCAAATATATTTAAAAATGAATACCACATATCTGACACAAATCATGCTACTCAATTATTCCTTAATTCTAAAATAATTTTATGATGATGCATTTGGAAGTTACCTAATGAATTCACTGAGATAGAATATGTTTTGTTTTTACCATACTTAATGTTTTGGATAAATCTACTTAAGTAAGGGAGTTTTTGTGGACAACCTTAGCAGAGGTGTTAATCATAAAAAAAATAATAGAGCCAAGGTTGAATTTTTTATGTGAAATTTGGAAAATTCCCACCATGTCAAGATACCAAGGCCATATGTCCAGAACTAGATTATAAATTATATTCCTTTTATCATTTTGTAAGACGGTAAAATATGTAGGTACCCAATCAGCTGAGTGCCTTTTGGGGCAAGTGCAGTGGAAGAGTACGTGGGCTTTAGTGTCGGAGCTGTGTTCACATTCTGGCTTTCTTACTTCCAGGTTGGTTGACTGTAGCAGATGCTGTGATGTGTTGCTCAGATCTCTATTTGGGACTGAAAAATTTATTTCCCTCAGCTGTTGCTAGTGCTGTAGGGTATGTCTAACTGGTTTTCATGGGAGTGTAAAATTCTTGCCCACTCATCCCAACTTGGGACACCTCTTTTTTTTTTTCTAAAGATTTTATTTATTTATTTGACAGACAGAGAGATCACAGGTAGGCAGAGAGGCAGGCAGAGAGAGAGGGGAAGCAGGCTCCCTGCTGAGCGGAGAGGCCGATGTAGGGCTCAATCCCAGGACTCTGAGGTCATGGCCTGATACAAAGGCAGGGGCTTTAACCCACTGAGCCACCCAGGTTCCCCCCCAACTTGGGACAACTCTTAAAGGGCCATTATATCTCTAGAACTCCCCATGAGATCAGTTGAGACCTCACTGAGACTGTATTGAAGCCCAACTCCTCCTTCTGCCCAATCCTGCTTTCTTTCCTTCTCCAGGTATTGATCGTGAGAATATTCTTTTCAAATTCCCTGAACACAAACCTCTGTCTCAGAGTCTGCTTTCTGGGAACCAATGTGCAACAGTGATCTTTTTTGTTACTCAATTTCTTTGACTCTAAAAGAAGTTTCCTATAACAATGCCTATCTCATTGAAGATTGTTATCAGAACTAAATTAGATAATGACCTTAGCACAATGTCTGACACAGGATAAATGCTCAATCTGTTAAATTCCTTTCTGTTCTCCAGCTAGTTTTCTTTCTTGTTGGTTGTTAAGTCATTTTTTCCCAGACTACTCACCTTGTGCAACCATGGATAAGTTGGAAAATCTTAGATTGAGAGAATGTGAAAACTTTCATTTGGTTTGCCCAGCCTCAGGCAAAACGATCTGATTCTGGGACTACTTATGAAGAAAGATGCTTTACAAATTATTACCACATTCCTGAGTAGGCCACGCTAAGGTTCCCAATGGCTACTTCCGTACTATTTTTCTCTGACTACCAAGAAAATGGATGATAAACACTTTTTAAGTTAATGGTTACATGATTTATTGATTGATATGTCATATTTTTAAAAAAAATTATTTTAATTCTAGTATAGTTAGTATATAGTATAATATGAGTTTTAGGTGTACAATATAGTGATTCAACAATTCCTTATATCACCCAGTGCTAATCATGACAAATGCACTCCTTTATGTTTGTTTTTAACTGTTTCATGTATTCGGGTGCTCCCCTATTGGGTGCATATATATTTATAATTGTTATATCTTTTTTTTAGATTGTCCCCCTTATTATGTAGTGTCCTTTGTCTCTTTTTACAGACTTTTGTTTTAAAGTCTATTTTGTCCAATGTAAGTGTTGCTACTCTGGCTTCCTTTCTTTCTCCTGCCTTCTTTCCTTCCTTCCTTCCTTCCTTTCTTTCCTACTTTCTTTCTTTTAAAGATTTATTTATTTACTTTAGAGAGATTGTGCACACTCATTGAAAGAGCACGAGTAGGAGGGGGCAGAGGGTGAGAATCCCAAGCCGACTCCCCACTGAGCATGGAGCCCGACTAGGGGCTTGATCTCATGACCCATGAGATTATGACCTGAGTTGAAACCAAGAGTTTGGAGAGTAACTGAGTAACTGACCAAGCCACCCAGGCACCCTTCTGGCTTTCTTTTGATATCTGTTTGCATGACAAATGTTTTCTCATCCCCTCACTTTCAATCTGCAGATGTCTTTAGGTCTGAAATGAGTCTCTTGTAGGCAGCATATAGATGGGTCTTGTTTTTTTATCCTTTCTGACACGATATGTCTTTTGATTAGAATATTTAGTCCATTGACATTCAAAGTAATTCTTAATATATATGTATTTATTGCTATTTTTTTACTTGTTTTGTCTTTGTTTATGCTGTTTTTCTCTGATCCTTTCTTCTCTTGCTCTCTTTCATAGTTTGCTGGTTTTCTTTAGTTATATACTTGGATTCCTTACTTTTCATTTTTTGCATCTCTATTACTGTTTTTTGATTTGTATTACCATTAGGTTTATATATAACATCTTTTGCTTATAATAGTCTATGTTAAGGTGATGGTTGCTTAATTTTGATCTCATTCTTTACTCCTCTCCCCTCCACCTTTCAGATATTTGGTATCATATTTTACATCCTTTTATTTTGTGCTTTTCTTGATTGATTTTTACAGATATATATTAATTTTTTTGGCTTTTGTTTTTCTTTTTTTTTGGTCTTACTTATGGTTTTTGTTTTCCATTCACAGAGTCCCCCTTAACACTTCTTGTAGTGGTCGTTTAGTGGTCATGAATTCTTTTAACTTTTGTTTGGGAAATTCTTTATCTCCCTTTCTATCCTGAATGATAACCTTGTTGGATAAGAGTATTCTTGGCTGCAGATTTTTCCCTTTTAGCACTTTGAATACATCATGCCACTTTCTTCTGGACTGGAAAGTTTCTGCTGACAAATGAGCTGATAGACTTACAGGGTTTCCTTTGTATTTAATGGTCTCTTTTCTCTTGCAACCTTTAACATTCTTTCTTTATCACTATTTTTTGCCATTTCCATTACTGTGTGTCTTAGTGTGGACCTCCTTGTGTTGAATTTATTAGGGGAATCTCTGTGCCTCCTGAATCTGGATCAGTGTTTTCCTTCCCAGATTCAGGAAGTTTTCAGCTCTTATTTCTTCAAATACATTTTCTACCTCCTTTTCTCTCTCTTCTGGGATTCTGTATAATGTGAATATTATTATGCTTGATGAAGTCACTGAGCTCTCTAAGTCTGTTCTCATTATGCAGTATTTGTTTGTCTTTCACCTTCTCAGCTTGATTTTCTAAAGTCCGATGAGTATCTTTATGATCATTACTTTAAATTCTCTATAAGGCCCATTACTTATTTCTGTTTCACTTAGATCTCCTGCTATGATTTTGTCCTGTTCTTTCATTTGATACATATTTCTCTATCTCCTCATTTTGTCTACCTCTCTGTGTCTATTTCTCCGTGTTAGGAAATGCAGGTATGTCATCTGCTCTTGAAAGTAGTGGCTTTATGAAGAAGAGGTCCTGTAATGCCCTGCAGTGCAGTGTCTACTGTTTATCAGAAGCTGACACTTCAGGGGAGTTTCCTATGTGTGTTGTTTGCATCCTGCTGTTGTGTCTGAGTCACTATTTCTTTCAGTCCAGATGCCTGCATTGTCTCTCTGCCTGTTCGGGTTGTGCTTGCTTTCTGTGGTGTTGAGACCCATGCAGGCCAGCTCTGAAGGGGCATGACTTCAGGGGAGCTCAGAGGTGGGGCAGTGGTGTTAGCAAAATTTGCACTAAGCCACTAGTACTAGACTAGATCCCCCCCAAGCGTGGTTGCTCCTGCAGGCAAGGCATGCAGCGCCTGTGGGGATGTGGTATCCGTGCCTGTGAGAGCTGGGCAGGGCCACACACTGAGTTAAGAAAATTTGTTCTGTGCGGCAGGGCCGAGACCAGCAGGCTTGGAGTGGGTGAGTCCTCAGGAGAGCTCCTGGGTGGGGTACCCTGCTAGCAGGTTAGGAAGCAAGTGTCGGTGCAGTGCCACCTCTCACAGGTGGATCTGTGTTTATGCTGGGGCACAAGGGTGGGAAATGGCACATGCCAGCTTCTTTGTTCCCAGAGAAGTCCCCCAACATGCTCAGAAATCCATGTAAACAGATCTCCCTCCCATTTGCCTCCAGCATTGTGCAAACTGTCACTTCTGTGTTGCCTTTCCTGGGTGGTTGTCACTTTAAGGGGAGGGACCCAGCTATTCCTCACCCTCTTGCCCTTGCTGAGTCAGCTGACTTTTAAAGCTCCAGGCTCCAAGACCTGTTGCTTATACAGACTTACAGAATTCAGCCTCTCTGGTTTTCAAGACCAGACATTTTGGGGGTTCATCTTCCCAGTGTGGGCTCCCTGATATTTTCCCCACTTTGTGCCCATAGCTCCCTTTCTCCTACAGGGAGCTCCAAACCACCGTTTCTGCCATTCCTAACCTCTCAGATATGGCTTCTCTCCATTTAGTTGCAGAGTTTTTTCTGCCAGTCTTTGGATCCCTCTCCAGTTTATTTACATGGATGTGAGTGCTATCTAGTTGTAAATGGGGGAAGCTTAGGATCCTCCTACTCTGCCATCTTCCCAAGCTCCTCTCATGTTTGATTTTATTTTATTTTATTTTAAAGATTTTATTTATTTATCTGACAAAGAGGAGAGAGGTCACAAGTAGGCAGAGAGGCAGGCAGAGAGAAGGGAAAGCAGGCTCCCCGCCGAGCAGAGAGCCCGATGCGGGACTCGATCCCAGGATCCTGGGATCATGACCTGAGCTGAAGGCAGAGGCTTTAACCCACTGAGCCACTCAGGTGCCCCTCATGTTTGATTTTAAATAGTCAACTTGAGAAAACATGATCATGCTTCGAGAGTTAGGGTTTTTTAAGATTTTTACTCATTTCTCCTCAAAAATATCAAACAGCAAGAACATACTAAAGTGCTTCACCATGTAACCAATTAGATCATATGATATGTAAAGCCAACAGTGTCGTGTATATGATATAGTACTAATTAAAAATGGAAAGTCTGCATTCTGCATATGACTAAATGGGTTTAACCCAGATAAGGACTGTAGGAGTGATTGGTTATTCACTTTGATAAATATTTATTAGGAATATTTCCACGTTAGGCTTGGGAAATGTGGAGATGGATAAGACATAATCCTCTGCTTTAAAAACAAAACAAAACAAAAACAAAAACCTCATCCTTTAGTCCTTGGAGGTGCTGGCTCTATGGGATTCTTTATTAATGGGAAGGGGGGTTCAGAAATAAAATGTCAGGTGATTTTTTTTTTCAATAATAGAAATCTATGTAATGGTGAGAGTGTAGCTAATATAAATTGTTCACTGTCCCACAGTATCCATTCTATCCTTCCTTTTAATAATAAACAAGTTCCCCCACAACTTTAACTGGGCATATGTCCATCTAGATAGGAATACATTTCCCAGCCTCCTCTGCTGTTAGATGTGGCCCCAGGACTGCATTCCAGCTGATGTATATAAACAATAGTGCTGTATGTGGTTTCTGGGTCACAGCTTAAATGGAAGCTTCTTTCTTTATTTTTTTAAAGATTTATCTATTTATTTGACAGAGAGAGACAGCAAGAGAGGGAACACAAGCAGAGGGAGTGGGAGAAGGGGAGGCAGGCTTCCAGCTGAGCAGGGAGCCTGACGTGTGGTTCGATCCCAGGACCCTGGGATCATGACCCAAGCTGAAGGCAGCCACTTAACGACTGAGCCACCCAGGCACCCCAAATGGAAGCTTCTTTAAAAGAAAGCTCTTTGCCACCACTGTCTTTCCTCTACACAGCTGGCTGGAAGATGAACCATCCAAAAACGGAATCTATACTTTGAGAATGTACAGGTACCTATGAGCTACTGCTTCTGGAATATTACATAAGAGGTTTTGTTTTTAATCTTATTTGAGCCCCTGTATTTTAAGTTCTCTTTGTTATAGAAAGTTAGTCTTTACCCTAATACATGTATTATCTCATTTAATCCTTATAATTATTATGTGAGGTATTTTTTAATATCCTCATTTATAGATGAAGAAACTGACTCAGAGATTAATTCACTGAAGCAAGTGGCAAAACTAGAATTCATGTCCAGATAATCTGTATTCAAGTCTAATTCTTTTTTCCAAATGGATTTGGTTACAGGAGAAAGCCAAAACATTTTTAGTAGAGAAAATAAAAGGCCATGGAGGCATTGTCCTAAAGTTCATAAAATCGAGTAAGAATAGTGTGAACTGGTCTTGCTTATCAAACCTTGCCGTTAAGAACTGGGGACTTCTGTGAAGATTGAAACCAGAATTAGTTTTGATAAAAAGAGGAATTGTTCTGTTTTGCAAAGAAAGTCAGCTAAGGTTGAAGAAGTAAAACTGAAATTATAAATTAGCTGAAGGTGGTTTAGGTTGTTCATTCATGATATACTCCAATTAGGGAAGTTTTGTATGTGTTTGGGTACATCCTTTACTTGTTTTAAAGTTTTAAAGAAGAACCCTGCCTTCCTACAAAGTTCTCCTTAGGGCCTCCCTCTGCCAGAAATCTCAGATGGACTGGCTGGCACCGCATGCCGTTCCTTAAATTCTCCTGCTGGCGCTAGCACAGCACACCAAGCTATGAGCGGCTTCGCTGCCAGCAATATCAACGAGGAAGAAACAGACCATATGCTAAGATGTGACCTCAGTAAATGTCCTTAAATTCACAGTGATGAACAAGCAGGTGCTTAATAACCACATTTTAAAATTATGTCACAGTTTTAGGTTTGGAAGAGCATCACCCCATCCTGTATTCATAACCAGAAGACTGTAGATTGTCTTTGAGTTGGTTGCTTTTGGAAGTTTCCTTTTGTGAGGACTCTCAGCCTTAAGGTATGACATAAGTTAGTTTTTTGTCTTTGAAAGGGGCCATCTTCCCTTATGTGTGGCCTCAAGTGATCTGTCTCATTTCCTTTTCTTCCAGCAAGTGTGTTTTGGTACGGTAAAGTGTGAGAAACACTGGTTGACTCCTTGTAAACTGGGCCCTTTTCCCTCATCTTCTTAACTCTTCTGCATCTTCTACACTCCACTTGAAACTGCTTTCTTGAACGGCATTAGTGGCTTTCTTGTGTGTCTAATCCAAAGACCTATTTTCTGGCTTTAGTCCACAGGAGCAATTGACATTACTGAAAACATTTTCCTTTTATTCTTTATGTCCTTATAGTTATATGTACTGATGGCTCTCCCCTAAGACTTCCTGGCCTGTTCCAGTTACTAGGCACCTAGAACTCTAACCTAATTCTCCTCCTTACTCACACTCTTTTTTTTTTTTTTTCCTTAGCTAGCATTTTCCAATGTCATGCAATATCTCAATTCAACTGGGAAATGTATTGAACAATTACTCTATACCCTGTACTATGCTTGGCTCTGAGAATATAGACATAAGTAAAACTCAATCCGTGCACTTAAGGAGCGCAAGGTCTAGTGGTCTGAGAGACTACAGATCATCAATTATAATTCAGGATAATAAGTGTTTCCAGGGGTGCACTGTGGATGGTAAGACAGAAAGAAGAGGTGAGGGCAGTATGCCTAGAGGAAGACTTAAAGATTCATCACTCCAGGCAGGTATAGAATTGAATGAGGATGTTCCAGCAAAGAGAAGAGCCTGGTTGAAAGATAAGAGTTGTGAGGGATCAGGGTGCACTCTGGGACCTGTAAATAATTTGTTTTATCATTTGAGGGAACGGTGAACATGAGGCTGAACAGGTAAGCTAAGGGTGCATCAGGAAGAACCTTACATGCCTTGTTAAGGAGCTGGTCTTTATTCTAAAATGGCATTAGGGAGTTATAAACAGCAGAGGAAAACGAGTGATAGATTTGTGTTTTGGAAATACTATCATGGTAGTGGTGATTAAGTTGGTGATCCTAAAGCCAGGGAACCAATTAAGAGGCCCTCACAAAATCTAGGTGAGGATTGGTGAGCCCCTGAACCAAGCCTGGCCAGAGTGGTTGAAAGGAAGAGAGTTATGTCTGTGATAGTGTTGACAGCAGTCAGTGGCTGATTAGGTGTGGGTGGTGGGGAGGTTGGGGCACTCCTAGAATATAGGTAGATTTCTGGATTAAGTGAATATGTTATGTGCATTTATCTGAGATAGGGACTTAAGGAGGAAAACCAGGTTGGGGTGGGGTGGCAGGACAGGGGACAGGAATGAAGAGTTCAGTTCTGGGCCTACTCAAGTGGAGATGCCCAGTAGATAGATGAACATAGGGATGAACAGGCTTGCTCAGAGAGGTCTGGGCCTTGCCATCCTCACTAAGGCTCTTCTTTTGAGACACCCTGAGACATGGATTGGGCTTTTATATGGAGGAGTGACTGTGGAACAAATTAAAATAACACCTGGACCCATTTATAAATCCTGTCCTCCTAAAAACTCTGTCATTCAACATCTCTTTCCTCACCGTCCCCCCCCTCCCCATCTCTTCTCTCCAGCAACACTGAAGGAGAAGTTGTGGGCAACACTGAAGGAGAAGTCTGGGATTAGGACATGGACATCTCCCTCAAAGATGTCCATGTCCTAATCCCAGAAACCTCTGAATATGCTACCTTACATGGCAAAAAAGAATTTGCTGATGTGATTAAATTAAGGATTTTGAGATGGGGAGATTATTCTGCATTACCTGAGTGGCCTAATGCAATCACAAGGATCCTTAAAAGAAGGAGGTGGGAGGGACAGAGTCAGAAGAGATAAGATGAAGGCAGCAGTGGTAAGATGATGCAAGGCCATAGGCCAAGGAATTCAAGTGGTGTCTTAAAGCTAGGAAAGGGAAGGGAATGGATTCTCCACTAGAGTCTCCAGAAGGAACCGGACCTCACTACACCTTGACTTCAGGCCTCACAGCATTTGGTCTTTGGACCTCTAGAACAGAAGGATAATAAATGTGTGTTGTTTTAAGCCATCAGATTTGTAGCTATCTGTTATGGCAGCAATAGGAAACTAGCACAGAAGTATAGCAAGAATTGAAGCTGGAGGGCACCACGATGGCCGTCGATGTTGGCACAACTGAAACCTTAAACCTGCCTCATAGTGCTAGACTACGACAGCTTAAAATGCCCCAGAGCCCAAGTTTAATATTTCTTGGTTGGATACCAGTAACCAGTGCAGCGCTTTCCCCAAGCAATTATATTTATTGTTATCTCTTTTGCTAAACCAGTGGTTTCCAGACAAGAGGTACTGGGAGGTGATCGCTAGGCCCCACCCTCAGAGCTTGAGATTCTGTAGGTGTCAGGTAGGACCTTTCTAATAAGTTGCCAGTTGATGCTGTTGATCTGGGGACCACAACTTTGAAAACTACTATAATGTGTGTGTGTGTGTAAATCTCCTGTATACTCACTATAAGAGTTGCTGAATGAGTCCTCTCTCTTCTTTATTGGATTGTCAATTCTCTTAGCTCTCATTCTTCTTTCTATCCTCAGAGTTTAGCAATGTGCCTGACCAAGTAGACATTTCATGAATGCTTATTGATTCCTTGTGTAGTCCTGTCCCATTTCTGTTAAGGACCCATCTCCTTTAAGCAAAAGATTCAATTGCACAAAGCCTTCTTTGAGTGCAGAATTTTTTTTTTAAAACCCCAGCAAATTTCATTGAGATATAAGCAGTTGAACACTATTTCCAATGAATTGTGCATGGTCCACTCTGTGTGTGTATGTGTGGCTTCTTTTTTTTTTTTTTATATGCCTGGAAGACTAAGTTAATTATCCTTTGGTTGTTGGCAACTTCTCAATAAGAGACCTGTCAGATGCAATACTATCACAAGGCATTTGGTGACATAAAGAAGAGCAAAATTATGTAAGAAGAATAAACATTTTTCCCCCACTGGGGGCAGGAAAGGGGTGAGACGAAAACCACATTAGTAGTTGAAAATGCTCTTTTTCATGAGAGCTTTCAGGGAAAACAGTGTTGCTTTATACCAGTTAACACTAGGTTCCCAGACGTGATGCAGTTTTGTTTCAACTCAGCCTTTCCCTGAGAGCTCAAAGCTTGACTCTGCCCCCACAACCATTTCCTAGCCTGATGTGACTCCTCAGTTGAGTTTTGAAGAGAAGAGGCTCTCAAAGCAGGTTTTTAAATCTTTCATAATGTGCTTAGAATTCTTGTGTTAAGGTGTCTAGAGACCTTCATGTACCATATTCTTCAAATATTCTTTCTAGTTAGCTGTCTTGAAAGTTATAATTGGCCATTAGAGTATGAACATGATATCCTATAAAGTCATAAAGTATAGTGACAGTTTTCTTTTGTTGTGCAATCTGTAGTGATTTATCCTTTAGAATAAGGCTGCATGGTTATAATGCACATGTTTATATGTGAACAAATTGTGCCCATCTGACTTTGCCCCCATTGAACCCAATGCATCTTCAGAACCCTTCTCAACACATTACATTATATGGCTGGTAGTGTGGACTCTGGAGTTAGAGCTGGGTTTGAATATACACTACTCTAGTTACTAGAGATCAGGCCTTGGACAAGGTATCAGTCTCTATGCCTTAGTGTTAGTAAAGAGGAGAAATAATAGTACCTTTCTCACAGAGCCCTAATGAGTTTAATGAGAAGATGCACACACATTCCTTAGCACAGGGCAAAGCACAAAGAGCTCTATAATGTTCCTTATTGTTCTCAGTATTATCAATAGCTATTAAAAATGGGCAAAGGATGGAATTATCCTCCCCCATTGTGCTTAGATCATATCTGGGCAGTCTTTATTTGTAGGTCTCAAAGTTACTTAACTAACCATGCTCTATCTTTTTTGGCATGGCAGCACACACGACAACTGGGGTACAGCCCTTTGACTCTAAGCCTAGTTTTTCCCGCAACCTCTTTTCTCCTCCAAACCATCCTGCTCAAATGGTGGTTCAGATATCGAGAAAGCTGTCATGTTCTCTTAACTCTTAGAGGACCTAGATTAGAAGTGAGTCTCATAGGACTTACCACCTGATCCTGTCTCTCACTAGGGTTTAAAGTTATTGAATGCAGTAGTTGCTATTCCATTCAACGTCCCAAGCATATCTTAAACCCATCCATTTCTCTCCATCTGCATGCTGCTACCCTTCTACTTCAACACCCCATTATCTCTTGCCTGAATTTCTGAAATATCCTCCTACATGGGCTTTCTCGTCCACTTTTGCCTCCCTGCCAACCAGTCTCCATCTTGGCCAGTCTGATATTTTAAAAATGCAATCCTGACCATGATCCCTGATTAAAATTCTTCAATGCTTTTGTAGGCTTTTATAATAAAATATAAAAGCAAGAACCAGGCCTACATGGCCCTTTTTAAATTTGTCTCTGCTTATTTCTCTGTCCCTATCTCATATCCTTCTCCTCCTCCCTCTCTGCATCACAGCTAAACTGACATCTTTCAGATCCTCAATGAGCCAGCCTCTTTCCTTTCTCAGGGTCTTTGAACATTCTATTCCTTTTGCCTAAATGCTATTCCCCCAAACTCTTAATCTGCATGATTTTGGTTTTCCCAATAGGCTTCAGTTCAGATATTCTTTCCTCAGTCTTTATTCATTCCCACTCCTTAGTATGAATTCTATCCCCTCCTGTTATTTTTGCCAGACTACTTGTATTTTTTCTCCACAGAGCTTAGCACAGTTTATAATTCTACACATAAATCTACACTGACTAGTTCAGTATTTCTCTCCTCTTTTATGTGGTGTGATGCTTGTGTGTTTCATCAGTCTCCTAGCCCAGGAAAAATCTTAAGCAGGTTTTGGTTATCTTTACAAATATAAGAGTAAGACCCTTCCCTCCTTTAACATCATACTGACATGACAGATTATAAGAGCCTCACCCTCCTTTTGCAGGTGGGTACTTACTATGTCCTGGTATTTTGCAATAGAGTGCTTGTCCTCATGGGGTAAGCTGGATAAGGAATGAACTAAGTCCAGGGAGAGGACTGTTGCTTGAGCGGGGGAGTTGCTTGAAATATTGTCAGAGTTGGTAAAACTTTGGCTTTGCCATGGCTTAATGCAATAAAAATTAACTTCTTCTCAAGCAAGAACCCAGTGCAGATGTTTCTGGTCAGAATGACCGCCTTAGGTAGCTCTCTTCCATGTAGGGACCCAGGGATCCAGGCCCCTTCCATCTTTTGGCTCAACCATGCCCTAGGGCCTTGGAACCTATCATTTATATCTGGCAACACAGGAAAGAGGGAGAATGGAGGATTGCATTGGAAATATTTATGAATAGGATAGGAAGTGGTGTATATCACTTTCTCCCACATCCCATTGGCCAGAATTCACTGTTTTGTGATATGATTTCATCTAACTGCAAAGGAGGGTGGGAAATAGAACCTAACGATATGCCGAGGAAGAAAAGGCAAGCGTGGAGTTTGGATGACTGGAGAAAGGATGGCTGATATGGGCCCTGGTATGGATGGCAGGTGGTGTTGGCAAATGGACCCTTGGCTACCATCTGGTTCCAGGGTGTCCACAAATTCTCCTCACTATGGCCTGTGGTTGTCAGTTTGTTTTTCACTGATGGCCCCTTCACGTCTCATTGTCCCTCCTATCCCCACTAGACTCTGTGGCAATTCCCTTGCCTTCCATTTTTCTTCACCCTTTCAGCTCAGAGGAATCTTTTGTTCCTTATTGGGGTATCTGTGTGGGGTGAAGTTCATGCTAACGTTTGCTCTAGTGTCATTTTTATTCCTGTAAGTATAGGAAGTCTCCCCTTTTTTTCTCTGTCTCCTGCTTATAAAATCTCTACCCTGAGGCAATGAGCATAGCCTAGCTACTTGAGTGGGAACAGGGAGAGAAAAAAGTAACTATTGGGAAAAAAATAACATTGGTTAGTATTTCAAAAATACTGTCCTACAACAAATACAAGCTCAGTGAGAGTAGAGACTGTGTCTGTATCTATACCACAGTGTCTCTAGAATCTAGTAAAGAGATAAGAGCATGAATGTTGTAAGAAGCAGCATTACTCACAGATAACCCCTTGCATCCTGATTCTTCCACACCTTCCAAAGCTTCTCAAAGGCATATGAGTGGTGCTCTTGTGGCCTCCACAGGGAGACCAGAGAGAGCTATATTGATGGTGCCCTGGACTCTGCAAGTTTGACCTTGTCTTATACTTTTATACACATACACATATTCCCATATACACTCAGAGTGAAAAATAATCCAAGAAAACAGGACAGGGAACAATAATAAAGGGAAGAGGAATAAAAACACCCAGTGCCTGGCACATAGGAACTCTATAAATGTTTACTGAATGAGAGAAAGGAAGAAATTCCCAGTTTCCCCTATTCAGAGACTGAAATGGGCAATTCATGAACATGCATTGAATTCCAACATTTTTTCCTTAAAAGTTTACTAAAGAGAGCTATGCTGTAGGCTGGTCATAATGTCACTCTTGTCCCTTAGTAACAGACTAGGTTTGTTTTTCTAGCTGATGTGACTTAAGGATTGTGTGAGCGCTGTTGGATCCTGGGGGAGAGCTAACTCTCATGGCAGGGAGAGGCAGGACCAGGAGGCATTGAGGTTCCCATCCAACACTAAGGAAAGTGGTGTGGCTTGAGATGGATTTTTTTTTTTAATTTTTTTATTTTAGAAAGAGATAGAGATCATGAGGGGGGGAGGGGTAAAGGGAGAGGCAGAATCCCAAGCTGACTCTGTGCCAAGCACAGAGCCTGAAGCAGGGCTCCATCCCAGGACTCTGAGATCATGACCTGAGCCAAAATCAGAGTTGGATACCAAACTGACTGAGCTACCCAGGTATCCTGTGGGATGGGCTCTTTATCATTAGTTCTTCTAATGGTATTTTTGGAGAGGGAAGAATTCAATGAAAACTTTTTTCTTTTTTTCTTTTTGAACCCTCTCATCAATATTTGTGGCAAACACTAGAGGCTGGCACTGCCAACTCTCCCATAAATCCCCTTCTTTCTGGCCTATGTCTATCATATGGTCTGAAAAAAAATATGCCATTCCCAAACTCCCTTGCAGCCAAAGAGGCCATCTAACACAATTCTGGATCAGGGGACATAAGTTAGCCCTTACTTTCCCTTCTTTTCTACCCTGAATGGACAAGATTGCAGCAGCTGTAGCTACCATTTGTTACCATGAGGGAGAGGTCAAGAGACCCACGGAGATGTTGGCCCTGACATTGTTGAGCCACTGAACCAATGCAAGCAGACACCTGTCCTTGGGCTTTCTTTAGGTGGGGAAAAATGAACCTTTCTTTGTCTACAATACTGAAATGAAGAATTGTGTCACTTGCAGCCTAAAATATCCCTTGTTGACAGCTCTTCTTTCTTTTCTTTTGTTTTTATCCAGATGAAAGTAAATAAACCAGCTATATTTAATAAATATGAAAAAATTACACAGAATATTAAAACAAGATTTTAAAACATGGAATTGTAGAGTGGGCAAAACAATTTGGAAAAGAACACAGTTGGAGGGCTCTCACTGCCTGATATTAAGACTTATTTGAAAAGCAAAGAATTTATAAAGTCTTTACAAATCAAGATAGTACATTATTGGCAAAAGGATAAACATGTAAATCAATGGAACACAATACAGCATCCAGAAAAGATGGAACTGCAAAATATTCATTTTTGCAGAACATTTCCCAACAGAGGAAATATTCAACAATTCCAAATACCTCTTCTGTTTACAGTTTGAAGTCAGCTCAATTCCCAGTGACTTAGCCTAAGATAAATTGTAATAATAATGTATATGTTTAAAACTAAATTCTTTCCTTGACTAGACTACACTTTTTTGGTTTCAGGTCTTTTTTTCCATATTTTTTATTAATATATAATGTATTATTTGCCCCAGGGGTACAAGTCTGTGAATCATCAGGCTTACACATTTCACAGCACTCACCATAGCACATACCCTCCCCAATGTCCATATCCAGCCACCCTATCCCTCCCTCCCTCCCCCTAGCAACCCTCAGTTTGTTTTGTGAGATTAAGAGTCTCTTATGGTTTGTCTCCCTCCTGATCCTGTCTTGTTTCATCTTTTCCTTTGATTTCAGATTGTCTTCCTATCCTCCCTGGTCCCCCTGAAGTTTTAGGAAAACTCCTTTGCCTATGGCTTACTCCAATAAGCCAGTCAGGGCACTGTCCCTTCCATTCTTAAAAGTATACCTGGTAGATGGTGAGAATACCTTTTTCTGGGTTTCTTGTCTTTGGGCCTAAGCACTAAGAATTACAACTTTATGTGATTAGTGCTCTTTATATCTGTATCTCTCTGATACAGCGAATCCCTCAGCCTTGTTATAGATTTGATTTAAAGCAGGGAATGGAGATGGGGTAAACAAATAACTATAAATGACAGCCATATCAGTTATTATAAAATTATTTCTCTGCTATAAAGATGTATTTCAAAATCAAAACCATGATGAGATACCACCTCACACTTGTCAGAGGGCTAAAATTAACAACACAAGGAACAACAGGTGTGTTCACAAGGATGTGGAGAAAGGGAATCCTCTTGCACTGTTGGTGGGAATGCAAACTGGTGCAACCAGTCTAGAAAACAATATGGAGGTTCCTGAAAAAATTAAAAATAGAACTACCCTACAATCTAACAATTGCCCTACAGGTATTTACCCAAAGGATATAAAAATACAGTTTTGAAGGGGTATGATGTTAATAGCAGCATTATCTACAATAGCCAAACTATGGAGATAGCCCAAATGTCCATTGACTGATGAATGGATAAAGAAGATGTGATACACACACACACATGAATATTACTCAGCCATCAAAAAGAATGAAGTCTTGCCATTTGCAATGACATGGATGGAGCTAGAGTGTATTTTGCTAAGTGAAATAAGTCAGAGAAAGATAAATACAACGTGATTTCACTTGTATGTGAAATTTAAGAAAGAAAATAGATGAACAAATGGGAAGGGAGAAAAGTAAAAAACAAGAGGGAAACACGCCGTAAAAGACTCTTGACGATAGAGAACAAGCTGAAGTTTGATGGAGGGAGGTGGGTGGGGGATGGGTTAGATGGGGGATGGGTATTAAAGAGGGCACTTGTTGTGATGAGCATTAGGTGTTGTATGTAAGTGATGAATCACTGAATTCTACTCCAGAAACCAATATTGTACTGGATGTTAACTAAGTAAAATTTAAATTAGACAATATATATATTTCACTAGTTCTAGTAAATTCAAAATATTCTAGCATATGGAAGGCTGATCATTTATTTACCTGATCCCTTATGAATGAGCATTTCAATTTTTCCAGGGTTTTTTTTAGATTTATTTGAGAGAGAGAGAGAGAGTGAGCACGAGTCGGGGGAAGGGCAGAGGGAGAAAATCTCAAGCAGACTCCCTGCTGAGTGTGAAACCCAATTTGGGGCTCCATCTCAAAACCCATGAGATTCTGACCTGAGCTGAAAACAAGAGTCGGACACTTAACTGACTGAGCCACCCAAGCACCCTTCCAATTTTTTTCTTTATCAACGATGTTGTGACAATGAACATATATTTAGTTTTGTATTCATGTGCAAAATTTCATCAGGACAAATTTTTATATGTAAAATTGCTGGTTCAAATAGTATGCACATTTACAATGCTGATGGGTATTGTCTAGGGTCATTTTAAACTGGAAATTAATATAACAATCACCTTTCACTAAAGGAAGCTTGTATTTCAGTTATAATTTTAGAATAACACACTTGTATTTTACACATACATACAAATCTGCTCTCTGTAAGGAAAAATTTTTAGGTATCCAACCTATATAATTATTTTTGCATTCCCAGCTTTCATTTTAATGATCTCTGATGAATGCATATGGAGTGAATTCATGGATCGTTAGCAGCGATATGCCTTTTTTGTTAATTTTAGGCGATTTAATGGTCACAGATGGATCCCTCATTTACACATTTCTCCTTTTTGTAGACAAGAGTCCCAGTATCTACAAATTTAAGGATATAGTTAGTTGTACACTAAACTCTGAATTAAATCATTCTTTGGGTTTTGTTTTGAATCACACACTAAAATCACAATACATTGGAGCCATGAGGGATCTTATAGATCTGTAACTGGCATGGCCCAACTTAGAGATTGGGATGCAGATCAGGCAGCACTCAGGTGGTTTCCCAAAGTTGAATGTGTGAGCTCTCACAGGCCCAGTGAACAGGAAATACCATATCCTTCCCTGGAAGACCCTTCCCCAGATATGCCAGGGGCCTCATGGTCACTTCCATTTCTGCTTCTGGAGTCTCAGTGGAGATGTCCCCTCAAGGCCAGGGGACTCTGCTACCCTACAGGAGGCTGGTGGCTCCCAAGGAACTGCTAGTATAGACTTTTGCTTGGGCCACTGCTCTTCCTTCAAAGGCCAGAGAGAAGATCCCCAGCCCTCAGGAGTAGGTTCCACCAGGAGGAGGCTTCTGGCGAACCTGATCTGGGTGGCCCATCCTTGTCGCTCCTCATGATCCCCCACACAGCCACTTCTCCAGGACTCATGCCTGCTACCTGATTCCTGGGCTGGGGTCAGTCCTTGTGTGCACTGATTCACAACCTCCTTTGGACTTCCTAAGTCTGTGCAGATGCTAGGCTGGTGGCCCTATCTTTTCTCCTTGGTGCTGAGTTTATCTGAGGGGCATAGTGGCCATTCCCTGATTCTGAGCCTTGCTCAGGGCAACCACCCAGTCGACTCCAACTAGTTTTAATTTCTGAGACAAGGTGTTGGCATCTTGATGCCTTCCCACTTTCATCTTTTAGGAGTGTCTTGGGCTCCAAATGCAAATTTGGCTACTTGCTACCAGCAATCTTCAGGCTTCAGACCTCAGTACTTTCTCTCTCCCTCACACATAGATATTAAATTCCATTTTATCCATCCATCCTACTGGAGATCATTTAAGTCTGGTCCCCTCATTTTAAAAATGAGGAAACTGAGGCACAGAGAAGTTACTTACCTAGGGTCACACACCTGGTCGTGATAGACCAGAGATAAGAATTCTTGTCTTCTAAATCATAATTCAGAGATTCAGAGCTCTGTTCTTTCTTTTATTTTTTAATTTTTTAAAAGATTTTATTTATTTCAGAGAGAGTGAGAGAGATAGTGAGAGAGAGATCATGAGAGGCGTAGGGGATTGGGGAGAGGGAGAATCCCTAAGCAGATTCCCCGCTGAGCAGAGAACTCAACGTGGGGCTCGATCCCAGGACCCTGGGATCATGACCTGAGCCAAAGGCAGATGCTTAACTGACTGAGACACCCAGGTGCCCCCAGGATCAGTTATTTCTAATGAGATGTTTCTGTTTTGTGGGGTTTCTCTGGGGAGTTTTGAAATTCTGAGCCACTTACTCTCTGGCATTCTTGGCCACAGTCCACACTGCCCAGCTGAAATATGCTCAGACATGCTACATACCTTTTCATTCACCTAATAGTGATTTCCAGAGTCAAAACCAAACTGCTCATTAAAATCAGCTGCTCTTTCAGAAAACCCACGTCATCATTCCCCTCCATTAGGAGAGAATAATCAAGGGCTAGTGCAGAGCACACTCATTGCCCTAGAATGTAGTTGGCTGCTTCGCTGTGACGCAGTGACTCCAGAAAATACATATGCGGCGGCTCCTCTGGACCCTCTATTGGGTCAAACCTTTTTGAAGTGTTTTTGATTCTGTCTCATTCAAAATATTTGTCACTCGATGGGACAACTTAGGGAAGCAACTGGAAAGCAATTAGGTCAGAAATCATTCTGAAAAGCAGTCTCAATCCACCAAGTCTTGGTTCTTATCTTCCAGTGCTGGAATCCTCATCTGTGGCCTGGAATTCCGGGTATAGGTCCATTCCTCAGGCCGATGGCTAGCTTTGTGGGAATGTGTAGTTCGAGAGTGGACAGGTCATGGTGGGGGGAAGGGAAGGGTAGTAGGAGTGTTCACATTTAGAAGTTCTTTTCCAAGCAATTCTATTTCAAAAATCCCAGAGTTGGGGCACCTGGGTGGCTCAGTCAGTTAAGTGTCTGCCCTCGGCTCACCCAAGCTCCACGTTAGGCTCCCTGCTCAGTGGGGAGCCTGCTTCTCCCATTCCCTCTGCCACTCCCCTTGTTTGTGCTCTCTTGCTCTCTCTGTCAAATAAATACATAAAATCTTTAAAAAGAATAAAGCCCAGAGTTTTGCTCTGTATTGTCAGAATGTGCTTAGTTGACCTACCTAACCTTGGGTCAGACTGCCAGCCAACATTTTGTCAGAATGCCATTCTACAAAGACAGCTTCCAGAATTCTCTGAAAAGTAACTTTCAAGAAATTGTGTTTCCATCTTGATTTATCTTTATCAGTTGACATGCAGAGAACACTTATTTCCCTAGATTTGTACCCATAATTTTGCTTCAGTGTAGAAATCCCACTCTCTGTTTTGCATATTAGCTCCTCTCTAAGAGAAGTTCTCAGCCCTGGCAGCACATTGAATCAGTTGGGGAGCTTTTGGACATTGCCAATGCCTTGGCCATACCTCAGAGCAATGAAATCATCCCCACTGGGAGTGGGACCTAGGCACTGGTATTTTTAAAAATTCTCAGGTGATTCTGTTGTGGAGTTTAGGTTGAGAACCACTGCCTAAAAATCGCTACCTGCAGCAATTGTTGCTACCTACAACAATTTGCCTGAATGCAAACTCTAACCTTTGTGAGGATAGAAACTGGTTTGTATACTCTTGCTCATCTCTGACACCTACAATACCTGCTGGCCCATGGGTAATAAGTGTTTACTGATGGGATGAATTCATGCTTATTTTCAACTTCATAGAGATGGAGGTAAAGAAATGGTCCCCTTTTGGCCAAAGGATAATGTTGCACATCCATAGTCATGGGGCTCGATCAGCATGAGAGGCTTCTATGCACCCTGATTCTTAAATTACAGGATCATGAAAGGTGGAAGGTTCTGGAGGTGGCCCAGGTTGCCAGGGCCATGGAAACACTCAGGGGGATCAGCACTGTGGCTATTTACCAACTGGAATAAAAAGTATTTTAATATTTTAATACAGGTTCTCTTGTACTCATATGTAAATGGGCCACAGTGGTTTAAGTTTTGGCCCCTCTGTTGTCAGGGATTTCCTAGTCTCAAAAGCTGCAGGTGACCTGGTGCTGTCTCCATCATTGTCCACTTCCTTCTCCTTGCGCTCCAGCCACACCGGTGTTCTCTGTGTTTCTGAACACTGTCAAATGCCTTCCTGCCTGAGGGTCTTTGCACTTGCTCTTCAGTCTGCTGGAACATTCACCTGGTGGGAGGAGCTGCCAAGTCATGTTGCAAAGGGCATAGAAACAAAAATGGGAACGACGGCAGCCCGTTTGGCGACCAGTCTACCACATGGCCCCTTTAGGGAGATATTCAGTCTCTTCGATAAAATGCTCAGCCCCTCAGATTTGTCTTCTTTCTCTCTGTCTCTTTTTCTCTGTGAAAAAGAGAGTGCTCAAAAACATTCTATTGTGGCTGCCAGAATCCAAATATTAACTGTTTTTCTTTATGTTTCTGAAATAAATCTAATTGTTTTTCTTCCCTTTTCTACTCCATACTCCCTATCCGTCTCCTTCCCCTGATAAATGCTTTATACTGGCTAAGAAGGTGCTTCATATGAAAATAAAATGGAGAAACGCACATTTATATGGCATAAGATACTATTCTATTTACAGTAGTTACTCACTGTGGGCTCAGGCAATGGGCTGAGTACTTCCTACTCAGTGTCCCATTTAATCTTCACAAGAGCTCATCTTATGCATAAACTGAGACCTTGATTGGTCTTCATTTACCTAGGTAAATGGTAGAGCAGGACTGACCTCAGGGCTACCTGACTTCATAGCCCATGCTCTTCATCCTTACATTCTCTGTGCTTCTCTGTGAGATCATCACCCGTGAGGTTCCCTTTATAAAGCTTTAAAATTCCTATTTGTTTGAAGCTTGTTTACTGCTTGAAGAAGCATGCACTAACTGCATACTGCTTAGCTAAAATTTAAAAGAAGAGAGCAAAAAGAAGCATGACACAGGAAGTGATTGTAATGGCAAACAAATCACAGAAGAATAATAGGAAAGCCTCCATACAGAAGGCTTTTATTAATCCAGGGAAGTGGCAGTGATATTTCATCATGAAGCAAGAATGGGCCATCAGGCTGAATTATACTAGAATATCTTGTATTGGAATGTCTTATCTTCATGTTGAGCACATAAGCAAGGGTACATATTATATGTCATTATTTTTCTTTGGGTTGAGGCATGTTTATGCAGTAAATTTCTCTTGGGGTACAATATCCCATTTAGGCTTCTCACAGAACCATGGTTTCCTAGTCCTAAATTCAACATGGTTGAAAAAGATATTTCTTCACAGCTTCTGTCATGTCTACTTAATCCTAAATTATTAATAGTTTCAATTTATTCCCAAGAAGTTACTATTTTCTAATTATTTAAGGGGAAGATTTGAGTGAAAGAAATGTTAGCATTTGTGTTTTTTCCTGTCATAACATGCTGTTAAAAAATAATGACAAAATGTGGTCCTCGGATCAGCAACATACAACTCACCTGGGAAACTTATTTGAAACACAAATTCTTGGGACTCACTCCAGACCATATGTGGTCTCCTAGAAGCTTTATAGGTTCAATTTTTTGCATGTAAACTTAAAATTCATTGCATATTATATTTTTCCATATACTTATCTGGTTGTACCAGCATCATTTATCAAAAAGACTTTTGTCCAAAATCAATTGACTATAAAGGTGTGATCTATTTCTGGTCCCTCTAATCTATTCCATTTATCTATTTAGCCTTCACCAGTACCACATTGTATTGATTAATGTACCTATATATTTTTTAAAGATTTTATTTATTATTTGATGGAGAGAGAGAGAGAGCACAAGCAGGGGAAGCAGCAGAGGCAGAGGGAGAAACAGGCTCCCCACTGAGCAGGAATCGATCCTAGGTGTTGATCCCAGGACCCTGAGATTGCATCCTGAGCCAAAGGCACTGACTTAACCTGAGTCACCCAGGTGCCTGATTACTATACTTTACAGTAAGTCTTGAAATCAGGTGGGGGTAAGTCTCCAACGTAGTTCTTTTTTTTTTTTTTTTTTTCCATTTCCTTAGGTCATCTGCAATTTCTCTCAGCAATGCTTTGAGAGTTTTTGGTGCATAGGATTTGCATGTCTTTTGTTAAATTTATTGCTAAGTATTTTATGTACATATATAAACAATCACTACCATCCATCTCCAAAACTCTTCATCTTCCCAAACAGAGATTCTGTACCCATTAAACACTTAAGTCCCCTCTTCTTCCCTTCCCTCAGCCCCCAGCAACCACCATTCTACTTTCTGTCTCTATGAATATGACTGCTACAGGTGCTCATGTAAGTGGAATCATACAGTCTTAGTCCTTCTGTGACTGGCTTATCTCACTTTACAAAATGTCTTCAAGGTTCATCCATGTTGCAGCATGTGTCAGAATTTCTTTCCTTTTTAAAGGCTGAAAAATACTCTATTGTATGTATATGTCATATTTTGTTTATTCATCCACCTATGGATTCTTGGGTTGATTCTACTTTTTGGTTATTGTGAATAATGCTCCTATGAACACAAGTGTACAAATATCTGTTTCAATCCCTACACTCAGTGCTTTTTGGTATATACCAAAGTGGTATTTTAAAGACTGTTTTCCAATGCTTATTGACAAAATATAGAAATACACGATTATACTGGAATTAAAATTAAAAATAAAATTAAAAATAGAAAGGCAATTGATTTTTCTGTTATTTATCTTATGTCCTGTGATTTTTGCTACATTCAATTATTAGTTTAATAGCTGTTCAACAGATCCTTTACATTTTATGCATATAGCCTTGTTGACTACAAATAAAGATAATATTACTTCTTCCTTCCAAACCTTATGCCTTTACCTGTCTTTTCTTGTTTTCATGCATGGTTAGGACTTTATGGACAATGTTTAGGAAAAGTAGTGAGAGAAGATATCCTTGCCTTGCTCCCAATCTTAGGGTGAAAGTGTTCACTATTTCATCATTAGGGATAACATTAGTTGCATGGTTTTTTTGTTTGTTTGTTTTGGTTTTTTTGGTGCCTTTTTTTCAGGTAGAGTAAACTCCTTTCTATTCCTGATTGAATGGGAGTTTTTAAAAAACAGCTTTATAGAGGTATAGTCGATATACAAAAAAACTGCATATGTTTCGTGTGCATGCATACCTTGTTTTATTGTACTTTGCTTCATTGTGCTTCACAGATATGTCATTTCTTTTTACAAATTGGAAGTTTGTTCTGACTGTGTATCAAGCAAGTCTGTTGGTGCCATTTTTCCAACAGCATTTGCTCATTTTGTGTTTTTGTGTCCCATTTTGGTAATTCTTATAATATATCAAACTTTTCCCTTATTATTACATTGTCTGGTGATCTGTGATCAGTGGTTACAACTCACCGAAAGCTCAGAAGATGGTTAACATTTTTTTTTAGCAATAAAGTATCCTTTAATTAAAGTATACACATTTTTTTTAGACATAATGTTCTTGCACACCTAACAGACTATACTATAGTAACATAACTTTTATAAACACTGGGAAACCAAAAAATCCATTTGACTAACGTTACCATGATATTCGCTTTATTGCAGTGGTTTGGAACTCAACCTGAAATACCTCCGAAGTATACCCATACACATTTTGATGAGTCTGAATGTATGGACACACCTGTGAAACTATAATCAAGGTAAAAAACATATCCATCATCTCCAAAAATTATCATACATGTATATTGAATTTCACCGAATGCCTTTTCTGTATCTATTGAAAAAATCACCAGCAAAGGGTAGTGAATTTTATGATTCAACTCCTGAAGTTAGGTGAAAGTTCCCACTGCTTTGTGTACTTGGCTGCCTGAGCAAAAGTAAGATTTTATAAACTAACAAAGAAGAGGAAATGGTGGTTGTGATGGCAACCAACAACAATGATCATAATACACCCTTTGACTCAATTTTGGAATTTTGTGAGGCTTAGAATGCAACTGAATTAATAACTGGCTACATTTGACATATTGTTTCACCTGTCCCTCCTGCTCATACAGTCAAACTTGTCTTTCTAAAATACAGATCTGACCATTTTACAACTTTGCTCAAAAAACTTGCTACACTACAGAACGTATTCCATAGCACGGCATTCAGTGCCTTTCTGGATTTGGCTCCATGTTGTCTCTTTAGAGTATCTTTCAGTGCACTTCTGTCTGCCTCATCACCCAGCATTTGCCCTTCCTCTGACATGCTGGGTATTCCTGTGTGTATTATTGCTGGTGATGCCTTTGCCCTGCTTATGTACTCCCACAATCCACTCATCTTTCAAGACCCAGCTCAAGACTTACACACAGCTGATGCAGACCTTTATCTGATTCTCAGATTCTGAACAAAGAAAATAACAAGGTCTCCTGGTGAGTTTCTTGAAAAGAACAGAAAATCGGTCTGACAGCCTGGCCTCTCTTCCGCAGGAGCTTGTCACCCTTACTAACAGATTCATTCCATGCGGCCAGCTCCTCCATGTG
>CM052799.1:79523392-79540724 GCA_028533885.1 Nasua narica
CACATGGAGGAGCTGGCCGCATGGAATGAATCTGTTAGTAAGGGTGACAAGCTCCTGCGGAAGAGAGGCCAGGCTGTCAGACCGATTTTCTGTTCTTTTCAAGAAACTCACCAGGAGACCTTGTTATTTTCTTTGTTCAGAATCTGAGAATCAGATAAAGGTCTGCATCAGCTGTGTGTAAGGTCATGCCCTGGGAATCTTATGGGCTAAGAGGAAGAGTGAGAGCGTTTCCAAATGCCACAATCCATTTCATTACTGTGGGGCTAACCTTCATCAGACATGGCTGTAAGTTTCATAATGGCAGGTGTCTGCAACAAATAAAACTCCTTAAACCATACAGAAATCAGTCTAATGTTCAAAATTCAGTTTGGGAAATGACAGTCACGAGGAGTTTCCTTGAAGAGAAGGTCAGTTTTGACTGTCAAGTCTTGGAAATCATTCCAAGGCTATACTGACCCATACAATGCCCATTAGCCACATTTGGTTTATTTAAGTTAATTAAGTTTAAATAAAATTAAAACTTTAGTTCCTCAGTTACACTAACCACATTTTAAGTGTTCAACTAGCCATATGTGGCTAGTGGCTACCACATCAGACAAAAGAACATTTACATCATCGCAGAAAGTTCTAGTGGATAGCAGTAGTCTGAGGCCTATAAAAAACTTGAACTTCTTTGCACTGAAGCTTAGAGTTTCTGCAGAAGTTATGGCTTGCATGGATCAATTATATTCTTTGGTATTTCAAATATATATATTAGAATATATATATACGTGTGTGTGTGTGTCATGTAATTATTTTATTTGTGTTTATGCACTTAAATAAGTGCTTTTTTCTTTTCCAAGGCCTTGCTGTTTAATGTTCCATTTGAGAAAAATATCAAGGAAGTATTTATTCCCCATAGCTAAAGGCCTGTGTGGTAAGCAAGATTCTATTATTTATCTTCTGTTGTTTCTTTATGGTGGTTAATATCTTCCCTGATTCCTATGAGTTCCTTTTTGCAACCCTCTGCCTGTTAAGCTGGCTATGTCTTGCATGGTTGTTTGAATTTAAATTACCTGACATTTTGCCTTACTAAGGGAAATGTAGTGAATTCGATCATTAAAGGAAGGGACTATTGGGAAATAATGTGCCATAAGGCTCCCATCTATTCTGACATTTTTATTCCTGCCTCCTCTCCCACATTAAATAAAAGCAATTGTATGTAGGGAGATGCATTAAAAATAGGCCACACAATACAAGGTGGCTAAACCTTTTACATCGGTTTTAAATGGGGTTCATTTGAAATGACTTTAATCTTGGTTATGGTGGTTACTTGATACAGCATTCATTCTTTGTTACATTTCAAAGCTGTATGTTTACTTCATTTATTCCTATGAAGATAAGAGTAAATATTTTTAAAATTTTTAAGTAAGGTGAAATATAAATAAATAAAATGCACTGTGGCATAGGAGACAAAATCCAATATTTATTTCTACTCCTATGGTTCCACAGATTGTCATCTTTCCTTGTAATTTCCTACTGGGTCACCTCTTTGAATAAGGTCTCGATTGGTTACTTAGTATTCATATCTTCTCTTTATCCACATGATGCTGAGGCCAAAAACATGGTATATATTTGGAAAAAATGAACCCAAACTTTCCCTTTCTGGTTCCATTGTTGTCTCCACCACCTCTCTTCAGAGATCCCTGTAAAAGGATGGTTAATCACATGGCCGGGTTTTAATCCCAGCTCCAGCCCTCCTGGCTATGTGGACCACCAAAGTTACTTAATATTGTATACTTCATCTTCTTCATTCTGAAGATGAATTTTATTTCCAAATCTACATCATTGGGTTTTCCCGAGATTTAATAAAAGCCCTTAAAGCAGCACCATTATTTTTCACTAGGGCTTCATGTCTAAAGATCATTTTTCTGTGACTTTAAACTTTTTAAATTGAAATGTAATTACTATAGTCTGAATGATTGTGTCCCCCCAAAATCCGTATGTTGAAATCCTAGTGCCCAGTGTAATGGTGTTAGGAGGTGACTGGGAGGTGATTAGATCATGAAGGGTTTGCCCTCACGAATGAGGTTTTTGCCCTTATAAAAGAGACCCCAGAGAGAGCTCCCTTGTCCCTTCCACCACATGAGAACACAGCCAGAAGTTGCAGTCTGCAACCCACAGAAACCCGACCATGCTGGCACCCTGATTGCAGACTACCAGCCTCCAGAACTGTGAGAAATAAAGTTCTGTTGCTTATAAGGTGACCAATATGTGGTGTTTTGCAGCCGACAATAATTTATGTACAGTGAAATGCACAGATCTTAAGTACACAGTTTGATGAGTTTTGATAAATGCATACACCATGTAATCCGCTATCAAGACATAAGAGATTTCTATCTCCCTATTAAGTTCCTTTAGTGCTTTCTCAATCAATCCCTGCTCCCTCACAACACACACACACAGCATAATTACTATTTTGATGTTATTGCCAGAGCTTATTTTTGTCTATTCTAGAATTTCATTTGAATGGAATCATAGAGTATGTATTCTTCTGTATCAGGCTTTTCTCATTTTCCATATAATAAATTATATATCTGATATTCACCTCTAATAGTTTATTAGCATTGTGTTTTTATAATAATATTTAATTAATAATTGTGCATAGGTAATGGATCACATTGGGAAGAACTAGAATTTCTTCTAAACTGAAATATAAACAAAAAGCAAATGGCCTAAACTATAGCTTATTACTGTTTCTTCTTCTGTAATATTTTTTGGTATGCTGGCGTGTTTGTGTCTTTATGATAATGTCTTTAGTTTGCCTTATTTTATTTCTCATGCAATTTTTCTTAATATTTAATTCACATAAAATATATTTATCAAGCTTTGCAAATATCACCGTTATGTAATTCTAGAATATTTTCATCACTCTGAATAGAAATCCCAGGGCACCTGGGTGGCTCAGTTGATTAAGGATTCAATTCTTGATCTCAGCTCAGGTTATGATTTCAGGGTTGTGAGATGGAGTCCCACACTGGGTTCCACACTTAGCAGGGAGTCTGTTAAAGATTCTCTCTCTCCTTCTCCCTCTCCTCAGTAGCTCTCCCCTCTTACAAATTCTCTCTCTCTAAAATAAATAAATCTTTTAAAAAATTTTTCCTGCTGTAGTGGAACTTACATTCTAAATGGAGAAAATGGGCAATAAGTAAATGAACAAACATGTTTGTTTACTTGTTCAATGTTGGAGTAGTAAGTTCTCTAAAGAAGAGAGAAGAGGTGAGAGGAACCTGGAGTGCTGGGACAGGGGATTTGTTTTTCTAAACAGAGTAGGGAGGGAAGGCTTTACGGGTAAGGTGAAGGAGGCAGGGAATAGGCCACACAGCTATGCTGTTGGGGGTGTTCCTGGCAAAGGGAAGAGCAAGTCCACAAGCACTAAGGCAGGGGTACTTAGCATTTCCTAGGAACAGCCAGGAAGTCAGTGGGCCTAGAATAGAGTGAGTCAGGGGGAGGGCAGGAGGAATAATGTGGCCAATTATGACAGGAGTTATTTTCATTTAAAAAATTTTGGCTTTTACTGTGAATGAAATGTATAGCCATTAAAAGATTCTGGGTAGAGGAAGCACGCGATTTGTCTTATATTCTTAAGGAATGTTGGTTTGCAAATTCCTCAGGACCTTCCTGGATATAATCAGAACCCTCCTCCCTACCCCATACACAGAGGGCAGGGAGAGACCCAAGAAATAGGCAGGCCACTCCAGATTACCAGGCTTAGTAAGCAAGGTATCTTACATATAGGGTGGCTGCAAGACATCAGTAGATCTCTCTAGATCTCTGTACCCACCTGCCACATCTTAAAAGTTCATATAGAGGCTTTAACTGGATTCAGTCACCTATACCATCCAGATGGTCTCAATACCACATCACTATCTCAAGACTGTGATCTTAGGACAGCTCCTGGCAGCAAAGAAGGTGAGGAGAATGCACACTCCAAGGACAGGGGAGAGAGTGAGGAGCCTCCCAATGCCAATATCCAACTCCTGGATCAACTGGAGGTCACATCCTCTCCATGACCTCTTCAAGCGAAGATCACTCTGGCTTCTGGCATGAGAACACCCAAAAGAAGACTATAGGAAGACAAGGATGGGAGCAGAGAGACCAGTTAGGAGGCTGTTACAACAATCCAGATAAGAGATTATGTAGTGGTAGAGATTATGAAAAGTGGTTAGATTCTGGATATGATTTGAAGTTAGAGCCAATAGGATTTACTGATGGATGGGCTATGGTTTGTAACAGCAAAGTCAAGTGATGTCAGGGGTTTTGTTTTTAGCCAGTGGAAGAGAGAATTTCTATCACCCAGGATGGAGAAGGCAGGAAGGGGAACAGGTTTGGGAAGGAACATGAGGAGTCTGTTTTTTGGAGAGGTTGAGTTTGAAATGCCTGTTAGCCATTAAGTAGAGATGGTGAGTAGCAGATCTAGACCCAGATATGAGTTTAGAGTTTAGGGACAAAGTCTGGGCTGATGGTACAAATTCGGACATCATCAGAAAAGAATGATGATGAAATTCAAAGAAATTCAAAGCTAGATGAGTACATTGAAGGTGTAGGAGCATAGACAGAAAAGAAAAGTTCAGTAAGAGTCTCTTTGAAACTGGTGAAAATGTGAGTTAAAAACTCTCTCTCAATTACAGAAAGGTTATTGGAAAGGTTTTTATCCTTTATTACTATTTATTATTTCCATGATACTTCTTGTTTATTACTTACCCATTCCTTTCCTTGATACAGAGAGTCTTTTTTTAAAATTAAAAAAAAATTTTAAATTAACATTTAGTGTTTTATTTGCCCCAGGGTACAAGTCTGTGAATCATCAGGCTTACACATTTCACACACTCACCATAGTGCGTACCTTCCCCAATGTCCATCACCTAGCCACCCTATCCCTACCCCCCTGTGCCCCAGCAACCCTCAGTTTGTTTCATGAGATTGAGAGTCTCTTATGGTTTGTCTCCCTCCCTATCCCATCTTGTTTCATTTTCCCCCCACGACCCCCTGCCCTGCCTCTCAAATTCTTCATATCAGAGAGATCATATGATAATTGTCTTTCTCTGATTGACTTATTTCACTTAGCATAATACCCTCTAGTTCCATCCATGTCTTGCAAATGGCAAGATTTCATTTCTCTTGATGGCTGCATAGTATTCCATTGTATACATATACCACATCTTCTTTATTCATTCATCTGTTGGACATCTAGGTTCTTTCCATAGTTTGGCTATTGTGGACATTGCTACACTACATTTTGATACAGAGATTCTTACTAACTTTATCTTTAAAATGAAAACAAGCCCTGTAGGCCGCTTATTCTGGATCCTCCCAGATTAATGGGCACTGAAGTTGCTATTGCTTTTTTTTGAAGCTCCTCTCTACTCTTTTCAACTCTTTAGAAATTAAGAGGAAGCCAAGTAGGCACAAAAACAAATATATTATCTGTGAGCTCGAAGTCCTTATCAATGTGAGGAACAGAGTTTTAGTTAAAAAAGTCTTGTTTCCCTCTAAGAAGCAAAGATAAGAAATGTTCCAACTGTTTTGTTTTAATCTATGACCTTGAGAACTTCCTTCATCTTACGAACAGAGAAACAAAATCCCATTTTTCTAAAATGTGGATAGGCAGAAATAATCCCTCTTCTACTTTAGATATTGCTATATAGTCTTTAGGTTGTTTGAAAAAGTCACCCTGAGAGTAACCTAAAGGTGAAATGAGAGATAAACATACTTGGAGAGATTTTGTCCCAGTTACTATGGCTGCATAATAAATTACTCTAAAACTTAGTGGAATAAAACACATTTATTATACTTTTGAGTTCTGTGGGTAATGGATTTGGGTGGAGTACAGCAGGGATTACCTCTTCTGTTCCATGATGTCTGGGGCGTCAAATGGAATATGTGAAGATGGGAGCAGGGATCATTTGAAGGCTTATGCAATCACCTAGCAGTTGCTAGTAGATGATTTTTGGGGTCACAGTTCCTTTTCACATGGGCTTCTCCATGTAGTCTCTCTACATGGTCTAGCTTGAGCTTATTTGCAACATGGTGGCTGGGTTCCCGGGGTGAGAATTCTGAAAGAGAGAACCCGGTAGACACTATCCCCTTTATCTGACTTAACCTCAGAAGTCACACAGCAACACTTCTGCCACATTCTATTGGTAGGGGCAGTCTCAAGCTCATCCAGGTTCAGCAGAAGGGATATAGGTCCTACCTCTCAGTGGGGGAGTGTCAGTCACATTGAAAGATTAGCACACAGGATGAAATATAAATTGGTGCTCCCATTTTTGGGAAAATACAATATGCCAAAGATTTAGTGACTATTGGGAATGTAAGCTATTAGAGTCAAAGAGTTTTTACCTTGAGAAGTAGAAAAGAGATAAATACCTCTGAGAAGAGATAAAAGATTATGGTAAGAACTTTCACTGCTAATTTTAGAAATGTTTTCTTTTTCTTTTTTCTTCCTTCCTTAAGTAGACCATAAAACTGTTGCTTTGGGAAAAGATCTTTTGCCTGTATCTGTATAACAGATGAGGTTCACAGTCTCATTAGGACAGTATTTTTGTAGTTTTCTGGATGACAAGCTTCCCAGAAGGACACAGGGAAGTGACCTATGGTGGATTTGTAACCAATTACTGAAGGCCCTCGGGAGTTTGCAGGCATCACCCATAGAAGATTAGTGAGAAGCACTTCCCCTCCTTGACAAGAGACCAGTGAATTCCATAACACAACCAATGCACTTCCACCAACTTCTCTCCAGACATGTGCAGAGAGAATCAGGATAAATCATACCCTTTACGTCTGTAGATTTAGATCTAGGAGGGAAAGCTCTTCTCTCTCCACATACAAAGTCAGCACCATGGACTCATTTTTTTAAATTTTATTTTATTTTATTTATTTTTATTTTTTCAGTGTTCCAAGATTCATTGTTTATGCGCTACACCCAGTGTTCCATGTGCCCTCCTTAATACCCACCACCAAGCTCACCCCTCTCCTCCCTCTCTCCTCTCCTCTCCTCCAAAGCCCTCAGTTTGTTTCTCAGAGTTCACAATCTCATGGATTCATTTTTAGAAGACATTGGTGGCTGGCTCCAGGTTAGAGAAAAGACTAAGAAGATTCACAACCTCTAGATAAAGACTGAGAGGAAAAGGACTGAAATCCTTGGTGTTACGAAAGCTTAGATAAAGTAAATGCAAATATGTGGTCCAAATTTGGGGAGTTATTTAGGATGATTCCAAATTCCCATGCAGTGCATATGCTCTAGGTGCAAACATCAGGGCAATATTTTCTGGCTTTGCCCATATACAGTTCAGTCAGAGGAAGTTCTAGGCTTTCTGTCAGTTCTCCTGAGCAAGGTGACACAAAACAGAAAGATAGCTTTTTAAAAAAAAATAAAAACACTTAGGTGACAAAATTTTAGAATTGTTCTTAAATCTTAGTGCAATTTAAATGGACCAGATTTTTGCAATTTTCACAGTATCTTCAGCCAAGGTTGAACTTTATCAATTGGTTCTATTTTAATTGGCCCTTGACTGTTGGAATATTAGAAAGTTGGACCATCAGGTTCCTACAAATATGGTTTGATTGCCTGGCTTCTGCAGAAGCATAGGTATCCAAGGGAATAGTGGGTGCTGTGAGAGCATTGGGGGGTCGAGGTTGGCCTTGTGAAAGCTGGCAAGTGTTTGGAAGTCAAGGGAAAGTGAGGGAACCAAGAATAGAAAAGGTAGTTCCCCTAGAAATGGGTAACTTGATGGAAGCACCATGGAAAGGATTTGGAAGGAAGGTAGTAGTGGGAGGTTGAGATAGGGATAAAGAAGCCCAGACCAGTTCTTAGATAAGTTTGGGAAAGAAAAGAATGACCTTTGTAGATGTGGAACTTACATTTTGTATTGTGGGAGATAATACAGAATTTGAGTAATTCAAATTTTTAAGAAGAAGAGTAATACTTTATATAGTAGAGTAAATCTCTGCTATATGTGGTAGATACTTTTAATGTTCAACTATCTTGTCTGCCTATCTTCCTGGTCCATGGGAGGCTACTCTTATCTGTTTGTATAGGGCCATGTAACTAGTCTGTTCCCTGGGCTGTGTGCAAAAGTGACATGTGAACCAAAATATTTACTTGCTATTATAAAGCTCTCTATTCTTTCTTTCCTCGCCTTCAGAGCCTGAAATGTTCCTGATAATGGGGTCTCCACTGATCTGGGTCCTGGAGTGAGGGCAACATGGACTAGAGACTAATAGCCACTCATCGCCCAACTAATGTAAAATGGTTCGTGAAATAAAGCCCTGCATGGGGCTCCGTACTGGGTGTGGAGCGTTCTTGGGATTCTCTCTCTCCCTCTCCCTCTGCCCCTCACCCCAGGCTCACACTCCCTCTTTCTAAAAAAAAAAAAAGAAAAAAAGAAAAACAAAAGAAAATCCTAAGGAAAATACATTTACAGCATTGTTCTATATTTATTGAAAAAAATCCACATATAAGTACAGTTAAAACCCTTGTTCTACACACACACACACACACACACACACACACACACACACGCTTAGATATACCTCTATATCTAGATACCATGTTGGCTGGAAAAAATCCTGAGGACTCGAGTGAAAGTAATATGTATTTTTATGTATGTTATTTATTTTCTATATATTTTTATCTGATTATATGTATTTATATATTTATATATATTATATATGTTAACATATATATCGCATAAATAAGTGTGTATACACACACACATACACATATATATATTGTCCCCCCTCAAGCTTGAGCTCTCAGGACGTATTTCAGCCAACATGTATCTAGGTATAGAGGACAGCTCAAATATCCTTCTGGCAGAAGAGAGGAGAGGGGTTTATATTCTTCCTGGTCCCTGAAAACCCTGCTGACTTTGACTGCAGAAGTTTATGACCAGGACTTCTGCTGAATCAAATCTACGCAGGTTTTCTAGGTCCGGCACATCCTTGGATCTTAGGTCTTGGCTAAGACCCATCCAGTAGCTTTGTGTAAGATGTCTGCCCCCAGCCTAGCCTCTACCATATAGTTGCCTTTCCATGGCAGCACCATGCAGAATTGATAGTCTTCATTCTTGGCTACTTTTTTCTTGTCTCCTGTTGGCTTATAGACATGTCTGAATCACTTTGTTCTTGCCTCCTCTCTTAGATTTCTGTCCTTTCACTGTCCACTCCCACCATCTAAACTAACCATCAGAGAGATAGGAGGGCTGGGTCCCTATGGAACCAAACAAACTCTTCCTCCTACACCCTCCTTTCCCCTAGTTTTTCTTTCCCTGTCACATAGGGTATGACTTGCCCTTTCTGTCAGGTGGGAACTTCCTCTAAGTCACTTCTTCTCTTGATCATCTATAGACATCTTTGTTCTAAGTGGCTGTGCCTCCTTCCCCAAGGCGTTAAGCTTGGCCTTAATGGTGAACATGATTTACGAGAGAATAAAACAGACTCAAGTTCATATTTTCAAGATAATTACATTAACGTTTATAAAGTACTTTTTCTCTGGAAATTCTGCCTACTTGCCTGATATTATTGGCATTTGTTGACTTACTTGGTGGCAAGTCTAGCGGCTTTCAGTGTGTGGTAAGCACTTTGAGGGATGTGGATGGCCCTGGTGTCAACCCTGTGGTTCAGATTGATGGATTGACCCAGGAAGCCTTCTTTCACTCTGTGGAACAGTGTATATAAAATATTTGCCTGCAACAAAATAAACTCAGAGTTTAACATCCAATTCCCTTGGAAAACCAATGGGAAATATAATTCTTTCTTTTAGGTCTGCCAGCTGCCTTATTATCCTAAACCCCATAGCCTAATTTCCTTTAGGCTCTTATTCAGAGTCATGGCTTATTTCAAGACTGTCAAGGATCAAGTGAATAAATGCAAAGACTTTAATTTTCTTTTAACTTTTTTTTGGTCACATAGTTGGTTTTGAGGCCTTGGGTGAATTTTGTCTTAAGAGAAATTCTCATTTTTATACAGAATATCTGGTTTAATTTTGTACCTCTCTTATGGAATGGCCACATAAATATGATGTCCATGGATCATTTTAAGCTGCACTCCAGGGAGGCTTGATGCTTTTAAGCCTTGAGAATTGTTTGACCTGGAGACTCTTAGTTGTTCTTTATGAAAAATAATGATTACTCAAGAGCTTTTAATTCTTTTTTTAGTTTGCTGCTGAATATTTTTAGCCATACATGATCTTATATTTGTTGAGCTCATGATACTCTGTCTTTCTTCTCTCCACCAGTCAGATCATACTTGAGGAATATGCCGTGTGTCTTTCTTACTCTCAGCTACTGAAAGTCTGGGCTATATAGAGCTGCTATCTTTCTCTCTGGTGGTAGAGACATTACAGAGGACTCACCTCTCTTTAGTTAACACAGTGATGATGATGGGAACTTGTTCATAAGCAGATGTGTGGCATTTTTGACAAAAGATACGTTCCTGAAAGCTGCCTTGAAAGTAAATTTTTTTATTTCAAATCCTATGACCTTATGTTTATGATTGGATAGCTTTTGTGTGTTACTTAAAAATTGTCAGATCCATCTCTTAACTTGAGTTACTACTGTAGAAATGAGTTCCTACAGACTTTAGTTAATGCAAGGACAGTTAGAATGAGACTTCCTATGGGCTCATGCCCTGACCTCGTACCTCTAGTTTCTTGCCCTGTTACTTCTGTGATACCACATCATGAGATCCTGCTCTGCTACAGATATGCAACTCAGAAATTCAGGGGGAATAAACTGTCACTTGAATCACCCTTGACCAATGGGAGAGAGGAACAGATGGATAAATGCTTCCTCCTTTGTCCCCAAAGTAAATATTTCTGAGATACAGTTCATAAGGTTCCTTGGAAAGTCCTGGTAGGTGAAGTACTGGCTACTCGTAGGAATGGCCAACTCAATAACACATCTTTGTGTTGGCTTTGCCTTCTTCCTCTTTTGCTTTTTTCTGTCCTGTAGTCTTGCTCCCTATAAATCATATTCCAAAAGAACCTACCAGCAAGGAAAGTTTTGCCTTAGGTTTTGCTTTGGAAACTAAGGCTAAGCAAGTATTCTTTATAGAATAGAATTTTCTCTTGTTTCTTATCTTTTCTCATTAAAGCCTACCAATAGAAATTTGAAGCTTGAAGTTTGTGCATTTGGTGAATGTATGGATGTGCTTATGTATATATTGGAGTGTCTAACTGTATTCTATAATCATCTGTAGTAATTATTTGGTTATCCACATAAAGAATCAGATTAAAATATCATTTATATTTGATGTTAAGATACATCCATTTCCCCATTTACTGATAGTCAAAACTCATCTTTCCTTTTCAATTCCTGGCTCCAAGTTCCTACTTGATACTTTATAACCTAGGACCCTATATATAATGGTGGGGAAGAGACCTTGAAGAATCTACAAAACAGATAAATTGACTTAACTGTAAAACTGGAATTATCTGCTTGCCTTGGATAATTCATATTTTATTCTCATTTATTAATATGAATAATTAAGGATTGCTTGAACTGGTAATGATGATATAATATGATTTCCTTTTACTTGAGACTGGAAACCTGTCCAGTCAGTGGTTCCTACAGGATATATTGTCAAATGGCTATCAGGAGAGTGGTTCATATAATTTAGAGGATTTAAAGGGAAAGGGATTAGAAGAACACCTTCTTAGATGAAGCTGGGATCCCTCCAAATTCTAGGGCTTCATAATAATGGAGGAGGAATTGTAATGACCATCCATAATCAGTGTCTTGAGAAAGAATTTGTTCCCCGACTATGCTATTGTGATTTATAATAAGTATAAATTTGGCTTTTATTACTGGCACAGAGTTCCTAAAACCCTTGGAATTTCCTAAGAGAAAGTTGTCTTATGTTATGTAAATAACATGACATTTAGAAAGTCTCTAGGTAACCTAAGGATGGGGGCTGGTTGCCGGGGGAACCAAGCTTGTGATTAGAGGATTTGAACTTTTAGCACCACTAACCTCCCAACCCCAACCCTACCTCCAAGGAGGGGGAAGAGACTGGAGATTGCGTTCAGTCACCAATAGTCAATGATTTAATCAATCATGTCTACGTAATGAAGCCTCCATAAAACCAAAAGGATGGGGTTTGGAGAGCTTCCAAGCTGGTGAACACATGGAGGTGTTGGGTGAGTGGTATACTTAGAGCATGAGCATGGAGATACTGTGCCCCTTTCCATGTACCTTGCCCTAGGTATTCATCATCTGGCTGTTCATCTGTATCCTTTATAATATCCTTTATAACAAACTGGTAAACATAAGTAAATGTCTCTCTAACTTGAGAGCTGATCTGTCAAATTACTTGAACCTAAGGAGGATGTGGTAGGTCAGAAGAACACGTGAAAATCTAGACTTGCAGTTGGTATCTGAAGTCAGGGAAGGGGATGCAGTTTTGTGGGACTAAGCCCTTGACCTGTGAGATATGATACCGTCTATCTGGAGTTAAACTGAATTAACTAAATTTTGTTCCTTTAACTAAACTGAGCTAAACTGTAGGGCACTCAGTCAATGTCTGCTGAGAATTGGAGAATTGTTTGGTGCTGTTGGGGAAAAAACATATACTGGACCTCACTAGAAAGAGGATCCCATCAAAATCTCAAAGAAATAGACATACTATAAGAGAGCTTTAGAGGAGGAGATCCCTAAAATTTTGTCAAGTACCAGAGATACTGAAATTGGGGTTCTAGTCACTTGATAGTATGTTCCAAATGATTTTTATCTTATTATTGCTCCTTTCTGAGTAACTAGAAAATAATAGGTAGCTCTGGTTTCTTTATCCTCTTACCAGGACAGGCAAAAATAAGAGAAAATCTGCAATCACCTCTTTTCTTGTGGTCATTTTATGTGGGTAATTAGTCATCATGGAATCTCTCCAATCTTCTGTTCAACTTTGATCATTTTGTTTCTTTTGGTGAATCATAAGCAACCATGATTGCACATATGTTCTTTTTGAGATCTTTCAATAAGATACCAGTTGAATAAAGAATTTTAGAAGTTGATTGCATATATCAGGGCTATTTTGGTAGTAAATGACAGAAAGTCAAGTAACAGTGGTTGAAGCAATGATGCTGTGGTGTCCACAGATGTCAAGGGCAGAAGTGGGGCTGGGATGCCAATTTTGGGCGGGCCCCTCTCTTCACTTTTTGCCTGTTTGTGTCTTTACTTTTGTCCTTCATTTTTCTCTTTCTTATTTTTTCAACTGCCTTGCTCTGCTTCAGATCAGAAGATAACAGGGCCTACTTGAGTTTCCATTTATAGTTTCAGTCATCCGGAAAGAGATGGACTTTCCTCATTTTCATTTCCCAAATCCCCGCCAAAAACTCTGAGTGGCTCAGCTTGGATTAATGCTAAGTCTGGAACCAATCCGCTGGCCAGGATAGATTCTGGGAGGTGATTGGCCCAGATACCTTCCCTTGGACCAACTAACTGTGGCCAGGGCACATTTTGTACAAGATGATTGGTCCAGAGGTTACCACATTGATAGAATGAAAAAAGAGAGGGAAGAGACTATTTCCAGAAGAAGATAAAGGAAGGGTAGAGGTGGCTTTATGTAATTATAGCAATAATTGTTCATCACACTGACATGAAGGAATTTGACCCCATGTAGACAATATGATAAATTTAACATAAAGTATCACATCCATTTTGGTGCTGGGAACATTAAGAGATTCCTTTAGAAAAGTAAGGGTGTTTTAAAAGTATGTAATTCCCAATTATGAGATGGATAAAAATGATGTAACAATTCAGTATAAATACCCAGTGTTATAAAAACATGTAAATATTAGAATGATGGAATATGAGAATGCAATGAAAATGAAATATCAAATCATTATAATTGGACTTAATTTTCCAAGCTACTGAAATACTATTTCAATTAAGTGTGTATTTAGTTTTATTTGTTGTTATTAATTGTGGAAATAAGTGATTAAGCAATCTAGCTCTGGGGGTATTTTACTTGGTTCAGTTTTTTGGTTTTGTTTTTGCTTTTGTTTTTGTTTTCATTTTTTTTTTCACTTATTAGCTCTATGGCCTTGGAAAAATTACTTAATCTCCTATACCCAATTATTTATCTGTAAAGTAGGAATAATAACTGTGACCTTTTCATAGGTCGTTATGAGTATAAGATTAGTTAATACATGCAAAATCCTTAGAACAATGCCTGGCATGTTGTCAGCATTCAAGAAATGTTGGCTATTATTATTAGAATAATCATTGAGTATTGTTTTTTTCTTCAAGATTATAAATGAATTATACAAATGGACTTTCTTGAATGCCTTTTTGATTTTCATTGAAATCATTACTTAAAATGGGCTTCTTACAAAAAGTTCATAAGCTCCATCTCAAAGAAAAATACAAAGAAGAGGTTACTGGTCATGCTTCAAAGACCTAAGACATATTCTGTCCTAGACTAAGACTTTAGTGAAAATGTTCCATTTCATAGGTGTTCCACCACTCTTTTCTTTCAGGCACTTGGCAGAATTTTATTTTCCACTAATGGGAAGTTAAATTGTGGTCATGTGATTTGCTTTGACAATGATTTGTAATCTTTCTGGGTAGAAACTTTAAGAATTAGGGTATGCTTGCTGGATTCTGTTTTCCTTCTAACATGACAATTGGCAACTTCTGAGATGAGGACCTCTCCACTAGCCTGAATCCCTGATTGACAACTCACAATGGATAGATGGTATGAACAACAAAACACTTTTTGTTGTTTTAAACAACTGCAATTTCTCTATTTTTGATTCCAGTGGAACTGAAGTCCTTTAAATAAGGCCTCTGGAAAGGTGGGTATCTTCATGCATCAGATTTGGCTGGGCTGGTTCTTCTTTGGCTATATTTCATTCAGGAATGAACATCCGCATAATTAGGGTATCAATTTAAAAAAATCACATTACTAAGAGCAAGTATTTTATTGCAGGACAAAACCCCATATTTTGTGCAATGATGCTGTGTTTTTTTAAAACTCTGGAATCAGTTGAAAATTTATATTAAAGAAATAAATTTTTAGCCCAGCCTCACAAAAGCAGAGCTCATTTTTAAGGCTGCCATTCTGGTTGCCTGGGAAAGCCCATACACCCATCATTCTAACACTTCCAAATACTAGTATTGATAAAATATCTTTCATTGTTCTGTCAGTTTTCACAACCCATTTAATCTATCTCTTTTTTTTTCTGATCTAATTTATGACATCTGATTTTCTCTGCCCAGAAATTCTTTGAAATTAAGTTAAATTATATTTGTTATTTTTTTATCCATCTTGAAATGTAAGCAAGTTTATTTAGCCCTTTTAAAAATGTTTCCTGCCATCCCTGGATAGGATTGTGTACATAGTTGGGTTAAGGACCTCTGACTGAGGCCAGAGTTTTACCATATCATTTCTTCCATATCCAACTGGCCAATGAAATCTTTTTAATGTTTTTCCTCAGAAATGTCTCTTGAATCCACTCGCCCATTTGCAGTTGTTGAGTAGTACCACAAGTTCAGGTTTCCTCGTCCCTTGCTCATAATGTCATATTTCATAAATTTCATATTTCATAAATTTCATATTTCATAATTTTTCATTAATTTTCATAATTTCAAATTTCATAATTTCCCAGCTGGTCTGCCTGATAATGCTCTCTCATCTACCATAGGCATTATCATTTTATTTATTCATTTATTTGAGAGAGAGAGAGAGCGCACGTGCACGACGGGGAGGGGCAGAAGGAGAAGGAGAGAGAATCTCAGGCAGACTCTGTGCTGAGTGCAGAGGCAGGCCCGGGACTCAGTCACACGACCCTGAGATCACTGCCTGAGCCAAAATCAAGAGTCAGATGCTTAATCAACTGCACCACCCAGGGGCCCCCAGAATTACCATTTTAGAAACGAAATGCTAGAAGCTCTGTATCTGCCCAGGGGATAAAGTAAGTGCTTTAGCATTTAGAGTCCTTCTTCCATTGTGTTCCCTTCCCCACCTCTAGTACCCACAGTTCTCCAAAGACACATTTTCAGCATTCACTGAAAATATCATAGCTTTTCATACATGGGGGCTCTGCCCAGATGCCAGTCTATGGGGACATGAGAAATCCTCCGTATGATAATTTTTCTTAAATTTTACTCTGAGTTTAAGGATCATGAACTGTAAGAAAATATGTTCTTTTGCTGTATGTTTACTTATTTCTCATAATAATTTAGTGCAGCTTACAGTACAGTTAGTACAAATACGCTCCTTGGTGCATTTGGCCTCCTATGCCATGTCTAGGGAACTGGGTTTTAGTACTGACCTCACTCCAGAGCAGGGCACTTAATTTCCTGGTAACCAAGCTCCTAATTTTTAAAAATAAATGTTTGGACAGAAAGATTTTCAATGGAGGAGCAATTTGCCCTGAGGCAGGACAATTCTTCCATGTGTGAGACTGCCCTGCACATTGCGGGACACTTAAAATCTCTGGCCCCTGACTAGAGGCAACTCCTAGTCTTTATTACAACCCAAAATATCTCCAAATATTTCCAAACAATATGACTTTTATTTTTGTTTTTAAGATTTTATTTATTTATTTATTTGACAGAGAGAGAGAGAGAGAGCGAGCACCCAAGCTGGGGGAGCAGACTCCCCACTAAGCAGGGAGCCTGATGCGGGCTCGATCCCAGGATCCCAGTGTCATGACCTGAACCAAAGGTAGACGCTTAACTGATTGAGCCACGCAGGTGCCCCAACAATCTGACTTTTGAATACTGTGCTTCCAGTTATAGAATTCTGTGGCTCTTGTAAATTTTTTTGACAGTTAAATATATGGCAAATGGCTCTTTATCTGAAATGTAAGCTAATCAGAAAGCTCAGATAACCAGTTTTTGTTTTATGTGTTGAGGGAGTAAATATTGTATATTTTGACTGTATTTTTGTATTTTTAGAAGAAGACAAATGATAGCTAAATAACTTGTGTTGTGTCAGTTCTGAAATGTCACATGCAGGGCACATTCATGTATTACATCAGATTTAACCAATCTCTGATCCTTCCACAACTTCCAAAATGGTAGCCATTAGCCACCTGGTGGCTATTTAAATTTAAATTCAAATTAAGTAGAGTTTACGATTCAGTATCTTAGTTGTAGTAACCACATTTGCTACACATGTGGCTAGTGGTTATCATATTGGATAGTGTTACTCTTTTTTTTTTTAATTTTTTATTTTTTTTCTCCCCAAATATGTTTATTTTAATTTTTCAATGTTACAAGATTGCTTGTTCATGCACCACACCCAGTGCTCCATGCAATACGTGCCCTTCTCAATACCCACCACC
>CM052799.1:79541224-79608193 GCA_028533885.1 Nasua narica
TTGGGTAGCAATTTTTATATCAGACGAATTAGATTTTAAGCCAAAGACTGTAGTTAGAGATACATAAGGACACTATATCATTCTTAAAGGGTCTATCCAACAAGAGGATCTAACAATTGTAAACATCTATGCCCCCAACATGGGAGCAGTCAACTACATAAGTCAACTGTTAACCAAAATAAAGAGATATATTGATAATAATACATTAATAGTAGAAGACTTCAACGCTCCATTCTCAGCAACAGATAGATCATCTAAGCAGAAAATCAACAAAGAAACAAGAGCTTTGAATGACATACAGGACCAGATGGACCTCATAGATACATACAGAACATTCCTCCCTAAAACAACGGAATACCCTCTCTTCTTGAATGCACATGGAACTTTCTCCAGAATAGACCACATACTGGGTCACATATCAGGTCTCAACCTATACCAAAAGATTGAGATTATTCCCTGCATATTCTCAGACCACAGTGCTTTGAAACTGGAACTCAGTCATAAGAAAAAATTTGGAAGAAATTCAAACACTTGGAAGCTAAAGACCATCCTGCTTAAGAATGTTTGGGTCAACCAGGAAATCAAAAAAGAACTTAAATATGAACTTAAATTCATGGAACCAATGAGAATGAAGACACATTGGTCCAAAATCTATGGGATATGGCAAAGGCAGTCCTATGGGGGAAATACATAGCCATCCAAGCCTCATTCAAAAAATAAAAAAATCCCAAATACACAAACTCTCTTTACACCTTAAAGAACTGGATAATCAACAACGAATTAAACCTACCCCATGAACGAGAAGGGAAATAATTAAGATTAGAGCAGAGATCAATGAATTAAAATCCAGAGATACAGTAGAACGCATCAATGAAGCTAGAAGCTGGTTCTTTGAAAGAATCAATAAGATCAATAAACCACTGACCAGACTAATCCAAAAGAAAAGAGAAAGGACCCAAATTAATAAAATTATGAATGAAAGGGGAGAGATCACAACTAACACCAAGGAAATAGAAACAATCACCAGAAATTATTATCAACAGTTATATGCCAATAAGTTAAGCAACCTAGAAGAAATGAATGCATTCCCAGAAGCCTATAATCTTCCAAGACTGAAACAGGAAGAAATTGATGACCTAAATAGACCCAATAACTAGTAATAAGATTGAAGCAGTGATCAAAAACCTCCCAAAAAACAAAAGTCTAGGACCTGATGGGTTCCCTGGGGAATTCTACCAAACATTCAAAGAAGAAATAATACCTATTCAGTCAACAAAACCAAGAGGCAACCCATGGAATGGAAGAAGATATTGGCAAATGACACTACAGATAAAGGGCTGATATCCAACATCTATAAAGAACTTCTCAAACTCAACACCCCAAAAACAAATAATCCAGTCCAAAAATGAGCAGAAGACATGAACAGACACTTCTCCAAAGAAGACATACAAATGGCTAACACACATGAAACAATACTCATCATCATTAGCCATCAGGGAAATTCAAATCAAAACCACACTGAGATACCACCTTACACCAGGTAGAATGGCCAAAATTGACAAGGTAAGAAACAACAAATGTTAGAGAGGTTGTGGAGAAAGGGGAACCCTCTTACACTGTTTGTGGGAATGCAAGTTGATATGGTCACTTGGGAAAACAGTGTAGATGTTCCTCAGAAAGTTAAAAATAGAGCTACCATATGACCCAGCAATTGCACTACTGCTTATTTACTCCAAAGATAGAGATGTAGTGAAAAGAGCTACATATACCCCAATGTTTATAGCAGCAATGTCCATAATAGCCAAACAGTGGAAGGAACTGAGATGCCCTTCAATAGACAAATGCATGAAGAAGATGTGGTCCATATATACAATGGAATATTATCCTTCAAAAAGGATGAATACCCAACACTTGCATCAACATGGATGGAACGGAGCACTTATACTAAGTGAAATAGATCAAGCAGAGAAAGAAAATTATCATATGGTTTCACTTATTTGTGGAAAATAAGGAATAGCATGGAGGACATTAGGAGAAGGAAGAGAAAAGTGAAGAGGGGGAAATCAGAGGGGGAGATGAAACATGAGAGACTATGGGCTCCGGGAATCAAACTGAAGGTTTTAGAGGGGATGGGGAGGGGGAGAATGGGAGAGCCTGGTGGTGGGTATTAAGGAGGGCATGTATTGCATGGAGCACTGCTTGTTATCTGCAAACAATGAGTCTTGGAACACTACATCAAAAATGAATGATGTATAGTATGGTGACTAACATAACATAATAAAAAAATTATTTAAAAAAAAAAGAATCACTTGGGAAGCTTACAAAATCGCTGATTCCCAGACTGCATCCTAGACCAATTAAAGTGGAGTCTGAGAGTGAGACCCAGGCCATATTTTTAAAGCACCTCAGATGGTTCCTATGTCACCTAGGGGTAGGATCCCCAGTCCTGAAACAATGACAGAAGCCACCCCCTTATTCTGCAGAGGAGAAGGTTACAGCTCAGATTGCTTCACTGACTGTCCCTGAGCCACTCAGCTAGCTCACTGGTTTATCACCAACCAGGTAACAACTGTGGAACACTTAGTGTTTGTTCAGTCCTGCGATGGATGCCATGGAATTTGGAAAAGCCAGTGCAGTAGAATGTGAAGTTCTGCGCTCATAACTCCACTGACATTTTCATCCTGGTGAAATCATTTTATTTTTTTTTTTAAAGATCTTATTTATTTGACAGAGAGAGAGATCACAAGTAGGCAGAGAAGCAGGCAGAGAGAGGGGGAAGCAGGCTCCCCGCTGAGTGAAGAGCCCGACCTGGGGCTCAATCCCAGGACCCTGAGATCACAACCTGAGCTGAAAGCACAGGCTTTAACCCACTGAGCTACCCAGGCGCCCTGTGAAATCATTTTATGTTTTGTTTTGAGTTTTTTTTAGATTTTTATTTATTTATTTGGCAGAGAGAGACAGATCAGGAGAGGGAACACAAGCAGGGGGAGTGGGAGAGGGAGAAGCAGGCTCCCCGTGGAGCAGGGAGCCGATGTGGGGCTCCATCCCAGGACCCTGGGATCTTGACCTGAGCCGAAGTCAGATGCTTAACAACTGAGCCACCTAGGCGCCCCCCTGTGAAATCATTTTAAATCAGTAGTGCCTTCAGGTCTTCATTTCATCATACAGTTCTTTCCCACCCCCAAGTTTTTCCAATCCTTTACTTAATATTACTATAATAGTACTCAGAACTTGTTTTCCTAGTGTATACCAGTTTGAAGTCATATATTTATTTACGAGATTATTATATGAACGTAGACTCCCCCACCTGTTTGTGTGCTCTGTGAGGACAGGGATTGTGTCTGGGTTTTGTTCACTATTAATTCATTTATTTATTCAACCATTATTTTCTGAGTGCCTATTCTAGGCTGGGCTCCCTTTCAAGAACTAGAATGTTGCCTGCAACATAGTAGTCATAGATGTTTTTGTCGGTTACAAAGAGGCCAACAGAAGCAACCTAGAAGCATAAAGAAGCTGCCCTTTGCCTCGAAGTGTAGTTCTCAGAGTGGTTCCCAGATAAGCAATTTTCAGCATCACCCGGGAACTTGTTAGAGATGAAAATTCTTGGGCCCCACTCCAGACTAGAGCATCAGAAACTCTGGGGGTGGGCCCAGCAGCCTGGTTTAATGAACACCCCAGGTGATTCTGATGAATGCAAAGGTTTGAGATCCTCCTCACTAAAGAAGCTGGAGGACTTGGGAGCTGATGATATGCTCCAGGTTGTGTTTTGGTGTCAGTTAACAAATGCCACCTTTGACCCTCCCATTGGCTGCCTCTTTGTCTTTCCTCTTTAAGGCACTCGACCTACCCCAGAAAATATAAAAGCTGAAACTGACCATCAGATTTTGATCCCCAAGGATAGCTCTTCCATCAAAGTGAGAGAATATACAGTAGGCAGAGCTGCAAGAGATGGTTTCGTGAGGCACTCTTAACAAAGCTTTGAGAATATTCTCTTTAAATGGGTTGGCTGTGTTAGGAATCAGAGCTGCAAGGGTCGGGCAGTTACAAAGTTTGATACTACCTTGTTCTGTGGTACCTGTTGCCAACTCCGGTTATTAGCAACCCCCATTTGCTTTTGCGTCTCCTTTGCTGGGATGGCCAAGAACTTCTGAAGCAGAATGCAAAGCGTTGCTATTCAGTCCACCCTCAAGTCTCACTTTCCAGCTTTGACAAGGCCCTTCCAGTGCTGCTGCTCATCCTTTTTTTTCCTTTCATCCTTGCCCCTGACTGCCCTCCTCCCAATTCCTCCCACCAGCTGCTCTCTGACCTCTTATTTTTTCAGCTCTGATGCTGCCACTCTTCTTGGGAAGTGAAGGAGTGCAGTACCCTCCCTCTCCGCTTCTCATCCTCATCTTTCTGTGTCTTCACATTTTCCTTCTCTCCTTACTTCTCATCTCATTTACAAAGGGTTTACTGAGAACCTTCTATGTGCCAGGAACAGTGCAGCCTATAATCCTGCTCTCAGTGTGCATTCCAGGAAAGCAGAGTTTAAAAAAATATGCGAGCAAACAAATATATATAGCATATGAATATATGAGACAAGATAATTATAAATGGCAACAGGAGCCACAAAGGAAATTGATCAGATCCAAAGGGAGAGAGTAACAGAGGAAGAGGTGATTTGTTTCTTTCCAGGGCTCTTGTGCCTCTGCACATTGTGATTTCAGCCTGGTTTGCTTCCCTGACTTAATTACTATCATTTCTTTCTCTTATTCCCAATCCTTTCCTTCTGTCTATAAATGAAATTGACCCACTGCCATTGTAAAGCATATCCTCATGATTCTAAGATTGGTTTACAATGGTGTTTGTTTCCACCTTTCTACTAAAACTGGACTTTCCATTAAACTGGTCATTAGAGTCTAAATCTAGTGTCCAATACTTAGTATTCATCATTCTTGACTTGCTATGAGATGATCCCTGTGTCTTTTGATTTAAACCCTTTCCTTCCCAGGGTGCCTGGTTAGCTTAGTTGGTTAAGTGTCCAACTCTCCATTTTGGCTCAGGTTGTGATCTCAGGGTGGTGAGATGGAGCCCTGCGTCAGGCTCGGTACTCATCAAAAAGTCTGCTTGAGATTCTCTCTCTCTCTCTCTCTCTCTCTCAGCTCCTCTCCCAGCTTGTGTGCTCAACCTCTCAAATAAATGAGTAAGTCTTTTAAAAAAAATAATAAACCCATTCCTTCCCCAACTTCCATGAATTGGAGCCAACCTTATTCTTGAACCTTTCCACATATGCATCTCTTCTTGTCTTTCTTCGACATCTTCCTACCCACCTTCTTTGTGGCCTCCTTTCTTATGTTACCAGACAGAAGAGACCAGGCCCTCTTCTGCTATCTCATAGCTCTGTCCCTAATGACTGGCACCACTCAGCACCCTGCTCTAGCTCTCTCAGTCTCCTTTCTGGGTCTGCAGGATGCCTAAGGGCAAGAAATGTAAATCAAACCTTCTGCTCCCACCACAAGGTTTTTCTTTGCAGGCATTCAATAAATACTTGGAATGAATTGCTATTAACAATGGTATTTGGTAGATATTAAGTAATATCTTTAAATATTCCTTAATTAACTATGTATCTGTGCATTTCGTGGATTATAAGCTCTGGAAGCTGGGAATTGGATATTTCAACTGGGAGGAACTGGATTCTTACTCTCAGACTAACAGCCAGGACCTTCTGTAGTCTGATGCCCATGAACAGGACCTTAGTAAAGGCTGCCATAGCAACACACAGCATTGCTTTGTTTTAGTCAGCATAAATTAACCTTTTAAAGCATATGATTGTGAAGGGTTATGTTATTTTTGTTAAGTATGTAATCACATTTTTGCTTTGAAATACCCCCCTCCCAACATTCCCAACCATTATGACTCAGGAACACATCTCTGTGCCCCTCGGATACTTTCTCCTCCCAATGAGCAGAAGTACCTTGTTGAATCACATCTGACATGTGAATAGATGTATCTTTACACAGTAAAATGCTAAATGATGTGCCGTGGATGCATGGGTGCTGTCAGGGTTTGCAGGAGGAGAGAACTTGTTCAGAAAGTGTTTATGGCACTGAGGCTAATGAGCAGCTTCTTAGGGCATGTTTGATTCAGCCAGACTAAAAGTAAAATGAGAGGGCCAAGTCGCACAGGGTAAGGATCAGGGAAGTTAGCAGCAATATGCATCTTAGGGACGGATGAACCAAACTGCCAGCGTCAGGTTTGTTCATAATCTTTGAACTTTACGGAGTTTTACTTGAGTATATGAAGACCCAACCACAAATCAATAAGAAATAGACAGAGAAAGCATTTCTACTGATTTAAAACAAAAAACAGAAAACAAAACAACAGAACAAGTTCCAAATTCGGATACTTTTTCTGAGTCCTATTCACAAATACTGTTCTTTTTTTTTATTTTTTAAAGGTTTTTATTTATTTGAGAGAGAGAGAGAGCACAAGTGGCAGGGGCAGGGAGGAGCAGAGGGAGAGGGAGAAGCACACTCCCTGCTGAGCACAGAGCCCAATATGGGGCTCAATCTCAGGACCCCTGGATCAGGACCTGGGCTGAAGGTAGATGCTTAACCGACTGAGCCACCCAGGGGCCCCTACTGTTCCTCTTTCTAATCAATATGGTAACACGGTAGGTGGAATAATGGAGCATAAATGGATAACACCTTATGAGTAAAACCAACCTTTAAACATTGTCCAAGGATTTTTTTTCTTAAATCATATCCTTTAATATTTCAAAATAGGCCATGATTAGACCTTACCAAACCCAAACTCTACATTTCTGTACCAGATGTAGGAAAACAAATATTCATCACTTTTTCCATGATTATCCATGTGTAGAGAGGTCTATTATTTGGATGCCTATTTTTTTTTTAAGATTTTATTTATTTATTAGGAAAGAGAGAGTGAGAGAGAGCATGAGAAGGGAGAAGGTCAGAGTGAGAAGCAGACTCCCCATGGAGCTGGGAGCCCGATGTGGGACTCGATCTTGGGACTCCGGGATCATGACCTGAGTCAAAGGCAGTCGCTCAACCAACTGCGCCACCAGGCGCCCCAAGGATGCCTATTTTTTTTAACAGAGTCATCCAAACTCAGTGAGCTGAGAGGGACAGGTTTCCAGGAAAGCCTTCAAATATTTGGTTATGCATGATCATTCTCCCTGGGGGCAAGTGGACAAAGTGTGGCACATTTGATATTTCTGAGGTCATTTCTAAATCCATGCTAATATTAGATACCAGTGTGATTAATAACTTAACTCATCAGTTGTAGTCATTTGATAATTATTCTCATTAGGCTCATATATAACGCCATTTTTCCCCTTGAGAAAACAAAATTATTTTATAAATTTTCACTTGCCAAATAAATAATTCTCATACTCAAAAAGCAAGACAAGTGCAAGTTGCATTTTGATGAGTCTAGAAAAAGGAGATGGTATTTTATTTAATATTTTTAGTTCCACCTGTTCTTCTCAAATATATTTTTACATTACTCTTTGATAGTTTCCTTTGCTGAGTGCCACCCAATTCTTTTGATTCTCTGACTGAAGTGGTTTCTATAGCTCTCCAAGGAAGTTCAAGCTGAAGACTCTTGTGTTTTACAATCTAAAGCAGTAGCTTCTACCACGTCTTGCCTCCACCACCAGTCTCATGTTTTCAACAATTAGACTTGTGAACACCTCAAGGGCAGGGTTAGAGGTTGATCCACATTTGTATCCCTGGGGTTGAGCTCAGTGGTTGGCAGTTGGAAATGCTCAGTAAGTGCTGTTTGAAAAAAAGAAGAAATGTATGGGTGACTGTTCCATTCTAGTTCACCTCATTAGACATTTATGAGGTCCATGAAGGAGACGTAGAGATGCGAAGTTACTTCAAGCAACTCCTCACCCACCTCTCCTCTGGTAACCATCAGTTTATTCTCTATAATTAAGAGCCTGTTTATTGATTTGTCTCTCTCTCTTTTTCCTTTGCTCATTGTTTTATTTCTTAAATTCCACATGTGAGTGAAATAGTATGATATTTCTATTTCTCTGAGTTATTTCACTTAGCATTATACTCTAGATCCATCCATGCCATTGCAAATGGCAAAATTTCATTCTTTTTTTATGGCTGAATAATATTCCATTGTATATATGTGTACCACATCTTCTTTATCCATTCATCTCTTGGTGGACACTTGGGCTGCTTCCATATCTTGGCTATTAGAAATAATGCTGCTATAAACATAGGAGCGAATTAGTGTTCTTGTATTCTTTGGGTAAATACCCAGTACTGCAATTGCTGGATCATAAGGTAGTTCTATTTTTAACCATTTGAAAAATGTCCATACTGTTTCCCACAGTGGCTGCACCACTTTGCACTCCCACCAACAGTGCACGAGGGTTCCTTTTTCTCCACATCCTCGCCAAGCCTATGGTTTCTTGTGTTGTTGATTTTAGCTATTCTGACAGGTGTGAAGTGACATCTCATTATAATGTTTTGGTTTGCATTTCCCTGATGGTAAGTGATGATGAACATCTTTTCATCTGTCTGTTGGCCGGGTTGTTCTAAATTCTGAAAGTTCTCGGTCTTTGGAAGAAAGAGTAGAGCTCAGATACATCACTAGATTGGCAAAACAAAAGAGTTGACAAAATTGAGAATCCTTTTCTGTATCAGGATATTTATATACTCATTTTTATTTAATCTTCTTTAATAACCCAATAAGGTTAATATCATTCTTATTTTGAGATGAGAAAAGAGAAGCTCAAGTGTATTAAATCTAAATGTTTGGGGAAGCTTTGACGAGAACTACAGAAGCTCTTGTAAACTCACCACCAGAGCACTGGAGTCTGGTATAACATCTTTGGTCAGTTTTTCTTTTCCTTAGTACCCTTAAGTACAGTAGTGAGCATCTGTATGTGTGAGTGTGTACATACATGTGAATATGCCAAGTGTGACTTTGTATTTTTTTTAAAGATTTGTTTCTTTGAGAGAGAGAGAGAGAGTGGGAGGGAGGGGGAGAGAGGAAGAGGGAGAATCCCCAAGCAGATTCCCTGCTGAGCATGGAGCCTGATGATTTGGGGCTTGATCCCAGGACCTTGGAATCATGACCTGAGCCAAAATCTGGAGCTGGCTGCTTAACCAACTGCACCACCCAGGCACCCTGAAGTTGTATGATTTTTAAATTTTTTATTTTAAAAATTGTCTTATTTTCTTTCAGTGTACAGTTCTTTGAATTGTGTGTGTTATTAATTTGCATTATTACTTTTAAATGAAGTGTGCTTGACATGCAATGTTAGTTTCAGGTGTATGGCATATTGATTTGACAGTTTTATACATTATTCAGTGCTTGCCGTGATAAGTGTAGTCACCATGTGTCACCACATAATGTTATTACAAGATCATTGACTAAGTTCCCTAGCTGTACTTTTCATCTCCATGACTTATTTATTTTAAAACTGGAAGTTTGTACTTCCTAGTTTCCTTCACCTATTTTGCCCCTCTTCCCATTCCTCTTTCCTTTGATATCTACAAGTTTGTTCTCTGTGTTTATGAGTCTGCTTCTGTCTTTTCGTTGTATGTTCATTTGTTTTGTTTTGCTTTTAGAGTCCATGTATAAATGAAATCATATGGTATTTGTAGTTGCCTATACAGTTCTATGAATTTTAACCTATGTATAGTTTTGTATTATCCCCACCATAATCAGGCACAGAACTGTCTCATCACCCTAAGGAGCTCTCTTGTGCTGTCACCTTGTAGTCAGTCGTACCCTCCCCCCATCTCTATCTCCTGGCCACCACTGATCTGTTGTCTATCACTATAATTTTATCTTTTTGATAATGTCCTATAAGTAGACTCATATAATACCTAAACTTTGAGATAGGTTTGTTTATTCACTATAATGTCTTTAAGATTTATCCAAGTTTTGTATGTCAAAGTTCATTCCTTTTTATTGATGAATGGGATTTCATTGAATGGATATGCCACAGTTTGATTATTCATTTGTCTGTTTGTGGTAGATGGATTCGTGGTACTCCCAAAGACGTCCACATTCTAATCCTCAGAACCTGTGTTGTGGCACATCGTAGTTTGTTATCTTACATGGTAAGAGGAATTAAGATTGCTAATCATCAGAACTGGCCTTGATGAATTAAAAATTGGAAGGGACCATGAGCCAAAAACTGTAGGCAGCCTCTAGAAGGTGAAAAAGGCAAGAAAACAGATTCTTCCCTCGAGCCTCCAGATAAGAATGAGCCTGTCAAAACTTTGATTTTAGCCCTGCTGAAACCCATTTCAGACTTTCTCATTTCTATAACTCTAAGATTGTAAGTGTGTGTTATTTCAAGCCATTAAGTTTGTCATTTGGATCTATCTTGTGTGGGTGTGCCACTCAGTGGTCAGTTTGGAATCTATGTGAAAATCCCTCTATTAACTCATTTCTCAAAATTTTTGATATGTCAGTAAGGACCAGATCCAGAATACACAGGTCAGGGTGAACTCCTTCTTCTCCACTATCTCCCAGATATTTCCTGGTTGCATAGGGCTCCCCTCTTCAGTCCTTTGTCCAGAAACTGCCACTTCTCTGATTATGCTGCTATGTTGGAAGGATGGGGGAGGGAAGGCGTGGAAATCACTGGGATTTAGCTTGCCCTCTTGGAGCTGCAGTTCCACTGAATTGGAAAGAAGGTTCCTCTCCCTCAGAATGTTATCTCCTATGGTTTCCCTTTATTGTCATGCACCTGGCACTGGATTGCCTGGGAACCGGAGTAATAGAGAATAAAAGGAGAGAGAATAGCTGAGGAATTTACCCCACTATCTCTGAGCTTTAGGGGATCTCTTTTCTGCTCCTGGCTCTCAGATTAGAGGGGTTCTTGTGGATCTCTCTCTGTTTGCATAACGATATTCACTCTGTCTTTCAGGCAGCATTGAGTTCAGGACAGAGCATACCTGAGAGGGGAAATGATAACACCACCCGTTTGGTATTATTTTGATTCTGGTATTTCTTTCTCATTCTGCCTACCGATATTTACTTTCCAGAGACTTTTAATACCTATACCATGCAATCTAAGTTTCATCACTGCATTCCGTGGGAGAGAAAGATTGGCATGTCTTTACTCCCATCTTACCTGGAATCAGAACTAGACATGTGGTTTTTGTCATGCAGGATATATTCTCCCCTGGTAACAACCCTTTGATTTCTTTTTGGGCAACAGTCTCCTTCCCACTTTCAGCTAGATGTTTCTAAAGGGGTCGGTCCCATTTATGACTCAGGGTATATAGCAAGTGATTTAGGCCTAAAACAATTCACTCAACACATTCTCCTGGCCAAATTGATTGATTTAGCATTGGGCATAAGTCCCACTCAGAGGCTAGCTTTCTGCTAGAATTTAGAGAAACAGCACCAGTTCTTCCCCTTCTAGATTTAAATCCGGAAACCTTTAGTCCCAGGAGGTGCTGGTAGCTATATTGGGACCGTAGGGAAAAGGGTTCCCATAAGTGTTACCAACACCAAGAATGCCAAGCAGAAGACGGGAGAGAGAAAAAACATACCTTTGTATCATTATTTGATCTTTGGGTCAAATGTTATCTGAAACCAGTTAGATGTCTCCCTGAACCATCCAGTAATTGGAGCCGATATATTCCCTCCTGTTTCTTGCCGCACAATGAGCTGAATTTTCTGACATTTGCAGTAGAAATATTTCTCATTTTATCAATACTATCATTTTGCATTCCCTCACATATTAAAAAAAAACACTTATTAGTCATAACTTATATTTCTTTTTAAATAATTGCCTTACCTAAATGTGAGATAGGAATCCATCAAAATCCTAGGGAAGAGTACAGGCAGCAACCTCTTTGACCTTGGCCACAGCAACTTCTTGCTAGACATATCTCCAAAGGCACATCTCCAAAGGGAAACAAAAGCAAAAATGAGTTATTGGGATTTCATCAAGATAAAAAGCTTATGCACAGCAAAGGAAACAGTCAACAAAACTAAAAGGCAACCTAAGGAATGAGAGAAGATATTTGCAAATGACCTATCAGATAAAGGGCTGGTATCCAAGATCTATGACGAACTTATCAAACTCCACGCACAAAACCACATAATCCAGTCAGGAAATGGGCAGAAGACATGAACAGACATTTCTCCAAAGAAGACATACAAATGGCCAACAAACACATGAAAAAATGCTCCACATCACTTGCCATCAGGGAAATACAAATCAAAAACACAGTGAGATACAACATCACACCAGTCAGAGTGGCTAAAATTAATTAAGACAGGAAACAACAAATGTTGGCAAGGATGCAGAGAAGGGGGAACCCTCTTACACTTCTGGTGGAGTGCAATCTGGTGCAGCCACTCTGGAAAATAGTATGGCAGTTCCTCAAGAAGTTGAAAATAGAGCTACTCTATGACCCAGTAATTGCACTACTATGTATTTACCCCAAAGATATAAATGTAGTGATCTGAAGGGGCACATGCACCCCAATGTTAATAGCAGCAATGTCCACCAGAGCCAAACTGTGGAAAGAGCCCAGATGCCTTTCAACAGATGAATGGATAAAGAAGATGTAGTATTTACACACAATGAAATATTACTCAGCCATCAGAAAGGATGCATACTTACCATTTACATTGACATGGATGGAACTGGAAGGTATTATGCTAAGCAAAACCAGTCAGTCAGAGAACGACAGTTATATGGTTTCACTCATATGTAGAATATAAGAAACAGCACAGAGGATCATAGGGGAAGGGAGGGAAAATGGAATGGGAAGTCATCAGAGAGGGAGACAAACCATGAGAGACTCTTAACTGTAGGAAACAAACTGAGGGTCGCTGGAGGGGAGGTGGGTAGGGAGGGGTAATAGGGTGATGGCATTAAGGAAGGCATGTGATATGGTGAACACTGGGTGTTATATTCAACTGATAAATTGTTGAACACTACATCTGAAACTAATGATGTACTATATGTTGGCAAATTGAATTTAAATTTTAAAAAATTTTTAAATTAAAAAAAATGTAAAAAGTATTTATTTTCCTTATGGACCTATGCAGTCTTGTTATCTGCATGTCCATTTAATGTGATGAGATGTCAATAAACCCAGATTCCTCTGGAAAGCTGTGAGTATGAACATGTGTTTAGGTATTGTCAAATGAGCTCACAAAAAGACATTTCATCTGATGGTTTCTCCACTATTCCTGATGGAATGTGTGTAACGAGATGGAAGGCAGGGACCAGTTGAAAGGCGAGAGATGAGTGTATAAAGGAGTAGTCATATACTACAAGCTTTGGTTAAATTGTATCCTTTTGAGGTAGACCACGGAACTTTGTAACTTTTCTCTCATGAAGAGGTAAGCCTTCATGGTATCAGTAAAAGCTCCCAAGGGGCTGCAATACCTGACTGTTATCTCTCATCTCTTTGCTAGAGTTCAAGGGATATTAGACCCTCTTGAGGAGGGTGTGGCCTGCTGACAAAGTGCTTAAGGTGGCTCAACCAATCATTTAAAAAACTGGCATTTGAATTCAGGCCTGCCTGATTTCAAGGCACTTTATTTATCTGTGAGGCTACATGATCATGTAAAACACCTTCACCACTTGGAACACACATCTGAGCAAAACTTCCTGCTTACCAACTGGAAAACAACTTGTCAGTGTCATCTTCTTCTGTGCTACAAATTATTGCATTGACATCATGGAGACCATAGTCTCTTCCATAGTGGCCATAGAGACCATAGTAGATTAAATATATGCCGGATTTTCCTTGCTATCCCTTCCATTAAAAGGTGGGGTCTCATTCTCACCTCCTGTTAATATTGGCTGACCTTGGTGACTTGCTTGACCAGTAGAATGCAGCAGAAATGATATTTTGGGACTTTGGGGACTGGGTCATAAAGAGCCTTGAAGCTTCTGTCTGAGTCTTGAAACACTCTTTCAGAGCCCTCAGCTGCCATGTAAGAAGCCTAACTACACTGAGACTGTCATGTTGAAGAGGTCAGTATATATGATCCTGTTGACAATCCTCATTAGACTCAGCCAACAAGGCACCAGGAGTATGAATGAAGCCACCTTAGCCGCTTCTTCGTTATTCTGTGAGATTTCATACACAGGAATTTTCTCACAGATTTAAGATCTGTCATGTCCACGTTCCCTGGATGCAAGGATATACGTTGGCCATCCTCTGTCCAGGACATTGTGTTTTTTTTTTGCCATTTGCAGAAATCGCCTACGCTGCCTGTTTCTACTCTCAGGGAAGCTCCTTCTAGTGGTTGTGTCACCCTTCCTCCTGTTTCATCTAGTTCGTAGCACCAGCTTCCACCTATTCCCCTCTGGAATAGCCTAACTTCATTCTCCTCAATTAGAACCATTCGTTTCCCGTCAGTGTTGGGGGGCAGGTGGTGGTCTTGTGGTAAGAAAACTTTGGACTTCTTGGAAAGACAGTGGTTTGGTGGAGTGGGGGCAGGGAAAAGGGTTCCTTTGTTCTCCTCTGATGAGTCCATAAGAAGGAGGCAAAGCAAAACCAAATGAACACAAACCACCAGTTAGATTTTTCCCTAGATTCTAACTTGTTCTTGGGATAAATACTTCATCAAGGTCTCCAGGTTCTGGCAATGTCCAAAATTGAATGATACACCAAAGAAAATGCCACAGAAGCTCTCAGAAAACTGCCAGTCTTACTGGAGAAATGGGTAGCATATACAAAGCCACATCTTTCACCATAGAAGTTTTTCTTCCAGGAGAAGGCAGTGTTAGACCCATGAATAAGACACAGTCTCAATTCTCAAAGAACTTACAATTTTGTTGGGGCAATAAGACATACACCCAAGATGGATGTATATACACTTGTATGTATATACACTTATATATGTACATACACTTCAGTGGATGTATGATTAAATGATAAAAAGGTGTGGGAGAGACAGCTATATCTTCCCTGGACTTAGGACTAAGTTATTTGAAAACCACCTTAGAAAGGGAATGCTGTTTTGATAGCTTTTCTCAAATTGCCACTTTGCCCAGATGACCTCTTTATGATCTGGAGAAAATCTGCCTCTGAGAATTTGAAGTGTATGTTTTTCACTGAGTAATGGGATAGGCACTTCTACATTCTGAGAAGCTAGACCAACAACTGACAAAGTGGAAAGGATCTATGCAAGATTCTGGGCTTGGCTTGGTTTCATCTATTAAATACGTGGTTTTCTTTCATCCCAACAAGTCCTCCAAAGTGCCTACAAGCCATTGGGTGAAAAAAATGTCAGGAGCCCTGCAAAGAGGAGAATATCTTTTCCCTTTTGAGAGGTGGTTTAATGAGTGCTTGTATAAGTGAGCTCTGGATTCAGATACCTTGAGTTTGAATCTCTGTTCCTCCATTCATTAGCTATGTGATCTTGGGCAAGATAATTAATATCTTTATACTTCTTCCAAAAAAAAAAAAGTACATAAAAATTCCTCCCTTACTGGGTTTCTTGAGGATTAAATTTAGTTAATACATATGAATACATTTAGGATGGTGGCTAGCACATAGTAATTGCTCAATAAATGCCAACTATTAGTATTCTAGCCATTTCTTCCAGGATATCTCTAAAGAACAAACAATCTGTGATTGGTTTGCAGGGTAGGCTCTAATAAACAAAGCAAGAATGAATAGATGTGGTAACCTTTTGAAGCTTAAAGGAGGTGGTGTTAGGTCATATTGAAAATAATGTTGCCTTACTTGGCAAGTATGAAGCATATGGAACTATATAACCAGGAGGTTATATAAGCCAAAAATGTAAATAGAATCAAGGAGAGGTGAAATAAAACTCTTGAGTGGTAGGACATAAAATTAGGACATGCCGAACTTCTGAGGCACAGAAAGCACCTGCCATTTCCATAGCACTCCCCTTGGTGCCACTATTACAGAGAGTCAGCTGGATTAAAGAAGGGCCTAGCCTCACAGGAAATCTGTTTAGGTAGAACTTGAAGAGGTTAGTGCTTTGACAGCTGAAGCTTTCCAAAGGTCAGAGCAGGAAGCCCCATACCTGCCTTCCCAGGGAGGGTACTCACAAAGATTTTGTTAAGTAAAAGAGTTCTCCAAACTCTGGGACCCATCCTGGCCCCAGGACAATGAAAGGAGCGTTGTTTTAGGAGTCTGGGTCACGGGGGCACTGTTTTTGATTATCTACTCTGCAGCTATCCTCTCTTTTTCCTTGCTGACATGACCTTGAGTGTGTTCAGGTATCAGGGCACCCTGTATCAAGTTCCAGGGCTTACATCATGATTGGTCTAGACAGTTGTGGTCACTGCAAGTTTTATTCCTTCCTACTTTCAACATCATTATGTGAAGGTGTGATATGTGGGGCTACTACATCCTTTTGTAGTAATGAGGGAAACTGAAAAGGTATTCATCCAATGTCCTGACTTTGTCGAATGACTGAGACAACATTAGGACAGCCTACTTCCAGACTTTTTATGTGAAGTTAGTAATTACCTGTATTGCGTATAAGCCACTTGTAGTTGGATATTTCATCACTTGCAGATGAAAGCATCCTAACCGATGCAATTACTGTGTGTTTTGTACACCATCAAGTAGGGCAGTGCTTGGCAAATGGCTAGCAGTTCAATACTAGTTTGTTGAATTAGTGAAGGACAGAACTGTTCAATCTTAGTGCTAAGTCTACTGTGTCCTGGTTGTGGTGGCGAGGTCCCAGGAGGCTATCTGAGCCCTTGCCTGGGTAACCTGCCTGCAGGGGCAGTTACAGCTCCACGGAGCTTTTCTTGCTTTTGCCAGTTATTTTGGGCTTGGAGTTATGCCCATGGTCAGTAGTGGCTCCTTGCTTTCCCTGAGACCAACTTCTGTCCAGATTGTGAAAGGGTGGCCTGCTTTCATATCTTCTGTTGCTGAGTCCTACTGGAGAGGATCTGTACGTTACCTTCTGCTGACCTGCCCAGCCATAGACCACCTGCCTAGATTTCTAAATTTTGTCTATTTGGGGGAGATCTATTCCCACATCTTGGAGACTATTTTACCTGCCTCCCTGCAGCATACTCCCACCCCTGCCCACCCCAGCTATCACCACCATCTCTTGCATCTTGTCCAGAACTGGCAGTTTTGACTCATTTTCATCACCCAGTTCCCACTCCTGCCCCCTGATCTGATATGGTCTGTTCTGTCACAGACTTCCCAAAGCCTGGGGTATGTTCCTCTTGATATATGCAGAAGTCATTTCTGTCCTCATCAGACAGTTTGGTCAGATGCTATTGAACAATGACAATAATTGCTGCTGCTTCAAGCTGTGGTTGTGTAATGTCAAGTAGAAGCTGAACTAGAAGAAGAAGAAAAAAATTACCCTCTGTTCATTGTTCACTTCTAGGATTAAGGAAAGAGTCCCAGGCTTTTTGAAATCAGTATACAAGGACATTTCAGCCTTATTCTTTATAAAATCAAAGAAAGTAAGCGTATTTTCAATCTTACTGAAGTTCCTGAGAATTGGGAATGATGGAAACATTTTGTAAATTATAAACTTACATGACCTGCCAAAAATGAAACCTACCTAAGCCCATCACCAATAGAAGTGTAGTTCTACCGTGGTATATGTACAGAACACTAATTCAATGAAAACGAATGATCTATAGCCATGTGGAAGAATTTCAAAATGTAGTATTGGTTTAAAGAGGTCAGACACAAACGTATTATATTTGCTTAAAGTTCAAAAAGAGGCAAACCAGGGACGCCTGGGTGGCTCAGTTGGTTGAGCAACTGCCTTCGGCTCAGGTCATGATCCCGGCATCTTGGGATCGAGTCCCGCATCGGGCTCCTTGCTCCACGGGGAGCCTGCTCCTCTCTCTGCCTCTGCCTGCCTTTCTGCCTGCTTGTGTTCTCTCTCTGTTAAATGAATAAATAAAATCTTTAAAAAAAAAAAAAAAAGAGGCAAACCAAATATATGTTATTAAAAGTCAGGACAGCAGTTACCTTGTGAGACTGAAAGGTTGTGACCAGAAGGGAGCATAAGGAGGGCATTTGAGATTCTGGTGCTGTTCTACTTTTTATTCTGGGAGCTGGTTATATGGATGTGTTTAGTTTGCAAAAATTCAACAACCTATATACTTAGGATATGAGCACTTCTCTATATATGTTCTAATTCATTGAAAAGTCCAAAAATAGTTATATGGCATAGAAACAAAGCCTGGATCAGAAAGCAAGCAAAGATTCACAAAATCCTCATGGCAAAAATAAACCCTCATTTTAAAGAGGGGAAGGCTGAGTGCTCTGGAAATCCAATGAATCTTTGAAGATCATATCAATGGGTCAATGGTCAGTTCAGACATTGTACCCACATCTGATTCCAGCCCAGGGCTCTTTCATTGAGTGGGCATAAAGGAACTTAGATTGTGACCAGAAACCTTGTGATATTTCCTTCTGTGCATCTTTATTTCTTTTTGTGGGATTTGCTTGTGAATCAGGGTTGGGGGAATTGTTTAGGCATATTTATTACTAACAGACATCTTTGCTGCTTAGCTGAGGTATAGAGAGAAGAGCACAGATGAGCACAGTTGGCAGTTACACAGGACTCTAAGCTCAAAAGAACTCCAGCCTTGGTTTAATGCTCTGTTGTTTCCATCTTGAAATCCTTACTAATTTTTAAACAAAGCTTGTATTGGTTACAACAAATTATGTAGCTAGTCCTGCCGATAAATGTTGCTTTGTGTAACACAGGTTACACACTGACTATGGAAGTCAAGTATTTGTAATCAAGACTTATTTTAAGTGATTGAGGGAAATTTGTTATTTAAAGGTAAATCCTATACAACAAATCAGTTTTATCCAAAGAATAATACTCTAATATATGTAATTTTTTGCTAAAGTTCTATGCTACCAGTTAACTTAAAGTGTAAGATCATGTGGAAAGTGAAATAATAAGTAAGAATCTTGGAATCATCTAATTTAAGAGCTGGAAAGAGATCTTTAAAATAATCCATCCCTCTTATTTAGCAGATGGAGAAAATGAAGTTTAAAGAAGGGAGTGATTTGCAAAGGAATTGAGTCAACTATGTAGGTGGAAGTCAATCAAAATTGATCTGCATAGTGCAATATTTGAAGACTCAGTGATATTTGGAAATTTTTGGCAAAGTTTCTGGAGCATTTCTTTTCTATCCCAGAAAAAGCCTCTTAGCCAGGCCAAAACATTAAACCTTGCTTTATGCAGAATCATTTGCTGGAGAGAAGGCATACAGGGAAATTGATTATATTTTGTCTAAAATAATTACCTTAATGTAGCATCTGCCATATACAATGTTCACTTGGAAACAGAAATGGCTGTCAAAATGGCTCTGCCGAAAACACTTTGTTAGCATCAACTTGACCCGACTAAAGAGTCTGCAACATGCAGATACCAATATCCAACAAAGACCCTGGCATGTGTCTGAAACACTGGGCTTGCATCTCAACCCACCTCTGTTTGGCTTCACTGAACTGATTTAGGTGGCTGGGTCATGGCTTTGTTCCGCTTTAGATCAATGACATTCTGAATCCAGAGGAAACATGAATCAACTAAAGCTTTTAAGTAGTTCCTATGGGCCAGGAGTTCTGCTTGGTGACAGAATGGAACATGCCTCTGTTCTCAGGACGTCCACAGCCTGGTTAGGGAAGCAGGCACTGTTACAATCCAAGGCAGTGAGTGCAACAGTAACACAGGGGGTGCTGGGATAGTGGGGCTACTAGGTGGAGCCTGCAGCAAAGTGGGCAGTGAAGAAGTGCTTCCTGTGTCTTAAAGGATGACTAGAAGTTAGCCTGATGAGGGCCCAGGAGGGGGATGACGTGGCACGTGGGGCAAAGAACTCCAGGAAAGAATGGGAACAGAGCCAGTGAATGGTTTTGTATCGGGAAGTGATTGATGCTTCAGAGAGATTACTGTGGCAGCAGCAGGGACAATAGATAGTGGGTGGTGAAGGGCAAGAATGCAGGCAGTGGTCCAGGTAGGCAAAGATGAGAGTCTGAGAAATGAGTGCCCCTCACTCTGTCTCAGAGGTGTCTGAAAGCAGTGGGCAGAGAAGTTATCGGGATCTGGTCATCGATGAGGGTAGAGGTTAGGAGAAAAGAAAGAGGCTATCTTTTATAGCCAACATGGTATGGGCATAGTGGTGCTGTCACCTCTCATAGGCCTTCAGAGGAGGAATTAAAGGGAAAGATGGTCCATTCTTGGAGACGCTGAGTTTGGGGTAGATATGGAACATCTAGATGGCTAACTTTCACCATTGCCAGCAGGAATACTTGAACCTTTTCTTAAAGTTGTCTAAACATGTGTTTGTCATCACTGGGTAAGTGAGTTCAAGGCTCACGTGTGCGTATAATATGCAATATCATGCATCTGCAGTTCCTGTGAACATATCATTAGGCTTTCATTTTTAAACCAGGTCTAGAGAGAAGAGAGTAGGGAAGTTAGAATACTGTAATTTTATTGCTAAAAGGAGCCACAGTAAGCATATTCCACATGAAGCAATTGGAGCTCAGTGAGACTAAGTGGATCTCCAGAGGTCTCCTAGCTACATGCCACGGTTGGGACTCCAGCCTGGTGCTCTGTCTCCAGCCCCATGCAATTCACCTAACATCGGCTACTTGTGTGTTTCCCACACCAACCTCCCATTTTAAAGGAGAGCTTTGAAGAACTTTCTTCTTCTAGCCTCTACATATGCCTGCCACCTAATAATGATTCTATTTATTCCCTCCAGCTCAGGTCCCAACTCTATCCCTGGCCTCTCTCCCTGCTTGCTTTAATGTTTCTTTGAGGAGTGCCTCGGAGAAAGTCCTCATGACCCGGTAGTTGATTACATGGTTTCCAGGGACGTTGGAGCCTGCTGAACGTTTTCAGTTATGGTGGTCTTATTACCTTCATTTGCTCCAAGGGCAAGCAAGGTCTTGAAAAGTTAGAGGCCCAAGAGAAGGCAAAGCAGGACATTTTGGATCAGCTTTGCCTTCCCAAAGTTGTTTTCAGTGAGAGAAGCGTTATTATCAGAATTCAGGTCAAGCAGGTGTTAGCATCCACTAGGAGGACTTTTGAAGTAATACTCAGGAATTATTTTTGAATAATTCTGCCTGGGCCTTTCAAATCACACTCCATCCTAAATTCTAAGAAGTCAGACTGCTAGGTGTCATTGTCAAGGCTTCATTTTATATAAAACTTATGGTTACTGGGAGCCCCTTGTACTATCAATGTGTACAACAGAGTTGTGTTCAAATTATCAGCATGGAAATCAGCATGGAATGTTTCTTTCCAAAATGATTTAGATTTATGGTAGGATATTTGCATGGTGGAACAAGTTTCTCTGTCCCTGGACCCTTGATGTTTTACTCAATCCTTTCTTCTGGTGGAGAGGGGAACTTTAAGCATAAAGTAATATCAAAGTTAGGCTGTGAGAAGTTGTCAGTATTAGCAAGAGGGAGCCAGTATTTGTCTTGTCATTCTACTCTAAAGAATTTAAAGCTGTGGGAAAGATTTGTCAGCATGGCAACCATGGAGACCAAAGGAGGTACCCTGGCCAAGAGCAGTCAAAAAGGAAGAAGGGAGGGAAGGCAGAGCTTCATGTGAGCAGCCCTCAGTACAAAAGGGGAACTATAAAAGCATTTTGACATCCTGTATGCTCTGAGAATCACCTTGAAAAAGACTGGGCTTGTTTTGGTGGAGGACTGTGTCTACACACCTCACCAAGGATTGCAACAGGGTTCTAGTTGCTTTTATGACACTCTGGTAAGGCCCATGATATGATATATGGAGGTGTTGAGTCCTTGGTCAGGAATGCATAATAATAATAATGAAATTTATATACTATCATTCATTTACCATCTACTGTGTGCTGAAAGCCATCCTAGCTGTGTAACCTGACTGAAATCTCATAGTCAGGGCAGTGGCGTCCTGACCAGAACCCAGGTCACATGGCTGCCATGTGAGAGCTCTTTCCATTGTACTAGATTGTCTAGTGTTTGTAATCTAGTATGGAGGTGTGTATGTATGTGGAAATGGAAAAGCTGCCAAGACTCCAAAAATGAATCTTAGGTGGTAGAATTTTATGCATGTGAGAAGACTGGGACTTTATCCAACTTTCTGAAAAATAGTGCCAGCTAGGAAAGCTGCTCTACCCAGGTTAAGGATATGCTATGGAATGTGGTTATTGGGAAGATTCAGGATGACAAATGCTAAAGAGTCTGGCACACAATGTAATTAGTAAATGAACCAATATATAATAAATTAATAAAATATGAGCTCTAGAAGGCCTCTCACAATGCATATTTGAAGCCTTCCTTTTCTACTGCCCCACCCCATGAAAGCCACTAAACACAGTACTTATCACCATTTGATAGACTATAGAGAGCATGATCTTCCTTAAGAATACTGGGGGTGCCCCAGGTTTGGAAACCCAGAGGGCAGATTTGTGGCTATTTCTGTCAGGCTCAAGGCATTCATCAGGCCTTGCTCAGGCCTTGTCCAGGCCTGGACAACCTTGCTCAGTCCTAAATTTCTATTTTTCACTAGCAATACTCTCACCCAGGGCTAGGGCAGGAAGGTTGCTTCACAGTGTAACTTTCCAATCCCAGACCACAGAGTGGGTAGAGGCCTCCTCTGGGTGCCTGCCTGTGACTCTGCATCTTGCCTAAGCATTAAAAACCTCTTCACTTCAGGTGTATCTAAGACTCACCTCCTGAGGGCTTCATAGTTTCAACTCCCCCCTACTGCACTATTTAAAGTTTTCTTTGCTTTGGGTTCCTGGGAATTTCCCTTTATTATTTACATGCATATTAAAGTGAAATCTTGTTAAGATGCTCAGTTCTGGCCCCTCACTGAATGGCCCCAGGGCCACTGGAAGCTTAGGCAACCAATCCTGGACTTATTTGAATCCAGATTTCCCTAAATCAGAGACAGGAAAAGAAAGAATTTATGCTCTGCCCCATGGGCCAAGTTCTTTTTATTTCTAACAGAGAGACCTCCTGAACTCACACCTGAATGAGGCAACATGACTATCCCAGGTAAATAACAAGTCCAGCTTTGTTTCAGATCCCATTTAGTCATCTTTGTTTCTTACCGTTGTCTATCACATATGTTTTCTTTATATTTGGAGCAGAATTTGTGGGCTTACATCTGCTAAGTCTGCCACCTTATCTAAGTGTCTGGTTAATACTACAGCATTTACAATGTTGGCTCACATTGTAATACTTCACAAAGACCCTGAAGGTCAGGGGAATATAGCCACAAGTAATTGAACAAAGGCTCTTCGCTGTCCTGGCCAAGGGCATGGTTTGCTCTTCAACCCAAATCACAGAGGCAGAAGGGCCACTTTCTGTGTGGTCAGGAATCTGGGTTCCCCCATCAGCAACCATATGCGTTTGGGAACATTCATCAGCTAAAGAACTCGCTGAGCTGGAAAAAGAGACTTTCACAGGACAGCTCAAAATATTTTTTAAACTTAGGAAAACTGGTAGTGACTTTCTTAATGTGCCAGCTGCTGACAAGCATTTTTGTTTAAAGATATACCAGGTGGAAAATAAAATGTTTCAAGGAACATTTCAGTGGATAACAGTTGGTCGTTCCAAGTGTCACTTGAAACAAAAGTCACTCTCAGTTAAAGGGGGCACCAACAGTGACTACTCCAATGTTCATTCCCAAGCCTATTCCACGTGGGCTTTTCTCTTCAGGAAATTCAGCAGTCCCCTTAAAATGGTGTGTAGCTGATATCTAAATTAGTTTCTTGGTCTTGAAAAATGTTCTGTGTATGAAATATGCATTGAGGCAAAGCAAGGTCCTCTACCCAGTTCGTGCCCCTTAACTTGGGCCTGATAGCACCCTTCTGTATGGAATTGTGTTTTCATTACAATAATAATAATGCAACATACCACACACATATGTTTTGCTCCTCCTCAGAGTTAAAAACTAAAATCTTGTGTATCCCTGGCATTTGTGGGGTCCAATGCAAGAGCACCATTGGAGGCCTATGTATCATATATCAAAGTATTTAAAAGGTACAAGTCATGCTAACAAACTGTTAAATAAATTGTATCTCTCTTTACATATATGCATTTATAACATCCTGGAAGGCCAAATTTGAGTTTATAATTTTCAGATCTCTCTCTCTTTTTTTTTTTTTTGGATCTCCTGAAGTTCCAAGACCCTCCCCCTCAATCTATGGCCCACTTCCCCACCTCTTCCCACGCCCAGTCTAGTTTGTTCCGTGAAGGACCTTGTCCATTAGTGTATTAGTCTACTTAGGTTGCCATAACAAAATACCACAGACTGGGGGATTAAATAACAGAAATTTATTTTCTTATAGTTTTGGAGGTTGGAGGTCCCAGATCTAGGTGCCAGCTAATTTGGTTCATGCCTTGCAGATGGCTGCCTGCTTGCTGCATACACACATGGCCTTTCCTCTGTGGCACATGGAGGGTGAGAACTCTATTTTCTCTTCCTCTACTTCGAAGAACACCAGCCCTATTGGATTAAGGCCCTACCCTTATGACCTCACTTAATCTTTTTTTTTTTAATTATTTATTTGACAGAGGGAAAGAGAGAGAGAGAGGGAAAGTGCACAAGCAGGGGGAGTGGCAGGCAGAGGGAGGAGAAGCAGGCTCCCCATGGAGCAAGAAGCCTGATATGGGACTCAGTCCCAGGACCCTAGGATCATGACCTGAGCCGAAGGCAGATGCTTGACTGCCTGAGCCACTCAGGCGTCCGACCTCACTTAATCTTTATTACCACTGCACTGAAGGGCCCTGTCTTCAAATACAGTCACATTGGATGTTAGAGCTTCAACATTTGAATTTGAGTGGGATACAACTCAGTTCATAACAGCAAGCTTGAAGACATTCCAGCCTGGACATCCAAGCTATATCTACATAGCTTGTCAGCAGTCATTTTTTGGCCACCCATTAGGCCCTGAGGTGATCATATCAGCAATATGGTACTCTTAGAAAGATTAACCCTGAGGAAAAGGCTGTAGCCTGGAAAATGGACTAGGGAATTTTTGGACACGGATTTTTTTAGGTCCCAGAATTTGAACTGGATCAGTCCCATGTAATGATGGAAACATTCTATGTTTGGGCTGTCCAATATGATAGTCACCAGCCACTTGTGGCTATTGAGTACTCAAAATGGGTTTACTATGACTGAGGAGCTGAACTTTAAAATTTCTTTAACTTTAATTAAATTTAAATTGCCACATTTGACTGGTGGCTACCATACTGTTCAGTGCAGATCTAGAAGTTGGGGAGCAGGCTCTGTGCAATCATGTCCTCTGACCCTGCAGACTTCTTATCCTGTGGGTGTGTAGCAGACTGTATTTCCATATATGGCCAAACCTACATATTTATGCCATCCCGCATGTTTTTCTTACAATATGAGTGACATACGTTTTTACCAAGATGTGGGGTCTCTGTTCCCCCTGGGCAGGTGATTGTGACTGCCTAGACCCAGGAAGTATGGTAGAAATGATAATATGTGACTTCTAAAGTTAGGTCATAAAAAAGACACAGCTTCTGGCCCATTCTCACTTGTGCTCACACTTTCCTTCTCTCTGTCTCTCTCTCTCTCTCACACACACACACACACACACTCACACACACCTTTCTCTTAGAACTTTTTGCTTTTAAAACTATGGAAATAAGCAAAGACCACCCAAATGAGAATAAGCAAAGGCAATTTAATTCAGAGCTTATGTAGTAAGGGAGTCAGCCACCATCTGTGTTTTGCAGAGATTCAAAGGCAAATAGAGGAGTGGAAAGGTATAAAATGGAAAAAAGGGAGGCTTCAGGTGTGCCCTGATTAGAGTTAGCTGTTGGGCTAACTAGAAGTAGGGCATGCTATGTGATTGTTTTTCTCTGTTGGTCCTAAGTTGGAAATGGAGGCAAAGATTAAGGAAGCTATCAGTTTTTCATCAAGCCCAGGCCAATTTGGGCTAACTACTACAGAGATTGTAGTTGACTTCCTGGGCTGGTTGCTGCAAGTTGTGGGTCAGAGTTCTATTTTCATATATGACCTAGCCATTGTCCATGTGTATATTCAGTCTCAGAACCCAGCCACCATCTTGTGAGGGAGCTTTCCATGTGGAGAGGACTTAACAGCAGCCAAAACCAACTTGCCAACTCTGTGAGTGAATCACCTTGGAAGTATATCCTCTAGTCCAAGCGAAGCCTTCAGATGACTACAGTCCCAGCTGACATCTGACTACAACCTCATGAGAGGTTGAACCAGAACCACCCCGTAAGCTACTCCCATACTCAAAACCCACGAAAGATAAAAATGATTGTCCTGTTAACCCATTGAGTTTTATGGTGATTGTTTATGCAGCATTAAATAATTCATGAAGGAGAAAAGTGCAGTGGAAAAGGGGCCATGCCAGAATTCTCTTTGAGGGTGGGGCCAACGATGAGGGGCTTCTATTGCCTGGATCTGAGGGCAGTACTGATAAAAGGATTTTGTTTTGGTACTTGGGTATTTCCTAGGGAAGGATGGTTTCATCTATACAAAAGAGGAACTTGGAGGACTCATTAGGGGGTTCAAGATCAGGAAATTGTCTTACAAATGCTGTAACAAAAGAAACTTTTGTCTGGAGTGCACAAACTAAAATGTAATGACACCATTTATGTGCTTGACTGTGTAAACGTACAAAATGTACATATTTTGGAATAATCACAGTGGAAGGAGCTCTACTTAAGCCAATGATGCTATCACTTTCCAAAACCGCCTATGAAACTTCTCTTTTGGAATTGCCCACAAAGCTGGATTATGAGCTTCCTGTGAAACCAGACTCATCACTCAAACTAAGACTTGGTTTGTGACCCCAGACAGCATTTCCCAGCTTGATCACCCAACCTACTCTACAGACTTTGCTCGGAATGGCTTAGAATTGTTTCCAAAACTCATATTCCCCCTCTGAGGATACATGTCAGAGTTATCTTTCTAAAACACCTCGTGGATCATGTGCTTCAGTGGCTCTTAGTTGCATAGAGAATTAAGCCCCAGCTTCTCAGCCAGATTTGCAAAACTTTCTATAATATACACCCCCCACCTTACTTTCCAAGTCTATCTTCCCAGAACATATGATGCCCTTGCCACTTACAGATGATGGGTGCATTTACTGAGCCCTTATTATGTGCCCCACACTGTGCTAAGAGCTTTATGTCACATCTAACTTTCTCTTTATATAATTTTGTAAGGTAAATGTTATTTCTGTAGTACACATAATAAAACAGTGATCACTAACACTTTGTACAGTGTTTACAATGTGCTAAGCCTCTGTACAATAGAAATATAATGTAAGCTATCTATGTAATTTAAAATTTTCTGATTATACATTAAAAAGTAAAAAGAAACAAGTGAAATAAATTTATTAAAATTTATTTCAATAAAATGTTTTATCAATGGGCTTCTGATCAATAAAGACTAGAATGACATATTTTCTTCTTCTTCTTCTTGGGAGGATAGTAAGTCTTTCCAGTCCACTGTATATTTTACACCTACAGCATGTCTCAATTTGGACACTAAATTTTCATTGAAAATAATTGAACTGTATTTAGAATTCATAAAAAGAACAGTGGAAAAGTTAGTTTCACATACCCATGTTGTTCCAAACATACTTAAAAGATCTCTAGTACCTGAACCAAGTACCAAAAATAATTTCTTTTTCTACTCTCATCTATATTGATAAAACTTCAGTACATCAGTTTTATATCCAGTGACTTTACTGAATTCATGTATCAGTACTAGCAATTTTTGATGGAGTCTTTTGGGTATTCTATATAGAGTATCATGTGGTCTACAAATAGTGAAAGTTCGACTTCTTCTTGCCAGTTCAAATGCCTTTTATTTTTCTTTGTTATCTGATTGCTGTGGCAAGAACTTCCAATACTGTGTTAAATAATGGTGGTGAGAGCGGACATCCCTGTCCTTTCCTGACCATAGAGGAAAAGCTCTCAGTTTTTCCTCATTTTGGATAATATTTGCTATGGGCCTTTCATATTTAGCCTTTATGATGTTAAGGTAATTTCCTTCTAACCATGTTTTGTTGAAGTTTTTGTTGTTGTTGTTTTAAATCATGAATGGATGTTTTAATTTGTCAAATGCTGTTTCTGCATTGTTTGAGAGGATCATGTGGTTCTCATTCTTTCTTTTATTATTTCTTTTATTAATGTGGTATATCATGTTGATTGATTTGTGAATACTGAACCACCCTTGTAGCCCAGGAATAAATCCCACTTGATCATGGTGAATTATTCTTTTAATATATCATTAGATTCATTTTGCTGGGTGTCTTACTGAGAATTTTTACATTCATGTTCATCAGTGATATTGGCCTGCGGTTTTCTTTCTTAGTGGAGTCAAGTCTTTATCTAGTACTAGTATCAGTGTAATGCTGGCCTCATAGAATGAATTTGGAAGTTTTCCTTCATTTTCTGTTTTTTTTTTTTTTTTTTTGGAATAGTTTGGGAATAAGTATTAACTCTTCTTTAAACGTTTGGTAAAATTCACCTGTGAAGACACCTAGCCCTGGACTTTGTTGCAAGATTTTTGATTACTGATTGAACTTCTTTGCTGGTTATCAGTCTATTCACATTTTCTACTTCTTCCTGTTTCAGTTTTAGTAGTTTATATGTTTCAAGGAATTTATCCATTTCTTTCAGGTTGTCCAATTTGTTGGCATATAGTTTTCCATAATATTCTCTTATAATTGTTGGTATTTCTGTGGTGTTGGTTGTTATTTCTCCTCTCTCATTTGTGATTTTATTTATTTGAATCCTTTCTCTTCTTTTTGATAAGTCTTTTGATAAGTCCGGCCAGGGGTTTATCAATTTTATTGATTTTCTCAAAGAACCAGCTCCTGGTTTCATTGATTTGTTCTACTGGTTTCCTTAGTTCTATATCATTTATTTCTGCTCTAATCTTTATTTCCTTCCTTCTTCTGGCTTTAGGCTTCATTTGTTTTTCTTTTGCTAGCTCCTTTAGGTGTAAGATTAGGTTGTTTATTTGAGATTTTTCCTGCAACTTGTGGTAAGTCTGTATTGCTATATACTCCCCTCTTAGTTCCACTTTTGCTGCATCCCAAAGGTTTTGAACTGTCATATTTTCATTTTCATTTGCTTCCAAGTATTTTTTTAATTTATTCTTTAATTTTCTGGTTCACCCATTCATCCTTCAGTAGGATGTTCTTTAACCTACATGTATTTGTGGCCTTTCCAAATTTTTTCTTGTGAGTGACTTCAAGTTTCATAGCATTGTGGTCTGAAAATATGCATGGTATGGTCTCGGTCTTTTTGTACTTGTTGAGGGCTGATTTCTGACCTAGTATGTGATCTGTTCTGGAGAATATCACATGTACACTTCAAAAGAACGTGCATTCTGCTGCTTTAGGGTGAATTGTTCTGAATATATCTGTTGAGGCCGTATGGTCCAGTGTGTCATTTAAAGTCAATGTTTCCTTGTTGACTATTGAGATGATCCATCTATTGATGTAGTGGGGTGTTAAAATACTATTATTGTATTATTTTCAATGAGTTCCTTTATGTTGGTTTTTGTTTTATATATTTGGGTGTTCCCATGTTTAATACATAAATATTTACAATTATTAGATCATCATGTTGGATTGTTCCCTTTAATATGACATAGTGCCTTCTTTATCTTCTTTTACAGTCTTTGGTTTAAAGTCTAGTTTGACTGAAAGAAACAATGGTGCTCTGGCTTTCTTTTGACATCTATTTTCATGATAAATGTTTCTCCATCCCCTCGCTTTCAGTCTACAGGTGTCTTTAGGTCTGAAATGAGTCTCTTTTATGCAGAATATAGATGAGTCTCATTTTTTCATCCAATCTTGATGCCCCGTTTCTTTTGATTGGAACATTTAGTCCATTTACATTCAGAGTAATTATTTTTTTAAAGATTTTATTTACTTGACAGAGAGGAAAGAGATCACAAGTAAGCAGAGAGGCAGGCAGAGAGAGAGGGGAAAGCAGACTCCCTGCTGAGCAGAGAGCTCGATGCAGGGCTCAATCCCAGCACCCTGCAATCATGACCTGAGCCAACAGCAGAGGCTTTAACCCACTGAGCTACCCAGGCACCTCCAGAGTAATTATTGATATATATGTATTTAGTGCCATTTTATTACTTGTTTTGTTGTCGTTTCTGGAAATTTTCTCTGATCCTTTCTTGTCTTTGTCACTTTGGGTCTTTCCTTTCCACTCAAAGAGTCCACTCAAATATTTCCTTCAGAGCTGGATTAGTGGTCCCTGACTCCTTTAGTTTTTATTTGTCTGAGAAACTCTTTATCTCTCCTATTCTGAATGATAGCCTTGCTAGATATTCTTGGCTGAAAATTTGTTTCTTTCAGCACTTTGAATACATCATGCCACTCTCTTCTTTCTTGTCAAGTTTCTGTCGAAAAATGTGCAGCTAGCCTTATGGGTCTCCCCTTGTAATTTAAGGACTTCTTTTATCTTGCTGCTTTTAAGATTTTTTCTTTAGTACTATATTTTACCAATTAAATACAATATGTCTTGGTGTTGGCCTGCTTTTCTTTATTTTGATGGGAATTCTCTATGCTTCCTGAATCTGGATGTCTTTTTCCTTCCCCAGGTAAGGGAAGTTTTCAACTATTATTTCCTTGAATAAATTTTCTGCCCTCTTTTCTCTCTCTTCTTCTTTTGAGACTCCTATACTACAATGTTATTATGTTTGATGGAGTCACTGAATTCCCTAAATCTATTCTCATGTTCCATCATACTTCTTTGGTTTTTTTTGTTCATTTTAATTATTTTCCATTATTTTATCTTATAGGTCACTAATTCATTCCTCTGCTTCTTCTAGCATGTGTTCATTGCATCAAGCCTGTTTCCAATCTCAGTTATTGCATTTTTCATTTCTGACTGATGCTTTTTTAACTCTTTTATCTCCAAGTAAGGGTGTCCCTGAAGTCTTCCATTCTTTTCTCAAGTCTAGTGAGTATCCTTTTGATTGTTGCTTTAAATTCTCCAGCAGTCCTGTCATTTATATCTCTTTTGCTTCAATCTCTGGCCATGACCTTATCTTATTCTTTCATTTGGAATAAATTCTTCCATCTTGGCATTTTGTCTAGATCTGTATCTTCTCTGTGTTAGAAAAGACTTTTATGTTTCCTGCTCCTGAGAATGATGGCTTTATGAAGAAGAGGTCATGTAGTGTCCATGACCAGGTTCTTCAGGGAGTGTCTGTAGTGTGTGTTGCTGCATGTGTTCTGCTGTTGTGTTTTGGCTGCTCTATCTTTCAGGCTAGTCGTCTGCAGAGGCTCTCCTTGCCTGCAGTGGGCAGTGTTTGGTCTTTGGTCAGAATGTGGTAAGTTTTAACTAGGTGTGCTCTGGTCTGCTCATTAAATGGGGCCTGATACTGCTTCCACTACTACTTCCACTAGAACTGAAGCCCTACAGTCTCTGGTTGGGAGACATTGTATGGGCATGGGTTTCTGCTGATCTTCTGGGGAAGGGACCTGTCATTCTGGGACTGAGGCAAGCTTGACTAAGAGGGTCAGTCCAACAGAGCACTGGGGTGTGGGTCTTTGTTTTAGCAGGATAAGTAGTTATTGTTGGGGCTGAGCTGCTTCCCACAGGTGGCTCTGTGGTTATGATGATGGGCAGGGGAGGGAAATGGTGCCAGCCAGCTCCTTTGTCCCTGGAGAGGCCTCTTCCTGAATGCTGCCTCTCAGGGACTGGCTCCAAGAAGAATGAATAATCTCCCTGATGTGTGCTCCTGGCATTTTTCAAATCACTGAGTCCACACCATCTGCCCTCCTCCCTCTGGTCTTCTCTAGAGAGAAGACACCTCTCTCTAGAAGTAGGGCGGTACTCTCAGGACTCTATTCCAGCCAAACCTATTGACCTTTAAAACTCCAGTCCTTAAGCTTTGCTGGTGCAAGAACTCACAAAAATCGGTGTCTCTCATTTTCCCAGCCAGTGGCTTTGGGGAAATGTTTTGCTTATGTGTTCTCTGTGTGCTCCTCACTTTCTCTCACCTTTCTCTGTGACTGTAGCTCCCTCCCCTTTGATCCAGTTTCTCCTCCAAACCACATCTCCATATTTCCTACCTTCTTTGTTGTGACTTCTTCTCTTCCTTTAGTTATGGAGTTTATTCTCTCAGTCTTCAGGTTGATTTCTGGAGTATTTAGAATGATTTGATAGTTATCCAGTTGTGTTCAAGGGAAGAGACAAGCCTAGGATCCTCCTATGCTGTTCCATCTTAGCTCCCCCCATGCATCTTTCTGACCACAATGCTATGAAACTAAAAATCAACCACAAGAAAAAAATCTGGAAAGAGCACAAATACATGGAAATTAAATAACATACTAGACTCTACAATGAATGGGTCAACCAAGAAATCAAAGAAGAAATTAAAAAAACATGGAAACAAATGAAAATGAAAACACAATCACTGGGATGCAACAAAAGTGATTCTAAGAGGGAAGTATATAACAATATAGGCCTACCTTAGAAAGCAAGAAAAATCTCAAATAAACAACTTAACCTTACACCTAAAGGAGCTAGAAAAAAGAATAAATAAAACCCAAACCCAGCAAAAGGAAGAGCATAGTGAAAATTAGAGCAAAAATAATTACTATAGAAAACTAAAATACAATAGAACAGATCAATGAAACCAGGAGCTTGTTCTTTGAAAAGATCAACAAAATTGCTAAATCTCTAGCAAGACTAATTGAGAGAGAGAGGACCCAAATAAATAAAACCACTAATGAAAGAGGAGAAATAACAACCAACATCACGGAAATACAAACAATTGTAACAGAATATTATGAAGACCTACATGCCAACAAATTGAATAACTTAGAAGAAATGGATAAATTCCTAGAAATTCCTACCAAAACTAAAGCAGAAAGAAATAGAAAATTTGAACGGACCAATCACCAGCAATTCAATTGAATCAGTAACCAGCAAACTCCCAACAAAAAAGTCCAGAACCATACGGCTTCATAGATGAATTCTACCAAACATTTTAGAAGAGTTAATACCTATTTTCATGAGCTATTCCAAAAAATACAAGAGAAAGGAAAACTTCCAAGTTCATTCTATAAGTCAAGTATCACCCTGATACCAAGACCAGATAAAGACACCACAAAAGGTGGCTCAGTCGGTTGATCATCTGACTCTTGGTTTTGGCTCAGTCATGATCTCAGGTTTGTAAGATTGAGCCCTATGTCAGGCACCCCTCTTAGCAGGGAGACTGCTCCTCTCCCTCTCCTTCTTACCCCTCCCCCCACTCGAGCGCTCATTCCCTCTCTCACATAAATAAATAAATCTTAAAAAAAAATCTTGGGGCACCTGCGTGGCTCAATCATTTAAGTGACCAACTCTTGGTTTCAGCTCAGGTCATGATCTGAGTCATGAGATTGAGCCCTGCATTGAACTTCACACTGAGCATGGAGTCTGCTTGTCCCTCTCCCTCCGCCTCTCCCCACTCCCCAACCTCTGTGTCTCTAAAATAAATAAATAAAATATTTTTTAAAAAGACACCACAGGAAAAGAGAACTACAGGCCAATATTTCTCATGAATATAGATGTAAAATCCTCAACAAAATATTAGCAAACCAAATCCAACAAGACACAAAAGAAAATCATATACTGTGATCAAGTGGGATTTATTCCTGGGCTGCTAGGGTGGCTCAGTATTCTCAAAACAATCAATGTGATACTTCGTATCAATAAGAGAAAGGAAAAACCTATATGGTCATTTCAATAGATGCACAAAAAGCATTTGACAAAGCACAACATCCATTCATGATAAAAGCCCTCTGCAAAGTACGATTAGAGGGGACATATCTCAACATAATAAAGGCCTTATATGAAAAACCTACAGCCAACATCATATTCAATGGTAAAAAAATGAGAGCTTTCCTCTTAAGGTCAGGATTAAGACAAGGATGTCCACTCTAACCACTTTTATTCACCATAGTACTGGAAGACCTAGTCACAGCAATTAAACAACACAAAGAAATAAAATGCATCCAAATCACTAAGGAAGAAGTAAAACTCTCACTCTTTGCAGACATGATACTATGGAAAACCCAAGGATTCTACCAAAAAATCTCTAGAACTAATAAATGAATTCAGTATTGTTGCAGGATCAAAACTGATGCACAGAAATCTCTTGTATTCCTATACACTAATAATGAAGCAGCAGAAAGTGAAATTAAGAAAATAATCCTAGAGGTGCCTTGGTGGTTCAGTCAGTTAAGCAACTGACTCTCAATTTTGGCTCAGGTCAGATCTCAGGGGGATGAGATCGAGCCCACCATTGGGCTCTGCACTGGACAGGGAGTCTGAGATTCTTTCCCTCTGCTCCCCCCCGCCCCCCGCTCATGTTCTCTCTCTCTCTCTCTCAAATAAAAAAAAGAAAAAATAATCCCATTTATAATTGCATGAAAAACAATAAAATATCTAGGAATAAACATAACCAAAGAGATGAAAGAACCTGTACTCTGAAAACTATGTAACACTGATGAAAGAAATTCAAGATTATGCAAATAAATGGAACGACATTCCCTCTTTTTGGGCTGGAAGGACAAATATGTTAAAATGTCTATACTCCAAAGTAATTGGGCACCTGGGTGGCTCAGTTGTTAAGCATCAGCTTTCAGCTCAGGTCATGATCCCAGCCAGGGTCCTGGGATAGAGCCCCGTGTCAGGCTCCCTGCTCTGCGGGAGACTGCTTCTCCCTCTCCCATTCCCCCTGCTTGTGTTCCCTCTCTGGCTGTCTCTCTCTCTCTGTCAAATAAATAAAATCTTAAAAAAAATAATCTGCACATTTAATGCAATCCCTATCAAAATACCAACAGTATTTTTCACTGAACTAGAACAAACCAGCCCAAAATTCGTATGGAACCACAAAAGACCTCAAGTAGCCAAAGTGATCTTGAAAAAGAAAAACAAAAGTAGAGATATCACAATTCCAGTCTTCAAGTTATAATACAAAGCAGTAGTAATTAAAACAGTTTGGTACTGGCATAAAAATAGACACATAGATCAGGGGAACAGAATAGAAAATCCAGAAATAAACCAACTATTTTATGGCAAATGAATCTTTGATGAAGGAAGACTGAATATACAATGGAAAAAAGACAGTCTCATCAATGAATGATGTTGGGAAAACTGGACAGCTCCATGCAAAAACAATGAAACTGGACCACTTTCTTACAACATACACAAAAATAAATTAAAAATGGTTTAAAGACCTAGATGTGAGACCTGAAACTATAAAAATCCTTGAAGAGAGCATAGGCAATAATTTCTTTGACATCAGCTGTAGCAACTTTTTTCTAGATGTATCTCCTGAGACAAGGGAAATAAAAGCAAAAGTAAACTATTGGGACTACATCAAAATAAAAACTTCTTTTTTTTTTAAGATTTTATTTATTCATTTAACAGAGAGAGAACACAAGCAGGCAGAGAGGCAGGCAGAGGCAGAGAGAGGAGCAGGCTCCCCGCTGAGCAAGGAGCCCGATGCGGGACTCAATCCCAAGATGCCGGGATCATGACCTGAGCCAAAGGCAGCTGCTCAACCAACTGAGCCACCCAGGCGTCCCCAAAATAAAAACTTCTGCACAGTGAAGGAAACAGTCACCAAAACTAAAAGGCAACCTATAGGCTGGGAGAAGATATTTGCAAATGACATATCTGATAAAGGGTTAGTATCCAAAATATATAAAGAACCTACAAAACTCAACACCAACCCCCCCAATAATCCAATTAAAACATAAGCAGAAGACATAAACAGACATTTCTCCAAAGAAAACATACAGATGGCCCTCAGATACATGAAAAGGAGCGGAACATCATTAATCATCAGGGAAATGGAAATCAAAACCACAATGAAATATCACCTCACATATGTCAGAATGGCTAAAATAAAAAACTCAAGAAACCATAAGTGTCGGTGAGGATGTAGAGAAAAAGGAACCCTCATGTTGGTGGGAATGCAAACTGGTGCAGTCACTGTGGAAAATAGTATGGAGGTTCCTAAAAAAATTAAAAGTAGAGCTACCTATGATCCAGTAATCACACTACTAGGTTTTTGCCCAAAATATACAAGAACACTAATTCAAAAGGATACTTATACCCTTATATGAATGGTGGCATTATTTATAATAGCCAATCTATGGAAACAGCCCAAGTGTCCATTGATAGATGATAGATGAATAAAGAGGATGCAGTATATATACACAATGGAATATTATTCAGACATAAAAAGGAATGAAATCTTGCCATTTGCAACAACATGAATAGAGCTAGAGAGTTTAATGCTAAGCAAAATCAGTTAGAGAAAGATAAATACCCTATGCTTTCATATGTGGAAATGAAGAAACAAAACAAATGAACAAGAGGTAAAAAAAAAAAAAAAAAGAAGACAGAGACATACAAGAAACAGACTCTTAACTATAGAGAACAAACTGATGGTTACCAGAGGGGAGATGAATGGGTGAAATAGATGATGGGGATTAACGAGTATACTTACCTTGATGAAAAATAAAATAAAATGAAAATAATGTAATGAACCTGTTATATGTGACATAAATAATGTATTACTATGAAAAGATGACTATCTTTTCTAAAACAAAAATATTAATGAATGGCATTGTTTTATAATTTTACTACTGTCTTTAATGTCTTTATAATAGACAGACAGCTGGACTCTCATCTCTGCTTCTATCTTTAGTCTGTTGCAATATGTTGTTTTGGTTGAAGTATATATAGAAAATCTGGCCTCACCCAGATATGCAATTGGAAAAGAGAGGAGTATCTTAGAAGTCTTTTCAGATAATTGTGAAAATTCTTCTTTGCTACTATACCAAAAATCAACAAGTTGTAATTTCTTAAAGGTTAGCTACAGTGTGGAATCTGAAACCATATCAATGGTAAATATATGAAATAAATGCTTCATGTACTAAAATTAGTCTATCTTGCACTTTCAGTGAATCTTACATATCTAATAACATGCATTGTTCATTTGGAAAACACTGACTCACTGAGTTATACCACTCTTTCAAATGTTGACACATTTCACTATATAATCTAAAAAATTCACTTTCATTAATATCAGCACTGATCACATCAGAAAAGACTAAGTATTGGGAGGCAGTCAAATTTGTGACAAATAAAATTTTTCCAGAATTCTGGTTTTTGTTTGAGTGATTAAATTTTACCATTGACAGCACATACTGTGAGTTGTTTTTCTTGAACTGACAGTCTCACTTTGTTCCTTTATTGAGAAAATGCCTGTCAAATACTCAGGTCTAAGTAACCATAGTTTAATTGCTTGTTCTTTCAAGTAAAAATGGTGCTCCATGGAAACCGTGTGGCTCAGCTCACAATCCAGTCCCAGAAATGCTTTTTCTTGAGATGACCATCGTACTTCATTGTACAGCAGAAATGCTTTGTGATACTTCCCATTTCGCCATGCAGAATATTAAATAGACATGCTCAAGGGTCATGATTTAATAAACTTAATCATTTTTACTGCTGAATCAAGGACATTCTCAAGTGAAACTCCCCCCCGCTTTTTTTTTCTGTGAGTAGTTGGGTAAAGAATACAATGACCAATGTTACTGTTTGCACAAGCAGCTTCTTTTTTTTCCCCAAATACTTTTATCTTATTTTTTCAGTGTTCCAAGATTAATTATTCATGCACCACACCCAGTGCTCCATGCAATACCTGCCCTCCTCAATATCCACCACCAGGCTCACCCAACCCCCCCACCCCCACCCCTCCAAAACCCTCAGTTTGTTTCTCAGAGTCCACAGTCTCTCACGCTTCATCTCCCTCTCCGATTTCCCCCCATTCACCCTTCCTTTCCTTCTCACAATGCCATCCATGTTTTTTAAGATTTTTATTCATTTATTTGACAGAGAGTAAGAGATCACAAGTAGGCAGAGAGGCAGGCAGAAGCGGGGTGGGGGGTGGGTGGGAAGCAGGCTCCCCACTGAGCAGAGAGCCTGATGCAGGGCTCAATCCCAGGACCCAGATCATGACCCGAGCCGAAGGCAGAGCCTTTAACCCACTGAGCCACCCAGGCGCCCCTGCTTGACTTATTTCACTCCACATAATCTCTTCCAGTCCCATCCATGTTGATACAAAAGTTGAGTATTCATCCTTTCTGATGGAGGCATAATATTCCATTGTATATATGGAACATATCTTCTTTATCCATTCATCTGTTGAAGGGCATCTTGGTTCTTTCCATAGCTTGGCGATTGCGGCCATTGCTGCTCTGAACATTGGGGTACATGTGGCCCTTCTTTGTACTGTATCTACTTCTTTGGGGTAAATACCCAGTAATGCAATTGTGGGGTCATAGGGTAGCTCTATTTTTAATTTCTTGAGGAATCTCCACACTGTTTTCCAAAGTGGCTGCACCAACTTGCATTCCCACCAACAGTGGAGGAGGGTTCCCCTTTCTCCACATCCTCTCCAACATTTGTTGTTTACTGTCTTGTTGATCTGAGCCATTCTAACTGGTGTAAGGTGTTATCTCAGTGTGGTTTAGATTTGAATCTCTCTGATGGCTAAAGATGATGAACATTTTTTCATGTGTCTGTTAGCCATTTGTATGTCATCTTTGGAGAAGTGTCTGTTCATGTCTTCTGCCCATTTTTTGATGTGATTAACTGTTTTGTGAGTGTCGAGTTTGAGGAGTTCTTTATAGATCTTAGGTATCAGCTTTTGTACCATCAGTACAAATGTCAGTACAGTGAAAAAGGTAAATAACATCTTAAATATTATCATGAAAATAGCTTTGACCTTGTAAACCCCATAAAATGGTCCCAAGATCCCAGGGGTCTGAAGACTACACTTTGAAAGCCAATGGTTTAGAAGGAAAGATAATTAAGCAGGTACATGGGTGAGCTGATCCACTCCAAGGGGTTAAGGAGGGGTCGTAGCTATTTAAGTTTAGATCAGAAACATATATGCCAGTAATCCAGGTGAATGAAGGAATTCTAAGAGGTTTGTTGGCTGGAAGTTGGAACATCACCAGGGGAGCAGCAAGTTACGAGGCCAGAGAGATGGGCAGGGCCAGCCTGTGAACAGCCTTACAAATGCATTGAGGGTATCCCATTACGTCTGATTACTCTTGAAAATCTTTAATCTGAGTCTAATCATGAGTATACAACCAGAAAAATCTAATTTAAGATACATTCTGCCAAACAACCTTCTTGGACTCTTAAAAAATGTCAAGAGATTGAAAGACATTAAAAGACTAGGAAACTGTTATGAATTGAAGGAGATTGAAGAGACATGGCAACTAAAAGCATTACATAATCCTTGATTGGATCCTGGGTCAAAAATAAGTAATTAACCCAACAAAAACTGTAAAAGACATTACTGGGACAATTAGGAATATTTGAATACAGACTGAATATTAGGTAGTAATATATCAAGGTTAACTTTTCTGAATATAAACATTATATTGTTATTATATAGGAGAATGTCTTTGTTCTTAGGGTACTTAGGGATGAAATATTATGATGTCTGTGATTAATTCAATTCTCAAATGACTCATCAAAAACTTTGTATGTATATACAGAAAGAAAGATAAGACCAATGTAGCAGAATGTTGATAATTGATGAATTTAGGTGCAGGGTAAATGGGCATTCATTTTACTATTTTGCAAGTTTTCAGAAGATTTGGAAATTTTTCAACATATGAGAATATAAGGAGTTTGGGCTTTATCCTAGAATCAATGGAATCTGTGGAAAGATTTTTTCTTCCAAGTTTTTATTTAAATTCTAGTTAGTTAATATATTAGTTTCAGGTTTAGGATTTAGTGATTCTTCATTTACATGCAATATAAAGTGCTCATTACAAGTGCCCTCTTTATTTATTAATTTAAAAAAAACTGGCTCAATATTTTATTTTATTTTTTTCCCAAATATGTTTATTTTATTTTTTTCAGTGTTACAAGATTGATTGTTCCTGCAGCACACCCAGTGCTCCATGTAATATGTGACCTCCTCAATACCCACCACCAGGCTCTGTCAACCCCCCACCCCCGCCCCTCCAAGCCCCTCGATTTATTGCTCAGAGTCCACAGTCTCTCATGGTTCATCACCCCCTCCGATTTCCCCCCATTCACCCTTCCCTTCCTTCTCACAATGCCCTCCATGATTTTCCATATGCTCCACACGTAAGTGAGACCATAAGATATTTGACTCTCTCCGCTTGATTTATTTCACTCCGCATAATCTCTTCTAGTCCCATCCATGTTGATACAAAAGTTGGATATTCATCCTTTATGATGGAGGCATGATATTCCATTGTACCCACATCTTCCTTATCCATTTATCTGTTGAAGGACATTTTGGTTCTTTCCACAGTTTGGTGATTGTGGCCATTGCTGCTATGAACATTGGGGTACATGTGGCCCTTCTTTGTACTGCATCTGCTTCTTTGGAGTAAAAACCCAGTAGTATAAGTGCCCTCTTTAATACCCATTGCCCACTTATTTCATCCCTGGGCCCACCTCCCCTCCAGCAACCTGCAGTGTGTTCTCTAAAGAGTCTGTTTTATGGTTTGCCCATCTCTTTCCCCTCCCATGTTCATTTGTTACATTTCTTAAATTCTGCATATGAGTGAAATTATATAGTGTTTGTCTTTCTCTGACTTACTTCCCTTAACATAGTGCACTCTAGCTCTATGTGTGTCATTGCAAATAATGAGATTTCATTCCTTTTTATGGCTGAGTAATAGTCCATTTTACACACACACACACACTCACTCACCCAAGGGAGTAACATAATTAGGACTCGTAGGTTACAAGGAATCAAAACCCAGTTTGAACAGGAAACTTATTGACTTATGTGATCAGATATGAGGGGTGATGCTTGTCTCCAGATTTCAGAATCCAGTCTCCTCAGGCCCTACTACCCACTTAAAAACCTTTCTCTCTAATGCTGGACTGATTCTTTGCAACTGCAGGCAGGATTTCTCTGCCAAGAAATATGGCCTCAGACAAGTGAGTGTTTATTTCCTTACTATCTCAGAATCCCCAGCCCCCACCTGTTTGGGGTTGACTAATCCCAAGAAAAGCATTCTTATTAGTCTGATGGGCACCAGAGGTTTATCCCTTTGGTCAATCACTGAGGCTATTGATATGAACATGATAATTGGTTTCCCTCGGTCCTGCGCTTGCCCCTGTGCATCAGTTCCTCCTCTTAGGAGCAGACAGCCAAGATAGGATTAGATTTCCAAGAGATTCTTTGAAGGAAATTCTTGTAAAGGATAAACTGAAGGGACAAATGAGTAGGTTGGGAGAACCTTCAGATTGTGATAACAACCCTGATGCCCGTGAAAGAAAAAAGGGAAGGGGCACCTGGGTGGCTCAGTCTTTGGGAATCTGCCTTCGGCTCAGGTCATGATCCCAGGGTCCTGGGATTGAGCCCTGCATCGGGCTCCCTGCTTGGCAGGAAGCCTGCTTCTCCCTCTCTCACTCCCCCTGCTTGGGTTCCCTCTCTCGCCATCTCTCTCTCTCTGTCAAATAAATAAATAAAGTCTTAATAAAAAAAAGAAAGAAAGAAAAAAGGGAAGGAAAGACTAAGTAATAGGAAGAGTATTAGGCCATAGCAAAATTTGAGGGAAGTCCTCACCAAGCTAATAGACAGTTTCTAAGAAAAGATTGCCCATTGGAAAAGTACTACATCAGGCAGAAATGTCCAAGCTCTAGATGCCCATCACATTCAGTAAGGGCTGGGAGCAGTCTGGAGGAAGTGCAGTCTGGTTATGAACACCACAGTGGATCCCAACCTGCAGTAGCTGGATCCCATCAGTCCTGTAGGCCCTGCCTCCCCAGCAGGTTCTTCAGAAGAAGGTCTGCACTGTACACCTCAAGGTTACCACACCTTGTTGGTCAGAAAGGGATTGGGGGCAATAGTGGGAAAGGTGCTGGACAGAAATAAGATTACAGCAGTAGCTGTTACACCATTGTTCTCTTCAAGGAAAACAATGCTGCCTTTTCTTTGACTTTCAGTCCCGAATTCTTTGCATCTCTCTGAAGGACATAGTACTGTGTGCAATAGTTAAGTTTAGATTCTGGTGATGATTATGAAAGAAAAGATGTAAAATAGATTTTATGCAATAGCAGTGTGATCTGACTTGGTCTAGCTGGAGTGAGGATAAAAACATGCGTGTGATGTGTAAAGTCTAGTGTGTTAAAATATTTTTGCCTATCTTATCACTTCAACTTACTGTTTTCTACTTAAACTTCAGGATGCCTGTGAGGGTTCTTGTTTTTTATTTAATAGTTGGGCGAGTTAGTGGCAGAACTAGAAATAGAAATTAGGTTTCCTCTATGTTCGACTCTGGTTCCTTGCCTCAGTCCCATTACACAGACAACCAGACTGGAACAGACAAAGCCTGGATTGTGACCAAAAGATGGATGGGATGTTAAGATGGGAGAGACCTGAGCTTGGTTTGGGATAAAACTGTGAAAATGAAATGGGATGGTGCAGCTGCGGAAAAGAATACCGTGGTTCCTCAGAAAATTAAACATAGAATTACTTTGTGAGCCAGCAGTTCCATTTCTAGACCCATAGCCAAAAGAATAGAAAGCAGCTACTCAAACAAATATCTGTACACCTATGTTCAGATTATTATCTATAATAGCCAAAAGGTGGAAGCAGTTTAAGTGTCTGTTGATTGATGAATGGATAAAGAAAATGTGGTGTATCCATGCAACGGAATATTATTCAGCCTGAAAGTAAGGACATTCTGCCATCTACTACCATATACATGAATCTTGAGGACATTCTACTAAGTGAAATAAGCCAGTCACTAAAGGACAAATACTGTTTATGGTTACATTTATAGCAGGTACCTAGAGTAGTCAAATTCATAGAGAGAAAGTAGAATGCTAGTTGCCACAGACTAGGAGGAGGGGAGAATTTTTTAAAAAATGAAATGAGAACCACCTTGGAAAGCTATCTGACAGTATCAACTAAAGATGAATGTAAGTATATTCTAGAATGCGGCACTCTCACTCACTTGTATATGCCCAAGACAACTGAGTGCATTTGTCCACCGTCAGGTCTAAGAATATACATAGCAGCACTCTGCATGTGGTCAGAAATGTTCACATGTGCGATGGAAATGAACAAACTACTGCTACACACAACATGAATGAATCTCACAAACATGAGGCTGAGCAAAAGGGATTCCATTATAAAAAGAAGAAACTAAACTCTGGTGTTAAAAGTCAGAATTATGGTTGCTTTTGGGGAAGCAGGGGAGGAATGATGGAGGGAGCATGGTGGTGGCTCCTAGGGTACTGATAGTATTCTATTTTTTGATCTGCATGGTGGTCACATTCTTGTGCTCAACTTGTGGAATTTCATTCAATGTTACATGTATCATTTAGGCACTTTTCTGCATATGTACCTTAATTTCTGAAAGCTTATTAAAATAATGGATCAGAAGTAATTAGGATTTTAAAGTCACCATAGAGTTTGAAATTAGCCTTTATGTAACTGATACTCAGAATTGATATGGTAGGTAGTTTGGGGCCCAAATGTGGGAAGATAGAGACCTTTTCTGCATGAAGCAGGTATCAGTTGTGTGACTATGCCAGAGTTAGTAGGAGACCATTACATTTTTCAAATGTGCTTTAGGTTAGAAACCTTTTCAGATACATTCACTAACAGTCGCCAATGTACACAATTTGTAGGTGAAAAACCAGCACTCAGAAAATCCAGTGATTTACTAAGATGTCTCAGCTACCAAGCAATGGATTCACAACTGAAGCCCAGGTAGGCCGGCTCCAAAGCTTGTATGGGCTCATCTTCCCCACTCTGCCTCCAAATATCTTTTAGTATCTGCCAACTTTCCTCTCACTCACATGATTTTGTGCCTGGGTAGTATGGTTCTGGTTATATTATCTACACATTTCTATTATGGAGAAAGAATTCTATACTTTTTCTTGGAGCTTGCTCTGTTTACCAGTTAAACTTTTTATTGTTTTAATTTTTAATTCAGTGCTTTATTAGAATACTAATACATTAACAGTTATTTTTATTTAGTCCTTTACATCATAAAAGAAGGATAATGACGGTAAAGGAAGCTGAGAAATTAAGAAGTCATTCGTAATCTCTCCATCCTAATCTAATTACTATTTAAATTGTAGTATATCTTGTTATAGATCTGCTCTTATGTGTTTATTTTCCCCACTTTTCCCACTTAATACATATCTTAGAGTCTTTAAAACTACATTATTAGAATAACTCTTTTTGTGTGTTGAGAGTATAACATTATTGTTGAAAAATTTCAATTGAAAAAAATATAAAGAAAAATAAAAATTAACTTAATTGCACAACTGAGCAAGTACCAGTACTAACAATTGATTGTATTTCTTTCTAGAGATTTTTTTTTTTCCCTGTGAATATGTAATATTCACTTGGAAATTGGAATCACACTATACTTACAAAATTGTATCCGGTTTTTTTTCTCACTTATATTCTTTGAAACCATAATTTTAATGGCCACATCACAGCTACTGGATAAAAATATTAAAAATTTCCCTATATTACATTTTCATTCTTAAGGTTCTCTTCTAGTCTATGCAAATATGTAAATATAATTTTTGACATAACGTAATTTCAAGATTGAAAGCTTCTTAAGGGCAGGAGGCTCTTGGAATAAGTATAGAATCTAACTTTGAATCAAAATGATGTCTCACCAGAGGTGTTACCCAGAGTGGGGGATAGCCCAGTGAAAATTTTGGGTTGTGGTATCTGAATTAAAGAGTCAGTAGAAACTGGAATCTTAACATTTATAAAGATAAGAGAATTGTGGGGCATCTGGGTGACTTAGTCAGTTAAGCGTCTGCCTTCAGCTCAGGTCATGATCCTGGGGTCCAGGGATCAAGCCCCACATTGGACTCCATGCTCAGTGGGGGGCCTGCTTCTCCCTTTTCCCACTGCTCATACTTTCTCTCTCTATCTCAAATAAATAAATAAAATATTTTAAAAAATAAAGATAAGAAATCTTCACATATCAAGGCAAATAGTCTTTGGCTAATGATAGCAAGTAATCATCTATATTTAAATATATCCTAATTAACTTCAGCTTTACATATGTACCCACTGCCTTATTTGCTAGAAATTTGTTCACTACCAAGTTTCTTCGTGGCATTCTCATGGTGCCCCTTCTCTGTGCTGCATAGTATTGGTGTAGTTGCTGGGCTACCACAGGCAATAGACAAGTTCTCTAGTGCCTGGCCTCACCCCCTCCACCGTAACTGCTTTAAGATTCTTCAAGGCTCTGGGTCAAGATGAGAGAAATGAGGAGTTCCCTTTTCTTTCCATTCCAAGGACTGTCAAATTTCCTCCCCTGAGCTTTCCTTTATTACAGGATTATTAACAGGAGAAACAACTATTCCCTTTAGGAAAAATCATTAACCTCTCTTACTAAGGACAAATTTTACGTTCTTGGCTCCCCCACAAACAACAGCAAATTAGTTCAATCCTGGCTGGACTCCCATACTCTGACTCAATCTTTCTTATCCAGGATTTCAGAGTGACAGATGCCCCATCAATATAAATAGGTCAACTTAACTCACCTAAAATTAAAAAAACAAAAATGTTTTGGGACAAAGAGCCAACTGCTCATGTTCCAGTCAGCTTCAGGCTGCTTACTTGGGAATATTGAGAAATAGAGGGAGACGAAAATTGTAAAATCAAGCTTCTGCACAGTGTCCAAATAACCTCCTTCCCAGGCTCCCCTCCTTTAAATTCAGCATAATGAGAGATGCCTTCTGACTTGAAAGCAAAGATTCAGTTAAAATAACTGGTTATACGATTGCTTTCCAAACAGGTATGTTCACCAAATGATTAAGAGGATTAGTGTTTAGCTTCAAGGCTATTTATTTTAGTCCTGAATGATGCAGACATTTCTTAAAATATGAGGACCCTGGTGGGGAGTATGTGTTGTGCATTCAATTATACATTTAGCAAATTATGGGTATTCAATATGTTGTATATAGCAGTTAAATATGTACCAATCTAAAACTGCATCTTGTTGATGGTACCAGGAGAATAAACAAATACATGTCTACTTCATTAAAGTTATATATTATTTATGACATTGTAGGTATAAATAAGGTTATTGTTAGAATTGTGTACCCCTGTGGTTGTATCTTTCTGTAAAAGTCAACCAGCATCTTCTACCTTCTAAGATTATCCTGCATGTACTATGTTTGCCTGAGAATAAAGAAACTATAATTACTGGAATGAACTCTGTTGGGAATGGAGGGAACTCTAAGCTTGCCTTCAATTATCCATGGTATTCTTTATTTCTTTTTCCAGTTCTCCTCTCTTCTAGGGACTTTCCACACTCTCAGTATTTATAAGACCCGAGGATCCATTATTTCCTTGGTGCAGACTAGAATTATGTGCTCTGTGAATATCTGTGCAGCAAGGGAGGAGGGAGAACTGGAGGAAAACATGAGGAATGTTAATAAACAGTCTGATGGAGTAAAATAAAAGCGTTCCACAGAAATTAACATAGTAATACAATGAAGAAGCCTGTTCAGTGGTGTTTAAAAGTCATAGAGCCTAATTTAATTTAGAAGAGATCAGGGCATTGCCAAATGGCCACATGTTTATAATACATGTATCCTCAAATGAAAAAGAATAACTGGTTTAGCTTTTTTGGGTCAAACATAATTTCTGACTAGACTCCTGCTGAGCTCTCCAACAAGTTATAATCAGAAAAGAAGCCCAGTAAATTTGGAGTTTGATTGAGTTTAAAACCTGATTTTAAGATTAATTTACACTTAAAGATGTTGTGTTGTTATTTCTCTTTTCTGATATTTAAATAAAATAGCAACTGTGGACCAAAGCTAATGGTATAAGAAACAATAAGGTTATAACAATGAAGTTTCCCTGTCAAGGAACAAGGAGAACCCATACTTTAAGGAAAATTTCACATTCATGAGTCTTTCATAACATTCTCAAGTAGACTTGGCTACTCCCTACTTGTCAAGCAAAGTATATTACTATGACTCTATCATAAATGTTTCATAATGCATAACAATTACTTACCATTCCCTACAATTTATTGCAGCTCTACTCTGTGCCAGACATTGGGAATATGAGGTTGAAGAAGGTACACACCCAGTCCACCAGGGAAGACAAACATAACAACATGTCAGATGGGACTTTCACTATTGCCTTAATATTGTACATATATATTCTAGAGAGGGCATGGACATCTCCACAGGAATTGCTAAGAGATAGCAAAGTCAATACTATGACTGACTCCTAGCCCCTCATTTAAATTCAACCTATGAAAGAGAGGCGTAGATAATTTTTTTTGAAGAATTTATCTGAAAGTAATTTATAGTAGTTGAAAACTTTCAGGTAATTCCCCTCCATTTCCCATTAGGAAGAAAAGCTAGATACCTACTGCCTCTCTTTAAGACAAGTTGGAGCTGTGGGGCACCAGAAGTATAAGAAATATGTCCCTTAGACTTTAATAGGCATAGAGACTGATCTACATCTTACTTGGAGGATGGTGGAGGAAAAAGCAATGACATTTAAAAAAAGAGATGGTTGTAATAGGAATGGTCCATACTTCCAGAATTTGTTGGGATAAAGGTACAGAAGTTTATTGGTGGGCCATGCAGACTTTGCAGAAGGGCTGCCAAGCTGGAGTCATGCTGAAAGGGTCCATGTGAGAGGGGTGACCTTCAGGCTTCCCTCACCTTGAGGGTATTCTGCTGGAGAGTAGAATCTGAGGAGTGAAGTGGTTTATAAACCAGTGAATGTCTAGTTAGTGAGATCATATCCATGAAAATCACTCAAGAATCTACCAATATGTGTTGTGAAAGAGTCAGCATTTGGGTGAGAACATTTAACAGCCAAATGAGAGCATCAGTTAAAAATAGATTTTTGTCCTTTTTCTTCTCATCCATCTCTCTGACCCTATTCTTGGAGGCACCATAAGTAGCATCAAAGAACAGGATGAAAGATGGAAATTCTGATGTCGAATTGGACTGCATTTCTTAACATCTGAAAACAAGACTGTTCTTTAAGACCCAAAGATATTAGAAGTGATGGGATATACAGTAGATGTTACCAAGAAAAAGGATAGGGAGATCTGCCAGTGTTTGAAAACCTTAGTGGAAGAAAACAAAGACAAATTCAACTCATTGAATAGATCAGTCTGTCGAATAAACAGATAATTATAATGAAACTGCATAACCATTTTTATACAGATGCATGTCGCCTGTCATAAGGAAAACATGGGGGCACCAGGTTGAGTCTCAGGGGAGCAGCGAATGATTCCTAGAATCAGTGAGTTCACATAGCAAGTAGGAGTTTGCCAGGTAAAAAGAGTGAAAGATTGGAGGGGATGTGACTCTGGGCAAAAGGAGGGGCAGGTGCAAGTTTCTAGAGGCAAGAGAAACAATGACCTGTTTTGGAAATTACAATTTAGTATGTTTTGAGTTAAATTCTGATCAGAAAGCAGTGCAAAGTCGTGAAATATATACCATAATAAGGAGGTTGAATGGAATCCTGGGGTCTATGGAAATCCACAAAGTCGCACTTCTAAGCAGGGAAATAGTATTGTGAAAGGCTACTCTAGCTGCTGTGTTCTGAGACATCTGGAATTGGGGCAGACCTGTTAAGGTCTTAGGACCTTAGGACCTAAGTACCTTAGGATACTAAGTAATCAAGGTGAGGGATCCTGGTAGTTCAAACTAAAGCTAAGGTAAAAGCAGTGAGAGTGGAGAGAAGGTGACATAAGAGTACTCTTCAAGAAGTATCATCTAAAAGACTTGGTGATCAACCGAATGACAGGGTAAGTAGATGGAACATGTTTCCATGTTTCCAGCGTGGGCACCAGATTCATTCAGTCATTCAGTAATTTTTTTTCAGCTCTCCCAAAGGCCAAGCACTGTTAGAAATGTTGGGATACAGATTTTGTAGTAATTGGCAGAGTAATTGGATTACAAAGGAAATGGAGAGTGAGCGTAGATAGCTCTTTTTTAATAGTTTGGTGGTTGTGGAGGGGAGGAGTGGGAGGATAGTAGGTAGGGAGAGATGAAAAGTTGGGAATAGGTTTTCTTTTTTAAGGATGGTAATGACTGTGCCTGTTGAAATGCTGCTGGAAAGAGACTGGGAGCAAAGTTGGGGAGTGACATCCTGGGGGAGGTGGAATGGAATGGGAGGACCACTGGTGAGGAATTGATCTTCAGAAGAACCATTCCATTGGGACCAGATACAAGAAGAAAAGATGGCACAGATGTAGGCTCGTTTGTAGGAAGAAACCTAGCAGATGGATGGAGTTTCCATTATCTGCTGAGAGTGAGGGGAGGGATGAGTGAAACAATACAGGGACTTGTGAAATAACCCATAAACAAAACCTATCCTTTTGTAAAAACTACACTAACTGAGTTTGAATAAATAAGTACTGTGATCAACTGAATAAGGAAGCAAGAAAACTCTAATAAGAATCATACAAATATTCAATAATCATCAACAAGTATTCCATTTACTAATAATGAAATAAATATTAGTAGAAATGGAAAGAACCATGAGATACAATTCTCCTTTAACAGACTGGTAAAGGCGTAAGATGGTAATGCTCAGTGTTCATGGGGATTTGGGGGAATCTTATTGGTAGGACTATAAAGGGCATTACCATTTGGAGAGCAATTTGGAAAAATGTGCCAGAATTAAAATATGTTTGCTTTGACCTTAGGATACTAATTCTAAAAATTTATTCTAAGGAATTAATTGAATAAGAGCATATAGACATATGTGCAGAGATGTTCATTGAAGCATTGTCTTTATTAGTAAAAATAGAAAGCAAATGAAATGTCTAACAATATAGATACTGATATTTATTATATATTGTATTTACCATAGCACATAATGATACAATGGAATGTTAGGCATCACTTAAAATAATGATAGTGATCTATAGCTATTGACATGAAAATAACCAGAGTATATTAAGTGGAAAACTGGTTAAAATGTAATAGTTTATTTTCCCAGAGTTATAAAAATATATATGCATAGAAAAACACTGACAATAATTATTTCTTGGAGGAAATGTTTCCAATCATTTAATTTTCTTCTATAAATCTTTTGGTTTTGACTGATTTTTTTTACAGTTTACATATTTTTTTGGCCATTTCTCCCCCCATAATTTATATATATTATTATTTTTGAAACAATAAAGCTAATGCCATTTTTGTTCTACAAAAAATAAAAATAAAGAGAAAGTGCCAATTAGAGAAATTTTTTAGTACTACCATTGCCTTAGGGTAAATCACAAAATGACAGCTTAATACACATCTTTCAGTTCTCTCCTACCTGTTATGTGCTGTAAAAAAACATGTTTCCTAATCTATTGACATAAGTTGGGACTCTGGCCTAGGGAATTATGCAGATTTTCATCATTGTGGTCTCTGGCTAGGCCTGTTTCTAGGAAGGCAATGTCAAACAAAATCAGAGAAATCATCAAGTCCAGCTAAAACCCCATTTAAAACTGCCTCGTGATGTAGGGAAAGGTCCATCATGGTTGACCTGCTGATGATATGGCTCATCTTCCCACCAAAGGTAGAAAAACCAGTTATTGTTATAAGGTGTACTTTCATCAGCTACACAAGGGGCTTCATTTGGAGTTGGGAATGTGTCACTGGTAGTGCACAGATAATGACTCCTGCCTCTCATTTGATAAACCCAGTTTGCTGCTGACAAAGTCTGCAACAATAGAATCACAGTTGACAATTATAGACATTGCTCTCCTCTGGATATGTGTGGTGGAACACAAACGTGACCAACGCAGACCAATGCATGCTTGAGATGGGAAGTAGTTCTCATGAGTCTGTTTCCAAATAGATATTTAAAAAAATAGTTCAGTCCCATGTGGTCCACTTGCCATAGTAAACAGCTAAATCATTAGTTGCAATTTGTGTGAAATCAATATTGACAAAAGTCCATAGTAGGCTCAGATTTACAGAAAGAGACACCACTTGAGGATGCTGGTTTTGGGTTGAATTTTGATGGCCATTTGTTGATGGGTGAAACATGCAATCTAAGAGCTAACGAGATCTTAGAAATTCTCTAAGTCTTCATCTTATCATTAAGGAAGATGGGCTTTATGACTCACAAATATAATAGGGGTAATAGCAAGACCTCAGTAACAAATTGCAAGAACATGCTTTTGGTATAATTTTATATAACAAATAATTTATATACTGTTTTATTAATGTAGTATCTTGATTGGGCATGCTGTTTTTTCTGGTTCACTTTTCTGCAGATTCATTTGTTAGGTCATCAAAATTTATACTTTTAGCAACTTAATTTGCAATCAATATAATTCAAAGTGACATCAGTAGCTCTTGGCAAATGCAAAATTGTAAATAATTTTTGATAATTTTTCATTTTGAAGAGAATCTTTTTGTTGATGAGCAGTTTTTGTGGGATAGTCTTTCTAAAAGGTTTTAACTCTATACAAATCAGCTTCATCTAAGTCTGAATTTAATTTCAAATATACCTTTATACAATGGCATTTTAATGTTTCCTCTGACATCTTCTGTAACTTGCAGAAACTGAAAATGGTTTCATGATTTGTATATGATTCAAAATACTTATTTATACATACTATTGCTTTATATTCATTTATAAAGAAAAAATAATTTAAAGTGTTTCCTTATTAACAATTAGCTCACTTGAAGCTTTGTATAAAAATAGTTTTCCTGGTGCCTAGGTAGCTCAGTTGGCTAAGCATCCAACTCTTGATTTCAGCTTGAGTCTTGATCTTGGGGTCCTAGGATTGGGCCCCACATTGTGCTCCACACTCAGCAGGGAGTCTGCTTGAGGATTTCTCTCCCTCTCCCTCTGCCCCTCTCCCTGCTCATGCTTGCATGCTTGCTTTTTCTAAAAATAAATAAATCTTAAAAAAATTCTTTTCCATTGAATGCAATAATTTTCAAATTTAACTTCTATGTCTAAGCCTATGGATATTTGTTCCTAATACTGCAGCAGTTTTCAAAAACAGAGAATCTAAATTCTTTGAAGCCAGACAACTCCCTGATACACCATATTGCAATGCCCATTTTATGTGCTTTTATTGTATAATAATTTACTGACAAATTTTACTGCCCACATGCCTCTGTTCCTGTCCCAATGTATAAACTGGAGGATTAACATGTGTGCAGATGATGTAAGAATGGCCTCTGGAGATGGACAGGCAAGCTGATCTCTCATTGCAGTCCTGGTGCTACTCCATGCAAAACCCCTCCTCTCTCCTGGAGTCACCCACTGCTACTGCTTCTGCTATTTTTGCCATTACTACTAACATTTTGGGCCTGCCCAAGTCTCTTTGCCCTGGCCTCCTCTTTGGGGCCCTACAACAGCCAAGACTACTGTACCTGCATTCAGGTGCTAGGCAGTCAGGCCAACTGGTCCATGCTCTCATTGCTTACTGCTTGCTATGCTTTTGGACTTGAATTCATGCCTACACACCAAGATACCTGATATATCTCCTCTACCCATATACACGTTCCAGTATCCCATCAATTGTCACCTGTAAAACACAAGTTCAGAGATTAAATGGCAACAGCAGAGCATTAAGCCAAGCATGGGGCCATTTCAAAGAGCTGCACCATCTGCAACTGTGTAGGCTGCGTGCCCATGAAGCTGGCTCTGTCCACAATAAAGATCCAACTCAAAATGTCGATAGGACCAAGGTTGAGAACCTTGCTATAGATTAGTTTTTTCTGGTTTAGACTTCATATGAATAGAATCAAACTGTACTTTCAGAGTCATTCTTTTTATTTAAATTACATTTCTTGATATATAATTTTTTTAAGATTTTATTTATTTATTAGAGAGAGAGAGAGATCACAAGTAGGCAGAGAGGCAGGCAGAGAGAGGGAGAAGCAGACTCCCAGTGAGCAGAGAGCCTGATGCGGGGCTCGATCCCAGGACCCTGAGATCATGACCTGAGCCGAAGGCAGAGCCTTTAACCCACTGAGCCACCCAGGCACCCCTGATATATAATTTAATATATAAGCAAAATCCACCCATTTGAATGCACAGATCTATGAGTTTTGACAAATGCATAGCACTGGGCAACCAACACCACCACAGTCAAGATGTGGAATAATTCCCTCATCCCACCCCCACATTTCTCTCATGTGAGATTAGAGTTGATGGGATAAAAATCTACTGTTTAGAAAGACGAATTCAGATTAATGCAAGAATCCTCAGCATGATATGGAAAGGACTTGATTTGGGAGCTTAAGGAAAAAGAAGATGGCCAAACTGGTGAGCTCTAGCCTGCAGAAATGGGTTTGTTAATGGTAAGAAATATTCTGGCTATCTAAAGGTCTAGAGTTTCTGAAATACTTCTCTTTTATTCAGATTAAAATTAGGACTGCTGAATATAGTTCTGATTATTACTGAAATTACTTCCTTCTGTATAACTAATACAAAATAGCATAAGGAGACAGCTATTTGGACAGAACACACACACACACACACACACACACACACAATCTATGTGTCATAGCCTGAGGCAGATGGGGATACCTTATCACGGAGGAGGTTCGTCATGGGTGACTTGATTGCTTCAACCTGGGGTAATTTCTCAGGGTGCTACAGATTTGTTTTCTTGATTAGTTGCTATGTTCACAAGTACAGAGATTGGGTGTTTGAAAAGAAGATATCACACAGGCCAGCTGAAAAAAAGAAACGAGAGAAAGATCATAACTCTACAATACAAGAAAAATAAATCAATGTAGGGAATGCATTTGGGGCAGCAGCTTCAACACTTGATTGCATGAAATGTCAGGTGGCAAAAGTCAGCCGCAAATGCCCAGACCAATTTTTTTTTATTATTCTACTCTGGAGGCCAACTGAATGGGCTCCAAATTTTACACAACTAAACCTGAGAATTCTGGCTTCCCAAGCAGCATAATTGGAGTGGGTCAACACATTTTACATCAGTTCTCTGGAAATTCCCAGAATTGAATATACCCAAGAAAATATAAACTTGGTGTCTATATATTCACACAAACCCACACTCCTATTCTTTACTCAAATAGGCATCCTATAGACTTTTATGGTTTTTTTTAATTAGGTGGTATGTGAACAAAAAATAAATATGCATGTGTTTGTTTGTTTTACAGATTTTATTTATTTAATTATTTGACATAGAAAGACAAAGCAAGAGAGGGAATACAAGCAGGGAGAGTGCGAGAGAGAAAAGCAGGCTTCCCGCCAAGCAGGGAGCCTGATGCAGGGCTCGATCCCAGGACTCTGGGATCAGGATCTGAACCGAAGGCAGAGGCTTAACAACTGAGCCACCCAGGTGCCCCTGCATGTATTTTTTTTTTTATATGGGCCTTAAACTTGATTAAATAATCAAGGCTTCGCTTATTGAGCCACGATGTTGTCTTTCTGTTTTTCTGCTCTATATGCTTAGATTTTGGCTTGCCAACTGGCGAGAGGCATTTTCAATCTAGAGAATGTTTGCTTCTAGATATGGAGAGCTTATCATGAGAATGGGAAGACAATGGGACTTGAAGACAATGGGACTTGGGGCTTAGGAAGACAGAAAAAGAATGAATCTAGAAGCAGAGTGAATGGTAGATAATGTATGTAAGTGATGGCAGGCATAGGCAAATAATAACACCAGAAATATTTCTTGGACATAACCTTATAAAAGAATGAATTAAGACAGAATATGTATTAAGTTGATATTCAACCTCAAGTGGTCTATATTTTTCTTCTAGGGCATATATATATGTGTGTGTGTATATATATATATATATATATATATATATATATATATGAAATATATGTACTATAGCTTATAATTTGATTTCTGAAAGCTACTGAGATGCAACCTCCCAATCCCCCCTTTCCCTTTGTAATCCATGAATAACATGAGCTGTGAATCATGCCTGGGGCTCTTAGAATAACTTTACAAAGTAATGACATGTCAACTTTAACTTGAGTTTTTATGGCAGATTTTATGGAGAAGAAAAAATAACTGTATTTATTAAACTGACAGTGACTAGAATGATCATTTTCTGTGTTTCTTGAAATGCAAACACTGCCACCAGCTTAACACATGTGCATTTTGTCTATGATTCTTTTGTCTTGATATTATATTATAAAGATTGTTCATCTTTATCACTTTTTCTGGTTTAGGTAAACGCAGAGGGTGTGATGTGGCATCACAGCTTAAATATGATCTCAGTCTAGGGCCACTGGACACCAGGCCAAAGTAGGATTTATCACAGGGTCCAGTTCATTCTTGAATGGTTTGTTAAGCGTGTGTGTGCGTGCACATGCACGTGTGTGTGCGCACACACACACACACACACAAAGAGTGGAAAGAAAATAGAAAAAGAGGAGAGGAAGAAACTGATTTTTAACAAAAACCTATTACGTTTGGTCAATAAAACAAAAGTTCTCAGAGTCAATGTAGTGATGTTGACCTATACTGGATGAATTGCCATGAATGAGAGAAAAACAAGAGATTGTCCTTCTGTGTCTAAAAGATCAGGAAATACATCCAAAATATCAATCATAGTTATCTAGCAGTCATTGCAAAGTGATAAAAATACAGAGACTGGATGTTTTGGAGCAGAAATTACTTCCACCATATATTATCTTTTAGATAGAGATGGAGTGAACAGAAAGCATTTTAAAAAGGAGAAAAGAAAGCATAAAAGAAAGAAAAAAACATTTAAAAAGGAGAGTAAGAGGAAAACATTGTCAGAGCACATGGAAACACCATCCAAGAAGTAGAGTCTGGCAGATAACAAAGGCTTTGTTCAAAAGAGTAGAGGAATTCTCTAACCTGCTCTGAGTTGTGCTGCTTCCAGAACAAGGTTATGCCCTCAGAGAGTCTGGTAAACATGAAGACGTGCCACACAGATCCTTCAGGGTCTGCCTCCACTGCAGAGAGCTACCAGCCCAAGATTTTGACACTTATGACTCTCACACTTACACTGGAGGGGCCACGGGAGAAGGTGGTATTATCAGAGCCCAGGGGCCTAGGGTTATCTGGAGGAAGCTGGAACTACAGTAGACCTGTCTAGCATGAACTAAAGCAATGAAGGAGACTCAGATGTAGTAGGAGAAGCTGCTGGAGACAGAAAGGAGGGGGCGAAATACTCTGACTTCTTCCTTCCTACTACCTTCCAGACCCCCACCAGCACCTCACTAACCAAGGCTAGCTGACTGGAAGCCTGGGAATGAAGCCCACCAAATCAGCCTGAGTGCCACACAAAGCCCAAGGTCATCATTGTCAGGGTACATTTTAGGCTACTTGTGTGAAAAACCTCAAAGTGATACAGATGGTTCTTAACTGAAGATGGTGTGACTTACGATTTTATCTTCTCTTGCAATGCTGGGGGGTGGCGGTGAGCCCCAGCCCCCAGGCAGCCACATGATCACAAGGGTGAACAACAGATACACTTATAACCATCCTGTTTTTCACCTTCAGAACAGTATTCAATAAATTGCATATGATATTCAGCACTTTATTATAAAATAAGTATTGTGTTAGTTGATTTTGCCCAACTGTAGGCTAGTACAGGGACATTTAAGGCAGGCTAGACCAAGCTAAGATATGTGGGAGTTTAGATGTTTTAAATGCATTTTCAATCTATGACACTTTCAACTTACCGTTATCAGGATGTGACCCCATTGTAAATTGAGGAAGGTCTATATAACCATCTGGGGCACCTTTGGGAACAGGCAGCCTATATTCCTTAGATGCCTTATATTTCTTAGCTCTACCATATATTGTACACCTTGTTGTAATGATCATTGAACCAAGCACTGTGCCAGGCACTGTTTACTTTATTATAAAGCAGATCTAAATACCCAATATAAATTCACTTAGCTCCAGGGACCTGGCATTAACAGGGACTAATTTGAAATCACATCCATTCAAGACTTTTTATAAACCACCCAGTAAAAGGTGAATTTAACAGTATTCTCTTAATAATTCCAAACTGAACATACATGTGCCATGTGAATAAGGTAGAAAACCTGGTTAATTGAATTCTAAGGAATGGAGAATGAAGAACCAATTGTCAAAACCTCCGGGAGTGCATTTGTTTACTGTTTTTTTTTTTTTAATAGGGAAAGAACAATTAAAGCTGGAAAGTTACTGAATAAACATTCAATTTACTTATAGTATGTTTTTTAAAACGTCAATTACTCTACACAAATCCCCCCAGAAAATGAAATGAGTTGGGTTCCTCTTCTCATTGTTTTGTTACCTCTAATGAATGTTTCTTTTGTATTTTCATGAAAAAGGACTGTCTCACCGTAGGGTATGTGTTTACTTATTTTTATAAATATCCAGCAGAAAAAGCATAGCTTTTATGGGAAAAATATCTTTAGCAGGTGTTCCAAAGCAAATTTCTTATGATGTTGTTTCTCTGGTATGTCAGTATAATAACTGCATAATTTTAAAAATTGTTAAATCTATAGATTTTCAATTTCATTCTTGCTTATGGAAAACTACAAAGGAAAACACACTTTTAAAAGAAAAGCAATTTTTGATTTGTGGAGAAACAATTGGAATAAGTAATTTAACAATATGGGGATTTAAAATGTGTCCTAAGAGTCCACAGTCATGAGAGACTGTCTTTCAGTCTCTTATGACTGTGGACTCTGAGCAACAAACTGAGGGTCTTGAAGGGGAGGACGGGGAGGGGGTTGGGCGAGACTGGTGGTGGGTATTGAGGAAGGCACGTACTGCATGGAGCACTGGCTGTGGTTCATGAACAATTACTCTTGTAACACTGAAAAAATAAAAGTATTTGGGGGAAAAAAAGTGTCCTAAGGGAAACTGGGTTCAAATGCCAACTTTCTTTGATTCAAAGATGTCTCTTAAAGTGTAAGTAATTTAAGAGTACTATGGCACACCACCCATACTCCACTGAGAACTAAATAAACATGGTTTGTTCCTGGGAATTTACGAGAAGTGATAAGATTTAGCTTAGACACAATAATAAAAATCACCTAATGACCAACCCAACCAAAATGGTGGCAATTTAGTTTAGTGCACCTGAAACATTCCAATAGTCAGTGACCTCCACACATACCTGATTTCCAGTTTTGCCAGAAGAAAGTCTAAGAATTTAGTTCAAGTTTCAGAGATTTATACTCCTTCTGGTTTCCAGACATTGGATTATGAAAAAGGGAACAAATAAAGGTTCACTTTAAAATGTTTAGGATTAGGGCCTTTCTTATAGGTTGTGGAGATACTTGTACTGCAAATAAAAGTTAGAAAAGATTGCGTGTCTTAAAAACCTTAGACTCAATTCAGACTCCAAAGTGAAAATTTTCCAATAGTTTATCAGTCAGTCACAACAGTCCATTTTCCAGAGTAATGCACTGCAAGCGATGAGTTTTGAGATAGTAAAAATGCTGAGACATATAATTCCTCCCCGCTTTCTCTTACAACATTGTCATTCATTTCACTTATCCATACATTATAAGCACTCAATACATTGTTGTTATTACTTCAAACACGTATCTGTTAGATGAGCTAAGAAAAAAAAACATGCTATTTCATCTTCATTTATTCCTTCTCTGGTGTTCTTCCTTTCATTATGTAGATCCAAATTCCTGTCGGTTTTCTTTTTCCCAAAGACATTTTGACATTTTTTGCAGTGCAGGTGATCTGATAATGAATTTCCTCAATTTTTGTTTGACTAAGAGAGCCTCTAGTTCTCCTTTTTTTTTTTTTTTTTTTTTTGAAGGATAATATCATAGAATTCTGGATGGGTAATTTTTTTCTTTCAACACTTTATTCTACTCTACTCTTTTCTTGCTTGCATGGTTTCTGACAAAAAGTCCACTATAATTCTTATCCTTGTTCCTCTACAGGTAAGATGTTTCCCCTCACTTTGGCTTCTTTAAAGATTTCTGGTTTCCAGCATTTTGAATATGATATACAGAGTAGGAGGAGTTTTATTTGTTTGTTTTTATCCTGCATGGTATTCTCTGAGTTTTCTGGATTTGAGGTTTGGTGTCTGTCATTAATTTTGGAAAATTTCCAGCCATTTATTACTTTAAATATTTATTCTGCTCCATTTTCTCTTTCTTTGTATTCCAATTGTACATATGTTTCATCGTGAAATTGTTCCACAGTTTTTGGATGTGATGTTTGATTTTTTTCCCTAATTTTTTTTCTTGAATCGCAGTCTGGAAAGTTTTCTATTGCCATACCTTCCCCTTTAATTCTTGGTTGTATCCAGTCTGCTTATGAAACTATGGAAGGCATATCTCATTTCTGTTATAGTGTTTCTTATTTCTAGCAGATCCTTTTGAGTCTTTCTTAGAGTTTCCATCTCTGCTTACAGTATCCATCTGTTCTTGCATGTTGTCTCTTTTTCCACTAGAACCCTTAACATATTACTCATTTCATAAAATTTTATTTTGTTTTATTTTATTTTATGTAAATCCCCTGCTTTATTTTTTGATTTCAATTCCAGTATAGATAACATAGAATGTTATATTAGTTATGTTAGTTTAAGGTGTACAATATAGTGATTCAATAATTCTATTCAATACTCAGAGTTCATTGTGATAAGTGAACTCTTAATATCCTTCACCTATTTCACCCTGACCCACCTCCCCTCTGGTAACCATCAGTTTTTTCTCTATAGTTATGGTTTTTCTCTTTTTTCTTTGTCTATATGTTTTATTTATTTATTTATTTATTTATTTATTTATTTATTTTTTTAAAGATTTTATTTATTCATTTAACAGAGAGAGAACACAAGCAGGCAGAGAGGCAGGCAGAGGCAGAGAGAGGAGCAGGCTCCCCGCGGAGCAAGGAGCCTGATGCGGGACTCGATCCCAAGATGCTGGGATCATGACCTGAGCCAAAGGCAATTGCTTAACCAACTGAGCCACCCAGGCGTCCCATGTTTTGTTTATTTTTAAGAAATTTTAGTTAGTTAACATACAGTGCGATATTGGTTTCTGGAGTCAGTGATTCATCACTTATATATAATACCCAGTGCTCATCATAACAGTTGTAAATATTCATCACCTACTAGCCCATTCCCCACCACCTCCCTCCACCAATCCTCAGTTTGTTCTCTATCATTAAGAGTCTCTTATGGCTTGTTTGTCTCTCTCCTTCTCTTCCCTTCCCACTTTCAATATGTTCATCTGTTTTGTTTCCTAAATTCCACATATGAGTGAGATCATATAGTGTTTGTCTTTCTCAGACTGACTTATTTCACTTAGCATAATACATTCTAGCTTCATCCATGTAATTCATTACAAATGGCAAGATTTCATTCTTTTGATGGCTGAGTAATATTCCATTGTGTATGTATGTATGTACACACATATACATATGTATATACATATATATATACACATAACATCTTCCTTATTCATTCATCAGTTGATAAACATTTGGGCTCTCTTCATAGTTTGGATATTGTTGAAAATGCTGCTATAAATATCATGGTGCATGTACCCATTCAAATCTGTATTTTGTATCCTTTGGATAAATATCTAATAGTGAAATTGTTGGATCATAGGGTAGTTCTATTTTAACTTTTTGAGGAACCTCCAAACTGTTCCCCAGAGTGGCTGCGCCAGTTTACATTCCCACCAACAATACAGGAGTGTTCCCCTTTCTCCACATCCTCACCAAAACCTAGTTTCTTGTGTTATTAATTTTTGCCATTCTGACAGGTATGAGGTGGTCTCATTGTGGTTTTGATTTGTAGTTCCCTGATGATGAGTGATATTGAGCATCTAACTTTTCATGTGTCTGTTAGCCATCTGGATGTCTTCTTTGGAAAATGTCTGTTCATGTCTTCTGCCCATTTCTTAACTGGGTTATTTATGTTTGGGACATTGAGTTTGATAAGTACTTTATAGATTTTAGATACTAACACTTTATCAGATATGTCATTTGTAAATATCTTCCCTCATTCCATAAGCTGTCTTTTAGTTTTGTTGATCATTTCATTAACTGTGCGGAAGACTTTCACTTTGATGAAGTCCCAATAGCTTATTTTTGCCTTTGTTTCCCTTGTTTTAGGAAATGTAACTAATAAGAAATTGCCACAGCTGCGGTTAAAGAGATTTCTGCCTACATTATCCTCTAGGATTTTGATGGTTTCCTGTCTCATATTTAGATCTTTCATCCATTTTGAATTTATTTTTGTGTATGGTCTTAGAAAATGGCCCACTTTCATTCTTCTGCATGTGGCTGTCCAGTTTTCCCAACACCATTTGTTGAAGAGACTGTCTTTTTTTGAATAAGTATTCTTTCCTATTTGTTGACATTTAGTTGACCATAGAGTTGAGGGTCCATTTCTAGATTCTCTGTTCTGATTCACTGATCTATATGTCTGTTTTTGTATCAGTACCATACTGTTTAGATGACTACAACATTGTAATATAACTTCAAGTCTGGAATCGTGATGCCTCCAGTTTTATTTTTCTTTTTCAGGATTGCTTTGGCTATTTGGGGTATTTTCTGGTTCCATATACATATTAGGATTGTCTAATCTATCTCTGTGAAAAATGCTGGAGGTGTTTTGATAGGGATTGCTTTAAATGTGCAGATTTATTTGGGCAGTATAGACATTTTAACATTTGCTCTTCCAGTCCATGAGCATGGAATGCTTTCCCATTTCCTTGTGTCCTCCTCAATTTATTTAATAAATGTCCTATAATTTTCAGAGTACAGATCTTTTACCTCTTTAGTTAGGTTTATTCCTAAGGATCTTATTGTTTTGGGTGCAGTTGTGAAGGGGGTCAATTCCTCGATTTCTTTTTTTTTTTTTTATCAACGTATAATGTATTATTTGCCCCAGGGGTACAGGTCTGTGAATTATCAGGCTTACACATTTCACAGCACACACCGTAGCACATACCCTCCCCAATGTCCATCACCCAGCCACCATATCTCTACCTGCCACCTGCAGCAACCCTATTTGTTTCTTGAGATTGAGAGTCTCTTATAGTTTGTCTCCCTCCCTATCCCATCTTGTTTCATTTTCCCCCCCACCCCCATGACCCCCTGCCGTGCCTCTCAAATTCATCATATCAGAGAGATAATATGACAGTTGTCTTTCTCTGATTGACTTATTTCGCTTAGCATAATACCCTCTAGTTCCATCCACTTCATCGCAAATGTCAAGATTTCATTTCTCTTGATGGCTACATAGTATCCATTTATATATACACCACTCTTTCTTCTGTCTTGCTGCTGGTGTATAGAAATGCAACTGATTTCTGTGCATTGATTTTATATCCTGACACTTTACTGAATTCCTGTATGAGTTCTAGCAGTTTGGGAATGGAGTTTTTTTGGTTTTCCAAATAAAGTATCATATCATCTACAAAGAGTGAGAATTTGACTTCTCCTTTGCCAATTTGGATACCTTTTATTTCTTTTTGTTGTCTGATTGCTGAGGCTAGGACTTCTAGTACTCTGCTGAACAGCAGTGGAGATAGTGGATATTCCCACCATGTTCCTGATGTTAGGGGAAAAGCTCTCAGTTTTTCCCCATTGAGAATGATATTCACTGTGGGTTTTTCATAGATGGCTTTGATGATGTTGATGATGACCCTTATGCCTACACTGTGAAGAGTTTTGATCAAGAAAGGATGCTGTACTTTGTCTAGTGCTTTTTTTGCACCTATTGAGAGTACCATATTGTTGTTGTTCTTTCTTTTCTTAATGTATAATATTGATTGACTTGCGGATGTTGAACCAACCTTGCAGCCCAGGAATAAATCTCACTTGGTTGTGGTGAATAATCCTTTTAATGTACTATTGGGTCCTATTGACTAGTATTTTGGTGAGAATTTTTGCATCCATGTTCATCAAGGATATTAGTCTGTAATTCTCCTTGATGATGGGGTCTTTCTCTGGTTTTGGGGTCAAGGTAATGCTGGCCTCATAAAATGAGTTTGGAAGTTTTCCTTCCATTCCTGTTTTTTGGAACAGTTTCAGGAGAATAGGTATTAATTCTTCTTTAAATGTTTGGTGGAATTCCCCTGGGAAGCCATCTACCCCCTGGACTCTTGTTTGTTGGGAGATTTTTGATAACTGCTTCAATCTCTTTATTGGTTATGGGTCTGTTCAGGTTTTTTATTTCTTCCTGGTTCAGTTTTGGTAGTTTATGTGTCTTTAGGAATGCATCCATTTCTTCCAGATTGTCAAATTTGCTGGCGTATAGTTGCTCATGATATGTTCTTATAATTGTTTGTATTTCTTTGGTGTTGGTTGTGATTTCTCCTCTTTCATTCATGATTTTATTTATTTGAGTCCTTTCTCTTTTCTTTTTGATAAGTCCAGCCAAGATTTTATCAGTCTTACTAATTCTTTCAGAGAACCAGCTCCTAGTTTCGTTGATTTGTTCTACTGTTCTTTTGGTTCCTATTTCATTGATTTCTGACCTGATCTTTATTATTTCTCTTCTCCTGCTGGATTTAGGCTTTCTTTGCTGTTCTTTCTCCAGCTCCTTTAGGTATAGGGTAGGTCATGTACTTGAGACCTTTCTTGTTTCTTGAGAAAGGCTTGTATTGCTGTATACTTTCCTCTTAGGACCACCTTTGCTGTGTCCCAAAGATTATGAACAGTTGTGTTTTCATTTTCAATTGTTTCCATGAATTTTTAAAATTCTTCCTTAATTTCCTGGTTGACCCACTCATTCTTTAGTAGGATGCTCTTTAGCCTCAATATATTTGAATTCTTTCCAAATTTCCTCTTGTGACTGAGTTCTAGTTTCAGAGCATTGTGATCTGAAAATATGCAGGCAGTCCAATCTTTTGGTACCGATAGAGACCTGATTTATGGCCCAGAATGTGATCTATTCTGGAGAATGTTCGTGTGCACTAGAGAAGAATGTGTATTCTGTTGCTTTGGGATGGAATGTTCTGAATATATCTGTGATTTCTATCTGGTCCAGGTGTCATGTAAAGCCTTTATATCCTTGTTGGTCTTTTACTTAGATGATCTGTCCATTTCAGTAAAGGGGATGTTAAAGTTCCCTACTCTTGTTGTATTATTGTCAATGTGTTTCTTTGATTTTGTTATTAAGTGGTTTATATCATTGGCTGCTCCCATGTTAAGGGCATAGATATTTACAATTGTTAGATTTTGATGTTGGACAGTCCCTTTAAGTATGATATAGTGTCCGTCCTCATCTTTTATTATAGTCTTTGGCCTAAAATCTAATTTATTGGATATAAGGATTGCCACCCAGCTTTCTTTTGATGTCCATTAGCATGGTAAATTTTTTTCCACCCCCTCACTTTAAATCTGGAGGTGTCTTTGAGTCTAAAATGAGTTTCTTGTAGACAGAATATTGATGGGTCTTGTTTTTTACCCATTCTGATACCCTATGTCTTTTGATTGGGGCATCTAGCCCATTGACATTCAGGGTAACTATTGAAAAATATGGATTATTACCATTGTATTGTCTGTAAGGTGACTGTTACTGTATATTGTCTCTGTTCCTTTCTGGTCTGTGTTACTTTTAGGCTCTCTCTTTGCTTAGAGGACCCCTTTCAATATTTCCTGTAGGGCTGGTTTGGTGTATGCGAATTCTTTTAGTTTTTGTTTGTTCTGGAAGCTTTTTATTTCTCCTTCTATTTTCAATGACAGCCTAGCTGGATATAGTATTCTTGGCTGCATATTTTTCTCATTTAGTGCTCTGAATATATCATGCCAGTCCTTTCTGGCCTGCCAGGTCTCTGTGGATAGGTCTGCTGCCAATATGATATTTCTATCATTGTATGTTACAAACCTCATATCTTGAGCTGCTTTCAGGATTTTCTCTTTGTCACTAAGAGTTGTAAGTTTTAGTATTAGATGACAGGGTGTGGAACTATTTTTATTGATTTTGAGGGTGCTTCTCTGTGCCTCCTGGATTTTGATGCTGTTCCCTTCGCCAAATTAGGGAAATGCTCTACAATAATTTGCTCCAAAATACCTTCTGCCCCCCTCTTTCTTCTTCTGGGATCCCAATTATTCTAATATTGTTTTGTCTTATGGTATCACTTATCTCTCAAATTCTCCCCTCATGGTCCAGTAGTTGTTTGTCTTTCTTTTGCTCAGCTTATTTATTCATCATTTGGTCTTCTATATCACTAATTCTCTCTTCTGCCTCATTTATCCTAGCAATAAGAGCCTCCATTTTTTTATTGCACCTCATTAATAGCTTTTTTGATTTCAACTTGGTTAGATTTTCGTTCTTTTATTTCTCCAGAAAGGGACTTTATTTCTCCAGAAAGGGATTCTCTAATATCTTCCATGCCTTTTTCGAGCCCAGCTAGCACCTTGATAATCATCATTCTGAACTCCAGTTCTGACATATTACTAAAGTCTGTATTAATTAGGTCCCTAGCCGTCGATACTGCCTTTTGTGTTTTTTTTTTTTTTTTTGTGGTGAGTTTTTCCACCTTGTCATTTTATGCAGATAAGAATAGATGAATGAGAGAACAAAATAATAAAAGGGTAGCAAGAAACTCAGAAAAATATACGCTAACCAAATCAGAAGAGACCTAAAACCTGGGGGAGAAGTAAGGGGGGAAAAATACATACATACATACATACATATATATGTATGTGTATATATATATATTAGACTGGTGACTAGAACAGAGCCCTGCACTTGATTTTAGGTGTATTTTGGTCTGTTAGAAGGCCACATATCCTACCTTCCAGAAAGTGGTTGATTTTCTGTTCTAGAATTTCTGCTCTTCTCTTCGTTCTCTTCGTTGAGTTTGTAGGTGTTCAGAATGGCTTAATAACTATCTAGCTGAACTCCTGGGACCTGTTGATATCTCAGTCTCCTACTCCTCCATCTTGCTCCTCCTACTGATTCCTTGATTTCTTTTCCTGATTCATTATTGGTGTATGGGAATGCCACAGTTTTCTGCATATTGATTTTATATCCTACAATGTTGCTGTATTCACATATAAGTTCTAGCAATTTTTTGGTGGAGACTTTAGAGTTTTTTATATAGTGTATCATGTGGTCTGCAAATAGTGAAAACTTGACTTTTTCCTTGCTGATTTGAAAGCCTTTGATTACTTTCTGTTGTCTAATTTTTCTAGTACTGTGTTAAATAGTAATGATGAGAGTGAACATCCTTGTCTTGTTCTTGACCAAAGGGAAGGGCTCTCAGTTTTCCCCCATTGAGGATGCTATTAGCTGGCTATCTTTCCTTTATTGCCTTTGTGATGTTGAAGTATGTTCCATCTATCCCTACTTTGTTGAGGGTTTTTATCAAGAATGGATGCTGAGTTTGTCAAATGCTTTTTCTACATCTATTGAGAGGATCATGTGGTGTTTATCCTTTCTCATTAATGTGTTGTATCATGTTGATTGCTTTGTGAATATTGAACTACTCCTGCAGCCCAGAAATAAATCCCACTTGATCATGGTGATTAATTCCTTTAATGTACCATTGAATTCAATTTGGTAGTATTTTATTGAGAGTTTTTGCATCCATGTTCATCAGGGATATTGGTCATAATTATCCTTTTTAATAAGATCTTTGGTTTTGGAATCAAGGTTATGCTGGCTGTGTAGACTGGTGTAGAATGAGTTTGGAAGTTTTCCTTCCACTTCTATTTTTTTTGGAATAGTTTAAGAATAATAGGTGTTAACTTTTTTTTAAATGTCTGGTAGAATTCCCTTGGGAAGGCTTTTAGCCCAGGACTTTTGTTTATTGAGGTATTTTTGATTATCGATTCAATTTCTTTTTTTTCTTTTTTTTTTTTTCCTGTGTTAGTGCCTCATTTTATTTTTTATTTATTTATTTTATTTTTTTTTCCCAAATTTATTTTAATTTTTCAGTGTTACAAGATTGATTGTTCATGCACCACACCCAGTGCTCCATGCAGTACGTGCCCCTCTCGAAACCCACCACCAGGATCACCCCCCCCACCCC
>CM052799.1:79608693-79638550 GCA_028533885.1 Nasua narica
CCATCTTGCCCCCCCTCTCGATTCAATTTCTTTGCTGGTTATGGGTCTGTTCAAATTTTCTGCTTCTTCCTGTTTCAGTTTTTGTAATTTGTAAGTTTCTGGGAATTTGTCCTTTTCTCCCAGATTGCCCAGTTTGTTAGCATATGATTTTCATAGTATTCTCTTATAATTGTATTTCTGGGGGCACCTGGGTGACTTAGTTGGTTAAACATCTGCCTTTGGCTCAGGGCATGACTTCAGAGTCCTAGGATCAAGCCCTGCATCAGGGTTGGAGTCTGCTTCTCTCTATCACTCTCCCTCTGTGCTCTCTCTCAAATAAATAAATAAAATCTTTTTTAAAAGTGTATTTCTGTGGTGTTGGTAATGATCTTGCCTCTTTCATTCATGATTTATCTATTTGGGTTCTTCTCTTTTCTTTTTGATAAGTTCAGCTAGGGATTTATCAATTTTATTAATTCATTAGAAGACCCAGCTTTTAGTTTCATTGTTTTGTTTTACTGGGGTTTTTGTTTGTTTCCACACCATTTATTTCTGCTCCAGTCTTCATAATTTCCTGTATTCTGCAGGCTTTAGTCTTTATTTCCTGTTTTTTTCTTAACTCCTTTAGATATAAGGTTAGATTGTGTATTTGAGAATTTTCTTGCTTCTTGAGGTAGGCCTATATTGCAATATACTTCTCTCTTAGGACTGCCTTTGCTACATTCCAAAAGTTCTGGACTGTTATAATTTCATTTTCATTTGCTTCTATGTACTTTTTAATTTCTTCTTTAATTTCTTGGTTAACCCTTTCATTCTTTAGTAGGATGTTCTTTAACCTCCATGTATTTGTGGTTTTTGCAAATTTTTTCTTATGGTTGGCTTCCAGTTTCATAGCACTGTGGTCTGAAAATGTGCATGGTATGATCCCAGTGGTTTTTTTTTTTTTTTCTTGCTCAGGGCTGATTAGTGACCTAGTATGTGATCTATTTTAGAGAATTTTCTGTGTGCACTCAAAAAGAATGTGTATTCTGGTACTTTAGAGTGAAATGTTCTGGATATATCTGTTGAGGCTATCTGGTCCAGTGTGTCATTCAAAGCCATTGTTTCCTTATTGATTTTCTACTTAGAGGATCTGTCCACTGATGTAAGTGGGGTGTTGAAATCCCCTACCATTAGTATATTATTTACGATGAGTTTCTTTATGTTTATTATTAACTGATTTATATATTTCAGTGCTCCCAAATTGGGGGCATAAATATTTATAATTATAGATCTTCTTGGTGGCTAGACCCCTTAATTATGATATAATGCTCTCCTTCATCTCTTGTTATGGGCTTTGTTTTATGGTTTGTCTGATATAAATATGGCTACTATTCTTTTGATGTTTTGTTTCTTAAATTCCATAAATGAGTAAAATCACATGGTATTTATCTTTATCTGACTGACTTATTTTGCTTAGCATTATACTCTCTAGCTCCATTCATGTTGTTACAAATGACAAGATTTCATGCTTTTTATGACTAAATAATATTCCAGTGTGTGTGTGTGTGTGTGTGTGTGTGTGTGTGTGTGTGTGTATCTCATATTTTCTTTATCCATTCATCTATTGATGGACATTTTAACTGCTTCCACAGTTTGGCTATTGTAAATAATGCTGCAGTAAAATAGGGGTGCATATATCTTACTGAATTAATGTTTTCATATTCTTGGGAAAATACCCAATAGTGGAATTACTAGATCATAGGGTAGTTCTATTTTTAATTTTTGAGGAAACACCATACTGTTTACACAGTGGTTGCAGCAGTTTTCTTTCCCACCAACAGTGCATGAGAGTTCCTTTTTCTCCATATTATTGCCAACACCTGTTGTTTCTTATATTTTTGATTTTAGCCATTCTGACCAGTATGAGGTGATGTCTCATTGTGGTTTTGATTTGCTGAGATTAAGAGTTAGATGCTTAACAAGCTGAGCCACCCAGGTGCCCTGTCTATCTGTAAGTCTTCTTTAGAGAAATGTCTGTTCATGTCTTCTGCCCATTTTTTAACTGGATAATTTGAAATTTGAAATTTTGATAATTTGAAATTTTATCCATTTTTTAACTGGATAAAATGAAATTATGACAGTCCAAGACGTTTGGGATGTAGCAAAGGCAGTCCTAAGAGGGAAGTATATTGCAATACAGGCCTACCTCAAGAAGCAAGAAAATTCTCAAATATATAACCTAACCTTACATCTAAAGGAGTTAAGAACAAGAATAAAGACTAAAGCCTGCAGAATATGGGAATTGACTTTTATAAATTTTTTATAGATTTTGGATTCTAACCCTTTATGGTTATGTCATTTGCAAATATTTTCTCCCATTCAGCAGGTTGCCTTTTAGTTTTGTTGATTGTTTCCTTTGCTGTGCAGAAGATTTTTATTTTGGTGTAGTTCCAAAAGTTTATTTTTTGCTTTTGTTTCCCTTGCCTCAGGAGACATATCTAGAAAAATGTTGCTACAGCCAACATCAGAGAAATTACTGCCCGTGCTTTTTTCCAAGATTTTTATTGTTTGAAGTCTCACATTTAGCTCTTTACTCCATTTTGAGTTTATTTTTGTGTTGGTGTAAGAAAGCGGTCAGTTCCATTCTTTTCCATGTAGGTGTCCAGTTTTGCCACAATCATTTATTGAAAAGACTCTCTTTATCCCATCACTTAATCTTGTATCCTTAGTTAAAGATTAATTGACCGTATAATCACAGGTTTATTTCTGGGCTCTTTCTTCTGTTCAGTTGATCCATTGTGTCTTTTTGTGTGTGTGCCAGTACCATACTATTTTGATTATTGCAGCTTTGTAGTATAGCATGAAATCTAGAATTATGATACCTCCAGCTTTTTCTTTCTCAAGATTGCTTTGGCTATTTGGGGTCTTTTATGGTTCCATACAAAAAAAAATTTTTTTAAATACTTTACCCATTTATTTGACAGAAAGAGAGAGAGGGAGAGCGAGAGAGAGAACACAAGCAGGGGGAGTGGGAGAGGGAGAAGCAGGCTTCCGGCGAGCAGGGAGCCTGACCCAGGGCTCGATCCCAGGACCCCGGGACCACAACCCGAGCCGAAGGCAGACATTCAACGACTGTGACTCACCCAAGCACCCCAAAATTTTCATATTATTTGTTCTAGTTCTGTGAAAATGCTGTTAGTATTTTGATAGGGATTGAATTAGATCTATAGATTGCTTTGGATGATGTGGACATTTTAACAATATTTGTTCTTCCAATACATGAGCATTATTTCTTTGTATCATCAATTTTCATTACTGTTTTATAAGTGATTTTATTTTTATTTTTAGAAATTCTGTTTTATTCACATTTGAATTTATCTCTTATTTTTATGTCGTATTATTACATTTTAAAATTTTACCTCATTTAAGAGATAATGATCTGCCATGATCTCTGTCATAGTATATTCACCATATCTCTATCATAGTAGAATCCATAAACAGAATTAGCAACCCAAGCACTCAAACAATAAAATATAAGAGACTGAAAAAAACTGTACTTGAAATAATTGAGAGAATTCTCATTTCAAGCATATTTTTCCACTGTTCACTATTTCAGGCATAGTTATTTCATAGTCTTTTTTAGGTTTATTGTTTAAATGCTTGGGTTGCTAATTTTGTTTGTGGCTTCTACTATGATAGAGATAAGGTGGATCTATTATGATAGAGATCATGGCAGATTATTACCTCTTATAATTAGTAATCATTAATTGCTGTCCACTTTATGTTCCTATCCTCTATGGAATTCCCTAATATCCTAGACACTTTAAGTGTCAAAAAATGGTTTTGCATTTATTTCTGCTGAGGAAAAACAAATGCTTCTCTCATCCCAGAAGATGCTTTATGTTAATATCTCCACTTGGGATTCTTACACTCCATGATCAGTATACATTTAGGCTTCCTAGCCATTATTTAGCACAGACTTGTGGTTTTGACTGCTCAAGCAAAGCAATAATTTTACCAAGAAATTCAGGCAGACAGCAGGTGTTCCTGGGCTCAGGTGGAGAGTGTTTATAGATCCCCTTGTATGGAGATCTAAATGCAGTTGTATCTCTCCACCTCATCCATGCCCCTGTCCCATCTGTTGCAGTTGGGTGCTAAAATCCAGCTTTTGATACTGGGACCTACATTTAGGTCTCATACCTCATGTTTCTAGAAATTGTGGGACTAAGATTATTTTGAGCATTGCTTTGTATTAAAAAATGCTTTGTATAATTGGACATTCCAGTTCCATTGAGCCTCAGCTAATAGCACATGATGCAAAAGGATCCACAGATAAGTTGTGGGGTTTTTTTCAAACTTCTGTTGTTATATATCAATAGATAACCAAATTAATTCTGTCATCTCCAAGCTTTCTGTAAGGTCTAGTTAAAGGTTACCATCAAGATACTATTATCACTGGCAAGAATAGAGAGAATGATGTTGCTTCCCTCCCTCCATTTTCAGGTAGGTAGAGGGGAGAGCAGCTGGAGGGACAACACCAACAGCAACATTGTGACCCACAAAGGAGTGTACAAGGTGTGTATAAAGAACTTATAGCAGCATCCCACATCCAGATAATGATCAATGTAAATCCCTGAAGATCCCCAAAAGTACCTGCAGAAGGGAATCTGGTAAAGATTAGATTATACCATAACATGAGTTAGGGACTTGAGTTATAGTGAATTGTACTTAAAAATATGACCTCACAATATGTTGGATAATTGAATATAATAAAAAAAAAATATGACCTTACAGCCCAGCAGAGACTCAGGAAAAGGAGTACCACCTAGAATGTAGTGTTGACTCAAAATGAGACATAAGTGGGGCCAAAATCTGGAAAAAGAACACCAGAAAGGGCATTAGTTTCAAGAACATGTGTGTGTGTGTGTTTATGTATGTATGTGCATGCATGTATGTATGTATACATGTGTGTGTGTGTGTGTGTTTAGTTTCTAGAAAGGTCAACATTCATTCCCAAAACTGCAGACAAAAGAAGATAAGATAAGGTTTCCACATTTCTATTACATTTGGCAATGAGATTTATCTACTCCTGTATGAATAGTTGGACTAGATAGATAAGATCCCTTTCTCCCCTGAAATTATTCGATTCTAATGCTTCCATGTATCACTGTCTTTTTGATTCATGTCATTGAACTCTTCTCCATTTTATAGTCTTCTCTCTAAGGGGAAATAAGAATTTGTCTATGTTTTGAATATAATGGAACCCACTTGCTCTTACAGCTTGATATTCTTGATCCTAATCAGATAATATGTTAGTATATGTGTTTTTACACTTCCTTCCCATCAGCCCTTGCAAAGTGACTAATACATAAGTAAGTAAGTTATTCTCCAATAGAACTTAATTTTTACATATTAGTGGTACTGGGTTTTTTTGAACAAGGAATCTTAACATGACAGATATTAACTCTTTATTCACAGGGCCACTCAATGATGACTAACACTTATCTAACGTTGCGTAAGCCAGTCACTGCTATAAGTACTTTACAAATATTAGGCAATTTAATCCTCATAGCACACCATGAGAAAGATACTATTATTATCCCCATTTTACAAGTTAGAAAACTGAAAATCCAGAAATTAATTTGCATGACCAAATTTCAAGTATTTCAAATGTCAATGTCATTATAGACTGGGTTCTTCAGAAAGCAGATCCAGAGTGAGTTTGGCTTATAGGAAGTTTGTAAGTACTCTCAGGACAAAAAAATCTGTAGAAGAAAAAGAAGAAAGTAGCATTGAGCAGAAAAAGAACTTGGAAAAATGCAGTCTTAGCAACAGCCTTTGTCAAGGCCATGGGAAACTCTGAAGCAGAGGTGGCCCTTCAGAGTGGTTTCCAGTAGGGTAAGGAGACCATGCCTTCCAAACAGACCAGTCATCAATGAAGGCCGCCCTTGGAAAAGGGAGCATGACCATGGTGAAGCAGCTCTTTCCAGCCAAGGGCATTTTCCAGAGAAGGGCAACATCTACAGCCACTAGGAAAATAATTTTTCAGCCCTAGAGGGGGAACAAGAAAACACATCAGCAACTACTACATATGTACTTATGAATCATTCAAGGTTCTTAAGATGCAACCTCTGATTCCGTGGGTCTGGGCTTGGGCTGAGTCTGCATTTCTAACAAGCTCCCAGGTGATGCTAGTGCTGCTGGTTTGTGATACCAGGATCCTGGTCATGCAGTATCAATGCTGCAAAGTTACAAATAGAACCTACGCTGTCTGGTTATGAGACTGTGGTCTTACAACTCTGCTGCACTGCTGCTTAAAGAAATTTCCTACTAAATTCTAATTCTCAAGAACTTGGTATACCAAGCCAGACTGACTAGCTTTAAAGCATCTTCAGATCTCCTGGCCTATATATTTAATGGACATGCTGTCACAAGCATTTTTTTATTGCTACAGTCTATCATTGCTGGCTTTCTCAGTGGTATTTCCATCCAGAATGTTCTTTTTTTGGCTAGCCTGACAGGTTTTTCTCCCTCCGACATTTAAGCAAATGTATCAAACATGAGAATGACCCTAGCTACTTCATATTCATAATTTGTGGCATACACTGGTTATTATTATTTTTTATCAGAAAATTACCATTTTTCTGTCTAAAGAGTTTATTATATTCTTAGGTATGATTTTATTTATGTGTTAAAGCCATTTTTCCCCCAAAGGAGTCTATCTTTAATTTCATAATGAAAGCTAGTAAGAGCATTGGATTTGACATCCAAGTTCATTTATACTAATTTTTATGGAAGAACTTCTATTCTATAAAGTCAAACCTGTACTAAGAATTTTCCAGGTCACAATATCTTGTTAATTACATGATGATACTATTCTCACTATGTACTCTCCATAAGCATAGAGGGAAGATAAAATGTCATGCAATTTATAATGTCTACAAAAAAGGATAAATGTGATAATTAGTAACATGTGTGTTAACCCCTACCTTGTTTGAAATTCTTATAGAAAATAGTGATCTGATTATTTTACTTTTCATCATTTTAAAAGAAGTATGCCATTGTGTGTGTGTGTGTGTGTGTGTGTGTGTATAAAATCCTATATTGAGATTGAGTAGGAGTGAAATGGAAAAGAGAAGTGGTCTTGAAGATACTTATTGAATTGTAGGATATAAAGTCTTGAACTGGGCAACACTCTGGTTAAGAAATCTCTTCTAGTTCAGTCTGTTCCCTAGGCAACAAAAGTCTATGTTTAAAAAGGAAAAAAAAAAAAAGATAGCACTTAGGGTAGTTAAGATTTCAGAGTTATTCTTCATTCAGGAGATTCACAATGAAACATTTATTTAAATATTATAGTTAATAACAGTTACTTTAAGAATTTGGGTCAGCATATAGAGTATTAGTTGTGTCTCTGTAATGATGGCTCTTCAAATGTGGTCCCTGGACCAGCAGCATCAGCATCACCCGAGAACTTGTTAGAAATGTGAATCCTCTGTCCCCATCCTAGATCTGCTGAATCAGAAACTGGTGCTGGGGTGGGGTTGAAGGGTCTGGAAGGACAGTAGTCTGTTTCACAAGCCCTCCAAGGGGCTCTGAGGCCCACAGAAGTTTGAGAACCACTGTGGTTAGGAAACAGTTTAAGTCTGTTTATAACCGAACCACTTCTGTTCCAGAATGCTTTTCTGCACATCTATCTGGATACACGTGTATAGCCACAAAATCTTTAAAACATTAGTTTGAAGGAACTCTTACTAAAACAGTTATATCAGAAACAAATTTCTTTCTCAAGAGGATTGGATTAGAATTGTCTCTAAAGTTCCCCTTAATGTCTTTTTCTATGCCTAAACCATAGGAGTTGCAAGTTGCATGGGCAGCCTCAGCAGTAAAAACGCCACCATTGAATTTAATTTCAGTCAATATCTGGAAGAGCAGTCAACAGAAAGAGACATCTTTCAGAAGGAAAAGGACGTCTTTATTCTTTAAATTAAGTGGAAAACGACTCCCATCGGATCGTTGAAAGCAGCCTTCCTATTGAGGTGGAGCGGTAGTTTGCCAAGCTCCCTCCTCTCTTCCTGCTGCTTAGAGAGAAGGTCAGGGAAGATAAGAGCTGTGAACAGGAGGGGTGTATTTTGTTCCTGGCTTTTCTTCCTTTCACTAGTTGATACTGGGGAGATAGCTGTAAGATCCTAACCACTGGTTGAGAAGAAAAGACTAGACCCTCGTTTTCAAAACCACAGAAGAGATAACCTAGGGTATTCATAGCCAATACCTAAAAGAGAAGTTGGAAAGTCCCAAGAGCATACTTATCTAAAATCTTGCAGCCCTAGAAATAACTGCGTATAAGCCATTCAGTTAAAAAAAGAAGAAAAAATTGAATAACATCCAAAGACAAGAGCAAAGCTGGATTTAGCTTTAATTTAAATATTAAGTCTTAATGTAGCAAGAGCTATATGGAGTTTTTTAAAACTCATTTTTACAACTAACAATTATTGAGTGTCCATTAAACCAGGTGCTGTATTAGACACTGAAATATAAAATCTATATTTAAATATCTTATTTAAGTATAGTGTTTTTCAAGCAGTGTTCTTTATTTGTTCTAACATATTTTTAAAACTACACCAAACAGGGAAGTTACTGCTCTACCACTCAGTAATGGCTTATAGATATCATTTATATGTTTCCAAAATAAGGTCTCATTTAATTCTGACAATTCTCTGAGGTTTGCACCATTTAATCTTCATTTTGTATGTGGGAAAAGAAACTGTTGTCTAGAAATTTAGTCTTGACCAATCAGTAAGTTATAGAGACAAAAATTTCACCCCTGGTCTGCCTCCAAACGCTGGTCTTAATTTCTGTACTCATTGGCCTCAATCAATTCCTTATTACCATGTAGGACTGATGGTTGACCATGCAACCAGCATATACCCTCTCCCTTTGTGGTCTTGTTTTCTAATTGCAAATACAGTTCTTCAACGGGGTGAATGTGCCTTTTAAAAGTTAGCTATGTATGTTTCATATATTCAGAAATCAAGGTCAGTTAGGACCAAAATGAATTTTAAATTGAGGCTAATTTTATACCCACTATAAGTGTACATTTCAATGATTTTAAAAATAAATTTACCAAGTTGTGCAACCATGACTATAAATCAGTTTTAAAACTTTTCTATTATCCCAATAAGATCACTCATGCCTCTTTACTTTTTTTTTATTAACATATATTATTAGTTTCAGGGGTACAGGTCTGTAAATCATCAGTGTTACACAATTCACAGCACTCACCATAGCACATACCTTCCCCAGTGTTCACCACCGAGCCACCCTATTCCTCCCCCTATCCCTCCAGCAACCCTCAGTTTGTTTCCTGAGATTAAGAGACTCTTGTGGATTGTCTCCCTCCCCATCCCATCTTGTTTCATTTTTCCCTCCCTTCCCCCCCACGAACCCCTGCCCTGCCTCTCAAATTCCTCATATCAGAGAGATCATTTAATAATTGTCTTTCTCTGATTGACTTATTTCACTTAGCATAATACCCTCTAGTTCTGTCCATGTCGTTGCAAATGGCAAGATTTTGTTTCTCTTTACTTTTAATTCTCCTCACTACCCACTCCACCCAGGCAACTAATAATCAGCTTTCAGTCTCTTGTAGATTTTACTTTTCTGAAAATTTCATATAAGTGGAACCATACACATGTAGTCTTTTACATCTACTGTCTTACACTTAACAATGTTTTTGAGTTTGTCCATGTCAGAGCATGAACCAATAGTCCATTCCTTTTAATTGTTCAATAGTATTCCATTGTGTGAGTATACGACATTTTATTTATTCATTCACTGACTGATGGATATTTAAGTTATTTCCAGTATTTGGCTATTATTAATAATTTCATGGGGTACCTGGGTGGCTCAGTCAGTTAAGTGTCCAATTCTTGATTTTGGCTCAGATCAGGATCCCAGGGTTATGGGACTAAGCCCTGAGTCATGCTCCATGCTGAGTGTGAAGCCTGCTTGAGTTTCTCTCTCTCCCTCTCTCTCTGCCCCTCCCCACTCATGCTCTCTCCCTCTCCAGTCATTGATGTCATTGTCGTCGTCGTCATCATCATCATCATCATCATTTTGCTAAGAACATTAGTATCTAAGAGAACAGTAACTCTTTCTGTGGACATATGTTTTTATTTCTCTTGGAAAGATGCTAAAGAGTGGAATTTCTGGGACATATGATAAGCTTATAGTTAATTTTTAAGAAACTGACAGACTTTTTTAAAGTGGCTGCACCATTTTATAATTTCACCAGCAATATATGAAGGTTCAGTTTCCCCGCAACTTCACCAACATTTGATATTGTCTTTTTTTTTTAATTTAGCCATTCTAGAGGGTATGACATGGTATGTGGTTTAAATTTGCATTTTCCTTATGGTTTGTTTCATTTCTCTCCCCCACCCCCTACGACCCCCTGCCCTGCCTCTCAGATTCTTCATATCAGAGAGATCATGTGATAATTGTCTTTCTCTGACTGACTTATTTCGCTTAGCATAATACCCTCTAGTTCCATAAGAGACTCCTAAACTCACGAAACAAACTAAGGGTGGCTGGAAGTAGGGTTATGGACATTGGGGAGGGTATGTGCTATGGTAAGCGCTGTGAAATGTATAAGCCTGATGATTCACAGGCATGTACCCTGGGGCAAATAATACATTATATATTAATAAAAATTTTTTGCATTTTCCTAATGACTTATTATGTTGAGCCTCTCTTCATGGATTTAACTGCCATTAGTATATCTTCTTTGGTAGAATGTCTGTTCAAATCATTTACCCATTTTTGTTAGGTTGTCTTCTTATTATTGAGGTATAGGAATTCTTTGTATATTCTAAGCCAGTGTAAATTATGTAGTCCTAAATTTCTTGATGTATTTTAGAAAGACAATGTACAGTAGTACTTCAGTATCTATATACCTCAAAAACATTGAAGCCACATCATACAATTTCTATGTTGATGAGCAGATTCAGTAAAATTGAAGTTTAGGATATCTGCAAACACCCTATCTTTTCTGTGAGGTCTTCCTCACAGCTGGAATTAGGAAACACAACCTGCCTTTTAAAAGAAGCCTGTTATTATCACTGTGTGGTGGTTTTAAAACATGTCATCAAATACTTTGACATTCCTCCCATCAAGAGATGAAGTCTTTCTCTCCTACCCTTGATTCTGTGCTGGCTTGTAAGTGCTTTGATGAACGGAGTATGGTGGAAGTGATGCTATGTGACTTCCAAGCTTAGGTCATAAAAGGGCAAGCATATTCAGCCTTGTTTTGGAATACTTGCTCTTGAAGCCTGGGGCTTCCATGTAAAATGTCCATCTATTCTGAGGCTGCTATGCTGTGAGGAAACCCAAGCCATAGGGAGAGGTGGTGTTTAAGCATTCCAATTGGCAGTACCAATCAAGGCACCATTTTTTCGAGTAAAGCAGCTACCAGGTGATTCCACCCTCCAGTCATTCAAATATTCCCAGCTGAGGCCCAGGAAAGAGATAAGTCATTCCTGTTGAAGCCAATCTGAATTCCTCACCCACAGAATCAATGACTATAACAGCATGATTGGAGTTTCATGCCACTACATAGAAGCTTATTGTTCATTCAGCACTCTTTTAACCATAAGGGACAGAAGCCCCCACAAGATTACTCAAATAACATGAAGTTTATGAGAAGGATCTTCTCATGAACTTGGAGGACAATAGAAAACCATTAGAAGCTGAAGTCTCACCATCTCTCAGGGACATCTCATGCTCTCATATGCATTCCTGCTCCATTCTATTCTCATGGCAGACAGAATTCTTCAGTGTGCTCATCAATCTGTATAGGACCTCACAGCTTCCCTGCCTTGGCCCCTAGCTACATCATCACTTCCCAGCTTTATGTCCCTCTGCCAACTGATAGTCTTTTAGCTCAAATTCTCAAATGGTAGAACTGATTAGTCCAGCTTATTTAATTGAACTAAGCCATTCAAGCTATAGATGAGCCAGTATTGACTACATTGGGATAAAGTATGCACTCCTAGTGACAGGACGTGGGTCTAAGACATATAGTGTAGCGATGTGCTCTTTTAGGAACTGGGGGCAAGAAAGGAACTGTGAAACTCATGTATTTCATTAATAATAACTACATAATATGATGAAGACTATGGAGGAAATGTATGCAACACACTACAAAGTGGCAAAAAGAGAGTGATTAATTCTGCTAGAGAAGTCAGCAAGCCATCACAGAATTGGTGGCATTTGAACTTGGTCTTAAAGGATAAGTAGGACTTACTAATTTTCAGGCAAAGCCAATGACTCAGAGAATAGAAACACCTGAGATAATGAGGAAATGGCAAGTACTTTCATGGGATTATGTTGCCAAAGAGCTTGGAGACCTGAGGCCAGAACATTGGGATGACATACCTGGAATGCCCCTTTTCATTGTAATCCTGTCAGAGAAGGAGTAAACTTTGAATCAATCAATGTGATAGTTGTACAAGATTTAGATTTATTCTCTAAGTTCATAATTATTAAATCTAAGTGTGCATCATCATTGTATGGAGCCTTTTTTTTCTTGAATTAAGTAGGCTCCACAGCCAAACTCATGACCCAAACTCACGACTCAAGGGTTACATGCTCTGCTGACTGAGCCAGCCAAGTGCCCCAACCTGGAGTCTTTTTTTAAGACAACAGATTGCCAGACCCCATCTGAGTTTCTGATTTAGTAGGTCTAAGGCGGGCCTTGACAACTAGCATTTCTCAGTTTCCCAGGTGATGCTGCTACTGTTCCAGGGATGACACTCTGAGAACCAGTGCTCACTACAGATGTCCTTTAGTGCTCATGCTAATCTCGGGGCAGGATTTAGAACTCACAAATTGCTGTCCGATTCTGATGTAGACTCACATTTCCAAAAGGACTGAATTTTCCCTCTACTTCTGTATCAGCAGTTCGCCTGATCTAGGGTGATGAATGGCCAAGCTGTATGAATGTTTCACAACTGCAAGTAAATGGTTGCCATAGTGATTCTGTCTTATTTTAGGGATATATTTGTACAGGGCTTGGAATTAGAGTTGAAAATGGAGTCCATCACTTGATAATCAAAATGAGTAATTGCAATGGTCTCTTCTGGTCTGACTGCATTGGTGAGGGTTTATGAGCCAGATATGATGATCAGCACAGAGAATAGAGAAATGTCACTGTCTGTTTCTATCATAGAAGCATGCTTGTTCCTTCTTCGTACTCACTGTATTTTGTAATTATTTAATTTTTTTGTTTGCTTATTTATTTCCTGGCTCTACTACTTGATTATAAGTGCCACAAAGACTGAGATCAAGTGTGCCTTGTTTATAATTTTGTTCCTAGCCCTACTATGATTAAATAAATGAATGAATAATAAGAAAGAGCTAATAGTCTGGTTGACATATAATCACATTACAATATAATAAGTGGTTTAATAGCTGAATATTGAGAAAGCTATAGAATATAGAAGATGGAGAAAGTAATGCTGCCCCAGGGGAGTCAGAGAAGGTATTACTGATAAGAGGGTCTTTTAGATGGGGGCTTGTAAGGTAAGTAGGAGTTTAGAACGTAGACAGGGGTGTTGTGGGCTGACAGTGAAGACAAAAAAAAAACATATCATATGTGAAAGCATGCTATGTGACAGAACATGGCATGTGGGAGTAGTCGATATGATGGGGGCAAAAGGAATGATAGAAGGAAATAAGATAGGAGATAGAAAAAGCATACTGGGATTGGAGTGTAAACGATTTGGGATACCATGGGTTTGAACTTCACCTCACATTCATGGGGAGTCATTGGAAGTACGAGAGAGACATGATTAGATTGTAGGAAGATATCTCTGATATTCAGTAGGAGCGAGGAAGGGTCTCTAATTGCATGGAGTACTGGGTGTGGTGCATGAACAATTAATCTTGTAGCACTGAAAAAATAGAATAAACATATTTGGGAAAAAAATACAAAAAAAAAAAAAAGACCAGTTAGAAGAGGACTGCAGTCATTCAGGCAAGAAATGATGATGTCCAGGACCGAACCATAACCTTGGGAGTCAAAAGAGTGGGAGATATTTGGGTGGTATTTAGAAAGCAAAATCAATTAATGAGTCCTGGTAACTGATAGACTACGATGGATTTGTGTGAGAGCAGAGTGAGGATTTATTTTATGTAACACTTATTGTGTGCCACGTAAATATTTGTTAAATGTTGTTTAAGTACTTTATAGGCATTAATTCACTTAATGTCAGCAAACGTGTGAAATAGATACTATTATTAGCCCAACTTTACAGATGGGAAAATCTAGGTACAAAGATATTAAGTAACTTGCTCAACATCACACAGTTATTAAGTGGTAGGAGCCAGGATTTGAACACAAAAAGTCTGGTTCAAGATCCATGTTACTAAACACTAAGAAAGTTATCTCATAATTGCCTTGACTCCAAGGAGAAGAAATCTAGGAGCAACTGCAAAGTGCATAAAAGGAGTAAATGCAGCTCCTGGAAACTTTGAACTATTTTGTTCTTCCTTTGTCTTCCAAATGCTAACAAAATACTCTCCCATTTCCAAAATTATTGATTTTAGTGACTTTCTGAATGGGATCAAATGGGGCAGAAAAGAGAGACCATTGGTTCTGAATAGATGCCAAAGAGCAGAGTTAGAGCCTGATTTAGAGAGCTCCCTGATGAATTGTGGTGGATGGGTTTTGCAGAAAGGTCTGACTAGGTCTGACAAAAGACCTAGTCATGTTTGTATGGATGGGGGTTCTTATAATAACTACATCCTGTAAAGACCATCTTCTTTGCTTGTTAGAAATCCACTAAGCATGTACTGTGAATTGCTGTTTTCCTATAATTCTTAGGGAAAGCTTCTTACATAAAATGCAATGTAGCTCTGACATATCTAGAAGGTAAACCAGATGGACATGGAGCTTTCAAATTTACATACTATTGGAAGGGAAAAGACAACTTTCTAGGGAATAACCTAAAAATGACTTTTCCAGTCTCTCTTCCACATATTCCCCTTAAAATCTGGCCTAATTTCTCTGAGCCAGGAGCAGAGGATGTGGCCCTACTTCTGTATGTTGGAAGTAAAGCCACCAGGAAATATAATAGTTAAGGGAAATGGTTCTTTTTTAAAAAAGATTTTATTTATTTATTTGACAGAGAAAAAGAGATCACAAGTAGGCAGAGGCAGGCAGAGGGAGAGGGGGAAGCAGGCTCCCCGCTGAGCGGAGAGCCCCTATACAGGGCTCAATCCTAGAACCCTGAGATCATGACCTGAGCTGAAACCAGAGGCTTTAACCCACTGAGCCACCCAGGCACCCCAACAAAATGCTTCTAATGGTACTAATGGTTCACCACCATTTGGGTGGTGGCAAGAAAGTAATCAGAGAAATGTTTGTGTCTTTATTGTATGCCTTTAGTGTACTGACCCACTGATAGTATTTGAACCTTCATGCATTCTCTGTTCTGTGGTGTTGGTAGAATTTTAAAATTATGAGTAGAAATTGTGTTCTAGTACTTCCAAGAACTACTAATGGGGTCACTGCTTCTGTTGGGTGATTTAAAATGGAAATCCCTAATTATCTTATATAAATATAAAAGCATTCGTTCAAAATTATAGTTTGTTAAAGATGAACCATGAGAGACCGTGGACTCTGAACAATAAACTGAGGGGTTTGGAGGGGTGGGGGTGGGGGGTTGGGCGAGCCTGGTGGTGGGTATTGAGGAGGGCACGTACTGCATGGAGCAGTGGGTATGGTTCAGGAACAATGAATCTTGTAACACTGAAAAAATAAAAGTATTTGGGAAAAAAAGAGTAAATCAAAATTTGGCCAAGTATGGTTTCGTGTGTAGTTGAGCACCAACTGCAATGTTCTCTCTGTAGCTTGGAGTCATTTTAGCCTCAATTATGTTGGAGAAGGCTGACTTGACTTTGTAAAGCCCAAATTTACTGATATTATTAACATGGGATGGAAAAAGTGTTTTATTCATATTTTTCCAATGCCTATTCTTTTTCATTCTCATCGTAATTAAGAAATGACATTTTTCCTTATAAAATTCATTTTTTATATTTATATATTTTACATATATAAATATATATTATATTGTTGCGATAGAGGGCTATTGCTTTTGTATCAATTTTTTCTATGTGGATGTCAAGGGCAATACACAAAGTTAAAAAAGAAAAAATGAACATTAATTTTTAAAGTTGTGATAAACACACATAGTTTAAAATTTGCCATCTTAACCATTTTTCAAGTGTACAGCTCAGGAGTATTAAGTACATTTACATTGTTGTGTAACCATCACCACCATGGTTGCTTGATGCAACCACCACCACCATCCAGCTCCAGAACTTTAACTTCCCAATATATAAACAACAATAACCATGCCATACATATTATTACCTATCCATTTATATTAAAAGGACCCTCGGGGGGAATGTAAGTCGCCAGCCTCCCTATATTAGAAGGTCTAACCTTTTCTGTTCTGGCATTCTGGCACATAGTAGGCAGGTTGTAAATTTGAATTAATGAAGAAATTCTCAACATCTCCCTCACTTCTATACTGGTAAAGAGTGGATGATACCTATAGTTCAATTCTATTTGGTCCTAATGAAGGGCTCCGTAGTGTTTAGAACTCATAGTGTTCTGGTATAACCATCAGTTGCAAATGGCAGAGTTTGTAGGACATAGTTTCCTACAAATGACATTCAACTTTGGGTCTCATGTGTGAACAGTGCTCTTGGGCATTTGTTTACCTATTCCCTATGGTTGGTGGACAACATAAATAGAAATATGAGAAATATGAAGATATTGTATCTCCTTTCTGTCTGGTTGGGGGGTTTTGCTATTTTTAGCCAGACCTAATTAGCTCCATTTGTCAATAACTCTGGGTTTTGAAATTGGCCTTTTGTATTCCCTTGGGCAATAGCTCAGCCTCCTCGCTTCCAGATGAGTGAAGACATAAGAACTCAATGAGAATAATAAGCATCATATCATATTTTGAGTACTCACCATGTGCCAGGCTCCATGATGTGTCTTACATATGTTATTTTTTTTTTTACATATGTTATTTCAAATAATCCCCCAATTCACTCTCCAAGATAAGGGTGTGGTTTCCATTCATCACTGCTAAGTGTTTGTCTGTGTTATATATGTATGCCATCTCACTTAATCCTTAAAGCCCTTTTGTTATATGCTTCATTTCACTAATGAAGAGACTGAGATTCAAAGAGCTTAGAAATTCTTTTTTTCTTTTTTTTAAAATTTAATTTTATTTTTTCAGTGTTCCAACATTCATTGTTCATGCACCACATCCATTGCTCCATGCAATATGTGCCCTCCTCAATACCCATCACCAGGTTCACCCAACACCCCCAAAACCCTGTTTGTTTCTCAGAGTCCACAGTCTCTCATGGTTCATCTCCCCCTCTGATTTCCCCCAATTCACCCTTCCTTTCCTTCTCCCAATGTCCTCCATGTTTTTCCTTATGCTCCACACATAAGTGAAACCATATGATAACTGACTCTGCTTGACTTATTTCACTCACCATAATCTCTTCCAGTCCCATCCATGTTGATAGAAAAGTTGAGTATTCATCCTTTCTGATGGAGGCATAATATTCCATTGTTTATATGGACCATATGTTCTTTATCCATTCGTCTGTTAAAGGGCATTTTGGTTCTTTCCACAGTTTGGCAATTGTGGCCATTGCTGCTATGAACATTGGGTACATGTGGCCCTTCTTTGTACTGCATCTGCTTCTTTGGGGTAAATACCCAGTAGTGCAATTGCAGGGTCATAGGGTCAAAGACCTTAGAAATTCTTGATGGTTACTTAACTATAAATAACAAAGCTGGGATTCAAAGTCAAACCTGTCTGATTTCAAAGTCTGTGTTATTTCTCTCAATCCTCTTTAGACTTCCCCTTTGAGTCATCTGAATTCGAATCGGACTTATACTACTGATCTTTCACAGGCTTGTTTTTGTTTTGTTTTGTTTCGTTTTTATGTTTTTATCTAGCGTGGCTCTTTCTTGCCGTATATTAGTCATGAAGATAATGAATCAGCTATTCAGAGTTCTGAGTCTTTGGGGGAGGCATTGGATAGATAATTTGCTTCTGGGAGAAATAGTCTTGTCAAGGCTTATGGCTATTTTAAAAAACTGTAATTATAAGGCTTAATGTCAAGACCAGGTACTGGCCGAATGCACTTGAACATATAAATTGACCTTCATTAACACCACTTGAGAAGAGATGAGAAGGCTGAGAGTAAGGAAGACTAATACCTCAAACTCTCTCTGAAGTATTCTTTCATCTTAAATGAATGAAAGGAGAGCAAACATGATATAGCTATGGTTGTTTTATCACATTAAAAAAATCAATACTAATTTTTAGTAACTGGCTTTTGCAAGTCTTTGTATATGAGGTTTTCATAGACTACCAAAATAATTCCATAATCCTGTCCTTTTCTTGCTTTTTCCCCTGCACTACAAAGATAGTGCATTTTTATTGTAGAAAAATTGTAAAACAGAAGAGCAAAAGAAGAAAATGAAATATGCCTCTTTGTTGACCTCCTTTCTTGATGTCAGGAGAAAGGACCTCTTGACTCACCGTTCCATTACTGAGCATACTACATATTATGTTCTCCCTTTGGTTTGAGTAAAACAAATAGATTTCTAAATATTTAAGCCAAAAATGAACTCATGTTATATAAAACACTGAATATACTTGTTAATATACTTGTCTTAAGAAAGCTAAGAGCTCCTGATAGTTTGCAACAAGTTTCTAGTTTGTGATTTTGTTTCTCTATACCTTTTCTTTCTTTCTTTCTTTCTTTCTTTCTTTCTTTCTTTCTTTCTTTCTTTCTTTCTTCTTTTTTTTTTTTCAGAGAGAGAGAGAGGGAGGAGAGGCAGAGGGACATGGAGAGACAGAGAATCTTAAGCAGGTTCCATACCCAATGCCGAGCCTAACATGTGGCTCAATCTCACAACACTGAGATCATGACCTGAGCCCAAATCAAGAATCAGATGCTTAACTGATCAGATGTTTAACTGAGCCACCCAGGTGCCCTTGTTTCTCTATCTCTTAAGGATAACTTACCATAGGAAAAAAAATTAGTAAACCTCTTGTTGAAATTTTATCTCTATTCTATTTTAAAAAGTTGATTTTTTAAAAGATTTTTATTTATTTATTTGACAGAGAAGAGAGATCACAAGTAGGCAGAGAGGCAGGCAGAGAGAGAGGGGGAAGCAGGCTCCCCGCTGAGCAGAGAGCCCAATGTGGGGCTCGATCCCAGGACCCTGAGATCATGACCTGAGCCGAAGGCAGAGGCCTCAACCCACTGAGCCACCCAGGTGCCCCTAAAAAGTTGATTTTGAAATTACATTGAACTTCATAGACTGAAATATATCTGTTAGTGGTTTATTTCCAAAATACACATTTTTATCCCTGACAGAATAGAGCTACCTGTATGGCATGTTTTCAGTTATTTATAGGGTTGAAAGTGCTATATTTTGGGGAGAATGAGATGGCATACATGAAAACACTAGGCACGGAGTCTTGCACCCAGTAGGTGTTTGGTGTATATTGAGTGCTGATAATATTCACAGAACATTCCAATGCAGCTTAGGCAGCGGGGGAAAATTTTCTCTTGTGCTGTTGTGGCTGTAAAGACTTAAGTAGAGCTCAGAATTTACCCCTCCCTCTGTCCAGTGCATGTTCTTTAAACTTGCACTATTTTGCAGGGCTCCTCAGGGCAGAAAACACATGTCTTTTTAACAGTAGATTAAGGGGGAGTGCTTTAATAAGGACAGACTCTTACGCTATAAGGATTATTCAGGAAGTAAATTTATAAGAATAATTTTCAGTGTATTTCCTCAAGTGCTTCTGTCTGCCTGAGGGCCATTTATGACTTTTCAGGTGGCTCCAACTGGATATTCCATAGCACCATAATCCAATCACGTGAAAATAAACAGATGAAAATTATTTCTGTTCACTGTTGTATCCCCAAAGCTTCAAACAGTGCCTGACATATGGGCAATAGTAATTTATCCTATCCCTCTTTCCATCTTCTTTCTTTCTTAATGGACTTATCACCGGAGTCATCTTTGACTTCATCTTCTCCTTCACATCTGTCTCAGCCTGTCTGAGCTGCTCTAACAAAATACCATAGGCTTATAAGTAACAGAAATTTATTTCTCATAGTTCTGGAGGCTGAGAAGTTCAAGATTAAGGCACTGGCAGATGCAGTATCTGGTGAGAAACTGCTTCCTCGTTTGATAGACAACCATCTTTTTGCTGGCGGTGGAAAGGGCAAGGCAACTCTCTGGGGTCTCATATAAGAGCACTAATCCCATTCATGCGTGTATCACCTTCATGACCTAATCACTGCCCAAAGGTCCCACTCCACATACCATCATACTGGGGATTAGGTTTCAACATATAAACTTGGTGAGGATATAAACATTCAGGCTACAGTAACCCTCATATCCCATTTGTCACTGTATCTACCAGTCCCACCTGCAAAATGCCCGGAGAATCACTCCCTCCTCTCTATTCTCACTGCCTGAGAATAAATATGCTCACCTGGTTGACATAATGTGGAATTTCTTCTCAGAATTAAGAATGTGGGGATGTCCAAGAAAAAGTGGAAGGGATAAAAGATAGGGAATTCCTAAGAGCCAGGGCCCTTTTTCACTGGTATCTCCCACATAATGGAATAGAGACCATGGCTGCCAGAGATTTCATGAAACCATCAAAGATACACTGTCTTGATCACATCTCCTCAAAGTAAATACCATGGGACTCTAGTTCTGTGGGGTGGCGTGGGGCATTTTTTAAAAATGCATGTAGTAAAGGTAAATTTGTAAAACGTGGGTTAGATCATATTAAGCCAGGGATTTCTTATAGTTTTTAATTTGTTTGCATTCAATTGTGAAATTTTAAGGGGCAGTGATGGTACACAAACTTACATGGCAATACAGTCTTCTTTCCCAGACTCAGTTGGAATCTGGGGAAAGATGACTGGAATGGAGAGAGTATGGCCTAGAAACATTATGTGAGAACATAGATTATACAGATCAGCCTGAACGCAGAAGGGGACTGAACTGGAGGCCAGGTCAGATCATGAGAGGTTTCATTGATTATATCATAATTTTCTTTAAATCAGTACTATTATATCACAAACAACATTTTATGATATATATTAGGGTTCTCCAGAGAAACAGAACCAAATAAGATACATCTATGTATCTATACCTACCTATACAGAAAAGATTTATCATGAGAAATTGACTCATGATAAACATATGCCTGATTGCGGAGGCTGAGATCTTCTATGATCTGTTGTCTGCAGGCTGGAGACCCAGGGGAGCTGGTGCTATTTTGAGTCTAATCCTGAGAATCAGGGGAGGCAATGATTATACCCCAGTGCAGGGCCAGGAGATGAGATGTCCCAGCTTTATCGGTGGAAGGAAAAGGGGGCAAATTCTTCCTTCTTTTGCCTTTTGTTCTGTTCAGGTCCTCAACGGATGTGATACTACCCAACCACATTGGGGAGGGCAGTCTGCTTTACTGAATCCATCAATTCAAGTACTAATCTCATCCTGAAACACCCTGATGGATATACACCAGAAACAATGTCTAATGTGGGCACCTGTGGCCCACTCAAGTTGACATGTAAAATTAACCATCACACTTTACAAATAATTTATGTAGAAAAGTGACAAGAAGGTACTGTTCCTATTCTTGTAATAATTATTTTGCATTGTCTAAACATATCTTAGAAGTCCTGTAGAACTACTTTATGAGCAACCTTTGTGGAATAGAAATATTTATGTTGAGAATAAATATGTTATTACTCAACAATATTCCACTCACAGGTTTTTAAATGTGACATTTGATGTTTTCCATTAAAGAATATCACTTAAAAGACTTAAAAATATATATGTATATATGTAAAATATATATAAATATAAAATATATAAATGTAAATAACTTAAATAAATTAAGAAACTTTAAAAATGCTTCTCGACTTACAGAAAAAAATTCCTTCAGTTGAAAAATCCATCATGCTTTCAGGATTAATTAATTTTGGAGAGGAGGAGAGCAGAGAAATATTACAGGTCAACTGAAGATGAGTGGGAAATTAAGATAAAGTATTGCTAAGTGATGACAGTGAGGGAAAATGGATTTTATTATTTATTTTTTACCATGCACAACTTCTCAGGAAAAACATCCGTTCTATAAAAAGGAATACATGCAGAACACTTGGTGGCTCAGTCGATTAAGCATCTGCCTTTGGCTCAGGTCATGGGCCCAGCGTCCTGAGATGGAGCCCAGGGGAGGACCTGCTCAGCAGGGAGCCTGCTTCTCCCTGTCCTCCCTGCTCATGCTCTCTTGCTATCTCTGTCTCTTTTTCAAATAAACAAATAAATAAAATCTTTTTAAAAAATAATAAAAAGGATGACATGTGTTTTCTAGGTGTTCAACAACAACAGCTATAAGTACACAGTCCCTTCAAAAGTTCCTTGTGGTGTTTTGTTTATTTTTTAAAGATTTTTTTTTAAATTTATTTTATTTGACAGAGAGAGATCACAAGTAGGCAGAGAGGCAGGCAGAGAGATGAGGGGAAGCAGGCTCCCTGCTGAGCAGAGAACCCGATGCAGGGCTCAATCCCAGGACCCTGAGATCATGACCTGAGCTGAAGGCAGAGGCTTTAACCCCCTGAGCCACCCAGGCACTCCCCTTGTGTTGGTTTTGTACTGTGTCAACTAAGCTAGAGTTTCTTTTTCCAAATTCCCTATTCTATATATCTTTGGGTTAGGGTTGGCCATAGAGGAATTTCTTAAGATTCAGAAGGTGGAAACAAAGCAGCAAGGTTGGTGTTGGTCCCTATATGCCCCTGCAGCCTGCACACATCTTCATGACTCTACTGCCTTGCCTCAGCATGGGGACACAGCCAGCTCTGCCCAGCTCTCCTCCTTGGCTTCCTCCCAGCCCAGAGTCAGGTGCATGGGCAGCAATGTCGCAAAGGACAGCAGCATTTTCTGCAGATCCCTGTTTCATCGGGGTTGGAGTTGGTGAGAGGCATGTGGATTTCAGTGCGTCCTTCTCTTCTGCTTCCCAGTTTTTTCCCCTACAATTAGCCCTGCTGACTTGCAGGTACTTCAGGCCCATCATCAGATGCAGAGGCAACAAGTCTTCTACAGACTTCTTACTAGATCCCGCAATTGGTCTTAAGTCCAAATTCCTAAATAAAAAATTTTAAAAAAAGTCCAAATTCCTGTACTGACTCTTATTCTGCATCATGAATGGTGGGGCTGCTTCCCCGATCGGGAATTTCTGTGTAACGTTGTACCTAGAACCTTTTCATAGAATTCGCTTTACTAGATGACCTTACTTTGAGGCAAATTACTAGTTTGAAGGTCATAGAAGGTCAGTTCCAGAGGTGAGGTCATCTTTAAAGTAGTATCAAACAGCTGTAGCTAAGAGTACTGTCTGAAATATCAGAGGGTCCACATTTAAACCCAAGATTGGCTACTTCCTGGCCATACTTGGGCCTCTCCTTAACCTCCCCGAGCCTTCATTCTCTCATTTGTAAAATAACACAATAATACCTATCTCAAATGGTTGTTGTAAGATGTGAAGGAACCTAAGTTACACTAAGCATTTAGCCTTCTAAGGGTCACAAAGTAAAGAAATAAATTCCAACTATTAAAACAAAAACATATCAATGTAATCATTTTTCCAGGTAGGATTAGAGAGATATCTTTTGTTGGGTGATGAATTAGAAACATTAGCCAAATCATCCACTAATACATACTTTAAAGAAATCCTAATATCCCTTAAATAACATTGGATCAGATAACTTTACCTCAACCTTTATTATCATTTAAGAAGAAACTTTGTGGGGTGGGGAGCATGCTCAGAGCAGAGGAGGTAAAGAGCTAAAGGAGCTGTTTTCAGTTGGTATCAAATCTGGTTGATGAAATGGAACCCAAACTGATAGGGATATGCTGTTGCCATCACCCACTCAATTGCTTCTGCTGTCACATGACAGATGAGGCTGGGAACCACACTTCATGAAAGATGAGTACCTCTGAGCTATTTGATTTGCTAAGCTCAACAGAGAAAATTTTCCACACGCTTGCATGGTTATTTTTTTCTTTTCTTTTTTCTTTTCTTTTCTTTTCTTTTCTTTTCTTTTCTTTTCTTCTTTTTTTTCTCTTTTCTCTTTTCTTTCCCTTTCTTTTCTTTTTTTGGAGTGCTGTCTGCCCTTACCCAAGCTGCTATTTGCTTATTAAAGACATAAAGAAGGGCAGATCTCTCCCAAGTGGGATACACCAACCTAACCTTCAGAGGGCTCTCATCTGTGCTGGAAGAAAGATGGTCCATCATGATGCCTTGCCCTGGCATGTGATTGAAGGACATTTGTGGTTTTGTAGAACACCTTAAGGGTACTATTGTGTTATAGAGAGATGAGGCAGAATAGGGTGTTTTTTTGTTTGTTTGTTTGTTTGTTTGTTTGTTTTTTCAGACAAACAAAGAGGAGGGGATTTCAGACCAAGTTTAGGCTTGGGTAAAAACTAATTAAAAAGTAGGGGAAAAAAGATGGAATCCTAATCAATGCAACTATAAGGGATTCACTCTTTTTAATTGTGTCCCAATGTGGCTGGTTCTCTAGAAGAAAATTATATTTTATAGTTTAAATATCATAAAATTTTATCAAATGCTCATGTGAATTTTTATGTATGAGGAAAGTAATTTTTAATAGTATATTTTAATGATGGAATCAAATAATGGCTTTGACTCCAAAATTCAATAGCCTTAGGTTATTATAAGAAAGATGATAAATTATTCATTTCTTTGTAATTAGTCTGAGTTAGAGGTAAAATGAGAAAAAAGCCTGTAGCTTTGAAGTGCTGGCTTGAGAAGGATGCTTTCTACAAAAGTGTAAGAATCAATGGCACTGTGCTTGGTAAAGATTACAAGGTCATGAAACATGGCTAATTCACTAATCTGCTGTCCAAATTTTAATCTGTCTGCAAGCAGATAACACCAATTAGTGCCCACACTGTTTGGTCCCATGCTTTATTACTATCTCATGTTTATTTTAGTTTTCACATAGCCTTCAGTTCAAAGGCAGAAATTTTTTTTATCTTCCCACCTCTTGCAATTATTGTAGGGAATATGAGATTAGGGCTCAGTTGTTTACATCCACTTTATATCCATAAAAATAAAGTTGTGTATGTTTTCTGAGTCACGAACCCCTTTGAGAATTTAATAAAGGACACGGATCTCTTCTCTATGTAAAAACCTCCACACATTTGCAGACTCACACTAAATTTGCATATAATACACAGGGGTTTGTGGACTCCAGAGCACATTTTTGTACTCCCAATGTGAGAGCAACTGATTGAGAAAGAGGATGGTTATTTCTACCTTGGAGTGGATATAGGGAGTTGAGATTCAAAATGAGGAAGAAATCAAATGACTGCTTGTTTTTCCTAGATTTGAATAATCACAGGTTGGTTTAAAAATGAATTTCCAGAACACTAAACATACCCACATCTAAATATAATTTTAAATGGATCGCTTCTTGGTACCATATCTCTGGAGGGCAAATTGTTGATATGTATCAATAGCCTTAACAATGTTCATAGATTCTGACATAGTCATTCCAATTTCATAAATCTATCCTGAGGAAATATTCAGAGATGTAGACAAAGATCTGTGGCCAAGACAGTTTATCACAGTATTATTTATGATAATAAGAATTTGAAAATAGGGGCGCCTGGGTGGCTCAGTGGGTTAGGCCTCTGCCTTCAGCTCAGGTCATGATCTCATGGTCCTGGGATCAAGCCCCGCATCGGGCTCTCTGCTCAGCGGGGAGCCTGCTTCCCTCTCTCTCTCTGCCTGCCTCTCTGCCTAGTTGTGATCTCTCTCTCTGTCAAATAAAAATAAATAAAAATCTTTAAAAAAAAAAAAGAATTTGAAAATAGCTTAGGTGTTTAGGGGGGGAAGGTGTTGGGTAATTAAATCAATCATATCCATGTAATAAATTACTTGCAGCTAGCAAAAATTATTTTTTAATTCCAATTTAATGGCATGGGAACTACTTAACATCTAATATCTAGTTAAAATAAATAGAAAATATCTCTATTGTCTAAATTATGGAATTAAAAATTGATGAGAATAGAAAATATCTCTATTATCTAAATTATGGAATTAAAAATTGACGAGAATGGGTTTTATTTTTTTATTATTTTTTTTGAGAATGAGTTTTAAAATAAAATATTTACATATAAATATTTTATGTATTTATACATAAAATACACTTTTATGTATATAAGTGATGGATTATAGATTATTTAAAATTTTTCTTCTCTATAGATCTCTATTTTCCAAGTTGTTTTTTTTAAATGAGTTGGTTTATTGATTGCATAAACCAATATGCCTATTATATGCTAGGTTCTATGCTGTGTGTACACTAAGTAATATTTATCATTAGAAAAAATAAAGGAAACCTATGTTTCATCTATAGCAGCCATCAGACACCTGAAATTTCTCTCACACTGAATCTTGTGTATGTTTTATTTTCCCCTGTGATGTAACCTCCATAGGGTAGAGGATTCCATCTAACCCACATTTATTGAGTATTTCTTTGTATTGAGCACTGTTCTAGGCTTTTAACTTATATTAGCACTTTTTAAAGTCCTCAGCATTATTCAGAGTTCTGTAGAGTAGTTTATAAATTCCTGTTGAATTAAATTCTAATGCCAAAGAGAAATATATTTGAGCTTTGTTATCAACTGAATGAGATGAATCTTGTAATAATGTTAAGACAGCAATATCTTACCTCTATAAGAATGTTTCTTCTTTTTTTTTAAGATGGAACTAATATTACCTGCCTCAAAGTGCTAGTGAGGAAATGAAAGGAAATATTACACATAAATGTCTGCATAGTATCAAGCAAGTAGTTGACCTTAGTAGGTTTTTCCCATTCCTTATCTATATATTGAACTTAGCTATATTCAACCATTTTTTAATCTACAAAATGGCAGTGTCATATGGTTCAATCTCATAATTAGTGATAACCCTGATATATTGCGGCACCCTTAATGAATTATATATGGAATGTTTAACACTAGACTGAAACAGAAAGGGAAGGCTGGATATGGTTATGATAAAATAATTCAGTGAAATTCTGAGAACTAAAAATATTGCTTAATTTTAATGTAAGGATAGCATTCATGTTTTAAAAACAAAATCAGTCATGTTTAAAAAAAAAAGTAATAACATTAATAGTATCTTGGGAGACTGCATGTACAAAGGGCTGAAGGAAGCCTTCCTAACTCAGACTAGAAACCCAGAAGTTCTATGAGAAGTCAGACCTACTTGACTACATAAAACTTTTTAAAAATCATAATAAAATACTATGAATAATATTGATTGATTTCTTGGGTTTATCTCTGGAATATGAGGTCTAAAGGAAAAAGATCTTTGTCTATTTTGTTCACTATTGAATCCTCAGTATATATAATAATGTCTTGCACATAGTAGGTATTACAATAATACTACTGAAAGTCACCCAACCAATAAGAGATACAAAAATATATATATTTGCAATAAGGGAACAAAGGGTAATATTTCTAATGCAAAATATTTCCAAAAAATTAACCAGAAGGGGACATGAAATAATAGAAAAATAGAAAGGCCCAATAACCAAGGAATATATGAAGATATTGTCCAACTAATACTTCAGACTGGCTAAAGTTGAAAAGATTGACAACCTCCATTGCTGATAGGAATGTGGGGCAAGAGTATTACTGTACATGGCTGGTAAGAAGGTGAATTGCTTAGCTATTGTTGAAATGCAATCCCATGCTCTGTTAAAATTTAAAATGCGTGTACACTTTGACCCACAAATGCTTCTTCTGGGCATCTGTTCCATAGAAAGTAAAGCACAAGTATATAGCATATATGCAAGAATGCTAATTGCAGCATTATTTTAGAGGCACAACAGAGAAAAAAATAGAAACAAATGGCTGCCCATCAATAGGGGAATGGTTGAATAAATCATGACACGTTGCAGCATAAAATGATATGCAGCCATTACAAAGAGGGTTATTGTTGAGAAAAAGTGAGGTCCAAAAATATGTGTATGTTCCAATTTTTGCAAAACAGTCACAAAAACCTTTCTGTGTATATGTATATATACATTATGAATATGTATGTACATTATATGTAGTCATTTATTTGTGAACACATGAACATAAAGAGTAACATGAAAGCATATGCAGTAGGTTGTTAACATGGATGACTTTGTGTCTATGAGGAGATAGTGCAGGTTGAGAGAGGAGTATATGGGAAGAGAAAAGCTGAACCCAAACAAAAACTGCACTTAAAAAAACAGTAGGTATTATATGATCACATATATTGAATTTATGTAAAATTATATGTAACTGTTTATATATATAAATATTTAAAAAGAAAAAATAACAAACAGAATAAGGGAAGTGAGATTTACTGAGCTCGTGGCCATTTCAGTGCAGCCTGCGTGTCTTGGTGCAGCCATAAAGAACACAGTAATATGACATGGAAATGGAAAATAATATAAGGCAGGACTGCCAAACCCATTATGAGAGGCCATGAAGAGGGATGCATTTCTACCACCAGATAAATCAAAATGAGTTAAGCAAGCCTGAAGAAACAGCTCCTTCAGACCATAAAAAAATATCAACAGGGAATTACTAGTAGAAAAATATGAAAATAGAAAATAGTAAAAACCACCACTGTGAATCACATTTGTTTGAGGCCTAATTCAAGACTCTAGTTAAACTCCATGGCAGAGAGGAGCCCTGAAGAGAAGCAGGAGGCTTGAACTATATCTTACGTTGGCTGATTTTTAAGGTACATTTATGCTCTAAAAGTCCATAACTGTAAAATGCAGTGGGGATGGGCTAACATATAGGATTCATATAATCATGGGATTTTGGAGCTGAATGGGCATTGGAGGATTGTCTAGTAGAGGGTCCGAAGGTTGTTTTTTGTTGCTGTTGTTGTTTTAAGATGTTGTTTTTAAGTAATCTTCTAACTCCAACATGGGGCTCAAACTCACAACCCTGAGAACAAGAGTCACATGCTCTACCAACTGAGCCTGCCAGGTCCCCCCAAAGATTTTTTAAATTTGCATTTCTTTGTTGCAGTAAAATATGTATAATGTAAAATTTACCATTCTAACCATTGTTAAGTGTATGCTTCAGTTGCATTAAATATATATTTATATTTTATTTTTTTAGTGGGCCCATTGGGGGAAAGCAGGTGAAGGTATACAGTATCTGTATTATCTTTGCAACTTCCTGTAAATTTATAATTATTTTAAAATTTAAAGGTTTTATTTTTTTCTATTCAGAACCCCATTAAACAACAACTCCCCATTTCCCTTCCTTCTAGCTCCTGGTAACCTCCATTCTATTTTCTATCTCTATGAGTTTCACTACTGTAGAGATTTCTTATAAGTAGAATCATACCACTATTGTCCTTTTGTATGAGGCTCAATTCACTGAGCATAATGTCTTCAGAGTTCACCTAAGTTGTAGTCTGTATCAGAATTTTCTCCCCCCTTTTTTAAAAAATTGGAGTATATTCCTTATCCATTCATCTGTTGAAGATGAATGGATAAGGAAGATGTGGTACATCTATACAATGGAATATTATGCCTCCATCAGAAAGGATGAATATCCAACTTTTGTATCAACATGGACAGGACTAGAAGAGATTATGCGGAGTGAAATAAGTCAAGCGGAGAGAGGCAATTATCTTATGGTCTCACTTACGTGTGGAGTATAAAGAAAATCATGGAGGGC
>CM052799.1:79638650-79665429 GCA_028533885.1 Nasua narica
CGAGCAACAAACTGAGGGTTTTGGAGGGGAGGGGGTGGGGGGATGGGTGAGCCTGGTGGTGGGTATCGAGAGGGGCACGTACTGCATGGAGCACTGGGTGTGGTGCATGAACAATCAATCTTGTAACACTGAAAAATTAAAATAAATTTGGGGGAAAAAAATTGGAGTATAGTTGACACACATTAGTTTCAAGCATACAATTTAGTGATTTGACAGCTCTATACATTTTGCTTATGCTCACAAGTGTAGGTACTATCACAATACCACACTATTACAATACCATTAACTATATTCCCTATGTCTTTTGTTATTGTTGTTGTTTCTTTTTGTTTTTGGTTTTTTTTTTTTTTAAAGATTTCATTCATCTATCTGACACAGAGAGATCACAAGTAGGCAGAGAGGCAGGCAGAGAGAGAGGGGGAAGCAGGCTCCCCGCTGAGCAGAGAGCCCGACGTGGGGCTCGATCCCAGGACCCCGAGACTGTGACCGGAGCCAAAGGCAGAGGCCCCAACCCACCGAGCCACCCAGGCGCCCCTGTTTCTTTTTGTTTTAATGGCATACCTGTGTGAGCTTCAGGAGCTTCCTTGCAATACTGGAGAGGCAGTAGAAGCAAAATTCCAGATGTAGCCTCTACCACCTTCACTCCGAGCAGCGCAATTTCATTTCTTTCAATGTTGTACTTCTATATGAAATTTCTGAAACTTCACATTAAAAAACAGTCCCACTATAAAAAAATTAGTTTTGAAAACTACTGACTCTACTTTTTTATTTTACTGTTAAGAGAGATGAATTTAGTTTTTCAAGATTGCTACACTAATAAGTGGCAGGACTAGGACTCCTGGTCTAGTCCTCCCTACACTATCCCGTATTTCCTCCACTCAAATACAAAGATTTTTGTTTCTCCTCCTGGCTCTGCCAGCATTTATCATAACCTCAAATGAACATCTTCATGTAACACTGCAGATAATGTGTATATTGTAGATATGGAAGAAAGTATGGTTGAGAACAAATCTAGAGACTCATAAGCCTAGGATTTCAAATTCCAATGTCTTCCAGGTTTGTAACCTTGATCTGGTAGGTATGTATGCATATGCCTTAGACTTCGAAAAGAATAAGCAATGAAAGGTAAAAAAAAATGTGACCTGAGTCTCAGAGAAATTTAAGAGAAAAATAAATGCCTGATTTTCAATTCATTTAGCAAATGTTTAATGAGTGTGTACTAAGTGTTAGAAAGTATGACAGACACTGAGGTTGCAATGGTGAACCAAAATAGAACATGCCTTTGCTCTCATGAGCTCACTGGCTGGAAGGTTGGAATACACAGCTATTAATCCAATGATTAAACTAATGAATAGATATTTCAACTGAGTTAGCAGAGAGGACGAGATGAAAGCTGGTACAATGAGCATGTATAATAGAAAATGACCTAAAAATGGTAAGAGCAAACTTCCCTGAAGAAGTCATGTTTGAACTGAATCCACGGGAGAAGTAAGAGTTTGTGGAAACTAGATGAGTTTGTGGAAAGCTATTTGTAAATAATAGTATAGTTTACTTGTTCTTTAGGGATGCTTTATTGAAAAGATAATTTTTATAGAGGAGTATTGTTTAGGTTCAGCAAATATGCCCCCTTCCTAGTGCCATGTCTCTAACACTCAATCATAGCAGACATCACCAATCAATTGCAGCACTCTTTTCTGGTAAATCCCCATTCACCTTCTTAACAGGAGTCCAGGCAGTCCTTGCCAATCAATCAGTCACATGTGGCACTTGATATGAAATGTATTTGCCGTCTTGGGTATTGTAAAAAATGATCTTTGGACTCAAATATGGAAATTTTGAGTTGTAATTACATGACTTTAATGATATAAGTGGACAGGCCACCATTTGGGCATTTTTACCTCAGTCCTTTTAAAGATTAACTTTTTGTGTCAACTGAATTGGGATACCCAGATAATGAATAAAATATTATTTCTGGGTGTATCTGTGAGGGTATTAGTATTTGAATCTGTAGACTGAATAAAGAGGCTAACCTTGGTTAATGCAGGTAGACATCATCCAATCCACCTAAAGCCTGAATAGAACAAAAAGGCAGAGGAAGGGTGAATTTTTTCTCTCTGCTTGAGCTGAGACATTCATCTTCTTCTGACCTTGAACATCAGTGCTCCTTGTTCTCAGAGTCAGATTGAGACTTTACACCATCTGTCCCCCAACTCTCAGGGGTTTGGACTCAAACTGAATTACATCACCAGCCTTCCTGGTTCTCCAGCTTGTGGAGAGTTGACTGTGAGACTTCTAAGCTTCTATAACCCCATGAACCTATCTTATAGATTAGATGTATAGATATAGATATAGATCTTATTAGTTCTGTTTCTTTGGAGAACCCTAATACAGTCCCCAAAGAAGACAACAAATAATGCCTTCCCATCCTATAAACTATATTTTATAGGATGTAGTTACATAATCAAACTATGAGACAGTCTATAAAGTGAGGTCTCTTTGAGTTCCAACAGTCAATTTATGAATAGGAAAGTTAGTCAGAAAATATGTCCTTGGTAAGTACCAGAATTTGTCAGTTTGCCTGGGGATTAAAAACATATTTTGCTGAGACCTACAAGACTAAAACTAAAAAGAATGCAAGTATCAAAGGCATGAGGTTTCAAGCCAGAAGGGATGATATTAAAACTTATCAAAGATGTTGAATGCACATAACTTAAAATCTGAGGGCACTCCCTCTTTTTCAGGTCACAGAGCCATGACAATTTTCTCTGAATAATAAAGAGTTGATTGTGCTACAAACTCTGGTTGAGAAGGAACATGGCTGCTTGTTAGAACTTCTATTTATTTTGGGCTTAAAATTCATATTAATACATTTTTATAGTTTTTCTCCTAACCCCTACTTTCTATAAGTGTGCCTGCCAACTGAAGTTTTTCCAATCATGATGCTCCAGAAGCTGGCAAAGGATTACTGGATTTCAGAAGTTTTTTTCTTTTTAAAAATTTTCATCTTAACACATGGTAATATCTTTAACACTGACGCCATGCTGTTGAAAAAGATGTTTTGCATATCCCGTGCTCTGTTTAGAACCACTCTGGTACCCCATCATCTTAATACCTTTGAGACCATCAGCACAGTCCTGATAAGATGGACCAGGGGCTCTAGAGAGAACTGGTCCTCACTTTGTCTAGTTGAAGAGATAGACACTTGTTTCAGGATGAAATCTTCACGCTTTCACTTCTGTAATCTTATGATGGATAATTGGCATTATGCTAATCATAATGATTATCTTTAGCATTTGATTATGTATCTTAGCCGGCTACACATTCTTTGACTGAAGTCTTTCATATCAGTGCCAAATTGCCTGAGAGCTAGAGAGGAGATTTCAATTTAATATGTGGAAATGATGCTAATCTTAATTCCACTATATAAGTGTGTTGGCAAATGAATCAAAATGACACAAGGAACCCTGGAATTTGGCATAATTTGATTTACTCCAAAGAAAGATGAAGGTTGTATCTTCTGTTTGACTGTTGTCATTTTCATCTTCCTCTCCTCCTTCAAGCTCTTAGTTGAGAGGTTTTAGAGAGGTGGGCAGGCAAAAGTTAGAGAGTGGTGCTCATCAGTGTTTAGGATGTGAACATAATATCCGTTTAGGTGTGTGTAGCGAGAGTGCCCATGCACAGAGGTAAGGCAGAGCTACTCCTGTGGCCTAAACTCTTAGGATGCTGTGTTTGCATAGCTGTGTGTATATGCGTGTATGTGGGGGGGAGTAGTTCCATGGTCTGATGGCTCCTACTCCTTGATCTACCTGTCAGATATTTGCCACTTTGTTGTCACTCCTGTACAGTTTTCTCTTCTTCAGTGTTCATTGTCATTTCCTTCTGGTGACTGATGATTAAACCTAAGGAAAGCAAAACATGCATTCCTACTGTTCTCAGCTCCTTGTTGTAAAGTGTTGAAATGCAAGGCTATTGCAGTTGAAATCCCAGACAGCTATGCTTGTGAGGTGTAGCCCTACAGAGTCTCCACAGATGAATATATAAAGGTGCCTGGGGAGGAGCAACCACAGCCATAGATCCCCAGGCTCTATAGGAAGCTGTTATGCGCCCATTGGGAGTACATGATGCCTCCAGGAGAGTTTCTTTGGGTGGTTGGTAGAATTTGAGTATTTGAAAATCAGTGATTTTAGAAAGTATAGGTTTATCCAAGACACAAAACACTTTTCATTTTTGAGTAAATTTGAAAATATGCTACCATCATGTTCTAACATGCTCTTGTTTCCAGACCTATTTATAAAACCAGCTGTGTGACTCGGGGACACATCACGTCCCTCTCTGAGCCTCAAACTCTATTATAAAATGAGAGACTTGAACCACATCAGTGGTTATCACTCAAGGGACACCTTGGGAGGTCAAAGGAAAGTTAAAGTACTCTACTGTCCACTTGAGCAGCTCAGTTTTTTTTTTTTAATGTTTTGAGATTCCATGTAAGATTTAAATTAGGAGAAAAAGGAGGAGGAGAAGAAAGAAGAAGGAGAGAAAGCATTCTGTGGTTTAAGGTTGTTTGAGGAAACAACTCAACTACACGATTATAAATATTTTTCCAGCTCAGCTTTTGATTGAAAGAATCTAGATTCATCCATGAGATGTAGGGGACTTGCAATACTTGATTATTCAATCACAAATTCACATATTTTAGGAAAGGGTTATGACAAAAGGAAAGAATGTAACTTCTAAAGGGTATCTGTCTTATACTTTGTAAGAAATTGGTAAGAAGTGTGAGGTATGTTACCACTCAGTTAAATTAATAACCTGTCTTCTAGGGCTTTCTCTATATCCTTTGATCTTATTGATTGCTTTCTTCTCTGTCACTATCTTGAGCCCTTAACCCTAACCCAAATATTTCAAAGAGAAATGAAGGAACTCCAGCCACATGAGGCCCCATACCAGCAGGTGGAAATGCAAGGATGGAGTGGAGAATAAAACATTTTCCCATGAAAATGTTCTTCTCCAGGAGATGTGTTAGCTGAGAGTCACTTGAAAGGGTGAAATCCCCTCAAGTCCTTCCCTGCAGTGCATACTGAGGTGAGATACTCCAGTCTATACCCTCAGTCACTGAATCATTACTAGAACCCTTACCTGACCCACACCTGACCTTTGTGCCTTGTGCCTTGTCTTCCAGCTCACCTAGCACCAACATTTCTACTTTTCTTTCCCATTACACCTTTGTCTTGCCCGAAAGTGTTATGTATGTTTTTGTCTCTCTCCCTTCACCTCTAATTACTACTTTGCTTTTCTCTATCATAGCAATGCAACAGTGGACCTTTTCCCAATTTGACCTAACATTCAGGAACCTTCTGCCCATAAACTCTGTCACAGTTCACTTTACATGAGCTTCACTAATGGGACTTGGCAAATGTCCCAGTGTATCCAGGCTACCAATGATTTGGGTCCAATTTATGTCATAAACTGTATATAACTGAAAAGATCAATCAACAGGGATCCATGTCTTCAGTCAACCTTGTAAAAATTTTTATTTAACTAGTCAATTTTGTGTGGCTTCTCTGGTGATCAGTTCATAATGTATACAAATGTCAAATCGTATGTTGTCCACATGAAACTAATATAATATGGTATGGCAATTATACTTCAGTAAAAAAAGATGGCAAAATTTAAAGTAGGAAAAAAAAGTAATGATAAAATAATACTATCTACCTAAGAGGAGTTTTGTGAGACTGAAGTGAGATAATGCATAGAATATACCAAACACAGTACTTAGCACACTGCAGGTGGGCAATATATAATAGTAGCCATTGTCACTTATATTGTTACTTTTGCAGGAGATGTTGTTGGTTGCCTACCCCAAATTCATTGTTGCCATCATTCTTACTGGCAGTTTGCCCATTTTACTTCTCTCTCTGCCCCACAATGCCAGTGATAGAATAGTTTATAAAGGGAAAGCTTTCATGATAAGGATAGATTTCTACCTTCTTGACACCCACAAATAAGGAAAGTACATCATCTCCCATCTCCTGAGTGCTCCTTTTACAGAGCTAGGCAGGCAGGTCTGGGCCCAAGCCAGCTAGATACAAGGCTGCTGAAAGCTACTTAGTTGTAGACAGGCTATATACTTTGAGATGTCACAGAAAAAGGTTGTTGCTTCATAAAATGTAAGGAAGAAGAAGCTATGTCTATAAACCAATAAGAAAAAGATCTGACTTGTTAGTGGACCGATTCTTAGGAATCTCTCCATTCTATTAATCAAAAGCATTATTTTTAAAACCTCATGTTACCGTGCCATTAGGCACTTTGTGAAATCAATAGGAAGTCCAACCAGCAATTTTATAATATGATAAAATAGAATAGAATGGAAAATATTAGGTATATTACACATACTAAGAAAAATTATTATTGCACAAAAAACTTGATTCAGTTAAATATATGCAAAGGTGTGAGTATATGTACAAGGATTCAAAGTTAAATGTATTTCTTACAGCAGGTAGTGAGCAAAACATTTGAAAATTACTGATTTGTAACAATTACATCTGGAGGTCAACTTGGGACCATGTATGGGCCTCCTCTTGGTCCTGGGAAGGTATCTGAAGTGTCTGGGTAAATGTACTTTCCTTATGGCACTTATTGACACATGGGGGCCAAGGTGAGTCTTTGAACTCATGAGTGAAGTCCTCTACATCCTCCAGTGAAATACTCACCTGTGACTTAGGTGACTTAAGTATTAGAATCGTCTCCCTTATGTGGGTAAACAGAGTAATTGGAAACATAGACATCCCTCCTTTAAAGATGAATGGATCCACATGTATCATCTTTCACTTCTATAAACGTGGCTGCGGGCTATGAGTGTCATTTCTCCTTGTCTCAGGAGGGTCATCTGCTCTCCATCTGTCTCTAATCTGGACTGTGTTATAGTTTCATTGAAAGATAATGACTTCAATTAATATTCTCTCATGTATGCTGATGGCTAGTGTGGCTAAATTTTGTGAAAAAAAAAGCTCCCAAACATTCATAAATATCGATATATCTTCACCATGAGAGAATTTCCACCGTTTCATAACTAGTTTATGCTGTCTCTTCGACCTCCAGTCCTACACCTTTTATTTTACTCCTTCATCCTTCCTTGTCTTCATAGCCAGGCTGGACATACATACTTCCTGGGAATCATAGTTATAACTTCTGACCTAGGTCCACTGTGACATTCCGGGTCCAATGGAGTCCACTGCCAAGTCCCTAGTATTCAGTCTCTGAAGATGACCTCTGTCTGCCAATTCCAGGAACCCTAAGGGATTCTTCACTGGCTCCACAGAGCGAACATTTAGAATATTTTATACAACATAGGTTTCACTCTGAATATTAGACTTATCTATTTTCAGAACTTTACTGTTCAAGCTGCCCTGGTATTAAATCTTTTGGATCCAAACCACTGAATTCTGAGATATGTATTAAGAATGAATTGATGCTGGCCGTAAATGAAAGCCCACTTTTAAGCCTATAGCCTTCTTCAGCTATATTTAAAAATTCCTGCCTACTTTAGATTTTGTTAATGTGTCTTAATAGAGGAAATGGCCAGGGCCACCTGGCTGGCTCTGTCGGTGGAACGTGCAAGTCCTGATCTTGGGGTTGTGAGTTCGAGCCTCACATTGGGAGGGGAGATTACTTTAAAAAATCTAAAAATCTTTTTAAAAAATTGAAGAAATGGCCAGTAAAATGCAAGCCAGCAAACTCAGATCAATGTTAGACCAAGTCACATAGTGATCCAGGCCACCACAGAAAAATTCAGGAAACAACTAACAGTATGAGTATTACAGTTAATTGCTATAGGTGATAAGACCTGATTTGCAGATTTTTGCAGGCAGCACCTACGTAGACTAGGATATATTTTAGGTGCTTAATAATAGAGAGTTGTTGGTATTTATATTTCCTTTCATTATTTTCATCACCCCTGACCAGCCATATTTCAGATATATACTTTTTGCCATAAGAGGGATATATGAGCATGAATGGTTTAGTACAAAATCTCATCCATGTAAGGACTAAGTAGCTTGCTCAGTCTGTGCTTCCTACTATGGGTCATCAATGCCATTATTCTAAAATTTACAGTGTATATTACCTCAAGAAGAAGGAGTGGTGTTGTAGACAGGGCTCAGTCATTTAAGCCCTCCAGGTCTACCTTTGCTGCCAAAGTCCTGAGCAAGTTGGATTTTCTGGGGAACATTCAGCAAACCTAGCATGTCAGAGCACAGGCTTGTATCTCAGTGAACTGATAGAATTTCAGCAGCTTCCCCCAGAGCCAAGTCTTCTCATAATCTTTTCAATAAAACATTCCAGTAATGATCTTATTTGGTTCTCTCTCCTTCCCACATACTCAGACTTCTCAAAAGAATGGTTTCTACATTCACAACTTCTAGTTACTCACCTCCTGTGTTAGTTAGGCACAGGTTAAGTAAGCCACTATGACAAAGAGATCCAAAAATACAGTGACTTTTATAATTTAGAACTTCTCTCTTGTCATGTAACATTCTAGAAGTAGGTAGTCAACCTTACTGTAAAGCAACCGTGGTCCATTCCAGAATATAGGCTCCTTTTATCCTGTGGGTCCACCATGCCCTAGAGTGTTATCTTCATCTGAGTGATGAGGACAGGATGACTCCAGAGATTTGACCTGAACAGTGGGGAGAATGAAGTTGCCATTAACTGAAATGGAAAGATGGCAGGAGGAGCAAGTTTAGAGGGCAGAGATGAGATCACTGATAGTAATGTTAAGTTTATAATCCAGGTGGAAATATATGTAGGTAGTTAGATAAACAGATTGGGAGTTCAGAGGACAGGTCCAAGCTATAGATAGGATTTAAGCAGTCATCAGTCATGGACCTGGACAAAATCAACTAGGGCATGAGTATGTATAAAAAAAGAGAAGGATTAAGTACTGAGCCCTGGGTCACTCAAAAATTTGGACGTTGGGAACATGAGGAACATCAACCAGCAAAAGAGAAGGGGCAAAAAGTTAAGTTAGAGGAAAATCAACAGAGTATGGTATCCTCAAAGCCAAGAGAAGAGCATATGTCAAAAAGGAGGGGACAATCAACTTGTCAAATGCTGCTTATGAGTCAAATCAGTTGAGGACTTAAATAGGAAGATTGGACTTAGTTTCTTTTTTTTTCCCCCCAAATATATTTATTTTTTCAGTGTTACAAGATTAACTATTCACGCACCACACCCAGTGCTCCAGGCAGTACATGCCCTCCTCAATACCCACCACCAGGCTCGCCCAACCCCCCACCCTCTCCCCTCCAAAACCCTCAGTCTGTAGCTCAGAGTCCACAGTCTCTCATGGTTCATCGCCCCCTCTGATTTTCCCCCATTCACCCTTCCCTTCCTTCTCACAATGTCCTCCATGTTTTTCCTTATGTTCCACACGTAAGGACTTAGTTTCAAGTGGCAAGCAATATATCTGTAGAGTGGAGGTGAAACTGAGATGCGCTCTTGTTTTATTGTTCCATTTGTTTTTCATTTGTTGACTCAAGAAATGCTGAATATATACAATGTATCTTATATTCACAACATATGCCTTTAGGTAGATAATCAAAACAGACTATTTATACATTGAGCTATGTGTCTTAGGTTCAATCCTGTAAACAATACTATTTCTCTCCAAAGGCCCCTCTACTCTTTCCTTACAACAAATTCCAGAATCTTCATTTACTGGACATACCAGCTGCCTCAGTGACCAGCCTGTGGCAAAAGCAGTCACCCAGCAAGAGGATGACCCTAAAGATAAGCTATAGGATACAACAATCAGAGAGACACAAACAAGTAATGAATTCTGGCTGAGTGTCGAATAGGGAAAGTGCACAAAACTCTGGGAGTAACTGGGCCACAATTAACGTCCTCTCCAGTTTCAAGGATCAGAGATTGCCAAGAGTATTTCATTCCAATGAGTGTTCACAAGTATTCATTCTTGGTGATTTGCTTTGATGAAGTGGAACAATGATATAAATTAGCCAAATCAGCTTTGAAATCACTACATGTGCTTATGTTTGCTTAAATGTTTGTTAAAATGAGCTCACTTATCTGAACGCATTTCAACATAGAGGGTGGGCCTGAAATCAGAAGGGCCCCAGGGAGAAGCTAACAATGCAGGACTTTAAAACCCACCAGGGAAAGTCCACAAGCAAAAGCTAAAGAAGGGGAGTGTAATCATCTAGCTGGTATTAGACAGGCTGTTCTGAAGCAAACAGGTCACTGACTCAGGGGACAGAAGCCTCTGGTTCTGATAAAAGCTGTCATTATCTGTGTGACCTTGGGTACGTGGGCTTTTCTTTCTGGACCTCCTGCAGTTAAATGAAGGAGTTGGACAAGATGACCTTTGAGATCTCTTGCACATCTTGCATTTCAAAACTAGTCTCCCAAACGTGCAGTAAGATTCCCTTTGTTGATAATTAGAAGGTGCCTTTTAGTTCCACTGTTAGTTTTGACCTGGATGCATGCATTACTAAAGGTGTGAGTGATTTTATCCTTGTAAGAAGCCACACCTATATACAAGCTTCACAGATGTAGAGGCCTAATAATATGGCGGGGGTGGGGACGGTGGAATTTGTTGCCTTTAACCTATAAGCTCAGAAGGATTTGTCCCCTATATGCCCGGTCAGGGCAAGACAATGGGATGGCTGTTGCTAGGAAGTGAAGCAATCTGTTATTTAACCAAAAAAAAAAAAAGACAGCAAATGTGGAGGATCAGCTCAGTGGCACAGATCCGACAATGATGACAGTCCTAATGTGTGCAAGCACACAGCATCCTTTTTCCCTCTATGATTTCTTATATGACCTTCCAAGTTGATTCTTGGTGTGCGTTGTGGATGAATGTTGTTGGGCTTGCGTGCTGGGTGCCATGTCATGGACACAGTGGAATCATTGTTTTGTAATAAAGTTTGTTAGTTGAAGTCACACAAAGCCACTCCAGCATATCATTTTATTGTGGAAACCGAGAACCTATGGAAGATATGATCCTAAAAAATAAATTAGGAGATATAGCTATATAATAAATTAAGATATATAGAGAGCCGCCCTCCATATATATATAGATACATCTATCTATCTATCTATCTATCTATCTATCTATCTATCTATATGTATCTATATCCCCTTCCTTGATGGCAGTCACAGCCTCTTAATTTATCTGCTATCCGAATGGGGGTGGAGAGATGATTATAGGATGGCATGGATCTCAGGCGCCCTGCAGGGGATTTCCCCCCCCCCCACATTCTCAAAGACAGGGATTGACTCCCCCAAATTCACACCTTGACAAGTGGTAAACCTGGGATTTGAATCTTGACTTTTTAACTCTGTAATACATTCAAGACCACAATTATAAGACTCAATTATAATTTTAAGCAACTAACACCCTTTGACATCATTTGAACTTTGGAAATAACCAGGCTCAAGATGAGCTCAATCTCTGGACTCCCCAGTTAAATGAACTCATAGGTTGTCTTCTTTGCACAAGCTACTTTAGCATTGGTTTCTGTCACTTGTGAATAAATTTTCATAAAGGTATATGAGCTTTCCAGTTCTGGAAATAAGTATGTATGCCTATAAAGGAATGACAATTGCATGTACTGATGGTGACCTATGCGTAAAGTGCTGGGCTGAAGACTTTGCGTATGTATTCATTTACTCTCAAAACAATGAGGTAAATGTTTTTATTGTCCCCATTTTCCAGATGAAGAGATGGGGGTTAAGTATACTTTCCAGGGTCATGTATCTAGTAAGATTCAGAGCCAAGATTTGAACCCGGGTAATCAGATGCCACAGTCCCCACTCAAAGTCACTTTGCCATACAGACCCCTGTATATGTGTGTATACGTGTATCTTAACTATGGTGTGAAAAAGGTTGCTAATAGGGAACAAACTGAAGCTTCATTTTCTGCAGAGGAGACAGAACTCAGGATGCCCAGCTGCAGGGCATGCTAAGAACTCCTTCCAGGAAGAAGTCAGTGAGTTGGGACTAAGCCATTGAACCATGGTCTACAGCAAGGGAGCTCAGGGGCTTTTGGAAAGTGGTGGATTATAGCATCTGGTCACTGAACAGGAAGTTTGAATGAAATGGGAAAAGGATTTCTGGAAGCAAAATCTAGCCTTTTTGAAGGCTAGGCTTTTTGAAGACAAAAAGTGTTAGACTGACAGGAGGGTTAGTCAGACCTCTCTGCTCCTTTACCCCTACCTCCTTGTGTACCTATAGCCTAAGCAGTATTTAATTTTATACCTTTCAGTATTTATCAACCTTTTTAATCTTTGAAAATAAAATACATAAAAACATATTGTCTGATTTAAATGTTCTGTTTTGTTTTCTCATGAGATTGTTCCTCTATTGACAGTTAGGTAATTGGCCATTTTAAATTTTTTCTTTCATGGAATTTTTAGTAACAGATAGATTAGGCCCTATTCCTTCATGGTAAATGACAGAAACCCAACAAACTTGAAGATTTATTGGATTTTATAACTGGGAAGGTTAGAGGTATATCCACTTTTAAGTAAGTCTAGATCTGGGACCTTAAACAAATGATCATGAAATCATTCATTCTCTCTGTCTCTCTGTCTCTGTCTCTTTCCCCCTGCCATTCTACCCCAATGATCTATCTTTTTAGCCAGGCTCTCTCCCATGTAGCAGCAAAGATGGCTCCAGGCTTAATCCTCAAGCTAGTGATTCCAGAAAAAAAAATGAGGGGGTTCCCTTTATTTTATAGCATATGTAACATCTTAAAGCATCTGCAAAAGATTGACTCAATGATAACATGCCAACTCCTAACAAATCATTGTGTCTGAGGTGTGATATGGTCTGGTTGGTTCGTTACATGCTAATTCTTGGGGTAGGGAGAGTGGTGCCAAACTATACATTTCCATCAAGTAGTAATCGGTATTTTCCCAAAGCAAAATTATGCAGAAGAGAGACAAAACAAAACAAAACAAGATGACCAGCTTTAAAACACTCTTTCCATTTAAAAATGAAGTGTTCAGCTTTTTATTGATTTGGAAGAGCTCTTTATATGTTAAGAATATTAGCTTTTGATCTGCACTAGACAAACCATGTATGTTTGTCACAGTTTGTCACTTGTCTTTCACTTTGTTTATGGTATATTTGTGTCTTTTACAGTTCAGGCTATTTGAGGAGATCCTCATCCATGTCTCCAGACCACTCACCACCTCACCCTACACACTTAAACAGCTAAATATGCTAAAATGTTACTTTCCTGCCTTCCTCAAAGAGATTTTCAGGCATCAGTACCACATAGTACCACAAGACTATACAGTTACATAGCAGGATGTCCTTATTTTTGGGAAATGCCTGTTAAAGTTCCAGGATGTCTGTGGTTTACTTTTCCAGTGGCTCATCTAAAAAAAAAATTAAAGAGTGAAAAAGAGAAGGCAGGGTAAATAGTATAAACATCTAACAGTGTTGAATCTTTTTTTTTTTTTTTAACAGTGTTGAATCTAAGTAGTGGGTAAATGGGATGTTCATTGTACTAATATTCTACTTTTCTCTATTTGGAAATTTTCCTAATTTAAAGTTATAAAAGAAAGTGAGAAGAAGGAGCACTGGACAGTTGTAGAGAGGGTAAGTTCTTTGCCATACCTGCCCTCTTCCCTGTTAGCTCCACTGATGGTTTGTCCCAGTGCCCAGGTGGGGGTTTGGGTTCCATGTGTAACACTAGGGAATACACAGAGCCGTCATCACCCTGGTACAGCCGTTGCCGCTGAAGGAAGATTTGGGGTGGGGAGTATTGGTGCCATGGAGGGTCTGTGAACCTCCAGAAAGCCTTCCAGCTAATTCTTGGAAAACTATGTGAGACGGTGGCTTTTCTACCTGATGACCTGGCCTGGACTTTGACATCTATAGCTTCTCGTGGGAGCGAGAGTCACATTTTTTACAGTCTCCTATTTTGCTCAGAATATTTAGGTCAAATAAAATCCACTTTTTATTAAAAGGGGGGAAAAAACCTTGCCCCAGAGCATGCTAACATTGATTCAGAAAAAAATGTGAGCCCTTTGACAGGCTTAACTCTTCAAAAGGAATATGAAAAACTGAGTCACCTTTGAAGAATTCTAGCCTAGAGAAAAAGTCATCAGAAATCTGGAGCCTGGAGGAAACTGTGAAAAGTTTAAGGAGAAATTAACTTCCTGAGAATAGGACTTGAATGAAGAAAGCTCTAAATGCACAGAAGTAAGAGGAGTTGGAAGCTGAAATTATAAGAATGATCCATTCACTAGAGGATGAATGAAAAGTCATCACATCACAAGTAGCTTTTACAACAGAGTGTGAGGCCAAGAGCCACCCCTTACATGGCCCCTCACCAACAGGTGGACCTTCATTTTGAAAACAGAGCTTTCTCTCTGCCCTACACTCAGGTCTCACCTTGGCTATCAGACTATGTTGACCCACCACTTCCTCCAGTCTGAATCCATTATTGCCAGTGAGTCCAAGGGAGCAATTTCTGCAAAGAGGACCTTTTTCTCCTTCTCTTCCTCTCCTTCCTCCTCCGGATTTGCCCCCCGTACCACCACCCTCACATCCTGAAAATAAGGAGGATTCCTTTTAGATTAACTCAAACTTGAAACAAACCAAACACTCCAGAACCATACTGAGAACTTCTAGAATGATACTGAAAGCATTGAAGCCTCCTTTTGTCTCTTTTTATAGAAAGAGTTTGGGAATTATTTAACTTTCATTATTGGCTTAAGAAACTGCTGTTACTTATATTTGCTCAAACTGAAGCTTGATGGAGCAGTTATTCTCAACGTTTTCAATATAATATTGTATCATACCAACTTATGAGTAATATTTCCATTTTATCCTTTAGTCAGCATAAGAACTGTATTTTTATTTTTAATTACAATTACTATAATCTGAACAATAATAGGAATAATGTGTGTATAGTTGAGATACAGGAGTTGTTTTATTTTATCTTATATTTAAGGTTTTATTTATTTGAGAAAGAGAGAGAGAGTGAATGAGAGGGAGAGGGAATCTGAAGCAGACTCTGCACTGAACATAGAAAGTGGGCTTGATGTCTGGGTGTCCGCGCTTGACACGGGGCTTGATCCCCAAACCAGGAGATCATGACCTGAGCCGAAACCAAGAGTTGGATGCTTAACCGACTGAGTCACCCAGGTGCCCCTACAGGAGTTGTCTGAAACAGTTTTTGTTTGCCCAGAGGTGTACTGGTTATAGTTATAAAGCAAATATAAAGGTTGATTTTTACCTAAATAAATAGTGATCGGCAATTTGGTCTTGAAGAGATATCTGCACTCCCATATTCAATGCAATATTACTCACAATAGGCAAGATATGGAGATAATCTTAACGTCCCTCAAAGGATGAGTAACTAAACAAACCGTGGCATGTATGCACAATAGAATATTATTCAGCCCCAATAAAAGAAGGAAGTCCCATCTTTGCAATAACCTGAGTGAACCTGGAGAACAATATGCTAAGTGAAATGAGCCAGTCACAGAAGGAAAATATTGGATGATTCCACTCACATAAAGTATATAAAATAGTCTAACTCATAGAAACAAAGTAGAAAGATGGATGTTAGGGAGTGGGGGGAGGAAGAAATGGGGAGTTGCTGTTCAGTGGGTATACAATTACAATTACACACAGCGACTAAGTTCTAGAAGTCTGCTGTACAACATTGTGCCTAAACTTAACAACACTGGACTACACACTTAAAAAGTTATTAAGAGGGTAGATCTCATGGTAGGTGTACTTGCTACAATTAAATAAATACATAAATAAATAGTGATTGTTTAAAAATGATTTTATGTGAATCAAATCTATCAACCATTGATGATGTTTTGGCTTTTTTTCCATACTTAGAAAATACTTTCCTACCTCAATGTCTTGAAATCTTTCTTGTCAATTGTGTTCTAGAGTATTTATAACTTTATATTTTAATCCATATTGAAGTCATTTTTGTTAGTTAAAGTAACACTAACTATGGTAGCAGACAGCCACCAATCTCACTGGTTCAACACATTGAGTTTATTTCTCGCGAACATCATAGTCCAGTGCAGGTTGTTAGTTGAGCAGCCTTCCTCATGGACCTGTGAGGACTCAGGTCGATTCCACCTTGAGCCTACCCTCTTCTTTAGGTCAACAGAGTCCTCTCCAATGACTTAGAGGGAAGAACATGGCAGAATGTTTATGGAGAGTTTATATGGGCCAGTCCTAGACGCAGTGCACCTCACTTTTGCCCACATTCCACTGGTGTCCATGGACACAGCAAACTGCAAGGGAATCCGGGAATTTTGATGTGGTAGCAGGGGGAAGAAAGCAGGCTTTGAGGAACACAGAGAAGTCTGTGCCACAGTTTTGTTGTAAGATGAGAAATAGAGATCCTTATTATTTGAAATGTTGGGGTCATGTTGAATAAATCATTCCCCACCTCCTTCATTACCTTCATCTTCAATTTGCTCTAGCTGCTCCGTTTTACCTTTCCTTCTAGGCCTTCAGTTGTTTAGCACTCTTGCATTGTTTCGTTTTCTTGTTCATAGAGTGGGAAGTATGATCCCAATTTGGCTTCTCTCTAGGTGGTGAACTTAGTTTTCCCAGTATCATCTATCTAAATAATGTAAGTAAATTATAATTCTAAAATTTCAGTTAAAAAATGAGATGCTGGGGTACATGGGTGGCTCAGTTGGTTAAGCATGTGCCTTCAGCTCAGATCATGATCCCAGGGTCCTGGGATTGAGCCCTATATCAGGCTCCTTGCTCAGTGGGGAGTCTGCTTCTCCCTCTTCTCCCAGCTCCTGCTCTTTCTAGCTATCTCTGTCTTTCTCTATCAAATAAATAAATAAAATCTTTTTTAAAAATGAGATGCCAACACATATCATGTTCCCACATATTTAAGTTCTCTCTCTGTTCTTCTAGTGGTCCATTTGCCTGTTTTTTGTTCATTACCACACTGTTCTTGTTACAATAATTCTTGTTACTACAAAAATACTATGTCTACCATGCCCAAGTCTGGAGAAACCTGGTTGCAGCCCATGTCACTTCATCATTGTCTTTGGATTACAAAATCTCTACACTGGGTCTTTGGTTATATCATTCCAGTAACAGAGGCGGCATTGGGGCAGGTGAAACTAACCATGTGGCTTAAAGGCTATAAAGTGAGTATACACCATCTGAGGTTGTCCTTGTTGAATCACAATTGTGACAGCCAGGATGAGGGTTTGCATAAGCCATGGAGCAAGATAACATTGCCCTTGTCACTTTACAGAATCTAGACTTCTCAGCAAAATTTCCATCACAATCTGACTCCAGCCTATTTTTCTAGTCTCACTGCCAGAGAGAGCATTATGTTTGTTTTCTCTAGTCCCTTATTTGACCTTTGGGAAAGCCAAGCACTTAAATCATTTACCCGAGGTTATAAGGCAAGTTTGGGAAAAGCCAAGACCACAACTCAAATCTACCCTATTTTGTAAGTGTGCTGTGCTTTCTACCACCATCAACAGAGATCCTGCATGGGAAGCTTGTCTCTACCTCTCTCAACTCCCTGTGAATGAACACTTGGGAAATAAGGCATCTGATCATAGATATGGAGACCAGAGTGGGACCCTTCTTCTGTCCGAGTGATTCCTGATTCTAGGAAAGAGGTGAGTGAACACAAATACAAATTCATCCCACTTCCTTATTGGGTAGTAGATATGAAGTCAATGGCCAGCTGAATCTGTAAAATATGCAAGTCTTTACACCAAAAAAAAATATGCAAGGAAAGGTCTCATTATCACATTATCACATTAGTGAATATCAGATACTTTATCTTTTATATCCCCTATTTTGTCATTCCTCTATGTATGTCTTGGGGAAGTGGGTACAGAACTGGAGTGTACTCTATTCAGGAATTATATGGACAATATTCCAGTTGAGAACATGGCGTACCCTATTGAATGGCATTTATGCATAACCATGAATAGTCTGGATGAGTAAGACTGGGCTATTAGGTTTATGTGATATATCCACCCTCATGACTCTTAGAAATTAGAGAGAAGTTCCTGTCTAATCATTTGAAAAAGGAGATACACATTGAGAGCTACAAAATTACACTGTCCCTGTATAAATTCTCTCTGAGAGCTCAAGTAGGACTGGATAAAACTTAAATCTAACCCCAGCATTAGATAGGTAAGGGCAAGAACCCAGGTAGGAGAAATGGAGGCAAAGAGGCAGGGACATGTCCAAAGACAGGTAAAAATGGAATTTCTGATTCCTTTTACACTCTGGGATTATTTTCATAAAGGCCAGAAGCTTCATGCCTTTATGTTTCCTTTTCCGAAAAGTAAAGTCTGTTTGGGGAAAATGTACTCAGGGTGAAAGTTCCCACACTGCTCCTAACTCCAGCATATATTTCTTGTGATAGTTTTAACCTTCTTAGGTGAGAAGGGAAGTGATTTGAGGCTGGTAACCCTTGCATACATTCAAGTGCTATTCCTTGCAGAGACTTGCATTTAGTGTCTTTCAGGCAAGGAGCCTTAAAACTCCTTCTAGCCAGCCATCTGCTGGGTTGTGGCCTGTAAAAGCTTTGACCTGTGTGAGGAGGATGCAGAGGAAAAGCGACACAAAGGCACATGTGGGTCAGCAATCTGGGGCTTTACAGAGGCCTGCGTCATCAGCATCTGACACTATTTTTAGGAATTTCAGCCTTCTTACTGAACATATGATAGCCGTCTCTAGGTCTGTGCATATTCTTCGGGTGTGAATTAAAAGTCTAAAATGAAATCCATTTTCTTTAGGACTTACTGCTTTTCTCATGCTGCTGCTACCAAAAAAAAAGTTATGCAGATTCATTTTTAATAATTCCCTTGAAAGAGAGGTCAAGGGAATTTCCTGGGCAGTTCCCTGAGAGGGCTGACTTGGGGACTAATTTCTCTGTCTCAGATGGTGCCAGGAATGTAGAGGCTGCTCTGTCAAGTTTTGTGGACTGAATGGTTGTCTCCATTCCAGAATATCTGTAACAGGAATTGAGGCCGTATCTGTCAAAAGTAGTTTGGATGCCATTCAACAGAAAGACAGTTTAACTCAAGGGTCAGACACCATAGACTTTTTTTTTTTTTTCTTTCTCTACCAACCAGCACTTCTTTCTAACTCTGAGAAATGTCATAGAATAGTGGAGAGATCATGAACTTTTAAGTCAGAAAATTGGAGTTTGAATCCTAAAATTGCCACCCATTATCTGTGGGGGCTTAGGAGAATTACTTAATTTTTCCTAACTTCCCTTTGTCATCATAAAATAAGATTGCTGGCAGAATGAAGTGACAGAAAGTGCAGTGTGTAGGTGGTAGGGGTTTCATAAATTATATTTTCTCCCTGCTCTCCAGCCCAAATTTAAGAAGTGCTGAATGACAATGTCAGACGTGGAAGTCAATGTAAGTGGTGGAACAAACAAAACCCAGCTGGTATAATTTACACAACAATTCATTTAATCACTCATTCAGTCAATACCCTTTGATTGAGTGTTGTGCTGAGAGATGGGAATTCAGCACTGGCAAGACTGGACTCTGATACCCCACCCCCAGCCCCAACCTGGGGAAAGTCAAGGACAGATGTCTTTCAGCAGTGCAGGAAGTCCAGCTCAAAAGTGTAAGCCCTGAGCAGATTCAAAGCCAAAATAGGACGGAAGGCCTGAGGCCATCAGTGCTGGCCAGCATCCTCAGAGCTGGCCCAGGGCTCAAGTCCCTCTGTCTCCTGGTGATGACATAGGGCCACGCACTGTTTTCCCGACTGACACACGTAAGGCTCCTAAGATAAAAGTAGCTTAATACTGCCCTGGCTTATTGAGTGGACTGTGGAAATGGCTGAGACTTCCTTCCCTTTTGCACTTTTTTCAAAAGCTTTTGAGGGCAGAGAGGAAGACTAAAGATGGGAGACCTGCTGGGTCTACATGAAATACTCTTGTCTCCTTTGGCAGGCCGGGGCTTGGTGGGGGGAGGTATGCATGCGACACATGCTTTTGCCTGTGACATGGCAAATGTTTACTTTGTGCGAACTCACAGAAAAAAGCGTGTGTGCCCTTTTACTCTAGAATCTGTAATTTATAGCATTCTTTAAGCTGTCTGTTATTAGAGTCATAATTTTTGCTTCAGAAATTAAAATATAAACAGAAGTAAAGAGTATCATGAATTGTTTATACAGAAAAAGCTTTCATGATAAGGATAGCAGCATTTTTTGAATGCTTACTTATCTGCTCAGTGTTTTTCTTATTTTCTTATTTAGTTACCTTGATCCTCAGTATAACTATATGTGGTAGGTATGGCAGTCTTTATTTTGCATGTAGGTAAAACTTGGGTTTGAGAGAGAAATATTTGGTCGAAGGTCAACAGCAAACCCAGGTCTGTCTGATTCTGAAGCTCACCATCTACATGGTGCATCAGCTCTGTATCATGTGAATAAAACATGCGTGTGATATATGAGATATGATTTATAACATGGGTATGTATGCGTGCATAGAAACTCCACCAGAGGAATAAATCGCTCTCCTAGGAAGGCCATAAAATGCTCCACAAGACAACCATCTCATTTTAGAGGCAAGAAAATGAAGCAGGGAAACTCGGGGAGGTTGTAACTTGCCCAAGGTGGCAAAGTGGCAAGGTTAAAAATGCACCACGTAAAAAAAAAAAAAAAAATGCACCATGTGCTTTATCCTGATTTTCCCTCCAATAAGGACATGCTGTCTCGTTAAGCCCAAAGTGGTGGGGCTCTATAGCAGCTAAAATACTTTGTAAGATAACCAGAAAGTTTGAAAGTCAAAGCTACTAATTCGTGATGTGCCTGGGGGCCAATACACTCACAGCCAGAGTTTCCATGTTTTCAGAATAGGGACGATCCTGCCAACCCTGTGGGAGTGGTGGTGGAGTTTCCGTAAGATGGTATCTCAGAATCAGATCCTGAAACAAACCTTGATATTAGAATACACATGAAAATTATTTATCGGGGACTATTGTCCGTAAAAACTAGTAGAGAAGTGGGGCAGTGAGACAGGTAGGGGAAGGAGGCCAGGTCACATCTCATAGAGGGTAATTTCAAATCCATCCCACAGAGTTTATTTGGAGGAGAGGATAGGTAACAACACAGAGGAGGAGTGAGGGAGCTGGGGAACTTATACCCCTATAGGTTTACATTCCCACACCTGTGAGTCATTAGGTAAAGGCTGGCCCAGAGGGATGTAGATTCCCAAGCACTTTCAGCTCCCCTTGTGGTCAGAAAAGCAGGCCCCGGCAGCCTGAAGGCAGCCCTCCAACAAAAGGATGCAGTTTTAGGGAGTAGAAGCTACACTTTAAGCCAGTGTGCAAGAAAACAAAAAAGGGAATGGAGGGTATATGTGCAAAGCTGCAGCTGGCATAGATAAACCACACAACATGGGTGTGTGGTCATTGTTAGCCCCTTAATAAATAGCAACAATTTTTTTTATGATGCTATTATTGGTGAGTAGTGTAAAATATTTTGTATTCCCCTAAATTCTGGAGGAAAGGCCAGTGGTAGATAAGGGAAAATACAATTTCCCTCATACCCAGGGTTCCCTCTAGCTTTGTTAAAGTCTCACGGGCCCCATTATCCCCATGTCCTCTGCTTCACATCACTGTTTTGATAAAAGGGAAAGCCACTTTTCATAATTCCAAGCCAGGGGTGAAAGAACAGTTTTTGCTTTCCTCATCTCCTCCACCAGCCCCCTCTGCCTGTCAGTGGATTGTGTGTCTGCAAGCTGGCACCACCGGGCCCCAGGCTGCTCCTGCGGCTTGATCATTACCCTTTAGCGGGGGGAACTGGCTCTGGCGTCTGATCTCTTACTGGAATCACTGGGATCCTCTCTGACGGCACTTGCTGCCTACCTTTTTTTTTCCCCCATCAGTATTTTAGTGACATAAAGCCAACATTTGTTGAAATAATCCCAATCCCCTTTTCTCTTTGACATACCTTCGGAGCTTTGGCCCAAGCTCACCTGGCAGAGAAATTCCCTCAGCATGGCTGCTCATGGTGCTTCTCAGCCTTCGTCAGGATAAACCTCTTCAGTCCTCCTGGTCCCATGGGTTTCACAAAGAATGGTGTTATGGGTTGAGTTGTGTCCCTTCACCCCCACATCCAAATGTATGTTGAAGTTCTAACTCCTCATCATGTGACCTTATTTGGAAATAGAGCCTTTACAGAAGTAATCAAGTCAAAATGAGCTCATTAGGGTGGGTCCTAATCTAAGATAATTGGTGTCCTTATGAAAAGGGAAAAGTTGGACACAGGGACAGACCTGGACAATGGGAAGTTGATGTGGAGATGCTTAGGGAAGCTGCGGAGTGATGACAAGGCAGAGATTGGGGTGAGGTATTTTCAAGCTAAGGAACTCCAAGAATTTCTGAGACCCACCAAAGGTTAGGAGGAAGAGAGGAAGCATTCTCCCCTAGAACCATCAGTGAGAGTCTGTCTCTGCTGAAGCCTGGATTTCACACTTCTAGCCTCCAGAAGTATGAGAGAATCGACTTCTGTTGTTTAAAACCACTCAGTTTGTGGAACTTGTTACAGCAGCCCGAGCAAAGAAATGCAACTGGGATCTCTGCTATCCCTGAGAAGGGACTGAAGGATCTTTGCAAGCTGCTTCCCAAGCTCTACAGTCCTCATCTGGAAAATGTGGAGGTTGGATTTCACAGCTGCGGCAGATTATGTTTTCCAAGACATCTGCAAAAGTGCCTCTCATCCTACATGCTTTTCTATAATTGATCATATTGACATTCATTAAAACTAGGCCCTCTCCTCTTAAATATAGGTGAGCCTGTGAGTTAATTGTATCCAATAGAAGGATGCAGAGGCCGCACAGCATGGCTCCTGAGCCACCATGTAAGAAGCCTGACTATGCTAGGAGGAAGCCCAGGCCATGGCAAGAGGTCACAAGCAGGCATCCCAGTCACCAGCCCTAGATGAGGTCCCAGCGGTCAGCATCCGTCAACAGACATGTAAGTGACGATGCGCTCAGATTATTCTAGGTTTCACCCAAAATATCTCCTGCACTCACAGTCTTTCCAGGTGAGACTCCAGACATCCTCAAGCAGGATAAAAAGCCATTTCCACTGTGTTCTTTCTAAATTTCTGACCCACAGAACCCACAAACATAACAAAATTATTGTTTTATGCCACTGAATCTGGGGATAATTCATTAAACAGAAATAATAGCAGAACCTATAACTCTCCAAAGTCTCTGCCAGATCTTACTACTAAAACTGGTCTGGAGTATTCTGACCAGAGCATGAAGAGAGACACAGGGAGGATCGGGTCGGCCTGTAAAGAGTGTTCTGCTTTTTACCTCTTCTTGCCAGAACCAAGGAACTGACACCCAAATGACTACACGTTTTCAGGACACCTCCAATTAAATCTTATAGCATCTCCACAAAGTTCATGTGACTCCGCTTTTCACAAGCATTTACAAGTATTTCAGCCCCAATTCCATTCACTCCACAAATCTGCAGTGACTTTCATTACAGTTTGGTGCCCTCTGTGCTTACTTCCTACTTCCGTCCAACCACTGCCATTTTCCTCATCTGGGATCGACTTAACTCATTTGACAAAGTTACTATATGTCAGTTATGTATAACTATTGTGCAAAGGTTTGGGGGTCACCAAGAAGGTATACAGAGATGAATCAGCCACTGATCTTGCTCTTAAAGGAATTTATATTTGAATCAGAGAGTTAAGGCTATCCAAAGAACTCCCATTGCAGGTAGAAGGTGATGTGAGCCATATAAGAAAGCAGACCAACTGCTGAGTGCTGTGCAGAGAGAAGTCACTCCCTGGTACGATGGGCCAGTTATTAAACTATTGCCTGTCAGCTTTAACATGCTCTTCTGTACTCTGTTTTCTTTTCTTTCCTTTTTTTTTCTTCATTTAAATTCAATTTAGTTAGCATACAATGCATTATTAGTTTCAGAGGTAGAATTTAGTGAATCATCAGTTGCATATAACACTCAGTGCTCATTACATCATGTACCCTCCTTAATGCCTGTCATCCAGTTATCCCCTCACCAATGTCCCCCATCAACCCTCAGTTTGTTTCCTATAGTTAAGAGTCTCTTATGGTTTGTCTCCCTCTCTGCTTTTTTTTATTTTGCTTTTGCTTCCCTTCCCCTATGATCCTCTGTTTTGTTTCTTAAATTCCACATATGAGTTAAATCATATGATATTTGTCTTTCTCTGACTGACTTATTTCGCTTAGCATAAGAGCCCAGATGTGAGATATATATATATCACGGAGCCACCCAGATGCCCCAGCCCCAGGAGTATTAGCTGCCTCCTGCAGCTGTCACCTTCTTATTCCTTTTCTCCCTTAAGGTTACCTAGTTAGTAATTTTTTATATCAGATTTTCTCTGTTCAAAAAAACTAGTATGATATTGGTGGAGATATGAAATTGGGACTCTGTTCACTGTTAGTGAGAGTGTAAAAGCCATTGGTGAGTGGCTGCACCACTAGGCAAAACAGTATGATGTTTCCCCCCAAAACTAAAAATAGATTTGTCATGTGATCCAGGATATATCTCACTTTCTGGTATATACCCAAAAGAATTGAAAATAGGCTCTCGGGGAGCCTGGGTGGCTCAGTGGGTTAAGCCTCTGCCTTAAGCTCAGGTCATGATCTCAGGGTCCTGGAATCGAGCCCTGCATCGGGCTCTCTGCTCGGCAGGGAGCCTGCTTCCCCCTCTCCCTCTGCCTGCCTCTCTGCCTACTTGTGATCTCTTTCTCTCTGTCAAGTAAATAAATAAAGTCTTTAAAAGAAAGAAAGGAAGGAAGAAAGAAAGAAAGAAAATAGGATCTTAAAGAGATGTTTGCATACTCATGTTCATAGCATTATTCACCATAGCCAAGAGATGGTAACAACCCAAGTGATCACTGACAAAATGAATGGATAAACAAAATGTGGTATGTACACACAATGGAATATTATTCAGCCTTAAGAAGGAAGGAAATTCTAACAGAGTCTACAGTATGAATGAACTCTGAGGAACTTATGCTCTGAAATAAGTCAGCCATAAAAGGACAAATACTGCATGATTCTACTTATCTGATGTATCTAGAATAGTCAAACTCATGGAAACAGAAAGTAGAATGGTGGTTTCCAGGGGCTAGAGGGAGAGAAGAATGGGAGTTGTTATTTAATGGATATAGCTTTCGGTTTTGCAAGAAGAAGTATTTCTGGAGATTGGTTGTACAGCAACCAATGAATATACTTACTACCAAACTGAAAATTTAAAAATGGTTAAGATGGCAAATTTTATGTGATGTGTATTTTACCACAATTAAAAAAAACTGGTATGATTTCTATCTCCTAAGTGGACCTCAAATCATGTGACAGAGAAACTTTGTTTTAGTCATGGGGAGGTGCAGGCAGGGAGTAAACAAGTAAAGGAACAAACAACTTAGATGCCAGTGGCTTCACACAATAAAAGTTCATTGGTCTATTCTGTGACGGTTCAGTGTGGCCAGCTCCATGCGGCATTCAGGGACTCAGACTTCTTCTTCCATCATGTGAACTCACCTTCTTCAACATAGAATCCCTACGGTCACCATAGAAGGGAAAAAGGGTATGTGCACAACTGCTATAGCTAAGGTAATCATGCAGATATCACCTTTGCCAGATATTCCATTGGCCAGAACTCAGTCCTATGATTCAAGTGTAGCCATAAAGGAAGCTAGGAAGCTAGAGAACATAGGAAGAAAATGAATTGAGTAAATTGTTGCTACTCCAGCTTTACAGAGGGAATGGTATTGGGGCTGAGCCTTGAAAAATGAGTCTATCCTAAATTCATCTCTGTATTTATTGCCTTTAGCAAAGATCCTGGCAGAGAGGACTTACTTGATAAATGTTTATTAGATAGATGGATGGATGGATAAATAGAAATGCAGCTCTTTATGACTACCGAACCACAAAAGAACTAGAATCAGTCTATTTTATTTATAGCAGAACTATTGCCTGATGTCTTCCTTTGTGCCCTGAGATCATAAGACAATGCTGATTGCCATCACTCAGTAGATTTTTCATTCAGCAGGAGACATAGAGAAGTTGGTGAGTAGCTTGCTTCCATGGCTCAGTGATGGGGAATGAGCCAAGAATCAAGATCCCAAATTGGAACGTAGTCTGGTAGACACTCTTGAGTCCACACATGAAGTGCTCTTCAATCAGTGGGACTCTGTGGTCCCTCCCAAATTCTGACACATTGCTGGGTATGTGGAGAGTATATTGTGTCTATCTTGAGACACGCCTCATTTGTCACATCGAGCCTGTGGAAACTTGCCCATATACGAAGGCATTTGTTCTTTTCTTTCTTTGGCTTGTTTGAGGAGATATTAATAAAAATAAAGCCAGTAAAAGCAAAATGATTGTAATTAATGCTAATAAAGGGAGGAAACAGATTGCTGAGTACATCTGTGCAATCTGGCTTCTTGAGTATTTGGCAGAGGTTTCATCATTGGTAAGTAGGAGATAGAGAATTCAGGGCCATTACCCATTCCTAATATATTTACACATGGGTAATGATGGCACAGTTACTGTCCCTAGAACTTGGGCACCTGCCCAGTAGGTTTTGTGTAACAGTGTAATCAACTGTAATCTGGGTGAGAAGATTGTTGATGTTCTGCACTGAAAGTGTTTCTACTTGGAGTCTGTGTTTTGGTCATCTACTGCTATGTAACAAACTTACTAAACTTAGTGACTTAAACAGTAATTTGTTGTGCTCATAGATTATG
>CM052799.1:79665929-79747625 GCA_028533885.1 Nasua narica
CTGGGATCATGATCTGAGCTGAAGGCAGATGCTTAATCAAATGAACCACCCAAACATCCCAGGAATCGATTTATATATCACCTCGGTAAAATCTTTGCTCAGCTTTTTCAATATATACTACATTTCGTTTCACCTTATCCTCCAATATTCACCCTCTACTGCTTTTTACATAATACCAATCATCACCTAACACACAGTGCATTTTCCTATTTGTCTTATTTCTTGATGCCTTACCCATTAGAATGTAAGCTGTATGAAGACGGGGATTTTCTCTTTTTCATTCACTGTTGTATCTCTAGAACATAGAACAATACTTAGCACATAATGGGTAGTCAACCCATATTTTTTATGTCAGTGAGGGAATTGAGAGTGAATGAATGAGAGAAAAAAAATAAATTCTGTCAACTTGTGCTCAAAACCTTTCTGACCTGCTAAAATGTTTCAAAAAGACCCATAAAGGAAAAAGGTGTAGCCCCATTGAGAAAGTTTGGGTGGTCTGCTTTCCTTTCATAGGGACAATGTCCCAGCTTAACATATTAGTTGGGTTTTCTCCTCTTCCTTAGATATGTGTAGGCATGTAGCAGAAAGAGGCATAGACCTGAGCTTTCATTAACTAGTTGTATGATCAAAAGTAACCTCCTTAGTCATCCTGGGCCATAATTTCTCTTCTATAAATTGAGAGAAATTGTATTTGAACCAGGTTATCTATCCCTAAGATCCCTCCCACCTTGGTATTGAATTCTTTATTTTGCTCACCAGATCATTCTCTATTTTGCTCACTGAATTCTAGGGGAAATCTAAGAGCAACATCTCATGACCTGGGAATAAAGAGGATGAATCAGGATGAGAGAGAAACTAAGCCAAGAGATCAGTGTAAACCTGAGCAAAATAAAATATATACTGCACTGGAATGTTTCATGAAGGGAACAATATTGGACATGAAATTCTGATGCTTGATAGAATCAGAATATTGCTCTCCCTTTGTGGGTTGGGATTGGTTAATACCCAGGAGGGGATATTAGGGAGCTTTTAGGGTATTAGAAAGCTACTTGATGATCTAGGTTGTAGTTATATGGGTGTGTTTTGTGAAATTCTGTCCATCTCTCACTTGTGATTTGTATATTTTCTCTATATATGTTACATTTGAATTTAAAAGCTTACCAAAAAATTCTAACCCAGAGCAGTGGATAGATAGATAGATAGATAGATAGATAGATAGATAGATGATTGATAGATAGATATGGTCTTTTCTATAGATAGTTATTAAGGAGAATTTGGACATTTTACCTGACTAAAGACCTGGATAAAAACAAAAGTTTAAAAAAGATGATTTTAGTGGTAGTAATAGGCAGGGGGGGATTCTCAGCTTCTTTCCGGAGAAAAAAATTATGCTGATGAACCTCAGAGTGGTTGAAATTTGATACAAGGGAGCTTGCAAATATGAATTCTTTTCTTCTCAATGGTCCTAGGCCTCTCTGAACTCTCTGGTCTATGCAGAGGGATGAACCTGAGAAGCTTCTGGAATTCCCAATAAACTCTTGGACCCATTCTTGTTCTAATCATTCATAGCATCATTTCCAATGTATGCGTGGAGGCACATTCACAGTCTATTTCTGTGACTTTTTTGATCTATCAAAAGCTTTTAGGACTCCAAAAGGCCATTTTAAAAGCAAGAGAGGAAGATGTACAAATGGCCCAGGAGAGAAGCTGCATGCCTTTCAGAAGTCTCACAAGTCAAAAAATATAGCTAGCCTTTTGAAACTATTGTCCAGGCAGAATTTGGTGACTAAGAGCAAGGTATTTGAAGAAGGTGGTTTGATTTCCCGCTGTGAAGCACTCTGGAAAATAGACATTTTAAGCTCAGGCTTGACATCCTACACCTCATCTATTATCCTTAGCAGAGAGAAACCCCTTTTACAAAGTTCCCAGTTACAGAAGCTTAGTGTAGCAGTTCTCCTATACCTTTTTTTTTATTATGAAACTTGGAGCAGTAGAGTGTACTGATTATACTGATAATCCAACACCAGTTGGTTTGCTTTATGGAGGGATTTGTTCTTTCATACTCAAACTCATTCATATTATCCAGTAAGATGCCTCATCCTACTTCTCACAGTTCACCTTTGGTGCTGCTGCCTTTAAGATTCATATTGGTTTATGTCAGTTGTCTGTTGCTGCATAACACATAGCCCCAAAGCAGTCATTCATTTTGCTCGGGAGTTTGAAATTTGGGCGGATTTGGCAGAGATGGCTCATCAGCGGGGCAACTGGACGGGAAGTTGGATGCTATACTTTCAAGATGGCCCACTCACATGACAGACAAGTCAATGCTGGGTGTCCGGTGGGAATTCAGCCAGGATTATAGGTCACAGAACATCTGTTTCCCTCACACACAGCTCAACAAGCTGCTTAGACTTCAGTCTTGGGTATCCAAGACAGACTGTCCCACAAGGACAAGATAGAAGGACATATGATCTAGTCATGGAAGTCACAATGTCTCTTCTGCCATACTCTCTTGGTTGAGGTAGTCAAAAGGCCCATTCAGATTCAAGAAGAGGAGACACAGACCCCATCTCTTGATGAAGAAATGGCAAGGTCCTAAAAGAAAATGTGGCATGGGAGATATTGTTGTAGCCATCTTTGGAAAATACAGTGTGCCACATACGTTGAAACAGTTGCTAACCCAGAGGAGTGACAATATGCTCATGAAACAAATGTATGTGTATAGGTATGTGTGAAATGTATATGTGGAGAAGAGCCTTTGGTTCCCTTTCCACATACATTCATGAGAGAATTTCAGTGTCAATCATCAGAAAGAGGGAGTATTAAAGGACTACTTCTGATCCTTACTCCAAACTCCCTCCTCCTCTTCTCCCCAAAGAACAAAATATTTCCAGGGCCACTGCATTGAAAGTCAGATGGGGATGAGCTTTTCTCCCTTAAAAGAAAGCCTGAGGCAAAATATGTACAGTAGATAGTTGGGGCATGTGCTTTTTGTCTTCATGTGGAAAGAAAACTGGAGCCTAGATTGGCAGGCTGTATCTTCCAAATTGTCTATATCTCGATGGGTAAGATAGGGTCCTCTGGATCCCTAGATCAGAAGGAGGTAGAGGGAAGAGGATTTACTACATTCTTTAATCCAACCTTATGAATAATAAGCAGGTGTTGTTCAATACTTTATGTGGCTCCTTGCTAGTGTTTCTCAGTTGATTAAGAAACCAGACCACATAAAGGATGTAATTAGCATCCCTACACTTCCAAAATATATGTCATTAAAGTTTGATCTATAGCTCAAGATTACTCACTCACTTAAAGGTAATGGAATTTGGAGTCGGCTACAAAGCAAAGATGATACTTCTGGAGCTGGGGTCAAAGAGGAGGAAGACATGTTAGGATGAGACTTGCAGGTTTTATCTTGAGACCTTGAGCAAATTGGGAGTTTGAGCCCTCCCCTTAAACCCATCCTATCTATTGGCAAGTAGACCCCACATACATGCAGGCTGCTGCCACTCTTTCTCAGGAGCCCCAATAGATTGCCCAAGATGTATGTCCAGAGTACTAGCTCTACTTGTCATTGGGCTGTATGTTCCCCTGCTCCCTCATCTAGGATTCAAGTACCCAGGGAATTAAGCCTGACTTTCTGGGTCCCTTTTACCTGGAACATTTGGGCATCAAAGATTTTTCAAACTTCACCCACTGAGGCTGAAGCCCTTGGGCAAAGACTCCTCTTTACCTGGTTGGCATTGACTCAGTCAGTCTGTCTGTCATCATTATGTATTGAATGTCCACTGTGCCAGGTGTTGTGCCAGATACTAGATATAGAATGGTGAATATAAAAGACCTAACCTTGGCTTCATAGAATCTAAGTATCTAAAGGAGGAAGCAGACAATAAGCCAGAAATAGACAAAAAACCCAAATAATACATAATTACAAATTGTGGTAGGTGCTTTGAAAGAACTAAAGAGGGTGAGGAGGAATAAGATCAGGCAGAGGAAGCATCAACTGCAACAGGCTCAGCATCTTGTCTAATTCCATCTGACTTTTTGGGGGTTACACCTCTATTTTGTCTGTGCCCTTTGCTGAATAAAAACAATGGTACTACTAAATAATAACAATACTTAACACTGACTATGGTAAATGATTTTTGTGTGATAACTCCCTTAACATGGTGTTAGTTAATGGCCCGGAATGCACCAAGATTTAAGGTCTGCTATTACCCATTTGTCTCAAAATCCATGCATTATTGTCTTGCTCCTCTCCCCTCATCTCTTACAAAGACTCCCTCTCCTTCCCATCAGCTTCTTACGACCTGAGATCTGTTTGAATGAGGAGTGGAGGGACCTATCTGTTTGGTCTATAGTTGTGATGGCTGACCCCTCCCAGAGGCACAGCTTCTGTCAATGTGTGTGTCCTGCATAATTCTCCCACGCTCTGTTGACTTCTCCTTACTTAGTGTTGCCAGAATAGTGCCAGATGCAGCACTGATCAAACCTTGCAGGGAGCCAATCCTATCAATATCCAGCTGGAAAGGAAGATAACTATCACAAAGATATGGGAAATTTAGTTAGGTCTGGAATTTTAAAAATCACACAGGAGAGATAAACTTGAACATACTAGTTTTCTAACATATTTTTAGCAGCTGAATCCTTTTTTAAATGAAATGTTATTTGAAAATTCCAATATATAAGACAGTTGAAGAGTGCGTGGGAGATCCATAGTCTAGGTCTACCCTATCCTTAGGGGACCCAAGTCAGCCTCATGGAACTCTATGGCTCTATAGAACTCAACTTTAAAACACTATATTCAGCAATAAGGAGCAATTGTGAGTAACTGAGTAGAGGAATGACATTTTTTAAAGTGTAGTTTTAGGAAATTAATTTGGCAGTAATATTCAAAAATAATTGAATGAGGAAAATGGAGTTGAAGAGATTCTAACAGATTGTTGCAGATCTCCAGATTCGAGGTGATGATGATAATGTCTTATCTCTGCATAGTATGTTATGATAATTAAAAACACATCATGTACCCCACAACACTGCCGCGTGATATGCAAGAGGATTGTCATTATCTCCATTTTATATCTGAGGAAGGCTTAGATAGATAAAATCCATATGAAAATATGGAAACTGAGAAATATAGTTCTCAGTTTGTAAGATAAGATCCTTCTCTTATTTCCAAGATGATAGCTTTCACATGTGAATCTGAAGAAATGGAGCACAGGACAAATATATTTCAATAGAGAAAGGACAAGAATTGATCTAGAGCAGTGTTTCCTAAGATGTGTTCTTGGGATATTTATAGGTATATTTATGAGTGTTATTTGGAAAAAGTGGATCCATCTTCAAAGAAGTTGGGAAACCCCAGTTTCCACTTATGTTTTAAACCATAGTGCTGTTCAGAGATTTAATAATCTAATGTGCATTGGCATAATTATGTGCATAATACAAAGAATACAAAGAATTAATACAAAGAATCTCCTACCCAGGACCCTGTCTTTAAGGGCATCTCAGAGTTTGGCAAGGTTCTAGGAAATGTATTTTGGCAAACAGTGGTCTAGACCAGGTTGACAAATTTTTTGGGGGGGGGGGTGGCGCCTGAGAGTAAATATTTTAGGATTGGCAGGCCACATAGTCTCTGGCACAACTACTCAACTCTACTGTTGTAGCAAGAAAGTAGCCTTTGACAATAGGCAAACAAAGGGTTTGTGTTCCCTTAGGGATACTGAAATTTGAATTCATATAATTTTCACATGTCATGAAATATTATTCTTCTTTGGATTGTTTCCAACTGTTTGAAAGTGTAAAATCCATTCTTAGTTCCTGGGCTATACAAAACAGCCAGGGAGCTGGATTTGAGAACTTAGGACAGTAGCTCAGAAGGACTGGCTTCAAGATGGATGCATACCAAGATAGGTATGAAGTCAGAGACGTCTGTGGTTTGGGAAAGAGTGAGGATGGTGGTGAAGCCTGGCCTCACTGCTCTCAGAATTTTGCCTGGGGCCTGGCACTGCTATAAAGTGTAACTTTGTGAGAACTTCTGTTCATCTCAGTTTGTCGTTTAGCCTGGGCCATTTACCTGTAGTGATAACATTTGGGGTAAAGTCACCATATAGCTCTTTGTCAAAAGCAATGACCCAAACAATAATAATAAGATGGCTCAATGGCTCTCTTGTCTGAAGAGATTTTGTTAACCCTTTTTGCTATCTTGCTTCTTGGTGAACCCTGTCAAATCCCTTTCCTAATAGTAGGCAATTGTATTTTGGCTCTTTCTTAAAGATCTTAGGGTTATAATTCAGTTACCTTAAGGCAATGTTTGAAATGAAGTGAGTCCTTTGTTAGCCATACTTTCCATTCCTTTCAGTGTAACAGTTGCAAAAACTCAGAAATCCTTGAACCAACTTTTACTCGCTTGTCGTTTTCCCACTTACACCTCATTTGCCAAAGTATAGGCTGAATGGGGTTGAGGATGCAAAAGGCAGAAAAACATTTTATCCCCTTACCTCTCCTGAACTCAACTTCCACTTATACCCAAACAGTATTCTCCCCAAAAGTTCTTTTAAAAATATTTTTTCTTATGACAAAAGTAGCAAATGTTCATAGTTTTCAAAGAAACAGAGAAAAAAAAGAGAAAGAAAGTAAAGAAAAGCCACCATAACCCACAACCCAGACATAACTGCAGCTGGTGTGTTGTTCTTTATGTTCAAAGTTTTTATTGCACATTTAATTAAAAAAATAAAACTCCATTATGTACATACTCCTTCAAAATAGATTTTTTTTATACTAAAGGTAGCAGTTTTCCAATGATGGGTTACATGCATTTTAGCCTAAATCAGTACTTCTCAAAGTTTCTTCCATAAAGCCCTATTTCCATGAGTAGTTATTACATAGCTGGAAAAAAATGAGGTTATAATCACTACATTTGGGAACTGAGAAATGCTGGGTCAGATACAGTTAAACAGGCTTCTTTACCTCAGGGTTTCCAAGTACCTCTAATATGCTGGTGGATGTTATAAATCCTCAGGATGAGGACTAGAGTACACAGTTCTTCCCAGCTTGTTGAACTACGAAACCCTTTTCTCCTCTAAGAATCCCATCCCACCACACATTCTGGGAAATGCTGACCAAAATTATTAGGAGCTGGAATAAAACTTTCTCATTTCTCATAGCTATATACTCAGAGTTATTTTTATATTATATCATGAGATCTTTGGACACAATAATGGGCAGGACAAACTTCAAAAGCCTGGCTGTTTCCATCCCCCTTCTGAAACACTTCTTCCAAATCCATGGTGGTCAAAGCCCATAAACACAGAGGAGAGAATCTGACCCTAAGAGAGCCCATCTACAAAGGATAGTGATTGCCTGCAGCAACTGGATTTGGAGAGCTGAACTCTAATTCAGAGAGTCAGCAAGTTGATGATACAAATGGACTCATGGAGCCCAATGGAGGTAGACAGAATAGCAGAGTCACGCAAGCAGGCTCATGGTAGGGTAACAGATATAGGAACCCACTTTTGGAGATTCTCTGAGGTCTAAATGACCTCCACAGCCCCAAACCATGAGTCCCCATTGCCATGTCACCATGATGCTTAGCTGTGTTGTTTTCCCTACGTGAGGCTGGCCAGAGAGTTGAGATTCCTGTTTTGTTAATTTCCTCAGGTATTTTTACAATGAACTCACCTGGAGCGATAACCAGTATAACTGCTACTTATCATGAGAATAGCCCAGCTCAACAGCTGGAAAACACAGCAGGAAAAATGGTGTCTGTTCTCCCTTCTTACTACTGCTTATTGCTTAATAATAATGATAATATATAATATAATAAAAGTAATGAAACACATCCCAATTGCCCAGGAGGGAAAGGGATTGCTTTCTGATAAGTGCATTTTTATCAGCTGGAAGTATTTGAGGCATTAGTCTAGAGCTTCAGGTTTTAGCCTATGGGTTGCAATAGGCAGATGGACTTCAGCATCTTTGTGAATCCTCTGATAGCATATGTAAAATTTTGCTTATTTATATTTTTCTGGAGTGAGGTACCATTCATACCTTTCTTTAGACCCTTTAAGTTATCTGTAATCCAAAAGTAGTTATAATTAGAGTGGAAAATCTAGGCTTGTTTGTTTTGAACCATGAGTTCTTTATATAGATGAAATATCTTGACTCTCTGTATTAAAATATTGGGATTTCTTATAATTTCTCTGAATCCATTCAGCGTAACTTTATTTTACTTGGATCTTTCCCAGCTTGACATTACTACTTTCATCTTAAAAGAATGGGAAAATGGCTCTGTCTAATGCATAAATAAATACACTGAAACAAAGTACAGAGAGTGAAAGCCTCATTTTAAGTTGTAAAGTGACATCTTTTTCTGGCCTCATAATGTCTCATGCCAAGGCTTTCAAGCTGAAAGTACATCTATAAAACAATCTATATCTCTATGCCTGTTTTGTCTCCTTCCCTCTTGCTCAGGTATATACTCTCTTGCTCTCTCTCTCTCACCAACAAATATAATTCCAAATTCTAGGGAATGTAAGAAGAAAAGGGAAGAGCTAGTGAAGTCACTTTGATAATGGATAAAAGAATGAAAATTCTTGAAAATGCCAAAAACCCAGCATGAGCTAAAAAATAAAACTATCTTGTGATAGTGTTGAAATCTACCCATAAGGAGAAAGGAGAGCCAGTGCAGTTTTTAAAAAATGAATACTAGAATAAAAATACTTGAAAATGTCAAAAACATGAAAGCTAAAAAAATAAAACACTCTCTTATGTTAAAATCTGCCCATAAAAAGGCATTTTTAATTGAAATTATTATAATTTTTTTTGGCTTTGCAATAATGATTTCATATGCTGAGACAGCAAAGCAGGCTAAGAAGGTTATGACCTCAATTTAATGAAGAGTTAAGTAAAACATGGAATCAGTGTTGCCTGTGGATACTCAGTAAGATTGTAGCCTGGCAGGATCTGGGACTCTGAGTGTCCCTCTCTCAAACCTGTGGTTAGATCAATGACCCATGCACTTTTCATGCTTGGTGTCCGTCAGAGAAAGGTCAGATAGTAAGAGAGTAAGAGATTTAAGATGAATAGTCAGTTGAAAGGAGAAGGGCACACAAGAGCTCTTGGTCTCATGAGTTGGTCTCTGTTGAATAGTCTAGAAATGTAAATCCTTGTAAAGCTTTCAGGTGAAAACTTGAAACATGACTTTTATTTATCTCCTTTTGGATCAAGGACAGTGATAGTTTTAATTTTTAGAAAGGTTTCCATCTTTCCCTGAAACTAATAATACACGATATGTTAATTAACTTGAATTCAGATTTTTAAAAATGTGATGTATCACGTTGATTTGCAGATGTTGAACCACCCTTGCAGCCCAGAACTAAATCCCACTTTGTCATGGTGAATAATTCTTTTAATGTACTGATGGATTCTATTTGCTAGTATCTTGGTGAGAATTTTGGCATCCATGTTCATCAGGGATATTGATACATAATTCTCCTCTTTGATGGGGTCTTTGTCTGGTTTTGGGAATCAAGGTAACGCTGGCCTCATAGAAAGAGTTTGGAAGTTTTCATTTCTGTTTTTTGAAACAGCTTCAGAACAATAGGTATTAGTTCTCTAACGAACATTATCTTTAAACGTTTGGTAGAATTCCCCTGAAAAGCCATCCTGCCTGGACTCTTGTTTGTTGGGAGATTTTTGATTATTGCTTCAATTTCCTTGCTGGTTATGGGTCTGTTCAAGTTTTCTATTTCTTCCTGTTTCAGTTTTGGTAGTTTGTAAATTTCTAGGAATGCTTCCATTTCTTCCAGACTGTCTAATTTGTTGGCATATAGTTGCTCATAATATGTTCTTAAAATTGTATTTCCTTGGTGTTGGTCACGATCTCTCCTCTTTCACTCATGAGCTTATTAATTTGGGTCCTTTCTCTTTCCTTTTTGATAACTCTGGCCAGGGGTTTATTGATTTCATAGTTTTTTCAAAGAACCAGCTTCTAGTTCCATTGATCTGTTCTACTGTTCTTTTGGTTTCTATTTCATTGATTTCTGCTCTAATCTTTATTATTTCTCTTCTCCTGCTGGGTTTAGGCTTTATTTGCCATTCTTTTTCCAGCTCCGTTAGGTGTAAGATTAGTTTGTGTATTGAAAATTTTCTAATTTCTTGAGAAAGGTTTGTAATGCTATATACTTCCCTCTTAGGACCACCTTTGCTGCATCCCAAAGGTTTTGAACAGTTGTGTTTTCATTTTCATTTGTTTCCATGAATTTTTTTAACTCAGCCATCAGAAAGGATGAATACTTACCATTTACATCAATGTGGATGGAACTGGAGGGTATTATGCTGAGTGAAATAACTCAATCGGAGAAAGAATTATCATATGGTTTCACTCATATGTGGAATATAAGAAACAGTGCAGAGGATCCTAGGGGAAGGGAGGAAAAACTGAATGGAAAGTCATCAGACAGGGAGAAAAACCATGAGAAACTCTTAACTATTAAGAAAAATTCTTAACCCTTAGGATTGCTAGAGGGGAGGTGATTGGGGGGAATGGGGTGATTGGGTGATGGGCTTTAAGTAAGACACATGGTATGATGAGTGCTGGGTGTTACATGCAACTGACAAATTATTGAACTCTACCTCTGAAACTAATGATTGTACTATATGTTGGCTAATTGAATTTACATAAAAAAAGATTTCAATGTTCTAATTCTTGCCTTATGAACACTTACTTGAAAATGTAGTCACTTTGTGTAGAGAACAGGAGTAAATAGATATTTTCAAGGATTAAAACTGTATAGTGCTCACTTCGGCAGCACATATACTAAAACTGTATAAGGGTTCAACTTTAAAAACATACACATAGAAACACAACAGTGGACTTATCATTAAATTCCCTTGACAATGTGTAGGGCAAAAATAATCTTGTAAAGGAATCTAAAATATGTATTCCCCATTTTTCCTTCTTTTTAAAATTTTTGAAATGTAGTCAAACATACTGAAATGTACCTAAAATTACACAGTTGTGTGGCATTCCATTGTGAGACTATGCCACAGTTTGTTTATCCCTTTTCCTGTAAACTGATTGGGTGATTTCCACAAAGACTTGCTTGAATAAGGAATGCTGCAGTGAGCATTCTTACATAAGTCTTTGGGGGCACATAAACATGTATTTCTGTAGGGTATATATCTAGGAACGGAATTGCTGGCTCACTAAGGTATGTGTATCTTTATCTTTATTAAATACGGCCAAACCTTTTCCAAAGTACTTATACCATGCTTAGACCTTCCTATTTTTAATTATTATAATGGCGTACCCAAGTCACATGGTTAAGGACTACATACACCTGGTTTTCCTGGCAAGAATAGGTTGGTAAATTGGTTTGGAAGCAATTCTTTTTGCCAACTCTTGTTTTCCTTGATTAAATTTCCCCCAGTGATACACTACTTCACACATTATTTCTCTTGACTTTGCCATGATAATACAGTTATTTTTTTAATCAAACTTTGACCTGTATCAATATAGCTATATGCAAGTTGGGATTAGGGGACCAAGACGAAAGCCAATATCAGGAAAATAATTTACATAGGAATAATTTCCCTTGGGCCTAAAGCATCTATATTAAAGCTTCTGTGATGTGTAGTACAATCTAGGTTTTTTTTTAATTCTTTTTTTAAGGCTATTTAAGTGATGCCAATGTAACAGAATGACTTAACACTGTTAAATGCCAAACTGGGGTTTCAAATACCAATGTTTTCTTCTTTAAAGTTGGATTCCTCCAGGATATTATGAAGATGCAAGCATCTTCACAGCAGTCTGTCACCTTGTGGCTCCAGAAATTGAGAGCTCATCATGTTCATGGATCAGCACCATTTTTACTTATTAATATTTTTAGTGTCTGCCTATAAATCAGGCGCAAAGTAAAGGGCTTTTAAAAATAGCCTTCTCAGTCTATTCAGGCTCAATACATTCTGCTGAAAGGAATTGTTGATATCAGCATCTTCCTCTTTTTCCTTCCCCCTTGCTGGCCTCTCTCTGGATATGGATGCACCTGTGTTTGATCCAGGCCAACCAAGTTCTCCAAAGACTTACCATTGCTGGCCTTTACTTCTGCAAAACTCTAGAGGTGACCATTATCTTATTCTTTCATCCAAAAAAAGTTCTAATAATTCAAAGTTAGAAGCCAGATTCTGGCTTGTGGCTAAGTTTTAGTCCAGCTTACCTAGCACTGGACAACAAAGATATCTCACATTATATGAAGTAAATTATTTGCATGCTAAAAAGGAAGGCAAAAATGGTCCGGACAGTGACTATTGTGACAGTTATATAGAATTAAGTGTTTGAGAAGATACACACACCAATATATTTGCAAATTTGTCCTCTTATATTAATGATACAGTCCCTGACCTTAAGGAGATTGAAATATAATTCAGGAGATTATACATATATATGGGAATAATTAAAGAGCAAATGCTGGATGTATAGCCCAGTGTAACAAGACTTTGGGATTCAGACAAGAACTAACTCCAGAAATTCAGAGACTGAAGTGAGGACCAGAAGAGGGCTTGAAGGAGGTTGGACAGGCAGAAGGAGCAGTGTAGGGAATAGTACCCATGAAATGTGATGATGGCATGTGAAAAAGGCAGAGAGGCCAGAATGATATGGCTAGATGATGTTTGGGAGAAATGACGCTGGCTACCTACATATGCAGACCCATCCATGGGGAGTTTATATACTAGGTGGAGAAATGGCAAGGAGGTGCCACTTAGTATTCTACACCTCACAGATTAATGATGGAGTGACTTCCAGAAAGATGAGCCCATCACAATTAATATCAGAGGATGGACAGTCAAGGGAAAATATTCTGGCTTCAATGAAAGAGAGCTAGTTAAAGACTTACATTGCCACATGCAGTTGAGCAGATGGTGTATGATGATATAAAATGGCACCCAGTAGAGCCGTGCATGTACAACCTGAAAGAAGTTTTGTTTAGATACAGAGAAGACTTGGAGAGTAAAGAGCCATCTCATCTGCCATGAGAATTACAGTATTTGAGTTTTATGAAATGCCCACACAAATCAACAAAACCATATATGTGCATTAGAACTTAAACTATATATATATATTTTTTTAAATATATTTTTTGACTTCCATGCAAATACTTGTGTAAGGATATTCATAGAAGCATTACTCACAATAGCCTAAGACAAAACAATGCTAAAAACCCATCATAAAGTGACTGAATAATAAACTGGAGTACATCCATGCAATGAAACAATACCCTGCAACAAAAAGGAAGGGGTGGGCGCCTGGGTGGCTCAGTTGGTTAAGCGACTGCCTTCGGCTCAGGTCATGATCCCGGAGTCCCGGGATCGAGTCCCATATCGGACTCCCGGCTCTGCGGGAAGTCTGCTTCTCCCTCTGACCTTCTCCCCTCTCATTCTCAGTCTCTCTCTCTCTCTCTCTAATAAATAAATTAAAAAATCTTAAAAAAAAAAAAAAAAGGAAGGGGTGACTCATATAACCAACTACCTGGATATATTTTGCAAATGATCTATTGAGCAAGAGAACCATGCAAAAAGAGAACACACTGTGTATGTAATTTTATTCATATAAAAAGAAAATGCATACTAATCTATAGAGACGGAAAGCAGATCAGGAGTGACCTGGAGGCCAGAGGTAGAAGGAAGGACTGCAAAAGTGCATAAGAAGGCTTTTGGGAGTGATGGAAAAAGTCTTTATCATAATCATAGTGGTTTCAGGAGTATATCTGTTTAAAAGTTAATGAATTATACACTTTAAAGATATGCAATTAAATCATAACACAGTAAAGTCAATTAAAGAGAGCGGCCAAGGGGTGCCTGGGTGGCTCAATGGGTTAAGCATCTGCCTTCAGCTCAGGTCATGATCCCAGGGTCCTGGGATCGAGTCGAGAGTCAGGCTCCCTGCTTAGCAGGGAATCTGCTTCTCCCTCTCCTTCCTGCTTGTGCTATCTCTCACTATCTCTGTCTCTCTCAATAAATAAATAAAATATTAAAAAAATAAAGAGAGAGGCCAAAATTCCAAATATTTTCTTTAAAAATTAATATTGTTGGGGCACCTGGGTGGCATAGTTGGTTGGGTGTCTGACCCTTGGTTTCCACTCAGGTCATGAACTTGGGGTCGAAGTATTGAGCCCTGCATAGGGCTCCACACTCAGCATGGAGTGTGCTTGGATTTCCCTCTCTCTGTCCCTCCCCATGCCCCACTTGCTCTCTCTCTGTCTCTCTAAAATAAAACTTAAAAAAAATTGTAGGGGTGCCTGGATGGTTCAGTCAATTAAGTAGCCAGCTCTTGACTTTCTCATTCAGGTCATGACTTCATGGTCCTGGGATCGAGTCCTGCATCAGGCTCTGTGTTTAGTGGAGAGTTTGCTTGAGGATTTTATCTCCCTCTCTCTCTGACCCCTCCCTTCTTGTGCATGTTCTCTCTCTCTGTCTCTAAAATAAATAAATAAATCTTTTAAAATTATATTGTCAGAGTTATGAATTAGTGGTGACTTTTTAGTTTTTAATCTTTCAATATATTTTTAAAGATTTCAGTATTCTAGTTCTTGCCTATTAACAACTTTTGCTTGAAAATATAATCTAATTGCTTTGGAGAACAGAAGAAAATAGATATTACTATGAATCAGGAAATCAAAAGCAATTGAATTATAAGAAATAAAAAATTATTTTCCCATTCATATTACTTGATTTTGTATTTTAAAGTGCAAACACATTCAGAAATCTCATTAAGAACTTATTGTCATTACTTCATCTGATCATTTCCTGATATCATAAAAAGTCAAACTGAACCAATAAACTGGATCATTTCCCACTTTTTCTCTTATTAGGTATTTGCTGAGTCTGCAGAAAAATCAGTCATGGTTTAGCTCCAATGAAAGAATTGACAGCTTGTGACACACTTGTCATAGGAACCAGGCAAACTGTAGAATGACAGGCAAACTTTAAAGGGCCTCCTTCATATGGGGTGGAAGTGGCTTTCTTTCTTCATGATAATCTTTCCTTTTTCTCTGCTGGAGGGGAGGACGAGACAATTACAGCATAGCTCAACAGGAAGGGAGTCTGACATGTTTGATCATAAAGATATTAATAACCATTCTACTAGTGATTCTCTGTGGTTTGGTCATATCAATTATTAATTTGTAAAGTGTGAATCTGTTGTTTCTTACTGAAAAGCTGGCTGCACAGACTGGTACACAGTGGAGCAAAGGAAGAGGGTAGCTAAGTAAGGGACTGGCACTTTAGCATTATCAGTACATCAGACCCTTGTTTGAAAAAACTTGCACTTGGAAAATGTTTCACTTTCATACATTCAGATGGTACCATCCAGGACCTAAGCCTTAGACCTTTTAAACATACTATTTGTTAGGTCCATTATAATGCAGTTAGAGCAGGGGTTCTCAATGTTGGCTGCACTTGTAGATCGCCTGAGGAGCTTTCTAAAAATATTAAGGCTGAGCCCCACCCCTCAGAGATTCTGACTTAATTGATCTGGGATGAGGCCCAGGCAAAGATATTTTTGTAAAGCACTTCAGGTGTTTCAAATATGCAGCCAAGCTAGAGCACTACTGACTTAGAAGCAGGACAGTGTTTTTTAAGTCCTCTAAATAAATGCAATATATGGAAGTTTTTATAGTCCACATTAATTCAAAAAGGCTTTGAGATAGAGCCCAAAAATACATTCATCCAAAGATTTTTTTAAACTCTGAAAATTATAATTAAGTAAATGGAAATTAAAACAAGAGCGAGGTACCATTTTTTCCTATTTGTGAAAATTTTAAAAATTGATGATATCCACTGGGGATGAGAATGTATGGAAATGGTAATGCTGGTACAACACTCAGAGGAGTGAAAATTGGTGCCAGTTTCCTGGAGGGCAATTTAGCATCTATCAAAATTTTCAAGTCTTATACCAATTTCTGCCATAAATTCACTTGTAAAATTTCACCAAAATCTAGGTTTAGGAATATTAACAGCAAAATTTTTTTAATAGTGAAAAACTAGAGGAAACCAAAGTGTCCGTCATTCAGAGAATTGGCTAAGCAAATTCTGATACATTAACAATAAGGAATACTATGGAGACATTTACTCCCTCTATATATACTGATACCAAAAGATGTCCAGGATATATTGCTAGGTTTGCATTCCCACCAACAGTGCACAAGTGTTCCTTTTTCTCCACATCCTCGCCAACACCTTTTTTTCTTGTGTTGTTGTTGGTAGCCATTGACAGGTGTGAGATGATAGCTCATTGTAGTTTTGATTTGCATTTCCTGGATGATGAGTGATGTTGAATATCTTTTCATGTGTCTGTTGGCTATCTGGATGTCTTCTTTGGAGAGAGGTCTGTTCATGTCTTCTGCCCATTTTTTAATTGGACTATTTGTTTTTTGGGTGTTGAGTTCTGTAAGTTCTTTATATATTTTGGACACTAGTCCTTTATCACATATGTCATTTACAAATATCTTCTCCCATTCGTTAGGTTGCCCTTTAGATTTGTTGATTGTTTCCTTCACCATGCAGAAGCTTTTTATTTTGATGTGGTCTCAGTAGTTTATTTTTGCTTTAGTTTCCCTTGCCTCAGGAGACATATATAGAAAAATGTTGCTAAGGCCAATGTCAAAGAAGTTACGGTCTGTGTTCTCTTCTAGGATCTATATGGTTTCAGGTCTCACATAAGTAAACGCAATTTTAAATAAATGTTCACAGAAGCATGGTTTTTCTTTGAAGAAAATGTAGGTATATTCAGGGAAAATGGACTTTAGGATAAACGGGAAATTTTTATTTTTATTTTATACCTTTCTAAACAGTTTGAATTTTCTAACCTATTACATATAATAGAGTAATAACTCCATGTATATATTATATAGAATATAGTGATACAGTTCTATTACATATCACTGGAGTTCCCTAGATGGTGAGATAATGTTCTATTTTTTTCTTTATAATATAAACTTTGTAAAGTGAGAAAACCAGGAATAAAGTTTAGAAAAATAAGATAAAAGTATGAGTAATTTTGAATACAAAATACGTGTCTTAAGGTCTCTGTAACTGCTGACATGTGACTACACATTTGGTTCTGATCTTTCCAATAGCCAATAAAATAAAGGAAACACCATCAAATCAATTATATAACTCATAGTGTCTGCGAGAAATAATGTATCATGGGAGAATCCTAGCAATTCATGAAACTTGAGTACAAAATTTTGGGTGGATCTTTACAAAGAGAATACTACGTGGGATTACAGGGATACTGTCAACAGTTATTCATGAAAAGTTTGGAAATTTGGATATCTATTTTATAGAAGACAAAGCAATAACAGAACTTCAGTTGCTGGCTCTTTCTGCTGAGGTAGTAGTGTTCTTTGCTGCAACAAATGACCTCTTCAGCTACAGTTGCTCCTGATCACAGACATCATAAATTGTCTTGCTGAGCTGTAGTGCCAGACTACCACCTTACTGTCCCCAGAAGCCAGACACTTTCGCTGCCACCTTCCCCAGAAAACAGATCCCCTTTGTTCTCTTAGAAACCGAAGTCTCCCGCATGACATTTGACTGATGAAGCTGAAGTCACTGTGCTGTCACTACAAAGAAACTTGGGGAAATGGAACCTGTCTCATAATATGGTAGGTTTTCCCCAGTATGAGGGCGGGACATTCACAAGATGCAAGCTGGTCAAAAAAAGGACACATGGATAAAGAAGATATGGTCCATATATACAATGGAATATTATGCCTCCATCAGAAAGGATGAATACCCAGGCGCCTGGGTGGCTCAGTTGGTTAGGCAATTGCCTTCGGCTCAGGTCATGATCCCAGAGTCCCGAGATCGAGTCCCACATCGGGCTCCTGGCTCCGTGAGGAGTCCGCTTCTCACTCTGACCTTCTCCCTTCTCATGCTCTCTCTCACTCTCTTTCTTTCCTAATAAATAAATAAATAAATAAAATCTTTTAAAAAAAGAAAAGAAAGGATGAATACCCAACTTTTGTATCAGCATGGACGGGACTGGAAGAGATTATGCAGAGTGAAATAAGTCAAGCAGAGAGAGTCAATTATCTTATGGTCTCACATGTGGAGCATAAGAAAAAACATGGAGGCTATTGTGAGAAGGAAAGGAAGGATGAATGGGGGAAATCAGAGGAGGAGATGAACCATGAGAGACTATGGACTCTGAGCAACAAACTGAGGGTTTTGGAGGAGAGGAGGTGGGGGGTTGGGCGAGCCTGGTGGTGGGTATTGAGGAGGACACATATTGCGTGGAGCACTGGGTGTGGTGCATGAACAATGAATCTTGTAACACTGAAAAAATAAAAGTATTTGGAGAAAAAAAAAAAAAAGGACACATGGTCACCAAGATTCCAAAGCAGATCCATGGTGAGGGTCAAACAGCATTCAGTATCTATGATGATGCTTTGCATTATGCTTCCTGTTTTGTTATCAGGAAACTCTACTTACACTTTGTCTTAACTGAAATATATCAGTTCCAACACTGGATCATACAAACATGTAAGCTAATATGAGCTCAAGGTTTGAGCATGCCTTCTTACCATCCCAAATGCTGATAGGCTTTTAAACAAATAAAACAAATTAAAATTCAGCATGTAATGAAATCTGAAAATAGATCAAATATCTTTCAAGTGGAAAATTGATAAGCAAACTATGGTACAATATACAATGATATATAGAAATGAGCTACTTATATATGCATTAATGTAGAAGAACTTCAAAAACATTATGCTAAATGAAATAAGCTGGGCTGAAAAGGCTGCCTACTGTGTGTTTCCACTTATGACATTCTTACAAAAGCAGACCGAGAAGGTCAGAAATCAGGTGGGTGGCTCTGAGTGGACTGAGGAGAGTACAAGAGCCCGACTACAAAGGGGCTTGGGAGAATTGTGGGGGCGCCTGAACCGTTCTGTATCTTGATTGTTGTGGTGGTTACATGACTGTAAACACGTGCTAAATCTCACAGAACTGCATACCTAAGAGGGTGAATCTTACTGCATATATGTTTTACCTTCATTTTTTAAATGGGGGGAAATCAATGAATATACCTGCATTCACTTTTTCAACCAATATTTACTGATCACCTACTATGTGCCGCTCTTAAATAATGATATATTTAATCAAACTAATCCCAATGTATATAATGTACTACAAATAATCTAAATTACTCTCCCAGTTCCTTAAACTTGATTTGCAGCCAAAAACAATGCATGAAAAACTTTAGCAGTGGTGGGAAGTGGTGGCAAGTAGTGTCTTTAATCCATAACTGACAAACTACTGAAGTCTGGTGTGAAGACATATTGCAGCCAATGGATTTGACACCCGCCAAGCACCAATTTAGAAAATCATTTTTAGGTGATAATTGGCTGTGTGAAACTCACATTTTGGTGCACAGAGGCCTGGAATTTCTGTGGAAAGAACTGGGGAAGGAAAATAGGGAGGTTGGGGCAGTCGGAAGTAGTGAGATGGAGAAAGCAGAGCATTGATCTGCGAGGTCTGTAGATGTTCCTAGTTCTCCTCCTGACATCATCAAGTTCACTTTGCCTTCCTGGACTCGATTTCCTTGTCCATAAAATGAACGAATAGGAAAAGCTGGAAAAGCACTGATGGCACAATGTAGAGCTCTTCCACCAATCACCTGTGTGACCTCAGACAGGTTGGTCTCCTGGGCTTTACTTTCTTATTATATTAAATGAGAGGTTTAATGGCTGCACAACAATGTTACTACTACTGAAATATACATTTAAAATAATTAAAATGGTCAATTTTATGTTATAAAATTGCAATAAAAACTGAAATAAAATTTTTTTTCAATTGAAAAACAGATTTAAAAAAAAAAAAAGAAAGAAAAACAGATTTAGGCAAAATGACCTTTTGGGTATTGCAGTTTGGTCTTTCCTCCTTTTTCTTGGGTCCAAATTCCTTAACAAAGCCATCTATGGAACTTGCAGGCCCTGGGCAAATGTTTTTTTTGTAGGACCCTTGTCTATATAAACAGTTTGAATCACTGAAAACCAGCTTGTTGGCACCATCCTGGCAACCTAATCTCATGTGATCCCACACAAGAAACACTACACCTGCCAGCAGGAGCAGTCTGCTTGCCAGACCGCCATTCTGAAACCAGGGCCTGGCCTTGGGGCCGCAAGACAGCCCCATAGTATGGGTCCTGTGGCTTATGGTCAACCTTACACATTGCATAGAAGATTAAGAACACTCCAAAGGACAGAAACAGAGTCTGTGCAGGTCCCACTCTGTGTGTCCCACCCAAATGGTACTCTCATAACCATCTGGTCTGAAACACCAGAGCAGGACTTGGAAAATTTTGAAGAAAGCCCTCCAGAGCACAGAGCCCCTGAGGCATAAACCCAAGCTGGGGGCAGGGCAGTTGGGAATAGGGGTGGTAGTGTTGACTGAATTTGCCCATGCCTAAGGCTGCTATAACAGGTACTTCTTATTTGTTTTATAAACTCTGATCCATCCCAAATGATTCTCATCCTTGGACCACAGCACACATAAAGTTTCTCTAATCAGAACACAGGTTTCTGCCCTTGGAGAGTCTTGCAGATGTGTCTGGGGGCTTTCTTGATAGCTCATTTGCCATGGTATGGTGCATATATCATCTATGGACTCATGAATTCAGAACAGTTTCATTAGGACAGCACAATGCTTCAAGGGTTAGACCATGCCATTATCTGGTAATAAAGGGAGCATGAAGCATGGGATATTCTGCTTTCTTACACTGAATCCCAAGACTGTTTCTAAGCTTGCTACTTTGTAGCATTTCCCGTAAGAGAACAGAAGTCCAAATGAGAAGCAAGTAATATAATAGGAGGTCTTCTCTGTTAAGCACCATGAATGGACAAGACACTTAAGAGAAAGAAGTAATGACAAGGTCATGTCTACAAGACCTAACCACAGACACACCTTTTAATCTGCCCCTCCAAAGATGGGTTAAGGAGAGAGTGTGGTGGCCTCTTATATCTACCCTACTCTTTGAAACAGCTCAACAGTAAAAGGAGAGATACCTCACCCATAGAGGTGCTGAGAAAATATTGTGGATGATTTCTGAGACTAAGAGGATTTACTGAAAATCCTTTCCAACTAATGTCTACCTCTATAATTGATTCTGGACTGGTAAAGAATGGGAAATTTCTCCTCTTTGCTCTAAATTTCCCTAAAAGAAAAGTTCTAAAGCATTTGTTCCACAGCTGGTATTTACCTCCGTCCCCATATAAAATAATCAAGAAAGATTAACAGGCTTCCTAATGCTTTCTCAGTGCCCTTTGCTTGGGAATGAACTATTTCAAGTCTATAACTTCTTTTAGAATGAGACTAAAGCTATGAGCCTTCTCCCCAGAAGAATGCATGTAAGCCCACACACAAAATTTTCCACACAATTTTAGTGAATTCAGAGACCCGCTTGCAACCTTTCCATATACCCTAAGGGATCTGTGCTCTAGAAAATATTAAAAATGTAATTTGTTGCAAAAAAAGAGCTTCGGCTTTAGCTGCACTGATTGATGAATCCCCAGAAATATTGGACAGTGGTTCTTCGGCTAGAGGTTTGCGAAAAAGTTTCAAGGACAGTGTGAAGTCAGTAGCTATAGAAATGGGCACAATGATAGTATCTAATTCTGAGATTGTGACACTATTCCTCCTAGTAAGGTGGCCTGATAAAACATTGGATAAGTGGTTAAATTTGCATTTCAGATAAACAACAAGTTCTTAGGATCAGTATGTCCCATGTAATAGTTGGGATATTATCTTAGTCCCTTTAGGCTGCTATAACAGAATATCAGAGATTGGATGGCTTAAACAGCAGACATTTATTTTTCACAGTTCTGGAGGCTGGGAAGCCCAAGATCAAGTCACTCGCAGATGCAGTATCTGCTGAGGGCCCACTTTCTGCTTCATCGATGAACATCTACCCACCAGGTCCTCACATGCTGGAAGGACTGAGGGAGCTCTCTGTGGTCACTTTTACAAAAGCATTCATTCCATTCATGGAGACTCTACCATCATGACCTAATCACCACCAATGGCCCCACCTTTTTAAAATTTTTTATTTTATTTTTTCAATGTTCCAAGATTCATTGTCTATGCACCACACCCAGTGCTCCATGCAATACGTGCCCTCCTCTATATCCACCACGAGGTCCACCCAACACCCCCCCACCCCTTCCCCTGCAAAACCCTCAGTTTGTTTCTCAGAGGCCACAGTCTCTCATGTTTCATCTCCCCCTCCATTTTCTCCCAATTCACTCTTCCTTTCCTTCTCCCAATGTCCTCCATATTTTTCCTTATGCTCCACACATAAGTGAAACCATATGATAATTGACTTTCTCTGCTTGACTTATTTCACTCAACATAACCTGTTCCAGTCCTGTCCATGTTGATATAAAAGTTGGGTGTTCATCCTTTCTGATGGAGGCATAATATTCCATTGTATATATGGACCATATCTTCTTTATCCATTCATCTGTTGAAGGGCATCTTGGCTCTTTCCACAGTTTGGCGATTGTGGCCATTGCTGCTATGAACATTGGGGTACATGTGGCTCTTCCTTGTACTACATCTGTATCTTTGGGGTAAATACCCAGTAGTGCAATTACAGGATCATAGGGTAGCTCTATTTTTAATTTATTAAATTAAAAAATTTAATTTGGAATTTCCACACCATTTTCCAAAGTGGCTGCACCAACTTGCATTCCCACCAACAGTGTAAGAGGGTTCCCCTTTCTCCATACCCTCTCCAACATTTGTTGTTTACCGTCTTGTTGATTTTGGCCATTCTAACTGGTTTAAGGTGGTATCTCAACGTGGTTTTGATTTGAATCTCCCTGATGGCTAATGATGATGAACATTTTTTCATGTATCTGTTAGCCATTTGTATGTTCTTTGGAGAAGTGTCTGTTCATGTCTTCTGCCCACTTTTGACATGATTATCTGCTTTTTGAGTGTTGAGTTTGAGGAGTTCATTATATATCTTAGATACCAGCCCTTTGTAGTGTCATTTGCAAATATCTTCTCCCATTATGTAGATTGCAAAGGCCCCACTTTTACAAACCTTCACACAGGTCTTCAGGATTTGACATGTACATTTCAGGGGGATACAAATATTCAGTCTATTACTGATAGACTTATGCTAAAAACTATTGATTGTTTATATGATGTTCAAATTTAATGCATGTCCTTTATTTTGATTTGCTAAATCTAGCAGCCCTACTCCTGGTCATTTCTACTTTGGCAGGTTTCTTTATCTTGAACTTGTTATTCTTCTGTTCTCTGTGTGTTCCTTTTGGCAATGGCCTTTCTTCTCCCTCATTTCTGGATGTACCTTAATTTGATCAAGCCCTGACAAGAACCTAATGATGATTGTTTTTATCACCACTCTCCCTTCACAGTATAGGAATATCACTTTTCTGTGTATGCACATGCATGAGGGAGAGAAAGGGAAACAAAGTGATTTAAGAATTACCATTTTGGAAAAAGAGAGAGGGAGAGAGAGGCAAACCAAAAAACAGACTCTTGGGGCACCTGGGTGTCTCAGTTAGTTAAGCATCTGCCTTTAGTTCAGGTCATGATCTCAGGGTCTTGGGATTGAGCCCCACGTCGGCCTCCCTGCTCAGCAAGGAATCTGCTTCTCCCTCTCCCTCTGCTCCTTCCCCCACTCAAGCACATGCTCTCTCTTTCTCTCTCTCTCCTAAGTAAATAAATAGAATATTTTTAAAAACCCAGACTCTTAACTGCAGAGAACAAACTGAGGGCTGCTGAAAGGGAGGTGGACAGGGAGGGTGGGTTAAATGAGTGATGGGGATTAAGGAGAGCACTTGCTGTGATGAGCACTGGGTATTATATATAAGTGAGGAATCACTAAATCCTATGCCCGAAACTAATATTGTTAAGTATATAATTCCAGCTACTTTACATATTGTTTGGAACTGGAATTTAAATAAAAACTTAGAAAAAGAATTACTATTTTAAGGGGCACTTGGCTGGCTCAGTCAGTAGAACATGTGGCTCTTAATCTCAGGGTTGTGAGTTCAAGTCCTACATTGGGTGTAGAGATTACTTAAAATATTTTTAAAAAAGAATTACTTACTATTTTAAAATAAACATGCTTTGAAAATGAAGTCCAACCATCAGTGACTGCAGAAAGTGCTAGTAATATAACTAGAATGCAATTAAGATGGGAAGTGACTTCTTATAATACGGAAAAATTCTCGAGGTTTATAGAGAGTCACCCAATACTGTCAATGGGAGTTAACTCTTTCTGAAAAATCAGATGGTTTAGGAGAACTGCTAGTTATTAATGCCAATATCCATTCTCTCCTTTTTCTTTAAAAACCTTGATCTCTGATTTTGGTCAAGGCATCCATGTGTCTGGCTAAAACACACATTGCCAACATCTTTTGCAGCTGGCATAGCTATGTGACAAGCCCTGGCCAGTGACACATAATGGGAAATTATTGGGCATTTCTGGGAAATAGTTGCTTTTCTGAAACAGGTGCTACCTTTTCATCCTTGTTACTGCCTAGAGAGCAGAAATAAAGCTGTGGTGGCATAGTCATCTTGAGATCATGAAGCAACCATGAACATGAAATCCATGTGCTTTGAATGGCTGATCAGATAGGAAAAGGGCATCTGGGACATTGACAACTGTGGTAGGCATTGCGCTATACCTGCCTGTGTCCCATTTAGGACTGAGGTCTTTGATCCCAGCTGCTGAGACTGTTGATAGCCGATGTCCCCAGCCATCATCCTTACTAGGAATTGCCCTCAGCTGAAGACAAACCCCTCACCCCAGTCATGCCCCTTTCTTGCAGGTGGGCAGCCTGTATCCAACGACTGATGGATGAGAGAGTAGAAAGGCCCGTTTCCTGACCCCAATTTGGAAAAACTCTGAAGGGCCGGCTTCAGAATTTCCCATGTGATCAGCTGAGACTTTTTCATGACCACACCACAATCCAACTTCTTCCTCTTTACTGCCTTTCTTACCCAAAAGGTATTAATACTAAGCACACTCCTCAATAAACTTCCTCCATTCAGTCTCCATGGCAGAATTCACTTTTCAGGAGAAGCTGACCTGCAATGATGATATTGCACAGCTGCTATATGCCAGCCTATCTCTGGACTTCTTGATAATGAGATTGTGTAAATCACTGGATAAGCCTCAGCAGCTGTATTTCACATATATTCACTCCAAAGCAATACCTTGTCAAAAACAGAGGGATATTTTATATCATGAACTGGGCTTCAAAGTCTGAATGAAGAACTGGTTCAAAAGACTTGGCTTGGGTTGCTGAAGGCAAATGTAATATAAGTGAAACTTCTGGACTGAGAAGAAAAAAAACCAACTCCCATCTCATTCCTCCTTTTGAATAATAATGAGAAAAAGCCATTCCCTAAAACTGAAGGAAAAGGCAGGGCCTTGACATTTCTCACTGGAAGAGTAATGAAGAATGAACTCCAAAGAGACTTAGCTAGATTAAAACACAAACATTAGCTCTCTGAAAGCATGTAGCCCTCTTTGTCGAAACTAGATGAAGGTATTAGAAGAGTTGGTCAGCATAGCCCAGAGCACACTATTCCAGCACTAAAGATTTAGTGTTCAAATGTGGATTTGTGTTGCTCTTGATAAACTCCTCAGACATCATTAGCTCCAGAAAAATGTTGATAAGCGATGTTAAATCAGGAAGACTTTATTATAGGCACTGAAAACAAAACACAAAACTAAAAAGCAAACAAAAAAACACCCAGAAATGAATAAAAAGTAAAAATGGAGGCAAATCAGTAAGCCCATGAAAGGAAGACCAGCATCGTCAGTCACCATGGAAACACAACTCAGAACCACAGTAAGGTAGTACTTCACACCCACCAGGATGGCTAAAATCAAAAGACTGTAACAAATGTTGGCAAGGATGCACAGTAACTAGACCACTTGTACACTTCTCATGGGAATGGGAAATGGTGCAGTTGCTTTGGACAATAGTCTGGCAGTTTCCCAAAAGGCAAAACACAGAGCTACCATTTGGGGTCATTTTACTACTAACCAACAGAAATTACAAATAGGTCCATGCAAAATCTTATACATAGATGTTCATAGCAGCATTATTCATAATAGCCCTGAAAAGTGAAAACAACTCAAATATCCATCCACTGATAAATGGATAAACAAAGTACGGTAAATCCACACAACTGGAAATTATTTGGCAGTGAGAAGGAATGAAGAAATAATACCTGGTAGTACATGGATGAACTCTGAAATCGTTATGCTGAGTAAAAGAAAGCAGACACAAAACCACATACAGTATGGTTCCATTTCTATGAAATGTCCAGAGAAGCAAATTCACAGAGAAAGAAAGCTTAGCGGTTGCCAGCGGCTCTCAGGGGACAAATTGGGGAAGGGTGAGTGCTAATGGGCATGGTGTTTCCTTTTGGGCTAATGAAAATGTGGGATAGTGGTGATGGTCACATAGCTCAGAATAGACTAAAACCACTGAACTATTTTACAAGGGTGAACTGTATACTATGTGAATTATATCTCAGTAAAGCCCTATTTTTTTTAATGGAAAAAAATGGAGGGAAATGATTTCCCTTTTTTCCCCAGTGAATGGAATATAAGATTAAGTATGCCCTCAATCATCATAAAATTTAAAGAAAATGAATTATAGGTGAAACCAACAGTGAATCAAGATTTCTTGAGACTGTAGAAAATCTGAAATTATGTCTCTCAAATAAATAAAATCTTTAAAAAAATAAAAAAAAGAAAGAAAACCTGAAATTAGTATTCTTTCTAGTGTCTCATTTAGATGCATTATACCTATGTTGTTTAAGGTGAAGCCAAAAAGTCTAAAATCAGAAAAATCAGAAGGCAGTCCTGAGGGTTTAGTCAGTCCTGTCTATGGTCATTGCATCATTACTTGTAGATTATTGTCTTCTTCTTCTGGTTTTCTAAAATTAGTACAATTGACTCTTCAAACAAGACAGTCATTGACATGAAAATAAGAAGTGTATACTTGGTCCTTGCAGCTTTTGACGGTAAAGAGAGTTCCCAAAGTAATTTAAATATAATGACCTCTCAGACATTTGCTTGTCCGGAGACTGGGGTAATGACAGGAGAAGTACATCCATCATATCATGAAAGTCCTAGCAAAAGCAAGGATTCAAGTTTTAATTTGTATACCTGGAACTTCTAAGATATCTTTCCTTTCCCATTTGTCGGCTTTATGCAGACCTGTACTAGATTGAAAATGACCACATTTGGCACAATGATTGCAGTCCTTAAATTTAATGTAGTTCTATAATAAAATAGTAAAAATCACATCATACTTAGGCTAATGGATTGGTCCAGAGATCTTCAAGGATCATTCAAGAATAGGGAGAAAGGAGGTTGCTAAGAGAGTGAATATCTGTGGAATTCTCTTAGACCTAGCTTTCCAAAGCATGGGGCATCTTTCCTCCTTAGGATGTGTGGGCTCCTTTCTTGCTTAGTAGTAGAATCCCAATTTTCACCAGGGCCACAATGTACTCTGCTAAGAAAAAAAAAAAAAAAGACTACACTTCCCAGCTTCCCTTGCACCCAGCAGTGGCACATGACAGTTCTGAGAAGGAGTTTCTGAGAGTTTAGGATGCGGAGTGGACCTTTTTAACTAAACGGAATTATCTAGGCCCTTATCAGATGTGTTTTGCTTGGTGCACAGAGATTTCTTTTTAAATTGAATCAAACAGAGTCTTATAAAAACTCAGATTTCTAGATTCTTTTTTAAGAATCATGAAATGTGATCCATCTTGCATTCCAATGTTGCAGTGATCGCTACAACTTAATAACAACATATCCACTTCTTCCTACTGTCTTCCTACCTGCTATACTCCACGTGTCACCAGCTAGACCCCAAGACCTGACGGTTACTGCCCACCTGCTAGTGCTCACTCACCGACCTTTGTCCCACATTTTTCCTTGAGCTCTTCTTTCCAGTTTATCTCTTAACTTAGGCAAATGGAAATTGAAATCACCCTTGGACCAATAGCAACCGCCCTGACAAGACCTCCAGCTGGACCACCCAGACCAGTTTGAGCTTAACCCCTGACTTGTACCTGTGCAGATGGACCATGGAGTGACCTCTAGAATGACCATGACTACCTTTGCCTCATTATAATACTAAAATCTCCACCCAAGGAGGAGCGTTAGCCCATTTACATAACATACACTGTGTGTCTAGGCGTGTTTCTTTAAGCCACATGTCTCTACATCTGAGGACCAGGCTTCCCTACCTACGTATTCACCCTAACCCTAAATAGAAGGAAACCCATTCCCCCCTGTTCTGGGAGTCATGGCTTTGGAAACTGTTCCCCCATGATTTCCTTATTTGATGCAAATAAAGTTTACTTTGTGGCACAACTCAACCTAGTGCAGATTCTGACTCACCAAGGACCAAACTCATGGTTTGGTTACACGTTTTCCCACCGACCTCACCCTGCAAGTATTTGTTTTGTAAACCTTTTCTTAAGCTATAGTCTTTATCTCCTTCACTCTTTTTCTTCTTCATCTTATGCCACGTTTTATCTGTCTGTGCCTTATCCCTGGGTGACAGATGTGTCCCCAAACACACAGTTATCAGAACTACCTGAGTTATCATGCCCAGGTGGCACTTTTTAAAAGCTGGAGCATGTGTGGGTAAATGGAATTATTATTCACTCACTTAAATATTTTTAGTTACTGGGGGTGCCTGGCTGGCTCAGTTGGTAGATCATGTGATTCTTGATCGTGGGGTCATGAGTTCAAGCCCCATACTGGGTGTAGAGTTTACTTAAAAAAATTCTTTTTTAGTTACTGGTCCTGAACTTGGAACACAGGTGATACTTCAAGGGGAAGTGGACCATATGAAGTCTAAAGGTTAAATTGCTCTTCTGGTCTTAAGTGTTAGAACTGTGTTATAGGGCAAAACTCAAGGAGTTTTCATCCTATTCTTTTACCAAAGGCAGCACAGGTTCTTAGGCAAAGGCATCAGCATCACCTAGAAACTTATTAAAATATATATTCTCAGCCCTCACCTGAAACCTACTAAATTAGACATTCTGGGTAAGGTCCAACAATTTTGTTTCCACAAGCCCTCTAGGTGATTCTGATGCATATTCAAGTTTCAGAGCCACTGACATAATGTTTGAAAGGTAATTTCTACTTAGAATTAGAAAAACTGGAATATAAAGGAACGGACTATGGAGAATATCTTGTTACATTGCTTTTTGCTTGTTAAGTGAATGGCTACTATGATACCATCACTGGCAATGTGTACAAGGTATCGGCTGCTCATATTTGAAGTAACACTACCTAGGTTTGATGGTCTTACTAAAATTAGCAAGGGGAAAGGAAGAAATGTGAGACTAGGGAAAAGAATTTAACCTGAGGGGAATTTAAATATTTATACATGCACATATTAGCAGAGAGAACACAGAACCCAGGAAGGAAAAGAAACATAAAGGAATGTTAATGATAGACCCTGCTAATAGGTGATGGCAATTCTCCTGTTCAGAGTGGAATCAGCAGAGATGTCCACAGAAGTTGAGCGGGGGGCAGATTCTGAGAATGACAGCTTCCATTCATTTAACAAATGGTTACTGAGTATCTGCTTTACGGGCATTTACAATACCCGTAACAATGCTTTACAGGCATTGTTCTAGGGGCCATTGTTCTTGTCCAGTGTAGGACAAGATAGAAATGATCCCTGCCCTCACAGAACTTAGTCTAGTGGGGGTCATGAATCACTGAACAGTGAATTGTAATAAAGTGTGACAGAAGCCATGTTAGAGGACATGCAGGGTAGCTATGAGGGCTCCAAGGAGAGGTGCTGAACCCAGATTGGGAGGTGGGTGTCTTGGTAATGGCCATCGTAATGTTTCAAGTAGAGACATATTGTAGGAGTAAACTGAAAGAAATTAGTGAAGTACTTCTCTAAAGCTCATTTCTAATTATCTCTTTGAGGTGGGAAACATTAGTCCCAGTTTGTGGTTTTAATAGAAAATGTGTGCGTAATGAGGCTATTTGACAAGGGAGAGATCTTGGACTATGGAAATCAAAACTCTTGTCAGAAGTACTGGGCTGGGTACAGAGCCTTCTTTGAAACCACTTGTAACCATAGGAAACACAGACAATTGTAGCAATGCAGAAAGGCTCTAGCCAAAAGAACATGATTTTTTTTTAATCTTTGAAAGCAGAAGACCTGAATATTCTTCCTAATGGGACAATATGGCTTTAGCTACCTCAAGGTCCTCATGGGAGGAATTATAGCCATAGAGCTCATAAGCATAAAAAGCTATAAGAATATATGAGTGCTATGTTTGGGGTCCTTTGTTAGTAGAAACTTTTGTCAGAGGACTGTTGCTGATGTATCAGGAGATATGGCTGATGGAATTTCAGGAGGAGCTCAATACAAACAAGGAAAAAAATAAAGGTGAAGCACAATAATTTATTTTGTTTCTTTTTTTGGTTTTTATATTTTCACTAAAAAAAAAGTTTTGTTTTGTTTTGTTTGAGAGTGTGTGAGTAGAGGGCAGGGCGGAAGGAGAGAAAGAATCTCAAGCAGGCTCTGAGCTCAGCATGGAGCCTGGTGCAGGGCTTGATCTCAGGACCCTGAGATCCCCACTGGAGCTGAAATCAAGAGTGGGAAGCTTAATCAAAAGAGCCACCCAGGCGCCCCTGGAAAGAAACAAAACAAAACAAAACAATTTTAAAGCAGGTAACATTCATTAAATGCTCACTCTGTGCCAGGCTTTCAGAATGTTTTTAACCTGTAACTTCCTGTAATTGGCCAAGAAATTCACAAGTGGTAATGTCAAAGGAGATAAGAAGCAATAGAAAGAACATGGCCACATGTAATTTTTATCAGGTATACTCACACAGACCTTTCATTAAGTTGTTTTAAATCAGGCAAAGTCATGGAGCCTATAATTGAGATTAAAAATCATTAAATCGGAGCGGGAGAGGAACCATGAGAGACTGTGGACTCTGAGAAACAATCTAAGGGTTTTGGAGGGGAGGGAGTTAGGAAGATGGGTGAGCCTGGTGGTGGGTATTGAGGAGGGAAGTGTTGCATGGAACACTGGGTGTGGTGCATGAACAATGAATCTTGGAACACTGAAAAAATAAAATAAAATGAAAAAAAAATAAAAATTAAAAAAATCATCGAATATTTAAACAAAATAATCTTTGGGATTATCTTTTTTCAGTTCTCTTTTGCACCCCTGCACACAAATGGTCAACAACTACACATTTGTATACATGAGTCACCCACAGGAGTCAGCAGGTTCTCCATGCTTCAGTCTTGATGATTTGAGCACATTGATTTTGCTCAACCTTGCAAAGTATCCTGACTACATGGTAACTGTTATAATCAAGTAATTCTAGCTAGTCCATCTTTGTGGATATCCCTGGAAAGAAGTCTGTATATTATTGTTTCAGTATCTTAATTTGCAGCAAATAATTCAGCCTGTGACATATGCCTCTTTCCATTCTTGAGCAAATCCTTTATCCCAACAAGATCAAAGGGCTCCCCTTACTCTTTGAGATGTTAAAATGTCTTTGAGATGTTACCCTTTGACATGTTAAAATAATCTTTTATTGGTTTCACAAGTACTTGCTAGATGATCTTCAGAGTGTTTTTCTTATAGTTGTTATTCTTTGTTTCCCTCACATGAACTCCCTTACCAATTTTGGGGAAATGCCCCCTTTTTTCTCTGATAATTTATATGGCTGTAGCTAGCAGTTCTCTTTTTAGTTCTACCTTGTGTGTGAGTTATTGTCATTCCTTGGTATATGCTTTTCATGGAAAGCAAACAAAAACAACAAAATATATAGGCTTTTCTTGCAGGTTATTGACTTTTCAAAGTCCTTCCTTTCAGTTGCCTTCTAAATGGGGCTTCTATTTATCATATTTTCCTTTAAAAAATTTAGAGTGTATGAGACGGGTTTCTTGGTTTTCCCTGTAACCATGAGGATATAGAATTTAATTATGTTATTAATTTTTGCTTAATGGCTCACCCACAGCAATCTCTTGGGTCCATTTCTGATCCTGTTTGGATGAAAGTTCCCTATATTTCCTTTCCTAGTGAGATTTAGAGAGCAGTACTCAATTTATTAACATCCAGCCCCCATCCCTACCTGCTTCCCACTCCCCACGCCCAGCCCCTGTATCTCTCATCCTGATTGAGCTGTTGGTTACTTTGTACATGGATAATTAGAACCTTTTATTATTATTATGTGGACAATTTTTTTTCAGCTTTCCAATTCCATTTAACATTTTCTGTCTCATCATTTCACTTGGGTAATATACATTTTTCTGTACATAGATGTTTTAATATGAATTGTTTTTTTAAAAAAAGATTTTATTATTTTATTTATTTATTTGACAGAGAGAGAGAAAGAGAGAGAGAACAAGCAGGGGGAGCAGCAGGCAATGGGAGAGGGAGAAGTAGGCTCCCTGCTGGGTAGAGAGCCTGATACAGGGGCTCAATCCCAGGACCCTGGGATCATGACCTGAACCGAAGGTAGACAATTAACCGATTGAGCCACCCAGGCACCCCAATACAAATTGTTTTTATAGTTGAAAAGTTATAATATAAATCTATCCTGTGAAGATTATTCAACAAATACTATTTCAGTACTGTTATGTACCAGTTCTAGACACTGGGAATAAACAAGGACTGGAATAAAAATTCAAATTCTAATGACGGGTGGGGTGGGACAACAAGAAGTAATTTGTCAGATGTTGATAAGAGCCAAGAAGGAAAAAAAAGTTGGATGATAGTTCAGAGCAGCCCTTGTCTATCAGTTCTACCAGAGAATTAAACACTAATACCCTAAGGCACCCTTTATATGCAATGAATTATCTTCTCTCCTATGCAGCTTGAGTGATACCAGCTGTGTACCATCCTTGGGAAATTCGTCATCAAAATCATTTTATGTAGGGATTATACTGTCATGGAACCCTAGTTGAGAAAGATTGGGTTAGAGAGCATCAGTTATAGAAGGGAGTTCTGCTTGAGATTACTTGGCTAAGTAATAAGGAAGGGCTTTCTGACAAGTCTTTTGAACAGACACCCAAATTCAATGATAGACAGAGGTCCCCCTGTAGATGCAAGGTGAGGGGAGGAGGGCAGCCATAGCTGAGTGCTCCAGCCAGAGACAAGAGTGGATTTATTATATTTGAGGAACAGTTAAGAAGGTCAGTGTGGCTGGAGCTAAGAATCAGAGGACAGAGAGGTGGGGATAAGATCATAGAAGTGGCTAGTGATAGGTGGAGATGGTTAGACATGCCAGAGACATTTTAGCTCAAGTCAATTAAGCAGAGATTTACTGAGCTCCAATTATGTGCCATGACCTGGGGTCTTCAAAGATGAATGAATCATGGTCTCTGTTCTCATGCAATGTACAATATAGAGTATACCACTTGACTTAGACTAAGTAAATATAGTGAGATGAATGCTGTACCTTAATAGTAGGCAAATGAGTGGGTGTTGTCCACTCCCAGAAGTGGACGCTGAGCCAAGCATTCAGGTGCTAGTGATTTATAAGGAAGTGGTCCTAGGAGGAAATCATAAGAGCCAGGTGAGTGTGGGATTTCAAGCAACAGATTCAGCCTGATCTAGGGAGTTCTGTAGTGTAAATTACACTGCACAGTTGTCACACTTTGAAGTAATGGAGCTACATTTTTATATGTGTATACCTGCTAGCCATTGGCTGTGGGCTGCCCAACAGGGTGATGTCACTCTCAGGCGTTTTTGGTTCCATACTGGTGAGTTGGCTCCAATGTCAAAGGTTATCCTCTGAAGGTTATAGCAAAGGGAGTGGAGGCTAGGGAATGAGAGCATAGAGCTGGTGGAAGGGAACCAAGGGGGATCTTGATTGGGCATCAGCAGTCTCCAGCCCAGGACTAACAGACCTTCTCAGTCCAGAGAATAGGGCTTGAAGGATAGACAGAGGATAGTAAGCTTTCCCCAGATGGAAACCACCCCTGTTTGCTTGGCTCTGTGTCTCCTTGTTATCTAGTTTAGTTCTTACTCACCATAGAGAACCCCAGAGATGTTTCTGAGTGGAAATGAATGCATGCGTGAACCCATGCCAGGCCCAGGAACTAATCTGGAGAATTTTTAGAAATCGTTTGGCAGAAGCTACATACTCTAATATTGCATCTTCATAGAGGATGCTAAGCTCTTCTGCATAGGAAGGGAATGCTGGTGGGAATACAGTTCAGAAATCTGGGAGGTATAGCTATAGAAATATAGAAATGGCTTATAAACTTGAATGTGAGCAAGTGAGAAGTAATACATCTAGGGGACAAAAATCTAAGCATCTAAGAGTATGATGTGTTCTATTAAAAATTCATAAACAATCTTGGAACACTGAAAAAAATACATACATACATATGTACATTTGAATTTAAAAAAATTCCCCCCCAGGGGCACCTGGGTGGCTCAGTGGGTTAAAGCCTCTGCCTTCGGCTCAGGTCATGATCTCAGGGTCCTGGGATTGAGCCCCGCATCGGGCTGTCTGCTCAGCAGGGAGCCTGCTTCCCCCACTCTCTCTGCCTGCCTCTCTGCCTACTTGTGATCTCTCTCTCTGTCAAACAGATAGAAATCTTTAAAAAAATAAAAAATAAAAAAATTCCCCCCCAAAATGGTGAAAACAATCCCTTTAAATGTTCAAGAATATATTTAGTTGTGTGAACAGCTGGGAGTGTGTGTGTGTGTGTGACTTGGTGTTGGACTGAGAGGGACATTTTTTTCATAGAGAACTTGCTTAAAGGTGGACAAGAATTAGTATAGGCGAACAGCACTAGGCTGTAGAGCTCTGAATCAGAATTGTGTTAGGCACTAGGAAGGGCTGGGTGGTATCTCTCTGGGTGCCATTCTGATTAGTTGAAGTTGGAGGCCAGTAACACTGTTGAGAAGGAGTCTGAGGCCATATCCAGGTTCGGGAGATTATAACTAATAGCTAACATTTATTTAGCACTTCCTACACACCAAACATTCCTTAAGCACTTTATTAGTTCATTCAGTTTAAGTGACAAGTACTTGTATTGCCATTATTTCCATTTTACAGATGAGAAAACTGTGCAATCACTTATTGAATACCTTCCAAAGACCAAGTTGTCCAGGTTTACACAAGTGGTAAGTGGAAGAACTGGGTTTTGGTCCTAGATTCAACTCATAATCACTAGAATAGAGTTGAGTGCTATGATTGATTACAGGAGGAAGGAATGGCATATCATGCATTTTCATCCTCTCATTCTGGTCTTTTCCCTACCCTTCAATCATCCTCCTTCCCCTTCCACATCTAGTCAAATTAAACTATTTACTCATCCCTAGTGTTCTACACTCGTGTATGGGCTATTGCCAGTCCTGGAGTGCCCAGCTTCTAGCCCTTTGCAAGCTGACACTTACTAGTTCTTTGGAATTCTGGTCAGGCATCACTTCTTACAGAAAACCTTCCCTGATTTCATCAATCAGAATTGGTGCTCCTTCTATGTAATTTCTCATAGTGTTATGAGCCTCACTTGCAACATAACACTTTTTTTTTTTTAATTTTTTTTTTATTTATTTATTTATTAGAGACAGAGACTGAGAATGAGAGGGGAGAAGGTCAGAGGGAGAAGCAGACCTCCCGCAGAGCCGGGAGTCCGATATGGGACTCGATCCTGGGACTCCGGGATCATGACCTGAGCCAAAGGCAGTCGCTTAACCAACTGAGCCACCCAGGCGCCCCTTTTTTTTTTTTTTTTTTTTTTTTGCAACATAACACTTTTTATTGTGAGTTGTTATGGCTTATTTCTCATAAAATTAGCTAAAAGAAGAGGACAATTACTGTTTTCATTGAGTGAATGAGAACCTGATGCCTTCACCTGTTGGCTCCGAACTGTTGGTATTGTCTTGTAAGGGTTATCTGCTTCCCAGGTTCATTTTTGTAATTGTAAAACACAGGTGTTGGACCAGTTGAAATTTCCTGCTCTGTTATTTTTTTCTTTTATAAGTTTGGGAACTTCCAAATATTCAGTAAAAATTTTACCCACTTATATTTATTTTCTATTATATGCATACAATATGGTATTTCTTTCCATAAACCATTGTCTCTCTTTTGTAGCTAAGCTTGCTAAGTGTGGTACCTTCATTGAAAACAATCAATTTATTGGGAGCAATACATGGGCCTTTGTATTAAAAATTTTATTTCTTAAGTTGGCTGAGATATGGAGAGACATATATCAATGTGTATGTTATTGTATACACGTTTTAAGTATGATTATTTTATAAAAAATAAAAAAGAATATCTTCTTTATGTATAACAAATTGTAGAATGAATTATAAGTAAATCCTATAAAGAATATAAAGAAAATTAACTCATCTTAAAATTTGCCCAGGGAGTTGGATTAAATCTGGACACAGTTACATAGAATGGAAAAAAAAAAAACCACAAGGTACCAGTTATTAAAACACAGATATAACAGATATAAAATGTTATCCTGACCAGATTTATATGAGAGATGGAGACTAGAATCTTGGGTAGTATTGGATCTTCATGAATTAAATCAATTAAGTTTAGAGAAGCTATTTACTGATAGTGAGATTAAAACATAATTAGCAGTTATAAAGCAGTCTAGAGGCATTCTGATCATTAATGGAGCAATGGGGTAGATTCCTAGAGACTTGGAGATTTTCATTTTATTTCTTTTCAAGTAAACCTAAATTTCTTTCTAAGCAGTTTCTGAAGGGTAATGGGGAGGACACTTACTTAACTTACTTAACTAAGTAAGTTAACTTATTAACTCATGATTTAAATCAGATACACACATATGCATTTCCTACGATAGCCAGTTTATGTATGTTAGGCAGGCAGACTGAGAAACAGAAAAATGAATGACAGCCTGGATGTTATTTTTTAATTCTTAACCTCAAGCAAGAATCTCTGTTTCTTCTTGCCTTTTTTTTTTTTTGTAATTATGATAGTCACAAAGATAAAAATAAATGTTTTTTTTCTTGTTAAAAAATTATATTATTCACGCTAGTTACATATCAGTGAAAACCATCCTTATTTTACTGAGTAGATAAAGCTCCAAGTTTACAAGGTGAGAAAAATTTCTCCCCCATTGGAATGGTGTGAAATATATTTTTAGAAGTGTCAGAGCAGGAGGAAAGCTAGTTTGCTGGCCCCTACATTAGGCTTCCATTTTTCTGATATGACAAATAAAGTCATTTTCAAGCAAGGTGGTTCTTGTTGGCACAGTGTTCTGAAGGGACCTCGCTAATTCTTTTTAAAACTGGGTCATACTCTGCTACTGCAAATATCACTCTAGAGAAAAACTCTGTGCAACAACAGCTCTCTAAGATCCAGGCACTAATCTCTTTATTTCACAAAATGACAGAATTTGGCAAAAGCCCAGGAAAAAGAATCAATAATCTTTTGGAATTCTTTAAAATAAAATAAGATTTATTTAGCTAGCATGTCAATCTAAACTAATACCACATCTATTTTACTTGAGGGTTTGCCTATAATGTATATTTTCTGTATCAGGAGGTACCACTTGAGCTCAAATGTAACTTAGTGCAGCTTCAGAATTGTTACAGGAGAGACTACAGGAAGTTCAGGATGGGGCTGCAGGGAATTTGCATTTTAACAAGTACTCCAGGTGATTCTGTTGCACTTTTGGACAATCTCGGAGAATAACTCTTAATAATACTCACAAAGAAACTTGCTTTAGTTAAGAAGAGCATAAAACACGTGAAGATATTAACAGAGTTGATTAGTTTAGTGTGGCTAAAAGGTGATAGGTTCTTTTTTTTTTAATTTAGTTAATCAACTGGAATTAAACATAGTTGTGGACATTGCTTTTTCAGTTCCACTCAATAGGCTTGGAGTATCTATTACTAGTGAATTATTTTTGGCTTTAAAAAGAATGTATTCTCACAAATTATGTGGCAACTTTTCTCTTGTCAGAGTCTTTGTGTCAGTAGTGACATAAAGACATAAAATCATAAAGTGACTCTTGTCAGAGTCTTTACGTCAGTAGTGATTTGTGTTGCCGAGTTGGTTTCCTCTTGTTAAAGAATGAGCCTATCAACCTGGCAGCTTATGCCAGTTTTCTCAAGCAAGGCTAGATACAAACCACCTGTAGATCTTTTAGAACCTATACTTGCTGAGGCTCCACTCCTTACCCCAGTCAGAATCTGTATGCACAGGGCCCAAAAATCCATTTCCTTAAAAGTTTTATTGTGCAGCCAGACTTGAGATACTGTGGTCCAATTATAGCAAAAGAAATTTTGAGGCTTTTAAATAGATTCTTCTTGATTAGATATTTCTTTATTCCTGATATTCCTGGAACCATTGTTGTGCTAGGTTTGATGTATTGCCTGTAACTCTGGATTTTGTGCTAAGCCATCTCGGACACAAAAGCTGTGATAAGCAATGTGTAAGATTGCTAAGGGGTTTTTACTTCTGGAGTTGATAAGACAGAGAGGCCCAAGACACACTGACAAAGGGGAAGTTTTCTCTAAGTGGCAGTTGGATCATCTTGTTGAATAGGACAGAAAACTGATTGTCATACCACCTGGTCTGCAGAGCTGGGGAAAGAAGGTTTTGGGGAATTTAACCCTTAGGTGTTTTAATCACATTGGTACACTACTGGCTAGGTAATAGGAGCTTGACTGTGCTGAAGAACAAAGGTTCTGGCTGGCAGGTCTGAACACATTTAGGTTTAGGTCAAGTTTTGAGAGATGGCAGAGGCAATGGACTTTGGACTTCCTGGCTCCCAGACGCTGGTATTATTGACAGAAAGATGTCTGGGGAATTTTTAAGATTCCTAAGTTAGGCTATTTTACAACCTTTCGTGCTTATGCCTGAATTGTTCAAGCAATCCCCCAGAGGGATACCTCCCTGCATGTTTTTCCTATATGTTTCTTCCTGAGCTTGCTTGTATAGTTCTATGACAGGGAAAGTTTACAAAAGGCAAAAATTAGGCTTATGTCGCTTTCTGACCAAGGATATAGCACAGTGCCACTGAGACACGTATGCTAAATACTTAAGAATGAAAGTAAAGCTAGTGTTCTCTACTACTTCTAGTGTCCACATTCCAGCCAACAAGTTGGCAGAGATTACTGCCCCATAGACTAGGGGTAGGCGATGTGGGAATTAAACGCACTTTCCCTCAGCCGGTGCCCAAATTATGTGTCAGCAGGACACACCATGTTTACTCAGTCCCTGGAATGCTTTCTATCACCGAAGGAAGGAAAAGAAAATGTGAAACTTTCAGGTAACATAGAACAAGGGCTAAATCATTTTCTGACAGGTGCCCTTAAAATCTTGCTACTCAAAGCGTGGTCCTCAGATTGGGAGAAGCATCATCACCATCTGAAGCTTGTTAGAAAGGCAGAATCTCAGGTTTCCATTCCAGATTTACCGGATCAGAATCCTCCCTTTAACAAGATACCCAGGTGATTGCTCTTAATATTTAGAATTTCGAATATCAGTTGACGTATTTATTCATTCATTGAGCAAAAACAGCTCTGGAAAACAGATTCAGCCCTTTGTGCCTGCTTCGCACTGGCTCGGCTCGGTAGCAACCGAACCCCCAGGGACATCGGAGCGGGTGCTGCCGAGGGCAATTTGGTGATTGGCTGGTCAGACCACGTGACAGGCGCCGGGCCTCCCTTGTTACCGGATTGGCTCTCGTGGACTCTGACGGACAGGGCTGGGGCGGGCCAGAGCCCGGACGGAGAGGCGCGCGCGGGGGCGCGAAGCCACGAGAGCGCGAGTGCGCGTGCGCGAGCGGCGGGGCTTTCTCCGGAGCCGTCGGAGGGAGCCGGAGCGCTTCTCCTGAGGTAAGCGCGGCTGCGGGGCGGCCCCCTGCCCCTAGCTCGGCTGGTGCGGTCTAGCAGGTTGGGCAGGGCTGGGCGGGGTGAAGGGGGAAGTCGGGGATCCGCCTCTGGAGCTCTGCTTCGGGAAGGACGCAGACTCGCGCTCAGCAACCCAGGTTGAATGCCTCGGTTTCCCTTTTGCTACCCTCTAAATGCACCTTCCTATCCTCACCACGGTGACGAGTCCGCCCAAGGGGAGTTGCCCATCTGGTAGCCTCATCTTTGCCTTTGTTTCCCGTCTGGAGGGATGCTGGTGTCGGCCCCCTCCCCAGGTAAAGGGTGAGCGTGGTGTGGCGGGGGCATCAGTGGACTCCGGACCTGGGCTGGGGTCCGGGAGAGGATGGCTTTAACGCTTTAATATGAGAAGGAAGGGGGAAAAAATGTGTCACTTTGGCCGAGCCGTAGGACTCGAACTAATCCGGCGGCGAGCGACGCCGAATTCCTAGCGCAGCTGTGCGGGCGGGGGAGGGGGGGGTGCACAACCGGTGGACCGAGTACAAGTGTTGCCCGTAGAAGGCTTCTCCCGACCTGCACAGGAGCTCTCACCCCAGAGTTGCATCGAAACTGAAGGCTTTTAGCCTGCCGAGGGAATCCAGATTTTCGTTAGGAGGTGAAAAAAAATTTTTTAAGCAGTTGGGCACTGGTCTAAATGAGCAGGTCTCAATGAGAAGCTACAATAAGGAATTACAGATAACGGCGAAACCGATGGCTGGTAAATTGTGAGGAGGAAGATGCCTGCAGTGAACTGCAGACTAGATCGTCACACTGAGATTCTCCTTCAAGAAGATAGGGGTTTAGGGGTGTCAATGGGGTGGGGTGGCCGTTTTCTCTGTAAACTGAGGTCTTTCTGGGCTGCTGAAGAGAATAATTATTTTGAGCCTGTTAATGGCCTGTAGGGAGGAGGGAAGGTATGGTGTAAATTAACACCTATTCAGACCCCCTTAATTCTTTGAAAAGTGCTTGTTTAAAGGCCATTTGGATGCCAAAAACGGTTTGTGTGTTGGGGATGGAGGATGTCTCTTTTAAGTCATAGTTTAAAAAGGCAAGTTGTCTGCTTTCCTTCTCCATTTCCCCAGACCTGTAATAGCAAGGGCATACTGTATATCTTATAAGGAAATATTAAAAGTCCCTTCAGTTTTCCACTTATTTGTTGGATGTATCTGGTAGTTTACTTGGTAAGAAATGGTTTGTCCATCATTCGGAAGATTTTTACCGTTTGCCAGAGTTTCACTGTAATCTATTTAGAACTTATTCTGGTGGGAGATGGAGAAGAATTTCTCTACCTGATTCCTTGGAGACCTGCTGATACTCCTTCAGAGACCTTTTATTACTCTTAACTTCACACATATGAAGTTTACTTTCTTTAGGAACAATGTGATTTTTCAAACATCCAAGACACACCTCATGCCTATGAAATGCCTACACTTGCTAAGAAATCAGTTTACTTGGCAAGTTAAAACAAATTGAAGAAGCAACACTTAAGTTTGTTAGGGGAATTGTAACATTTATCAGTTGTAGTAAATCAACTTTTTGATGGTTTTTTGAGGTGAATGAAAGTAAAGTTGCTGCAAAGCTTTTTGGGAACGTAACAAACGACCCTTTAAAATGAACATAGATTGTCACCCCATTGATTGGAATGTAAAGTAAACTAGTGAGAACAATTCAATTTACCAGTGATTGTTTTTTAAGATGACATGTGATGGGGGAAGGAGAAGGAATTCCGAAGGTGGGGTAGGTAGTTTAGTTTGAAAAGATATGCTTTTATGTTTAGAAAAATGTCATTTTTATATAAATTGTGTAAAGGTCATAGTGCATTTATATTTAGCCTTTGGAAGAGAGATGGGTTTTGAATTTTAAGATTTATACAAGGGAAAAGAGAACGATTGGATGGTTTAGTTCATCTTAAGGGAAGCAGTGTACCTCAGTGACCTACAAGACAAGGTTTTATTTTCTGGTTCAATGAAAGCCCACTAGTGTTGCTTTCGAAGCAACAATGAAATCATTTCCTTTCTGTCATTTCTGTCCTCTGGGTCAGGAATAGAGAGGATGGAGAGCAAATGAGAGAGATTAGAGTCCGACCTGCATACCTAAGCAATAGTGTCCTTTGAGCGGGATCTGTGTCACATTGTGTAAATATAAGAGCCTTCACGTTGAGATGGGTCCGAGCACCTTCCCTAAGATGCATGCTATTAGATAAAGCTGGATAATGCTGCCACAGGTGGGGGCACGGGTGAGATCATCTGATACAGAAGTACTGGGGAAAGAGGAGAGCCAGGAAATGTTTAATTCAGTGAGGTTCTGCTGCTTGCCTTTGGGGCCTTAAGGAGGCATTTCCAGGCAGAGCTCATTATTGGCTAGCCTGGCTGGGCTTTGTATGGCTTCCACAGGAGCTGCCCTTCATTGGATACTCCTGCAGAGGTTCTGTTTCTCAGGTTGTAAGCATCAGTTTGGTTTGTCATATGCTCTAGAAAAGAAAGGCTCACAAAGACACAATCTAGCCTGCCATTCTTTCGGGTCTTTAGCTTCTGTCATCCACAGGCTTCCAGAAATAAGTTGTGCCCTCCCTACCAGTAGATGGCACTGCTGTCTCTGAAATTCCTGGAGGAGATGAAACAGCTGGTAAACCAGTGTGTAGCCTCCAGATTTTGAAAGGCTATCAGCTCTACCCCCAAAAAGGGGGGGAGGGTTCTGAAAGCCAGAACTGTTTATATTAGGTAGAAATAATGTGTGTTGGGGAGTTGAGAAATGGGTACAATTACTTTCCTGGTTGTGTATAGGGGAAAAGGCAAAGGGTAAACTGACAATTAAGCATTATATTGTAGGTGTTAAATGCTCTTGGCATACATATTGGTTAATTGAACATGAGGATGAAATCCTGATTCAATCAAAATTTACAACAATTTCATAGTTCTAATTCTTTGCATGTAGAGCTAGTCTACACATGGACAGGACTATGGAAATATACGTGTGACTTTTAAACCTGATCAATATCCAGTAATTACATGCTCTGAAGGTAGTGGTGAGAGTGTTAGTAAAAGCAGTGGTTGTTGTTACTGTACTGCAGAGCTGTCCAGGTAGGTCAAAGTTATTCCGAAGCAGTTTCTTCTAAAACTTGGAAATTACTAAGAAGTATCTTAAGGTTTTCTTAGCTAATGCTGTCCTTTCAAGATTATGGTATTTCAAATCTTGAATTTTGGTTCTATCAAGCTTGTTAGCCGGAGTTCATTTCTCTGTTCCCCTCTCTTGGAATAGCTGTTCTTTGTTATGGACTGTTCTTTGAGATGGAATTTGTGACCATGGTATTGTGCTGTTGCCAGTGAAATTACAATGTCCATGAGAACCTCAGTTTTGACCCTGCCTGGGCTATAGGATGCTGCCTCTGGGTGTCATTACCCCAGTCACCTGCTTCCTCGTGCAATTCACTCCTTCTGGCTCAGCTTATTTGAGGTTTATTTCTGTCTCCAACAGAACTGATGAGCTGGTTTTTTTACTATCAATGCCGAATCCTAAAATCCTGCTGGTGCTGAATGGCAGTAGTTACAACAGTCCATTAACATTGCCTCATTATGTGACCTCAAATAAATCTTTGCCTTTCTGAAACTCCGTTTTCTTGCCCTATCACTGGGATTGCTGAGGTGATACATGTCTATTAAAATGTCTTTCAAGTCTTACTCTGTGTCAGAGTGACTCTTGTATTTCTGAAGCCTCTGAAAAATTCTCATCTAGAAGGTAATTTCATACTGTGAGCCTCGGGCAAAAAGAAATCTCAATAATATTTCTTTCCAGAGAAATCATTGTGTGTTGTCTTAGAATCCTAATAATTTAGAGTTGGAAGAAACCGTATAGGTGGTTTAACTCAACTTTCTCATTTTATAGGCAGAGTTTCAACTCAGACCTGAGTGATTGAGCAAGCTAACAGAACTAGTTAGTGGTAGAGAACTCGTTAGAGAACCAAGGACCCAAGCTCAGGCTCCTCTCGATCTTTCCTTCTCCAATACTGCCTTTGTCCACTTGCCATCAGGACTCAGGACATGCTGTGTCTATAGTGCTGGAGCCAAGAAAATTCCGAGTAATTCCTTAATGTAGCATTTTAAAGCCACAACATGAGTAATGTTGAGTTTGGCTAGAAATTCAAGGTCAGGCTTTTCTTTGCAACTTGTTCTTCACTGACTGATCCTGTACAGGATTCTTTATGTGGATCTTGGGGTTTTTAAGACTTTATGCATACTGTTTCCTAGAACAACAAAAAAAAAACTTTGGTTATCCTAGAAGAGTCCCTTACCAATGAAATATTCTTATATTAGGTTCATGGAACTCTGAGTGCTGCATGGAAAGGATATGTCCATATAATAGGCTTCTTTTGTAATCCTATAACATTTAACACATTATTCTTAGGAGGAGTTTCTTACCTTCAACAGACTGCCAAAGCTGGGTTGGTGGTGAGAGAAGTAGAATCCATGGTACAAAAATAGGGTAGAAATTCTGCAGTCTAGAGTAGATTGTGGAAAATTGCCAGGATGGGAGCGTTTTTGAGGAGCTAAAGACACTATAGTGTGTGAGGGTTGGGGGTAGAGTACAGAAGTAAACTTACGGAAATTCTTAGAACCTTTTACTCTTATTAAAATGTTTAAAGTTGCTCACTAAATGAAGATGCTAATAGTGTTTTATTCATTTTAAATTAATAATGGATGTGCAAGTATTGATTTCCATTTATCATTGCTTGCCCAGTAAATACTCCCTCATGATTTCACCAAAACGCTTCCATATTCATATTCCTTCATTGAAGATGATATGCATTGTAAAAGCCTCCATTCTCCCCCAATCCGCTTTGATTTCCAGATATTTACTGCTTTTCTGACTTGTGATTTGGGGAGTTGACTCCTGTTTTTCACTTCTGAGGTCCTTCATTGCACTGTTTTTTTACTGTAAGCTCCTAGGACTCACTATGATCTGAGATGCAAAAATAGCATACATGTCAGGGATAAAAGTAATCTTGGTTTTTTTCTTTGTCCTCAGGGTTTATCATAGAAATTTCTTCTTGGTTAATTATTTTATTTTTCTTTTCTATTTGCAACCCCAAATTCTTTTTCTAATTGTCCCCCAGATAGTAGTAACTCAGAGTTTTTATATATTAAAAATATTTTTGGTTTTACCAGAGCATATACAGAAGTTAATTTGTGTTCAAGTCCTGTTTTGGACATGTGAAACATAACTTTGGCAATTACTACATTATAAAGAGCATCTGCTTAAAAATCTCCTGATGTCTTTTCTGTGTCACCTTTGGTACCATTGTGACCCAAGCTGGTGAATGCTATCTTTTGGTCCCTTTTTGAGTATGGGCCAGAGTAGTATTTGTTTTTGTTTTAGCAGAAGAGCATTACCCTTTTCAGAAGGCTATCAATTGAGTTTATGCAATAACAGAAAAAAAGTCAAAATTTCTGCATTCTATTCCCAGTACACTAATTTATTGTGAGATTTTGGGGGCATTATTGACATCTCCGAGTTTATATGCTTGTCTGAAAAATAAGGGAGAATAGTGACCATTTAAATTCTTTCCATTTCTAGAAATCTGGCTATATGAAATCTTAAATGGTACCTAGACTAATCATTTCCTAAAAGTGCTGGGTAGTGGGGAATTATAATTAAATTTGATGCCAAGATAATTCTTTATACCTGCAATTTACTTTCTGATTTACAAAAATATTCTGTTTCCTTTTTACTTAATGTGTGGTCAGAGAATAGCAGCATTGGTATCATCTGGGAGCTTGTGAGAAATGCAGATTCTCAGGCTTCACTCAGGATCTACTGAATTAGAATGCATCTCATCAAGATGTCCAGGCGCTATGTGTGCACATTACAGTTTGAGAAGTGCTGCTTTGTCTCATTTGGAGTTTCACGTTGACCTTGTGAGGGAAGAGGTATTTTACAGATGAAGAAATCAGGGAACTGAGATTCATTTGTTAAGTAACTAAGTCAAGGTTATTGTGCTAGTGTCTTACCCAGAACGTAGTACCACATATAATGTCTTCTTGTTTGGACTGGAGCCAGCCTTGTATGATAGATATTAACTATTAGCTGCCCAGCAGCACATGGCCTTAGGTGTGGTTGTGTTACACATTCTAGCCACCAAAATGTGAGTGGAAATGGAAGGGTGTTAACAAGCCACTTCCAGGAAAAAAACCACACACAGAATACCCATGTGAACTTCCATGCTGTTTCCCACTTCTGGCTGCTTGGAATGGAGAAGATTCCTAGGGCAAGCTTGGAAATCAAGTTTTAAGAAAGGTGGCAAAACTTACGTTAGCCTGGGTACCTGGATCACTGTGTCAATGAGGGCCACTCTATTGACTTACCAACCTGGTTACCTGTTCAGTATGTATATGGGAACCAGAAATAACCTTTTATTGACCTTGAGCCATTATATGTGTTTGGATCTATGTGTTAAGCACTTAGACTACTCACAAATTCACTTGAGCAGTGGCTCTGTACTTTGAGTTGTGGGTGTTCTGCCCTAATGCATTCATCTATTTTTTGCCTTTAGCAGTTGGTGATCGGTCAGTGGTGGTCCAACATGCAGAAGTGAGTGAGTGATGAAGAGCAGCAAAGCTGATGGATCATGAGGATGTAATTGCGTTGGAAGGCTCTCACACCCTTAACTCCAGGGTAAGTCAAAGGCATTCTCTGCCATTGTTTTTCTGGCTTTACTAAGTCCTAGAGGCTCTTGTCTCACTAGCCTCCTAGAGTCAATGCAATGAAGTGCTCTGTCTTTGAAAGTTTCCCAAAGCCTTTATTGATTCAACTTACAGATACCGTACAAATCAACAATTATGAAGAGAAAATTCATCAAAGTGATAGGATGGAAAAACTGTGTGTGGAAATATCTCAACAGAGGAATTTTCAGCAAATTTGAATGGGTATGATTTACCTAGGAGGAGCTGGTTGACTTTCCTGACATAATGCAGTTGAGAAGAAAATCAGGCCTAACTGCATTTTTCCTGTAGCCATATCCTACTGTTAGCTCTGTTGGCATATATTCCCCTCTCCCAGCATCCTCCTCTTCTATGGCTTACTTTGCTTAACTTTTCCTTCATTAATCATTTAGATTTTTTTCCAGGAAGGAAACAGGTTACTAGAGAGTTGATTCCCACTTTGGTGGATAATAGTACCAAACGTGATTCTGCCTATGCCATTTTATTTTATCCAGTGTCACTGGAAGCTACATGTCCGTTGACTGCTCTCTATTTGCAGTCCCTAGTGTAATGAATGTGGGAATTGGGATTATTCAAAGCTAGCTTTGGATTTTCATTTGTGCTGAAGATTTTTGAGACCAGAGGGAGAAATTTACTATTTGGAATGCACTTCTCAAAGTATAAGTAGAGGTCCAGGAAGGATGGGTTGAAAGGACATCATAACCTTTCTGAACTTCCTAACTTTAAGAGCTTAAACTAAAAGCAGACTTCTTGAAGAGAAAATTATATTTAATAGGGATATAAGCAGAGCTAAGGATGGTTAGGAAGGAGAGATAAGAGTTTTAAAAAAATGGTACTCAGCTGAAAAACTGGATGGAGGGTTGTATGCATCTCAGTTCAATACTGTGGAGCCCTTGGCAGGTAATGTCCCATTACCCAGGCTCATACAGAGGGCACCCAGAAAGGCTGATGTCCTTCAGTGCCTCACATGGCTCAGTAATGAGTACAATTTACTGAACAAAATAGACAATTAGGGGCTGTAGATCTCTGGAGATTGCCATAAGCATATATCATTACTGCTCTGGAGTGATGCACGTGCTTAGAGATAAGCAAAGCAGAGAAAAGGCAGCTGCAAAGCTTGTGAACAACTATAGAGTCCAGGTGAGCAGCCAGATACAGACCATAGCTCAGGACCTGGAGGTTGCTAGTGCAGGGACCTGGTCTTTGCTAGGTTTTCTCATTAAAGGAAAGAAGACAGTCTTTGCTAGCTGTCCCATTTTCCTCTGTGGCTCCCCTATATCTTGTATTTTTAGAGTAACTAAAAAGTATAGCATGCCAGAAATAGCACGTGATTGGCATGTTTCTGTATAAATACTGTACAAGGCTCAAACTGTAGAAGGAGCCATTTTTTCTTGATTAGGGGGCCAAAGAAAGTCATGCTAGAATTGCCAGAGGAGCAGGGGTTCTCATCCTTGGCAGCATTGGCATTCTGAGCCAGGCAATTCTTTGTGGTGGGGGCTGTCCTGAGCACTGTAGCCTGTTTGGCAGGGTCCTTGGCTTCTACCCACTAGACTCCGGTAGCACTCCCCACAGTTACAAGTGTCTCTAGACATTACCAATTGTCCCCTGGGGGCAGGAAATTGCCTGGTTGAGAACCACTACTAAAGTAATAAACTGAAGGGATTGAATTTTGCTCTGAGTTTTTCTGGGACTTTATTTTAACCACTTAACCTCATTTTGCTAGTTTCCCTTCCTGCAAAAGAGACACAGAATTAGTAACTCGGTATCAAAGGAAGTGATGTACATAGTACTGTACGTGGGGGCTCTATAAAGGTTAAGAAACATTGTCTCCCCAAATTTCCAGGACCCAAGGATCACTCTTCTGCAAGTATTAACTGAGGAATATTGGGAGTTTGAAGAAGGGCAAACGGTTAGTGGTAGGGGAAATAATGAACAGTACTGGATTCTGATTTTATTTGAAAGCTTCATGCCCTGTTCATTGCAGCAATATATTCTTTTTTTTTTTAAGATTTTATTTATTTGACACAGAGAGAGAGATCACAAGTAGGCAGAGAGAGGGGGAAGCAGGCTCCCTGCCTAGCAGAGAGCCCGATGTGGGGCTCAATCCCAGGTCCCTGAGAAAATGACCTGAGCCGAAGGCAGAGGCTTCAACCCACTGAGCCACCCAGGCGCCCCTGCAGCAATATATTCTGAATGAAGACTTTCTTCTGGAAAGTTAAGGGGGGAGTGAAGGAGGCAGAAAGAAGGTTACTGAGAAGAAAAGTGAAGGAAATTGCTTTTTTAAAAAGTTTAAAGTATAAGTTTAAACATTCCATTTGACATGGAATGTTATGTTAGTTTCAGGTGTACAACATACTGATTCGACTTCTTTATATGTTCTGCTATGCTCACCACAAATGTAGCTACCATCTGTCACCATACAATGCTGTTACTATATCATTGACTATATTCCCTATGCTGTGCCTTTTATTCCTGTGACTTATTCCATAGCTAGAAGCCTGTACCTCTCTCTCCCCTTCACCCATTTATGCCCATCCCCCCACCTCCCTCCCCTCTGGCAGTTTGTTCTCTGTATTATAGGTCTGGTTCTGTTTTGTTTATTCATTTGTTTTCTTTTTTAGATTCCACATATGAGTGAAATCATAGGGTATTTGTCTTTCTCAGTCTGACTTATTTTGCTCAACATAGGTCAATCCATGTTGTCATGAATGGCAAGATTTCATTCTTTTATGGCTGTGTGATATTCCAGTGTGTGTGTATGTGTACACATCACATCTAAGAAATTGTTTTTTTTTGTTTTTGTTTTTTTTTGAAATTGTTTTTGAGGAGGTAATCTCTTAATGTTAAAATGACTCATGTATAAGTATACCAAAGAACATAAGTAACCCTCAAAGGAAATATAAATCAAAACCATGATGAGCTATCACCTCACACCTGCCAGAATGGCTAAAATTAATAACTCAGGAAACAGCATATGTCTGTGGGGATGTGGAGAGAGGAGACTCCTTTTGCACTGTTGGTGGGAATGCAAACTGGTGCAAGCACTCTGGAAAACAGTATGGAGAGTCCTCATAACATTGAAAATAGAACTGCCCTATGACCCAGCAATTGTACTATTAGGTATCTATACAAGGATACAAAAATGCTGATTCAGCACACACACGCACCCCAATGTTTACAGCAGCACTATCAACAGCCAAATTATGGAAAAAGCCCAGATGTCCATTGAATGTTGAATAGATGAAGAAGATGTGGTATCTTCTTGAAGATGTGGTATATATGTTTAACTGAATATTACTCAGCCATCAAGAAGAATGAAAATTTGCCTTTTGTAACAACATGGATGGAGCAAGAGTGTATTATGCTAAGTGAAGAAAGTCAGAAAGACAAATACCATATAATTTCACTTATGTGGAGTTTAAGAAACAAAACAGATGAGCTTAGGGGAAGGAAAGGAAAATTAAGATTAAGAAAACAGAGGGAGATAAACCATAAAATACTTTTAAGTAGAGAACAAACGAGGGGTGCTGGAGGGGAGGTGTCTGGGAGGATGGGATAAATGGGTGATGGTCGTTAAGGAGGGCACTTGTGATGAGTCCTGGGTGTTACATGTAAGTGATGAATCACTAGTGTGTGTGTGTGTGTGTGTGTGTGTGTATAAATTTTAAGATTTTATTCATTCACTTGACCTCATGGGAGAGAGGAGGAAGCAGGCTCCCCACTGAGCAGGGAGCCCCATGTGGGGCTCGATCCCAGGACCCTGAGATCATGACCTGGACGAAAGGCAGATGCTTAACCAACTGGGCCATCCAGGGACCCTTGAATCACTATATTTTATTCCTGAAATCAATACTACATTATATGTCAGCTGATTTGAATTGAAATTGACAGAAAAAGTAACCCTCAAAAGAAATCTATCTTCCCAAATGACTGCTGATCCTAGAACAGATTGTGCCAGCAATACAATAAAGACCGCAGAAACATTTCTATTCTAGAACCTTTTTATTTCTGTTTCTTCTTTGGGAATATGGAAAGCGTTTATCTTTAAACATATACCTTTGAGTGATAAATAAAAGGTTTTAATATAACGAGTTCTTTTGATACTTTGAGAACTCATGTTGAAATGGTGAAAGAGGCAGTAACCCTCACCTAGACCTGAAGCAATTACATTATTCTAAAAGAAAGCCTCATTTTGACTCTCAAGACAGGATCAATGCAGGAATTAGGTGTAGACCGTCCTGGCAGCTTTCAGGTCAGCCTTGCTATGTTTCTGGTCCCTATAATTGTTAGAGACACCACAGAATTTACAGGTAAGACTCCAGGTGATTCTGATGGATGCTAAAATTTGAAAAGCACTGCTCTTGTGGTTTCTGATGTTGTGAAATCTTATGAATTGTGTCTGTGTGGCAGGGAGGACACCAAGAAAGTGTTCTTCCAGGTGGTCAGAAGATAAGATTTTTTTGTGCATGATAACCTCTTAGATCATTTTCCCAAATCATGATCCAAGCCTTTTCCTGCCTTATTCAATATAGTAGCCACTAGACACATGTACCTATCCCCTCCCCCAGGGGAATTCTACCAAACATTTATTTATTTTTTTCTCCCACATGTATCTATTTTTATTTAAATTAACATTAAATTAAAAATTCAGTTCTTCATTTGCACCAGGCACATTTCAAGTGCTCCATAGCCACATGTGGTTGATGCCATATTGAACAGTGTAGACACAGGCTATGTCCATAATCCCAGGAATTTCTACTGGGCATAGAGCTTTAGTCCATAAGGACCCTATTTGTTGGAAACCCTTATTTTTAATGATAGTGTGCTCTTGTTATAATAAGACTTTGCCTCATTTAAAATAATTGCATTTTGGACTTTTTCTTGAGGAGCTTTTCAGTCTGTGAGTGTATCTGGCTAAACTTTTTTACCTTGCTGTTTAATCTTTCTTACAGAAAGTGCCATGGGCCTGTCTCTCTGACATAATCGAGTATACTGCCTCTAAAATATTTGCCCTTTAATCCAAGGTTTCTGAGCTGTCTCTTTCCATTTGGTCTCTCCATAGCCTGACCCTCAGTGGTGAAGCTTGTTTGTGCAGGATGTCTCTTTTCATACTGCCTAGAGCTTAACAAAGAGTCTGGGAGAGGTGGCAAGAGAATTTTCACCTTCTGCCAAACCCCAGTGTGGCTCAAGAAAGTGTTTCATAAGATAAACCTCTAGGGAGTTATGCCCTGAAGAATTAGCCTCTAAAGCAAATTCTCAACAGACATATTATAGCACAAACTTAATAATTAAACCATTTAGCAACATGGAAGAATTTTCAGTTGATATTATCTATTACTATTACCAATATTAGTTGCTCAGAAACTATCATAATTAGAACAAATGAAAAGATGTGGAAATGAAGACAGTTTTTAAAAAGATGTAATTTAATTCTAACTGAGCCCAAGAATGTTTTGTAGAGGGAATGAGAGTGGGGATTGTGCCATGAGTATTACTGTTGGAGGTGAGGGGAAGGAGGTCAACAGGGCCTGAGATTGATCCTTAGACAACCTTTACTTGACTGGTTCACTTCTGGTAGAATGCATTGCTTGCTTTCTTATTGCCGTCCTCTTTTTGGTTTGCCTTTCTTTCCTGCTTTTTGGAGAGGGCTCAGTGTTTCTCAAGGGAAGTGCTATTAGCATTTTGATAGAATGATTCATCATTGTATGGAACTTCTCTTTCCATTCATGTCCATTATAGGGTGTTTAGTATCTCAGGTCACTAACTGCTTATATTACTCTAACCAAGTCATTGAGTCAACCTACATATCCGTCTACTCCCATTTCCAAATACCTGTGATTAAAAATAATTGGCTACTAGAGAGGTGAATGTCTTTTTTGGGGGAGGGAGGATTAATTAGTTGGGAAGATAGGAGCTTTGTGGGGGCTGGCTCATTAATTTTTTATGTAACCTGACCTTTTTCCAGTGCTGGAATAGCTTTGGGAGCCAATTTTATCCTATAGGGATTGGAAGAATCAGATTTTGCCAATGCAAAAATTGACCTTTGAGCCTTGAAATCAACTCAGAAGTCACACAGGAGAATCTGTCAGTGCCACAGAAGATGGAGAGACTACTGGAGCTCCCATTGGATGCCAGGTTTTCATTCTCAACTCACTGTAGCTAAATCTTCCACATCTACTTGAAAATAAATTCTGATCTACATGTGGCAGGAGAAAAAAATGCAACAAGAGCAATTTAAAGGCAAGCCAAGGGAGATAGGCTTTGTTAGCCATTTCCTTTCTTTCACTGGTGGCAAGTATTGGCAAAATAGCCCCTAAATTTGTGAAGTTATATGTAGGCTATCAAATGGGGTATCTAAGACTGTGTTGCAGTTAATAAAGAGAAAAGGAACACTTTGAGTCATTTTGTTGTGGAGCCCGTATAAATGTCTCTGATTATGAGAAAAGAAACTTGTTCAAGTTACCTTAATAAATGGAAGACTTAAGGATGTGTGAGAAAATAGAACAATGTCAGACATGTTTCAAGTTGGGAAGAATTCCAGGGGTCTTTCAGAATGAGAAGGAGGTGTAGTCTGGTCAGACTACACAGAGGTGTAGGACCTAACTCAGGACCAGGAAGACTGTTCCTGATCTATTGCAACTCCAGGATATGTCTGTACTACCAGTGGTTGGTCAACTCATATTCTACTTCTTGACCCTTAACATGCACAACATTTCCATTTTGGCTTCTCTCCTCATGTTACTTCTGTTCCTCTTTTCTCTTTCTGTCCCATAACCTAACTGGTGATCTATGTACAGACCAAGAAGAAAAGGAATAGGATAGTTCTGTAGTAAGTATCATCCCTACTTGTTAAAGCTCTTTTACCAGAAATCTTAGGGATACTGATGCCCTCTCTTGGTCCAAACAGGTATGGCCTGGGCTGCTTTCCTCAGTATGACGGTGGTCCCGGCAGTTTATCTAGAAAGGAGCAATGGTGGGGTGTAGGCTGATACAACATGAGCTCTCTAGCATTAGGACCCTGAATTCTTAACTCCTAGAATCAGAATAAATAGTATTTGTGGGTTATGTGTATAATGAAGAATTGGAAGATTATTTGAGAAGCCTACATGTTCAGTAGCAATTGTGAAAAAAGCCTGAATCCATTCTTTTGGAAAGATTGGCTGCATCCCAGTGCAGAATGGTAGGAAAATTCCTGGGCTGGATGATCGGAAAATGAAGAGTTGTGTTTTCCATATGGATATCTTATTTTTTGCATCTGTCAAATGTGATTCTCACAGCCACCTATGTATCCCACAGGAATAATAGCTAGGTGGCTGTCTAAATGTTGAAAGACATTTTGACATCTTTGACAAATGTTGTTCAACAGCTTAAGTTTGTAAGATTCCAGTTCTCCAAAGGAAAATGACTTGGCTTATGACTCTGAAAATAAATTCTATGTAGATGTTGTTATTTTGGGGGTTACTGCCTTACAAAGCAAATTTAATGTTCTGTGTTGCAGTGTGTTTTGTGCATTTACCACTGATCTTGGAGAGTTAATTTCATTCAAACCAATGATTGTGTCTCTACAAGGTAATGCATTCTCATATCACAGAAGGCTCTGTCCTTACTGAAGTTCTGTGTGAGGGTAATAAGGTCCTGGCTCCATGGACCCCCACAGCTGTGAGTTGTGCAATTTGTGGCAGCACAAACAGACCATTTGTTCATGGAATTCATTTAAGGCTCTCACACTTCTCAAGTAGCTAGAGCATGGTGGTGCCATATATGGACAATCAGTATTTCCTTAGATGCAACTTTTGTTGAAAGTGGCAGAAGAGTTCAGCGGGACTTCTGCAACTGCTGATTGAGAAAAGAATACGTCCTATTGAAAGGTGATCAGGATCAGGTTTCTTACCCAGCTGCTGAACTACTGAGATAAAAAGAGCAAAGATGAATCATTTGCTGCAGTTTTTCCTCTCCTAACTCTGAAGATCCTTCTCCATCCTCTCTTGAAAAAATTTTTTAATGGAAAGGAGAAGGGAAAAATAAAGAATTATATCCGATAAGGTTTAACACATACCCATATTTTTTCTAAACAGGATGGTTTATATTAATAACCACGTATTGCCAGATTAAAATCTTTAAAGAAGTACTGATCTTATAGTATAAGCTAAAGTAACTCAAATTTGTGCATATGCAAATTTTTTTATAAAAATTATAATTCTTACAGAATCATGAATTAATTTGCAGCCCCTCCATGAAGATTCCATAGCAAAGGTAAAGACCTCTCTCTCTAGAGTGTAAAGAGATTCTGAAAGATGGTCAAGAGCCAGGATCCTGAGTTCTGAGATTTTTGTCCTACTACAGGCCACTCCCTGTGAGTGGTAAATGTGCATAGGGGCAAGGACTGTGGGTGCAAATGCTTAACGGCAGGACTGAAACCTCTAGCCTTGGTGAACTGCCCTGTCGATTGATCATTTTCTGCCTTTTCTCTCTTGAGCCCATCATTGCATCTTGGCCTTCAGCTTTCCAAGAAGTGAAGCTGCGGCTGAAGTAAATGTCCTCAAACATGACACATTCTTTACAGCATACCCGCTTAGAGGAGGCTTTGTGGACAAGGAAGAATACAGGCACTTGTTTCACTTAGCTATCAAAAGCTGTCCCTTTTCTATTGGAAAGAAGATTTACTGGATCACTTCTGAAATTTTTAATTATTTGCATTGGTAAAGCATTGAACATTGGATGTTATTTAGGGACTTCCAACTTAGAAAATTAGGTTTTAACTTGGAGATACCAAAATTCCATGTTAGTACAGTGCTTGATTTTAAATACTTGTTCTTTCTGGTGTTATTAATGCCTTGTTTAGATTCTTTAGGCTCTTCCCCCCCTTTCTTAGATTTTTCTCTTATTTCCAAAGTTCTGTGGTTCCCAACTGGCTGCAGGACAAGGTGCTTCTTAACTAGGCATCAAGGCTGTCCCTGTCTGACTCCAATTTTCTGACTTCCTTTCTACTCTTTCTATGCATAAACTTCTCCTAATTGAAACTGGGCCTTAGTCCCATTCTCTCCCCTCTGCATAGCATGCCCTTTTTTCTTTTCAGTAACCATTTGGTTTGGTAGTATCGATAGACCCTTGGCCTAGTAGCTGGATCTGTATACCCATCCTGTGTCTAACAGCTTTTAGAAATGTGACTTTGGGCAAAATATTTGATTTCTGTCAGCTTCAATTTTCTTTTAGGATGATTTTTTTTTTTTTAATAATGTTTTTTTTTTTTTAAAGATTTTTTTTTTTTTAATTTATTTATTAGAGAGAGAGAGACTGAGAGAGAGAGGGGAGAAGGTCAGAGGGAGAAGCAGACTTCCCGCAGAGCCGGGAGTCCGATATGGGACTCGATCCCGGGACTCCGGGATCATGACCCGAGCCGAAGGCAGTCGCCCAACCAACTGAGCCACCCAGGCGCCCTAGGATGATTTTATAATACCACCTTGCAGTATGATTATGAGCATGGTACTTGGGGTGCTTTCCCACCTGTGTCCTCTTTTCTGCCTTTCTAACAGAGTTCTGCATGTAGGCTCATTATATGTCCTTGCTGATTTAAGTTACTAAACATCATAGCAGAGCTGGTCTCCATCACAGTTCTTGATTAGCCATACTTACTACTTCCATACCTTCTCTAACTACATCTTTCTTTGATAAAAGCCCCAGTACTCCTAGCCCTAACAGCAAGCACCTAAAGATATATTCTCTTCTCTCCACTTGGGGTCGTGAAAATTACATTCACGGACATTTCATGATATTCTAGTGTTATTTGCCCACATCAGAAATTGACAGCAACTTCAAGGTCACTCTACATGACCTTGATAAGGGATTCATTTTATTTACATTTGTTTCCTCTCATAGTGAGATTTATCATAAAGCCCAAAACAAAGTTTTCTAAGGCCCAACCAACAGGCTTTTTATTCCAAACATCATTTAATAAAATGCAACATGACATTAACAGGATTGCTTGGATAAACTCTTGGAGTTCATTTAGGCAGACTCTGCCCTGTATTGATTCTCAATTATAACATGTTAGCATGAATAAGCCTGCCAGTGTTCTCAAATGATGGTGATGCTCTCCTGGCAGTTCTGCCCTTCTCTGACTGTGGAGCTACAAGCATATCAGTGTTTCCTTAGTTCATACTATTTAAATTATGGTTTTCTACTTCTTGTCAAACTATTTAGGCCATATGTTAGATCTATAAATTTTGGTTTCATAAAATCTAACTTTCTTTTTTTTCTTTTTCACAATTTTTCTTACTGTTTCATGCACAAAATAAGGCTTATTTTTTTCTACTCAAGGTAAGATAATTTAAATGCTTGTATTGCTTTTCTAGTTGGATCTATTGGTTTTTTAAGTTACTAAAATGGGCTATAATTTCGTATAGATGTGTAGTTCTCATTGAATTTTGTCTCTTTTTGAATTTTTTTGGTGAGAGACCATAGTATAGCTGCTTGGATTCTTCTGCATTCTTTGCTTATTCATGTATATTGCTAAATGGACCATTACCAGTTGTTTTGTCTCTTTTTACCTCAGGCTTTTGAAAGAAATATATAAAATGCCATGAAAATATTTGTGGTATGGAAAGATGTGTTACATTCTTTCCAGGACCCTCTTTTGGAGAATTAAGATAATTTTTTCCCCTTGTAATCAGAAGGATGATCTAGTGTAACTTCTTTGAATAAAGACCTATTACAGGCGGCAATAGAAGCCCCTTGACATTTTCACTTCATAGGCATTGATGGAGGGAGTGCCCATATTTGAGTGTGTTTCAGGGGAGAAGAAAGGATGAGTGGGAACATTAAACTGTGAAACTGCTTTGTACTCAGTGACTTGCTAATACTTCCGAAGGGCAGGGAGATACCAGGGTCTCAGCCATGTGCTCTTCCTCACAGAAATATTCATAGTTGGAGGAAGCAAGAAATACAAACTCTGAGCAAGGTGGATTTTTTTTTTAAAACTATGGGCAGCAGGATAAGAAAAGCAAATGGAAGGAGAGATGTTTATCAGCTCAAATACATGGCTGCTTTGTTGACTTGTGTTAGGTCAGATATGCTACTCCACCTTCAGTTTTAAATAAACCTCTCAATTTCTTGCCTTATGAGCTTAATCAGAACTTTCTGCTCTTCCTGGAAACTCTCTCCTCTTCCCTCAGAATTTATGAAGAAAAGCTGATGGGTTTAGGCCCTTTCTAGGAAGAATTGACTGGCCTTCAGAGGGTTTGCTCCCTCAGAGGAAGGAAAAGGGGCTTGCATCTTCTCTTGTGAAAGTCACATCTTGCTCTGCCCTTGGAATCACTGCTGCGGTCAGATGTGTGCTTGTTGCCACATCTTGTCTGTTTGGGGTTGCCTTTCTCTTTTGTTTGGCTGCAAGGCAGGCTGCTAAGTGTTGTGGGTATTCTCTTGTGCCTACCAGCCCTCCTCCCCAGAGTGGGCAAAATGGGGGAAGAATGCTTGTGAGGGGTGAGAAGTCCAAAAACAGAAGTGCCAAGGCAAAGCCCCATTTTGCAGATCAGCTCCAGGCCTTTTTGTTTACCTAGATTTGCATCTTTGGATAGTATAGTTTGAGGCACATTTTTTTGCAACTGGGAAACTTTATTTCTTACTCGAATTTTTTTCCTCAATTACTTGTCTCCACAATTAGACAGTAAGGCCTCAAAAGCATGGACCATGCCATCTCCTCTCTTGGCATTATTTATATTGCCTGCGCTGTGGGAAGCACATGACAGGAACTCAGAATAGGGGGTTTCGGTGCATTAATAGTATCTTTCTGTAGTCTGTTACTCATTCCCTTTACCTTCACTTACTTACCATTCCTATATTTCTATTTCAGTCCACTTGTTTGGTTCTCCCTGGAGTAGCATTTATTTTCTAAATGGGTCCAAATTCTGCTTGCCTCCAAAGCATTCTGTAGTAGGACTGATTCAGCCATCTCTGAGTTCATCTCTTGATCTAAATCTTGCCTTTTCTTCTCTGTGACCCTACAGTCTCAGGAACATGAGCCCTACTTTTGACTTACAGGGATTCTTTTTCCTTTCACTACCAGGAAATGGAAGAGGTCTAGGTTCTTTTTTGTCAGGTCTCACTTGGTCTGTGTGGCTGCAAAAGAGTCGGCACACTTGTCTATGTAGTGCATTCTCATAATTGAGAGTCATCCCAGCTCCTCCTGCTCAGACCACTTACTCTGTTACTGGTTCTCCACCTCTCTGGTGAAGCCATTATTTTCATTCAAGTTCTGTTCCTTCGTCCTGGTTGTTTTATTCAATTTTTTTTCTAGCCAGACCCATTTCTTTGAAGGGCAGGGACAAGACCTAATTCTCGTATCCTTGGCCACACTTTTTCTCCCTGGAGACAAAGCATAAGACTCCATTCAAATTAGGTGATCCATAAATGTATTAACCTAATTAAACCCAAGCATTTATAAAATTCAAGAGGAAGAAATGCTCTTTATACTTTAGCAGCCAAACACCTTACAGGTCTTCTGGTTTACCACCTCGTTTTTTGATTGCCAGTTTATTGATTCAGTTATTTCTTCATCCTTCCTTCCTTCCCTGCTGTGCCAAGCACTGTGTAAGGAACACAGTGTAGTGTACCTTATACAGAACACAGTCTGTATAAGAACACAGACATTGTTCAATGTCTGTCCTCTCCATTTGGTGGTAAGCTCCATGTCTATACTCACCTCAGATCTAGAACAAAGTGTAAGCACATTTTACATTTTTATTTGTGCTGTCAAACTGTGCTCCAGAAATATTTAACACAGTGTCTTAGTGTAAAAAGTCTTAGTGTGTTAGTGTAAAAAGTCGCTAAGTTTTACAATATAATTTAAAACTTACATAATGACAATCATTATAAACAAGATTCCGATATGTGTTTGCAAAATATTTAGAGCATGTTTGTTGTTAGTATCCTTACATGAAAGTAGAAATGAAATTGTCAGTGATTTCTGACAATTTCATAGTCAGTTTGACTATGACAAAATCATAGTCAGTGATTATGAAGTTGGACATAATGGTGTTGGTGAGTGTGGGGACCTCTGGAGCACTATGGTTGGTTGGGTCTGTGTTAAATCTTGTTAAAGTACTTTGGTCTTGAATTTCATTGGGTTGCATGGCTTAGCTATTACATGAATAGCTTATATTTTGATAATGTGCTTACTATTTATATTTTACAGTTAGAAATGTTATGAAACAGTATATTGTGTTTTAGTACCTTAACTCCTTTTGGAATAGTTATTGGCTTCCCTCTGTTAGTCTCTCAGCACTATAGTTTATGGCCTTTATGAGTTTTACATTTTTTCAATTTTCCCTAACTCATTGGAGTTTTATTTTAAACTGTATCCTGCAGAGTGATAAAAATGAAAGACTAATGTTTTATATAAATTGAAAGTGGTTGGAAGATAAGTGATGAGCAAGTAAGAACTTTAATTAAAAAAAACTTTAATAAAAATTTTTAAATTTCAGAAAGAACTCAAGAGGTTCTCTGAGATGAGCAGAGAGGGTAGAGAATGGTAAAGGAATCCTTTTGCATTCTTTCCTAACTCATCAGACCTCTTCATATATGTGGGTCCAGCCAGAAATGCTGATGGACAAAAAGTGAAGAGAACTTCTCTTTACATGTTTACTCACAAATTATTCCTATAATGTGCATGGGAAGAGGAACCAAACATTGGGGATAAAGTCCTTGAGAAAGGAGCTATATTAAGGAAGCCTGCTTATTAACCTGTGGATATAGTAGGTATTCTGCATCATGCTTTTACAAATAGTTCTATGATAGAGAAAGACTTTATCATTCTACGTTAGTTTGCGAGAAGCATAACATACAGAAAATGTGATTTGAGCAAGATTACACGTCTAGTTAATGAGTTCTTGAACTGTGTGAAATTGTCTACAAAATGTTTATAGTTAAGGGCATCTTTTGTGGGTGATTCTGGTTTTATCAGATTCTCAAAGGGGTTTCTGATGACAGAAAAGTTAAGAATAATGATAACAGCAGAAAATACTGATAATTTTTAAAAGTTTGGATTGATGGAATCTTTCCTTATGTGTCATGAAAATCAAACTGTTAAAAAGTTGCTAAGTTTTACAATATAATTTAAAACTTACATAAGGAAAATCATTATAAACAAGATTCCAATATGTATTTGCAAAACATTTAGAGTATGTTTGTTGTTAGTATCTTTACATGAAAGTAGAAATCAAATTGTCAGTGATTATGAAGTTGGACATAATGGTGTTGGTGAGTTGGGGACCTCTGGAGCATTATGGTTGGTTGGGTCTGTGTTAAATCTTTCTGGAGCACAGTTTGACAGCACAAATAAAAATGTAAGATGTGCTTACACTTTGTTCTAGCAGTTCAACTTCTAGAATTTGTCTAGAGAAAGCAATTGCACAACCGTTACAAGATACAGGCACAGAAGATACCCATGGCGGTTTTATGTTTGATAAGATAAAACTAATGATAATGTAGATATCCATTAGTAGGAGACATTATTAAATAATGGTACATGTCTACCATGGAATACTTTGTAGCCATTCAAAATGATATGGTGGTTCTTTGTTTTTATGAAGAGGCATCCATGACATATTAGTAAGTTAAAACAATTCTGATCACAGGACAACACAAATAACCCATTTATACAAAATTGTAAATGCATATATGTATATGTGTGAACACTTGAAGAATATTCCATAAAATCCTAGTTTTCGGATTTTAAAATCCAAAAAAAGTGTTTTTTTCCAAGTGATTTTTATTTTTGTTTTGGTATTTTGCTGTATGATTTGAATTCTTATGCAATAAGCGCATCTCATTCTTAAAAATCATATCTAGAACACTCTTGGCCTTACTGATCAAGTGTTTGCCACATCATCTAAGTAAGGCAGCATATTAAATGGGTAAAAATGACTGGACATTGTTTTTATAGATTATCTATTAAGTTAGACTGTGTATACAATGCTAGGTAATAGGAATACAGAGAAGTATCTTTGTTTCCTAGGAGCTTAAAGTCTAGAAAAACTTAAAGACAATTTGGTATCAAGTAGGTATGCAGTTTTGTGGCATGAAATATGTAAGTGCCTTCCTAGGGCAGCTTTTATTTTTATTTAAATATTATTTAGTTTATATACAGTGCAATATCAGTGTCAGGGGTAGAATTCAGTGATTCATCACTTACATAAAACACTCAGTGCTCACCACAAATGCCCTTTTTAATACCCGTCACCCATCTAGCTCCCCACCCCCCTGCCTCCCTCTGTCAACCCTTGGTTTGTTCTCTATCATTGAGCTATGGTTTGTTATCCTCTCTCCTTTTTTTTCTTTTTCCTCTTCCCATATGTTCATCTGTTTTTTTGTTTCTTAAATTCCACATATGAGAGAAATCATATGATACTTCCTTTCTCTGATTAACTTACTTTGCTTAGCATAATACATTCTCGCTCCATCCACATCCTTGGAAATGGCAAAGATTTCATTCTTTTTGATGGCTAGTATTCCCATATATATGTATGTGTGTATATGTGTGTGTGTATATATGAATATATGTATTCCCACATATATTTATGTATGTATCTTCTTTATCCATTCATTGGTTAATGGACATTTGGGCTCTCTCCATAGCTTGGCTATTGTTGATAATGCTGTTGTAAACATCAGGGTACATGTACTTCAAATCTGTATTTTTGTACCCTTTGGGTACCTAGTAGTGCAATTGCCAGATTACAAAGTAATTCTGTTTTTAGTTTTTTGAGAAATTTCTGTATTGTTCTCCAGAGTGGCTGTACCAGTTTGTATTCCCACCAACAGTGCAATAGGATTCCCTAGGGCAGCTTTTATGATAGCAGGTGTATTCAAATATATCATTTTACCTTGAGAGTTTACCCAAATATGAAAGGAAAATCAGTTAGTGCTTCACATTGAAGGAGGTATTGAGGAACAGTTTTATGGACCTACAGAACCATTTAATTGAGTGTTGCTAACAGTTTTGGCAGTTATTTTTAAAAGGAACTAGTAATTTCTTTGACAGTTCATTAGGTATCAACACCTGCAATTTAAATGTTGTAGCATGGACATGGAGTCTTTTCTATGGCAGTGCTGGAAAATCAGAATGCATTTTCTAGGAGAACAGGTCACATTGCAAATAAAATAAGTACTTAGTCATTCCTTAATCCAGTTTTTATTCCTGATATGGGTGTTTTCCTTTAGCATTGTCAGGTTAGTTTTTGGCACTGGAAAATCATAGTCTGTTGGCCTGATGCACAAAAAATAGCCATGAAATACTTTGAGAGTTTTCGATAATTACATTCTCCATTAGCCTCGCATTTAAAATTGTCTTAATTTTTTTAGGCTCATAATAAAAACATTGGCCTACAGCTAAGAGACATTCTTTTGGGCCAGAAGGATAGGAGCCCCTAATCTAAGGAAACAGGGCAGGTTTAAAGGAAGTTGGTTAGTGAGCTTAAATCTTAATATACTCTCCTACTCATTTTCTGCTTTGTGTTTTATCATAAGTTGTACTAAGGGGAATATTCAGGAACATATTCTAACTCAGGACAACTTGAAGTAAATCTCATATAAAATTTACTTTCACAGAGTTAAATTTCAGTCTGAAGTCTGGTGACATAATTTAATGCCAGTTCATTGCTACAAAGATTTATCAAGCCCCTATGGATTCAAGAGAGAATGGGAGGAGAAAGATTGGATGTAGCACTTTAGGGGACTTTTGATAATTGCCTAGGTAATGGTAGGTAGGGGCTTACTGCAAGTCAAAGATTTACAGTGAGAGCATTCAACAGGTTGTACATGTTTCTCCTCTCGAGGCCTATGTATGCATGAGTGAAGGGGTGAAGTCAACTGGGTTGTAGTTTTGCCAAGTGGGCAGGTCCATGTGAGAGTGGGAGGGAGTTCAGGGTATATACCTTCCTCACTCAGAAAGGGAGTGGTCATAACAATCGAATGTGGAATTTAAACTGGTTAAGGAGTTGAGACCAGATATGAGGAGGTTGAGGGATGGTGAAAAGTGGTAGAGTCAATGGGTTGTAGGTCTCACTGGAGTCCTACAAGTTGGTCTCATTGATGTTGGTGAAGAACTTCTCACCCGAGGTGAGGAACTGACAAAGGGGATGGTGGTGGTTAGAGGATAACATGAGGAATTGCAGTTAAAACTGGTTTCTGACCTTGGAGTTAGGGTGGAGGACAAAGGCTGAGAAGCTAGAGTAGTGGATCATCTGTGTGAAGACTGAGTTCATCTGGAATTATGGCCATAGTAGTAATTGGGAGTGACAGAGAGCCAGGAACCCAGGTCTTTGCTGAATGAGAAGGAGCGGATGGTGGTCTCATTTTGTGTGACTGCAAGCTTAGGATTTTTACAGAAAAGAAAGGGAAGGACAATGGTCTAGATGTAAAGAGAAGCAATTAGGACTCACCCCACCTCTAATCCCTGCGGTTCAAAGAATGTTGAGGGGGAAATAACCACCACTTGAGAGGGTGGGCAGGGGTGGGGGGAGTAGTGCCCTCAAGGAAGAGCCAGGTGACAGAGTAGGAAGGTCACATTGCATTAGAGAGGAGGCCAAGGATAGAGGGGATTTTGCTGATGGCTGCCTGTGAGTTCCAGAGACACAAGAAGAGGGCTTTAGGCACTGGGGTTCTAGGAGATAGGGTCAAGAAAATGAATGAAAGAGGTTATATGACCATAAAATTTGGAGGAATGAGAAATGACCTGGGCTTCTCACAGTGTCTGTTGTTAACAGGGATAAAAGGTGTGATGAAATTAATCTTAATATCCCCAAGGCTGTGAGCATAGGGAATTGGGTGGGAGGCAGACAGTGTGGATATTGGAGCACTCAGGGTTCTGCGTCTCCAGATGCTTGATTGAGAAGTAGTCTTAGACTTAGCGCATATGGCTCCCATTTAACCCCAGCTGGGAGACTGTCTTAATTTCAAGCACTCAGAGCTCAACTTTAGCTCTGCCCAGGAAAGTATAAAGAATAAAAGAGGGTTATGGGAGGGTTCTCCTGCTTTATTCAACTTTGTGAATCACTTTACATATTTCACCACAGAGACTATCCCTTTGACTATGGCATATTTCTGCTAATTTGTGCTTGATGAAGAGCCCTCCTTCATTTCTTGCTCCTTTCCTTCCCACTTACCATCTGTTTTATTCTGTCTGGACAGATGAAAGCTGCAATGTAGGCTGGTCTGAGGGCAGAGCAACTACAGGGCCCAGCTCAATTAAGATACTATCTGCAGGAAGGCATTTGGTCATTTTAGATTAGAGATCACTTCTACCAACCTAAAAGACATTTGATTCTATATTCTGGACAATCCAGAAGGGATCCCATAGTACAAGCCAAAAGAAACTAAATATATGAACTGACTTTTAAGTGATCTATTTTGGAGAAGTTAATTTGTGTTTATTCTTTGTCAGCACTGTATTTAAAATTCAGAATGAACTCTTGATAAGTCCTTACTGTCCTTGTGGACAGATGCTAGTGTCTTTAGTGTCTGTCTGCTCTGGGTCACAGTCTGTTGAGCCCTAAACATACTGTATAAAGAGATCCAAAAATTTGCCAAAGGGAACAAATTTTAATTCCAATTTCTCTTTCTGGAATCCTGCTACCTTGATAAGAATATCATACAGAAATGACATTTCATGAGACATTTGTGGAGTTTTAGCATTTCACTTCTAAATGTCTATTTTGTGTGTAAGGGGACTTCTCAAATATGAAGCAGAATTTTCAAAACAAAGGGAACAAATGTGAATATAAAGGTTGGTTTGAGAAGGAACCCTTTTTTTTCCAGTGTAAAATTATAGAATGTGGTAGAAGTTTCAGAGATGCAGTAAAGCAGGGGAAGATAACCCTGATGAAATCATGGTTTTAAAGGTACCCTTTCTTTCCTTAAAAAGAAATGTATCCTACAGATCACTTATGCAGTGTGTAAACAAAAAGCATACCCAAGGTGATTTACTGGCATTTTTCCCCCAATTCTACATTGACACTTCACATCTGCAATATAGTCATGATCACAGTGCAGTCCCTACAAGACCCTGAAGGTCCTGAAATAACAAAGTTAAGTCAGATTCCTGCCAAGCTATAAACTTTTAGAGGCAGAACCAGGTCTTTTTTGTATTATACAGTGACTTTGGGGAAATGATCTCACCCTTTGAGATGTCCTAGATGCCAAAGCCACAATGATATGATCCTTGAATATAAATGAATTTAGTGTATATTTGTTGAATGAATTAAATTGTGGTCTGTGTAATTTTTTTAATACTGTGTATTTTCTAATTCTGTGGGTGCCAGCAATCCAAATGGTTGGGTGTGTATAAAGATATGTACAAATATACATGTATAAAGGAAGATACAGAGACATACACTGACACAGGCGATAACTTGGATATACAGAGATACTCTAAGTCTTAGCTAACATGATTTTTAATTAGAATGTTGCCTTTCCCAGCTATGGTAGATACAGTAAGTTTACTTAAAATGTAATTATACTTTGCCAGCCTCTTAATCTTTTGCCTCATAGAGGAAACAACCATGTTTAAGGAAAATATGTCTTAGGAAATCATAAAATGAGAGCGCTTGGGAAGGGAAATGTGACATCTTGTGGCTTAAGCCTGATCTCTCCACCTTTGACCTGTTTTTGACATTTTGAAGCTATAGTTGGTACAGAAGAAATCCTTCTTTTTTTTTTTTCATGCTCCAGAAACAAATTTTTTCTTACTGAAAAGGTGAAAGGACCTCAACTTAGGGTGCATATTCCTTAATGAAGAGCTTCTATCATACATTTAATTGATAGCTCCTCAATCTTGATTCTAACAAGTTTTATTCAACTGGGCCAATTTTTAAAATGAGAGGGTTGTTTTATGTCCATATGTGGTTATGAGTATTTGTCCATAGCATTTTAGGAATAAAAAATATAATTTTAAGATGAAAATTGCAATACCAGCACATGCCTATTTCTACATAGTTCAGCTGCTTTCAAAGCTTAAAGTGGGTGAGATCACGCATCTGAATATTTCAACATAATTGTAGGGTTATTAATGCATGGCAGTTTGGGTTCTGTAAACAAGGGAATAGACTATTCTGGAGGTTCTTCTGTAGTGGGTAAATATATTCTCTAAGTATAAGGATTGGAAACAACCATAGTAACAGTGAAAACCTATTCCTCTTCATTAGTGTGGTTTCTGTGAGTTTTTACTGTGGCCATAATTCTTCACATGCACTTATACTTCAGTTACTTTACTATGTTTGGTAGTACAAGCATGACATTCCTCACTGGATTTTCATTAATTAAAGTTGTCTTTTCTGTGAAGTAAGGACTTTCCTGGAGTTTGAAATGTAATTGGTGTTATACTGGGATAGCCACTAGTTTCATTCCTGTTTCTGTCTGATATAAGCCCTTTCAATATTATGAGTGCTTGGTTATAGGATGATCTCTTCATTCTGTTTTGTCTTACCATATTATTTCTAATGTATATCTTATTTATTACCACATCTTGTTCTAGAAAGGATTTAGAGTGGTTTACAAAGATGCACAACATATAGCAAGTTGAATTTTGAGAGTTAAAGTGAAAGAAATAAAAAAAGGTGGGATAACAACAAATGTTGAATGAAGCTAAGAAAATTGCAGGTTATTGGAACTAATAGTCTTGATTTAGAGAGGACACTTACATGGCTTTGGGTTTATAGCAGCCATTTTGAAGAGATCTCTGCTTCATTATGTAATATCTTAAGTATAAGAACAAACCATTTACCTTCCCCCTTCTATACTTTGATCAGTGTTTAATTCTTTCAAAAGAATATACATAGAAGAGTAGATATCATACATAGAAGAGTAGAATATACATAGAAGAGTAGAAGAGTATATACATAGTAGAGTAGAATAAAACAAGTACCTTCTGTGTAGTCTTCACTTAGCTTAAAAAACCAGAACATTATTGACTCTAATTACATTCACCTCCTTTTCCCTTAGTGAATATAGCTAGTATCTCCAACTTTGCAGTTATGCCTTATTGTTTAAGTTCTAACGTGTTTACATATTTTAAAGCAAAAAAATGAAACCATATGTGTTTTTCTGTGACCTTTGCTTCTTGTTGCTTAGCCTTGTTTGACATTCCTCTGTGTCGAAGTTTGTACCATAGTTGATTCATTTTTCTCTTATGTGAATGTGTACTATTTATTGATTCCCATATAAACAACAGTGCTGTCAATGTTCCTATTTACATCTCTTGGTTCATGTCTCCCTTGTGTATGTTACACAGATACACATGTGTAAGACTTTCTCTAGGCTATATAATTATTAAATGTTGTGCCAGAGGGATTGTGAATATTCAGCTTCACTGGATAATGCCACATTGTTTTCCAAAGTTGTTACACTATTTTATGCTCCTGCTAATGTAATGGAAGCTCTTAGGCTCCATATACTCATAATACTTAGTATTGTCTGACTTTGTAATATTTGCTCATTCGGTGGGTGATTGATGCATTTTTTATAAAGGTACTGCCAGATGAGAAGCCTGTCACCAGAGGTGAAAGCCCATTTATTTGGCCCACCAAACCCTTCTAGACAACTTGTCTTTAGTCCCTGAGGTTTACCTTTATACTGGCCAAAACTTCACTGTGTCCTGCCTGCTTTAGCTCCCTGAATTACTAACATTCGTGTGGTAAAACCTACCTGGATTGAGAATTTAGAGTGTGCTTTCAAATGTCTTCAGTAGGGGTATAGCTCAGTGGTAGAGCATTTGATTGCAACTGTCTTCAGTTGTGATTTTTTTAATTAATTCAATATATAATTACTTGGTAGTGTACCTGTAGTCTATGCCAAGCTATGTTCTCTGCTCCAAGAGGCCTTATATATGTTTTGAGGGGGAGGGCCAATAAGGCTATAAACAAATTATAAATTAAAGTACAAAAATGAACTTTTGGGACTTGATCAAGATAAAAAGCTTTACACAGCAAAAGAAAGAATCAACCAAACTAAGAGGCAACCCACGGAATAGGAGAAGATATTTGCAAATGACATAGACAAAGGGCTGGATCTATAAAGAACTATAAAGATCTATAAAGAACTTCTCAAACTCAACACACAGAAAACAAATAAACCAGCAAAAAATAGGAGGAAGACATGAATAGACATGTCTCCAAAGAAGACATACAAATGGCCAACAGATGCATGAAAAAATGTTCAACATCACTAGCCATCAGAAAAATAAAAATCCAAACCACAATGAGATACCACCTCATACCAGTTAGCATGTCAAAAATTAACAAAACAGGAAACAACAGATGTTGGTAAGGATGTGGAGAAAGGGAACCCCCCTACACTATTGGTGGGAATCCAAGCTGGTGCAGACACTCTGGAAAATGGTATGGAGGTTCCTCAAGATGCTAAAAATAGAGCTACCTACCCTATGACCCAGCAACTGCACTACTGGGCATTTACCCTGAAGATACAGATGTAGTGAAAAGAAGGGACACCTGCACCCTAATTTCATAGCAGCAATGTCCACAATAGCCAAACTGTGGAAGGAGCATAGATGTCCTTCAACAGATGAATGGATAAAGAAGATGTGGTCCACATATACAATGGAATATTATTCAGCCATCAGAAAGGATGAATACCCACTATTTGCATCAACGTGGATGGAACTGGAAGAGATTATGCTAAGTGAAATAAGTCAAGCAGAGAAAGACAGTTATCATATGATTTCACTCATATGTGGAACATAAGACCATAGGGCAAGGGAGGGAAAATTGAAGGGGAAGAAATCAGAGAGAGATAAACCATGAGAGACTCTTAACTATAGGAAACAAACTGAGGGTTTCAGAGGGGGGGAGGGTGGGGTGATGGGTATTGAGGGTGCGTGCTGTGATGAGCACTGAGTGTTACATGCAACTAATGAATCATTGAACACTAAGTCAAAAACTAATGAAGTACTATACAGTGGCTAACTGAACATTGTAAGGTCTCAGCCACGGAAGAAAGGAAGGATAATGGAGAGACCCAGACACAGCAAGTGGTTCGAGCAAGCTTTAATGGAGGCACTCTTGGGTGAGGTTCCTTGGTCCAGGAAGTCGCGCCCAGGGGTAGGGCTGAGAGGTTTTTGATTAGAGGCCTTAGGGTGTGGAGGGTTTGCTGGGTATCTGATTGGCTGCAGTTTATGTATATGAGGAATACAAAATACACCAATTGTCAGCTCATTTTACAGAAAAAGGAATGCAAGATCGACCAGTCAGATTGTTCACCATCATTGTGGGGTGATCTGGAAAGTCTCTGAGACAGGAAGCCCCAAGGTGGAAAGTCCCGAGCCACCATCTTGTGAAACTCGGTGGCATCTTGTCCACTCTTGGCGTCCCTGGGCCCGCCAGCCTAACAAATATAATAAAAAGTGCTACGAAGGAAACATCAGATGTTGAGATGGAGAGTAATGTGGGAAGTGTACGTCAGGACTTTCAGGCAGTTGAATTTAGTTGAGACATGATGAATGGGAAAGGGTTAGTTATGCCATGTGACTATGACTAATATGTGTGGGGGGGAGGCTGGGGAGAAGGAAAGGGAATAGAGAAGGCATTTCAGGCCAACAAGAAACAACACACGCAAGAAACTTGAAGGCAGGATAAAGCCCAGCATGTTTAGGAATTTTAAGAAGGCAGATGTGGCTGGGAGGAAGATGCTGGTTTGGAGTATTGTGGTAAGATTGTGAAGATTAAGAAAGAGCCAGATCATATGGAACCTTCTAGGCAGGGTAATAAGTATAGATTCATGCTTAAGTGCAATAAAAAGTGGGTGAAAGGTTTGAAAAGGAGGCTGAAGGGGAGAGGGTGACATGATCTAGTTGAAATTTTAAGATAATCCTTGCTGATATGTGAAGAATGGATTGAGGGGCGGGAAGAGTGTTCAAAGAACTACAAAATTATAGACATTTGGGGCACCTGTTCTCTAAGATGATACAAGGTGAAGTCCTTACCCTTTAGAAGTTAATTACTGGGGGTAGTAAAAGACATTAAAAAACAGTGGGGCGCCTAGGTGGCTCAGTTGGTTAAGCGTCTTCCTTCAGCTCAGGTCATGATCCTAGGGTCCTGGGATTGAGCCCCGTGTCAGGCACCTAGTTCAGCTGGGAGCTTGCTTCTCCCTCTCCCTCTCCCTTTCCCATTTCTCCCTCTGCCTGCCATTCTGCTTACTTGTGCTCTCTATCAAATAAAATCTTTACAGAAAATTGATAGTACTAACTGTACAGTTTTCTGTACAAAGAAAACATACCTTAGAGGTTCAGAAAAGGAGATCACTGTGGATAAGAGCAGTCTGGAAAGGCTTCTTGGGCAGCTGTCAGATTCAATATTAATCTGGAAGGATGGGTAGAAGATAAATAGCTGGGAAATGGGGAAAGTATTCCAAGCAGGACAAAAATGGTGTAGACTTCTGTTTGGATAGAACAGAGGAGGGCTGGGAGGTGAATTTAAAGGGAAAGCCTTTGCTAGGTTGTGAGAGACCTTGAATGACTTCTCTTCCCTAAATATGTCACCACTAGTGGAGTGGTAAGTTGATACACATTTCACATCTTTGTGAGTATGTAGCTGACAATCCTAGTTTAGAAGACTTCACTAGGAATACAGTTTCCTTACAAAGAGCTTCTGACATCCATTATTGTTAGCTGATTTTGCTGGTGCTGGATTACTTTCTTATGGGACTTTACCAAGTCACTGGTTAATTTTTTTTTCTAGTTTGTCATTGGGTCTTCATATAGAAGAACCAGTTGTTTTTTAAATAAGTAATATGTCTAGCTAAAAAAAAAAGGGCGGGGCGCCTGGGTGGCTCAGTGAGTTAAGCATCCAACTCTTGATCTCAGCTCAGGTCTTGATCTCAGGGTCATGAATTCAAGCCCTGTGTTGGGCTCTACTTAAAAACAAAACACACACACACACACACACACACACACACACACAAATGGAGGCACACACACACACACACAAATGGAGGCACACACACACACACACAAATGGAGACACACACACACAAATGGAGGCACACACACACACACACACAAATGGAGGCGCACACACACACACACACACACACACACACAAATGGAGGTTGGGGGGCATTTTCCTTATTCGAGACTTTCCTTATTTCACCAATGGTGTGAGGAAATTGTTGAGGCAACATGTATCTGCAGAATTTAGATTAAGTAAGATCAAGTCAAGTGTTCTCAAGAAACTAAGGTCCAGTTCGGTACAAATCGTACTACGTATAATCCAATCCCTTCCCCCTCCATATTTCATCATTTATTTAATGCCTAAACTCCCCTCTAGCCTGCTGTTAAGGTGGAAATAATGAGACCGCATGGTATCCCATCCTGGATTTTGGCTTCCTTCATTTGCGACTTTGTCTTTATCCCATCATGTCTATAAGCCAGGAGTGGTACATGGTCTGTCCAGTCTTTGATCGAAGTCTAGCTGTGTAACTGATGTCAGTCTTATGCTCTGGAGAATGTGTACATTCTTCATTTGCTTTTCCATTGTTTTGTATACCTATAGATATTCTCTAGAATTTGTTGATTCACTACATCATATTTTTATTCACAAACATGTTAGATGTTCCTTGTCCAGAATAAAAATTTCTCTTAGAATGATGTTATCCAGAACCTTCCACATGTAACAAGTTTTTCTAAACTTATTTTCTCTAAAAGCCCACTGGTGCCTTTTTGCCCATTTTTCTCTTTTGGCTCAATACCACCAGTCATACCTTATTAAGGGCTGCTCTTGAGGGGCATTGAATGATACCACCAGTATAATAAATGTCATAGGTAACTGCCAACCTCCTCACACCTCCTTTCAGATGACTTGAGCCATTTTTTCTTATTATTTTATTCATTCATTCATTCATTCATTCATTCATTCATTTTTATTAACATGTAATGTATTATTTGCCCCAGGGTACGTGTCTGTGAACCTGAGCCATTTAAATGTCTTGTCACAGATACAGAGAGACTATTTAAGTGCCTAGGGTGTGTGACATTCTACTTGTCCTCTGGGAGGCCTACTGTCTTGGGAGAAGAGTACTTAAACAAGTGGGAGTGACCAGATAGCACAAGACTGGCATCACCAAGGTATTAGTCACCTCTGTTCACCTCAGCCTGGGCAGTGGCAGAGCTGTGATGCACCTGCTACCACTATCTCCCTCTCCCTACAGCTGTGGGCAGTAAGCTGCAGAAGCTGAGGAGAGTTAAAGTGGATTTTTCTCTGGAAAGGGCTGTGATGCAACTTATGAGAAAGTGATGTGAATATAGATGTAAGACAAAAATAAACACTGAAGAATGTTTATTAAGAAGAAAGCATGATTTAAATCTCATAACATTTCATTATAAGGACACATTCTCTATCATAAAGCCATATCCACATCCTGGCAGGCGACCCACAGAATAAGTTTTTTGGTGATCTGACTATAGTAAACTCTGCAATGAATATTTCTCTGATTCTTGTTCATGTAATAGCTACTTGTCTTCAGAAGTGAATTGTGTTCTGAACTGGAGATTGATATGTGGGAAACGAGGCTATTTTTTTCCTCCAAATACTTTATTTTTTCAGTGTTTTTCAGTGTTAGTGTTTCAGTGTTTTTCAGTGTTAGAAGATTCATTGTTCATGCACCACACCCAGTGCTCCATGCAATACGTGCCCTCCTCAATACCCACCACCAGGCTCACCCAACCCCCCACTCCCTCCCCCCCAAACCCTCAGTTTGTTGCTCAGAGTCTGTAGTGCCTCATGGTTCATCTCCCCCTCCGATTTCCCCCTATTCACCGTTCCTTTCCTTGTCAAATGTCCTCCATGTCTTTCCTTATGCTCCACACGTGAGACCATATGATAACTGACTCTCTTTGCTTGACATATTTCATTCTGCATAATCTCTTCCAGTCCCATCCATATTGATACAAAAGTTGGGTATTCATCCTTTCTGATGGAGGCATAATATTCCATTGTATATATGGACCATATCTTCTTTATCCATTCATCTGTTGAAGGGCATCTTGGCTCTTTCCACAGTTTGGCTGTTGTGGCCATTGCTGCTATGAACATTGGGGTACATGTGGCTCTTCTTTGTACTGCATCTGCTTCTTTGGGGTAAATACCCAGTAGTGCAATTACAGGGTCATAGGGTAGCTCTATTTTTAATTTCTTGAGGAATCTCCATACTGCTTTCCAAAGTGGCTGCACCAACTTGCATTCCCACCAACAGTCTAAGGGGGTTCCTCTTTCTCCATATCCTCTCCAGCATTTGTTGTTTACTTTCTTGCTGATTTGGGCCATTCTAACTGGTGTAAGGTGGTATCTCAGCGTGGTTTTGAATTGAATCTCTCTGATGGCTAAAGATGATGAACATTTTTTCATGTGTCTGTTAGCCATTTGTATGTCTTCTTTGGAGAAGTGTCTGTTCATGTCTTCTGCCCATTTTTTGATGTGATTATCTGTTTTGTGAGTGTTGAGTTTGATTTCTTTATAGATCTTAGATATCAGACCTTTGTAGTGTCATTTGAGAATATCTTCTCCCATTCTGTGGGTTGCCTGTTTGTTTTGTTGACTGTTTCCTTCGCTGTGCAGAAGCCAGGCTATTTTAGCAACTCTGAATGTTCATTTGCTCTTTTAAAAAATTTATTCAATATTACTGCCCTCAGGGAAATCAAATCGAGGAAATGGAGACATAGCCAACTAATGCAGGTCTAATCTCTTTGAAGGCAGGAGCTCACGAATTTTTCTTCTCTCTGTTACCAGTACTTTATACAATGCCTTAAATGCAAAAGGTACTCAGTAGGGATTAACCCCCCCACCTTTTTTTTTTCAGTTTGGAAATAATTTCAAACTTACAGAAAAGCTAAAACACACTGCAGAAAATACTTATACCCATTATCCAGGTTCATTGTTGACATTTTGTGCCATTCGCATGCTCATGTACACATACTTCCTCAAACTCCAAACCCCTGTATGTAGATATGTATATAGTTTTTTTTTTCTGAAACCATTTGAGATTAAGTTGTGTACCTCAGGGTTCTTTACACACTTTAGTATATCCTGTAACTGAGGATATTCTCATACATGACCACAGTACTTTACCAACCTTGATACATTTAATAGTGATAAAATACTTTTATCTAATATACTGTTCACATTCCATTGACCCAGTATTTTTTACTGCATGTTTTTTCTTCCAGTCTAGGGTCACTTACTGCATTTGCTTCTGTCTCTTTAGTTTCTTTTACTCAATAATAGTCACACAGCCTTCCTATGTCTTTTATGACATTGTTTTCAAAATACAGCTTTGGGGTGCCTGGATGGCTCATTCGGTCAAACGTTTGTCTTCAGCTCAGGTCATGATCCTAGGATCCTGGGACTGAGCCCCACATTGGGCTCCCTGCTCAGCGGGGAGCCTGCTTCTCCTTCTGCCTGCTCTGCCTGCCGCTCTGCCTACTTGTGCTCTCTCTGTCAAATAAATAAAGTCTTAAAAAAAACCCCAAAAATACAGCCTATTGACATAGAATTTACGTGTAATAAAAATCACCAGTTTAAATAACACTTCATTGATTTTTAGTAAACTTAGAGAATTGTGCAAATGTCTCTACAATCCAGCTGCAAAACATTGCATTTACCACAAAAAGGTACCTTGTGCCATTTGCAGTCAATTCCTGCTACTAACTCCGGTGGACCACTACACTGAACCCTTAATAATTCATCAGGTGTGATTTCTGTTTGCTTACTTTGGTATTGGTTCCCCCTGGAGGTCTCTGCTTGCAGGTATCTTTTTTTTTTTTTTTTTTAATGTTAGTCACCATATAGTAAGTACATCATTACTTTTTGATGTAGTGTTTCATGATTAATTGTTTGTGTATAACACCCAGTCCTCCATAAAATATGTGCCCTCCTTAATACCTATCACTAGGCTAACTCATCCCCCCTCTAAAACCCTCAGTTTGTTTCCCAGAGTCCATAGTTTCTCATGGCTTGTCTCCCTCTCTGACTCCCTGTACCTCTTCATTTTTCCCTTCCTTCTCCTAATATCCTCCATGCTATTCCTTATGTTCCACAAATAAGTGAAACCATATAATTTACTTTCTCTGCTTGACTTATTTCACTTAGCATAATCTCCTCCAGTCCCATCCATGTTGGTGCAAAAGTTGGGTATTTATCCTTTCTAATGGCTGAGTAATATTACACTGTACATATGGACCACATCTTCTTTATCCATTCATCTGTTGAAGCGCATCTGCACTGCTTCTACAGTTTGGCTATTGTGGACATTGATGCTTTGAACGGTGGGTGCATGTGGCCCTTCTTTTCACTACATCTGTATCTTTGTGGTAAATACCCAGTAGTGCAATTGTGGGTCATAGGGTAGCTCTATTTTTAACTTTTGGAGGAACATCCACACTGTTTTCCAAAGTGGCTATACCAACTTCCATTCCCACCAAGAGTGTAAGACAGTTCCCTTTCTCCACAGTCTCTCCAACATTTGTTATTTCTTGCCTTGTCAATTTTCGCCATTCTGATTGGTGTAAGGTGGTATCTTAGTGTGGTTTTGATTTGAATTTCTCTGATGGCTGATGATGATGAACATTTTTTGTTTCATCTCTCTATTAGCCATTTTATTTCTTCTTTGGAGAAGTGTCTGTTCATATCTTCTGCCCATTTTTTGACTGGATTATTTGTGGTTTTTTTGAGTGTTGAGAAGTTCTTTATGGATCTTGGATATCAGCCCTTCTTCTATAATGTCATTTTGCAAGTATCTTCTGCTATTGTTGCCTCTTTGTTTTGTTAACTGTTTCCTTTGCTGTGCAAAAGCTTTTTATTTTGATGAAGTCCCAAAGTTCATTTTCACTTTTGTTTCCCTTGCCTTTGGAGACATGTCTTGAAAGAAGTTGTTGTGGCCGATGTTGAAGAGGTTACTGCCTATGTTCTCCTCTAGGATTTTGATGGATTCCTGTTTCAAGGAACCAGGATTACCAAGGAACCATTATACAAACAAATAATGTATTATTTGTTTCAAGGGTACAGGCCTGTGATTCATCAGTCTTACACAATTCACAGCACACCCCATAGCACATACCCTCCCCAAGAACCAGAAACTGGTTCTTGGAAAGAATTAATAAGATCAATAAGCCACTGGCCAGACTTATCAAAAGAAAAGATAAAGGATCCAAATTAATAAAATTATGAATGAAAGGGGAGAGATCATGACTAACACTAAAGAAATAGAAACAATTATCAGAAATTATTATCAACAACTGTATGCCAATAAATTAAGCAACCTGGAAGAAATGGATGCTTTTCTGGAAGCCTATAAACTACCAAGACTGAAACGGGAAGAAATTGAGGAGAGAAAAGAACCATATGGTCCTCTCAATTGATGCAGAAAAAGCATTTGACAAAAGATAGCATCATTTAAAAAAAAAAAGTTTATTTATTTATTTGACAGAGAGATCACAAGGAGGCAGAGAGAGAGAGGGAAGCAGGCTCCCTGCTGAGCAGAGAGCCCAATGCGGGGCTTGATCCCAGGACCCTGAGATTATGACCTGAGCCGAAGGCAGAGGCTTTAACCCACTGAGCCACCCAGGTGCCCCAAAATACGGCATCCTTTCCTGATTAAAACTCTTCAGGGTGTAGGGATAGAGGGAACATTCCTCAATTTCATAAAAACCATCTATGAAAAGCCCACAGCAAATATCATTCTTAATGGGCAAAAAGCTGAGAGCCTTCCCCTTAAGATCAGGAACAGGACAAGGATGCCTACTCTCACCACTATTATTCAACATAGTACTAGAAATCCTAACAACTGCTTGCAGATATCTCTCCCAGTAAGTTGTGCTTCTGTGCTACCACTTTTCCATCTCCAACTTTCCAGAGCATTAGCTTGCCTTGTGACCTCAGTTCTCTAATGGATCTAAGAAAAGTTGTTGATTTTCACTTCTCTCAGATTTTCCTTGAGAGGATTCAGGTGATGACTTCCAAACTCTTTATATGTTGACCAGAAACCAGAAGCTCTATTTAAGGGTTTTCAAGAGAGCAAAGATGCCAGTATTTAAAAACTCCTCAACAGGGTGATGAGTATTAAGGAGGGCATGTGTTATGATGTGCACTGGGTGTTATATGTAACTAATGAATCTTTGAACACTACATCAAAAATTAATGATGTACTATACAGTGGCTAACTGAACATAATAAAAAATTTAAAAAATTAAAAAAATAACTTATCAGCAAAGTATCAAATCAAGGACAATATCACTTTGTTTTTAATTCCAGTTAACTGAAAGTGTTATTTTAGTTTTCAGTGTACAGTATAGTGGTTCAAAATTTCCATATATCACCCTGTGCTCATTACAAGTGTACTTCTTAATCCCCATCCCCTATTTAATCATTCCCCCCATCCCCTCTGATAACAATCAGTTGTCTATAGTTAAGAGTCTTTCTTGGTTTATCTTTTTTTCCCCTTTGTTTTGTTTCTTAAATTCCACATATCAGTGAGATCATATGGTATTTGTTTTTGACTTATTTCACTTAGCATTATACTCTCATTGCAAGTAGCAAGACTTCATTATTTTCTATGGCTGAATAATATTCTATTTTGTAGATCTTCATCTTCTTTACCCATTTATCAATCAACAGACACTTGAACTGCTTCCATATCTTGATAATTGTAAATAATGCTGCTTTAAACATAGGTATGCAAATATCCCTTTCAATAGTATTCTTTGGTAAATACACAGTAGTGTGATTGCTGGATCATAGGTAGTTCAACTTTTAACTTTTTGAGGAACCTCCTCTCTGTTTTCCAGATGCTAACCAGGTTGCATTCCAACCAAGAGTGCAAGACGGTTCCTTTTTCTTTACATCTTCATCAATCTCTCTTATTTCTTGGGTTGTTTATTTTAGCCAATCAGATGGGTTGTGAGGTGATATCTTACTGTGGCTTGGGTTTGCATTTCCCTGATGATGAAAGATGTTGAGGATCTTTTCATGTCTGATGGCTCTCAGTAGGTCATCTTTGGAGAATGTTCATGTCTTCTGCTCATTTTTCAATTGGATTGTATAAGTTCTTTATATATTTTGGATATTAACCCCTTATTGCATATATCTTGCAAGTATCTTCTCCCATTCATTAGATTCCTTTTTGTTCAGTTGATTATTTTCTTTTCTCTGTAGAAGCTTTTTTTAAAGATTTTGTCAGCGTGTGTGCACAAGGGGGGTGGGGAGCAGGCAAAAGGAGAAGCAGGGTCCCCACTGAACAGGGAGCCTGTTGCAGGACTCGATACCAGGAACCTGGGATCATGATCTGAGCCGAAGGCAGATGCTTAACTGACCGAGCCACCCAGGCACCCCAAGAAGCTTTTTATTTTGTGGTCTCAGTAGTTTGTTTTTGCTTTTGTTTCCCTTGCTTCAAGAGATAGATCTAGAAAGATATTGTTATGGCTGATTGCAGAGTATCAGGTCCCACATTTAGGTTTTAACCCATTCTGAATTTATTTTTGTGTGTGGTGTAATAAAGTGGTCCAGTTTCATTATGTTGCATGTAGCTGTCCAGTTTTCCCAACACTGTTTGTTGAAGAGACTTTTTCCCATTGCATATTCTTGCTTCCTTTGTCAAAGATTTACTATATAATTGTGGATTTATTTTCTGGGCTCCTTGTTCTGTTTTATTAATCTATGTATCTGTTTTTCTGCCAGTATCATACTGTTTTGATCACTACAGCTTTTTAATATATAACTTGAAGTCTGGGATTGTGATATTTCCAGTTTTGTTCTTCTTTTTCAAGATTGCTTTGTCTATTCAGGGTCTTTTATGGTTCCATACTAATTTTAGGATTGTTTGTTCTAATTCTATAAAATGCTGTTGGTATTTTGATAGAGATCGCAATAAATCTATAGATTGCTTTGGGTAATATAGACATTTTACCAATATTCTTGCAGCCCATGAGCTTGGAATGTTTTTTCATTTTTTTGTGTTGTCTGAAATTTCTTTCATCAGTGTTTTGTAGTTTTCAGAGTACTTGTCTTCTAACTTTTGAATGAGTTTTTCATAGATATTTTATATTTTTGGTGCAATTGTAAATGGGATTGTTTTTTAATTTCTCCTGCTGCTTCATTATTAGTGTATACATTATTTTTTTAAAGATTGTTTATTTATTTATTTGGCAGAAAGAGCACAAGCAGGGGGAGCAGCAGGCAGAGGGAGAAGCAGGACTCCAGGATCATGACCTGAGCCAAAGGCAGACGCTTAACTGAGTGAGCCACCCCGGCGTCCCAGTGCATACATTATTAATATATAGAATTAGTGTATAGAAATATTAAGGAGGGCATGTATTGCATGGAGCACTGGGTGTGGTGCATAAACAATGAATCTTGGAATACTGAAAAAAATAAAATTAAGATATAAAAAGAGAAATATAGATTTCTGTATGTTGATTTTCTATCCTATGACTTCACTGAGTCCATTTATCAGTTCTAGTAGTTTTTGGTGGAGTCTTTAGGTTTTTCTATATGTAGTATTTGTCATCTGCAAGTAAAGTTTAACTCCTTCCATTCTGATTTGGATACCTTTTATCTCTTTTTATCATCTGGTTACTGTGACTAGGACTTCCAGTACTATGTTGAATAAAAGTGAGAGAGGACATTCTTGTCTTATTCCTGATCTTAGAGGAAGAGCTTTCAGTTTTTCACCAATGAGCATAATGTTAGCTTTAGGCTTTTTCATATTCATATTTTGAGATGTTCCCTCTAAACTTACTTTGTTGAGAGTTTTTAAGAAGAGATGTTGTACTTTGTCAAATGCTTTTTCTGTATCTATTGAAATGAACATAAGGTTTTTATCCTTTCTTTTGTTGATGTAATGTATTATGTTGATTTGCAAATATTGAACCACCCTTGCATCCTAGGAATAAATTCCACTTGATCGTGGTGAATTTTTTTTTTGTATTGTTGGCTTTTATTAGCTAGTGTTTTGTTGAGGATTTCTGCATCTATGTTCATCAGATATACTGCTCTGTAGTTCTCTTTTTTTGTGGTGTTTTTATCTTTAGTATCAGAGTAATGCTAGCTTCATAGAAGGAATTTACAAGTTTTCCTTCTATATTTTGGAACAGTTTGAGAAAAATAGGTATTAACTCTTCTTTAAATGTTTGGTAGAATTCATCTGTGAAGCCATCTGATCCTGGACTTTTGTTGGAGTTGTTTTTTTTTTTTAACTGATTCAATTGAATTGCTAATGATTGGTCTGTTCAAATTTTCTATTTCTTCCTGCTTCAGTTTTGGTAGGTTATGTTTCTAGGAATTTATCCATTTCTTCTAGGTTGTCCAGTTAGTTGGCATATAATTTTTCATAATATTCTCTTACAATTGTTTGTGTTTCTTTTGTGCTGGTGATTATTTCTCCTCCTTCATGATTTTGATTCCCCCCACTCCACTTTTGATGACTCTGGTTAGGAGTTTATCAGTTTTGTTGATGTTTTCAAAGAACCAGCTCCTGGTTTCATTGATCTGTTCTATTTATTTTGCTTCTGTTTTATTTATTTCTGCTCTCATCCTTAGTATTTCTTCTTCTTATTTTGGATTTGATTTGTTCTCCTTTTTCTAGTTCCTTTGGATATAAGCTTAGGTTATTTATTGGAGATATTTCTTGATTCCTGAGGTAGGCTGGTATTGCTATAAACTTCCTTCTTAGAACTGCTTTCTCTGTATCCCAAAGATTTTGGACTGTTGGGTTTTCATTTTCATTTGCCTCTGTGTATTTTTTTATTTTTCTCTTTGATTTCTTGATTGACTCATTCACTGTCTAGTAGTGATTATTTAACCTTCATGAATTTGTGTTCTTTCCAGATTTTTTTTGTGGTTGATTTCTAGTTTTATAGCAATGTGGTTGGAAAAAAAATGCATGGTGTATGATTTCAGTTTTAATGAATTTGTTAAGATATATTTTGTGACCTAACATGTGATCTATTCTGGAAAAGGTTCCATGTGCACCTGAAAAAATGTGTATTCAGCTATTTTAG
>CM052799.1:79748125-80002040 GCA_028533885.1 Nasua narica
TTATTCCTAGGTATCTTATGGTTTTGGGTGCAATTGTAAATGGAATCGACTCCTTATTTCTCTTTCTTCTGTTTTGCTGTTGGTGTATAGGAATGTAACTGATTTCTGTGCATTAATTTTATATACTGACACTTGATTGAATTCCTGTGTGAGTTCTAGCAGTCGGAGTGAAGTCTTTTGGGTTTTCCACATAAAGTATCATATCATCTGCAAAGAGTGAGAGTTTGACTTCTTCTTTGCCAACTTGGATGCCTTTTATTTCTTTTTGTTGTCTGATTGCTGAGGCTACAACTTCTAGGACTATGTTGAACAGCAGTGGAGATAGTGGACATCCCTGCCGTGTTCCTGATTTCAGGGGAAAAGCTCTCAGCTTTTCCCCATTGAGAATGATATTCGCTGTGGGTTTTTCATAGATGGCTTTGATGATGTTGAGGCATGTGCCCTCTATGCCGACACTGTGAAGAGTTTTGATGAGGAAAGGATGTTGTTCTTTGTCAAATGCTTTTTCAGCATCAATTGAGAGTATCATATGGTTCTTGTTCTTTCTTTTATTATTCTTTTTTTTTCATTCCTTCATTTTCAGTCTACATGTGTCTTAAGTCTGAAATGAGTTTCTTGTTGGCAGCAAAGAGATGGGTCTTGCTTTATTATCCATTCCATCATTCTGTGGCTTAGTTTTTATTTATTTTATTTAAGTAGACGCCACACTCAGATGGGGAGTCCAACATGGGGCTTGGACTTACAATACTGAGATCAAGATGTGAGCTGAGATCTTGAGTCAGACACTCAACTGACTGTGCCATCCAGGTACCATTCTGTGGTTTTTTTATTGTAGATTTAGTTCATTTACATTCACATTAGTTACTGATAGCTACATATTTACTGCCATTTTGGTACTTGTTTTATGGTTGTTTTGTAGTTCTTCTTTTACTTTTTCTTTCTCTTGCAGTTTGCTGGCTTTTAGTAGTGTACTTGAAGTCCTTCTTGATTTTTTTACATATCTATTACTGGTTTTTTGATTTGTAATTATCATTAGGTTTATATATAACATCTTCTGTGTAGGGGTGCCTGGGTGGTTCATTGGGTTGGGCCTCCGCCTTCAGCTCAGATCATGATCTCAGGGTCCTGGGATCGAGCCCCGCATCAGGCTCTCTGCCCAGTGGGGAGCCTGCTTCCTCCTTTCTCTCTGCCTGCCTCTCTGCCAGCTTGCGATCTCTCTCTGTCAAGTAAATTAAACAAATGGAATCTTTAAAAAAACTCTTGTGTGTATAACAAACTGTATTAAGTTGAAGGTTTCCTAAGTTTGAACCTCTTTTAAAAGCACTAAATTTTTACTCCACTCTTCCCACATTTTAGTTGTATGGTCATCCTTTTATTTTGTGAATCCCTTGACTGATTTTGTAGATATTTTTACTGCTTTTGTGCTTCCTGCTTTTCTTACTCTACTTACTGTCTTTCCTTTACACTTGAGGAATCCCCTCTAATGTTTTTTGTAAGGCTGGCATAGTCGTGATGAATTCCTTTAAATTTTTTTGTCTGGGAAGCTCTTTATCTCTCTTTTGATTCAGCATGACAGCCTTGCAGGATAGTGTATTGTTGGCTGGGTTTTTTTTCTTTCAGCATTTTAAATATATCATGCCACTGTCTACTGGCTGCAGTTTCTGCTGAAAAATCAGGCAATAGTATTATGAAGTTTCCCTTATAGGTAATTACTTCATTTTCTCTTGCTGCTTTTAATTTTCTCTCTTTATCACTCATTTTTGCCATTTCATTTGCTATGCATCTTGGTATGGATCTTCTTGGCTTGTTGGGTACTCTCTGTGCCCTGGATCTGGATTTCTGTTTCCTTCCCCAGATTAGGGAAAATTTCAGCTATTATTCCTTCCAATTTTCTGCCTCCATTTCTCTCTCTCTTACTCCTGGGATCCCTATAATGTGAATGTTGTTACTCTTGATGGTGTCACACTAAATTCCCTTAGTCTATCCTCATTCTTTATTAATCTTTTTTTTTATCCTGTTTAGCTTGATTGCTTTCTATTACTCTGCCTTCCAGATTGCTGGTCCATTATTTTACTTCCTCTAGTCTATTATTTAGTCGCTCTAGTGTATTTTTAGTTTCTGCTACTGAGTTCTTTATCTCCGATCAGTTACTTTTTATGTTTTCTATCTCCAAAGTCTCACTGAAGTCTTCCACTCTTGAGTTCAGTGAGTATCTTTATGGCTATTGCTTTAAATTCCCTATCAAGTGATTTTGTCCTGTTTTTTCATTTGGTGGATATTTTTCTGTCTCCTCATTTTCTCTAAATCTCTGTATCTGTTTCTACATATTAGGAAAGTCAGCTATGTCTCTTGCTCTTTTTCTTTTTTTAAAAATTCTTTAAAAACATTTTTATTTAAGTTTAATTAATTACCATATATAATGTATTATTGTTTTCAGTGGTATAGGCCTGTGATTCATCAGTCTTCTATAATACTCAGTGCTCATTACATCATATGCCCTCCTTAATGTCCATCACCCAATTAACCCAACCCTCTACCACCTTCCCTTCCAGCAACACTCAGTTTGTTTCCTATGATTCTTTTATGGTTTGTCTCCCTCTGTGGTTCTGTCTTGTTTTATTTTTTCCTCTATACCCTATGATCCTCTGTTTTGTTTCTTAAATTCCACATATCAGTAAGAGATATGATATGTCTTGGATAATTGTCTTTGATATGATATGTCTTTGGTAATATCTGTGATAATTGTCTTTCTCTGACTGACTTACTTCACATAGCATAATACCAGCTAGTTCCATCCACGTCATGCAGATGGAAAGATTTTATTCTTTTTTTTTTTTTTAAAGATTTTTTATTTATTTATTTGAGAAAGAGTGAGTAAGAGCATGAGAAGGGAGAAGGTCAGAGTGAGAAGCGGACTCTCCTTGGAGCTGGGAGCCCGATGTGGGACTCGATCCCCGGTCTCCGGGATCATGACCTGAGCTGAAGGCAGTCGCCCAACCAACTGAGCCACCCAGGCGCCCGGAAAGATTTTATTCTTGATGGCTTAGTAATATTCCATTGCATACATATATCACATTTTCTTTATCCATTCATCTATTGTTTATCCATATATTGATGGACATCTGTTCCATATTTTGGCTATTATGGACATTGCTGCGGTAAATATGGGGTACAGGTACCCCTTTGGATCACTACATTTGTATCTTTAGGGTAAATACCCAGTAGTGCAATTGCTGGGTTGTAGAGTAGCTCTGTTTTCAAATTTTGAAGAATCTCCATACTGTTTTCCAGAGTAGCTGCACCAGCTTGCACTCCTGCCAACAGTGTAGGAAGGTTCTCCTTTCTCCACATCCTTGCCAACATCTGTTGTTTCCTGACTTACTAATTTTAGCTATTCTGACGGGTGTGAGGTGGTATCTCACTGTGGCTTTGATTTGTCTTCCCCTGATGCTGAGTGATGCGGAGCATTTTTTCATGTGTCTCTTGGCAGTTTGGATCTCTTCTTTGCAGAAATGTCTGTTCATGTCTTCTGCCCATTTTGATTGTTCTTTGGGTGTTGAGTTTGATAAGTTATAGATTTTGCATACTAACCCTTTATCTGAGATGTCATTTGCAAATATCTTCTCCCATTCGGTTGGTTATCTTTTGGTTTTGTTGACTGTTTCCTTTGCTGTGCAAAAGTTTTTTATTTTGATGAAGTCCTAAAGGTTCATTTTTGTCTTTGTTTTCCTTGCCTTTGCAGATGTGTCTAGCAAGAAGTTGTTGTGGCCAGGATCACAAGGGTTGCTGCCTGTGTTCTCCTCTAAGATTTAGATGGACTCCTGTATCACATTTAGGTTCTTCATCCATTTTAGATCTTTTTCTATGTATGATATAAGGAAATGGCCCAGTTTCATCCTTCTGCATGTGGCTGTCCAGTTTTCCCAACACCATTTGTTGAAGAGATCTTTTTTCCAGTGGATATTCTTTCCTCCTTTGTCAAAGATTAGTTGACTGTAGAGTTGAGGGTCCATTTCTGAGTTCTTTATTCTGTTCCATTGATCTGTGTATCTGTTTTTGTGCCAGTACCATGCTGTCTTGATGAGTACAGCTTTGTAATAGAACTTGAAGTCCAGAATTATGATGCCACCAGCTTTGGTTTTCTTTTCAACATTCCTTTGGTTATTTGGGGTCTTTTCTGGTTCCACACAAACTTTAGGATTATTTGTTCCAGCTCTGTGAAAAAAGTGGATGGTATTTTGATAGAGATTGCATTGAATGTATAGATTGCTCTAGGTAGCATAGATATTTTCACAATATTCTTCCAAATATTCCATGAGCATGGAACATTTTCCATTTCTTTGTGTCTTCCTCAATTTCTTTCATGAGTATTGTATAGTTTTCTGAGTACAGATCCTTTGCCTCCTTGGTTCGGTTGATTCCTAGGTACACTATGGATTTTGGTGCAATAGAAATGGGATCGACTTTTTAATTTCTCTTTCTTCTGTCTCTTTGTTAGTGTATAGAAATGCCACTGATTTCTGTGCATTGATTTTATATTCTGCCACGTTGCTGAATTCCTGTATGAGTTCTGGCAATTTTGAGGTGGAGTCTTTGCTGTGCAAAAGCTTTTTATCTTGATGAAGTCCTAACGGTTTATTTTTGTCTTTGTTTTCCTTGCCTTTCCTTGAGTTTTCCACACAGAGTATCATGTCATCTGCAGAGAGTGAGAGTTTGACTACTTCTTGCCGATTTGGAGGCATTTTATTTCTTTTTATTGTCTGATTGCTGAGACTAGGACTTCTAGTACTGTGTTGAATAGCAATGATGATAGTGGACATCCCTGTCATGTTCCTGACAATAGCAGAAAAGCTCTGTTTTTCACTATTGAGAATATTTGTTTTGGGCTTTTCATAGAGGGCTTTTATGACATTGAGGTATATTCTGTCTATCCCTACACTATGAAGAGTTTAAATCAAGAAAGGATGCTGTACATGTCAAATGCTTTTTCTGTATCTACTGAGAGTATCATATGGTTCTTGTCCTTCCTTTTATTTATGTAGTGTATCACATTGTTGATTGATTTGTAGTTGTTGAACCATGCTTGCAGTCCAGGAATAAATCCCACATGGTTTTGGTGAATGATCTTTTTAATGTACTGTTAGATTCTACTGGCTAGGATCTTGTTGAGTATTTTTGCATCCATGTTCATCAGGAATATTGGTCTGTAGTTCTTTTTGTTGGGGTCTTTGTCTGGTTTTGGGATCAGGGTAATGCTGGTCTCCTAGAATGAGTTTGAAAGTCTTCCTTCCATTTCTGTTTTTTGAAACAGCTTCAGGAGAATGAATATAATTTCTTCTTTAAATGTTTTTTTAGAATTCCCCTGGGAAGCCATCTGGTCCTCAACTCCTGTTTGTTGGGAGTTTTTGATTACTGTTTCGGTTTCCTTGCTGGTTATTGGTCTGTTCAGATTGTCTATTTCTTCTTGTTCAATCTTGGTAGTTTATAAGTATCTAGGAATGCATCCATTTCTTCCAGATGGCCTAGTTTGTTGGCATATAGCTGCTGGTAATAAGTTCTAATAATTGTCTCTATTTCCTTGGTATTGGTCCTGATTTCTCCCCTTTCATTCATGATTTTATTAGTTTCTGTTTCCTTTGGATAAGTATGGCCAGATGTTTATCAATCTTATTCTTTCAAAGAACCAGAACTGTCCCCACTCTGTTTACCTTCAGATATTTCCCCCGAAGATTCAAGGTTCCACACCTCCTACTTGTCAGAGGTAGTCATTTTTCTGCTTGTGGAGTTCTAGATAAATCTTCTTACATCTCAGTTTGAATTCGTGTGTGTTCAGAATAGTTTGATAGACATCCAGCTAAATTCGAGGGACCAGATGAAATAAGGTCCCCAATTCTACTGCCATCCTCCCACCCCAACATGGGTTTAAGGCTTTACTTTAGAAGCCCTCTTCTGATATTTGGTTCCACCCTTTAACCTGGTCTAATTGTTACCTGTGTAATCCCTTCATACCTTGTACATTATCGGGGTGCTGTGCACTGTTTCTCATTCCCCATTCCCCTCTGCCTCCAATACCTCACACATACACTGAGAGTTCAGTACATCTGTTGAATGACTGGGTTGAGACAGGTGAGCATATCATCAATATGTGCCTCATGGACTGTTAAGCTCATGGAATAGACCTTTGAGTGAGTAACAGTGCTCCTATTTAGTTATTTCCCCCTTTATCTAACCTTTAGGCATTATGTAACCTCCTCCTGCTAGCTGTGGACAAAAAAGGGAGGGACATCTTTGCAAAAAATATATTCCATAATGCTATGTTTTGTCTAATTTCCCTTGTGGTGGTACATTCTTCGGGCATTATTTCTTTTCATGTCCCTGAAGTAATGTTTTATTTTTAGAGAGTTCTAACCCAGAGGGCATTCCAAAGACAGTGATATTTCTGGCTTGTTATAAAAAAAATACGTAATTTTAGAAAAAGACCACGTTTTGCATTTTGTTAAGGGACTTGCAGAGGGAAAGGATAGTTGAGTAATTAGGAGATGAAGGTTTGTTTGCTATCTATCTATTTATTTACTTGTTTGTTTATTTGTTTTTACCTTGACTTTATTGCCTTTCCCTTTTTACCTTCCATAGGGGCAAGTCCTGAAATAATATAAAATGGGGACATGAAGTAATTCTACAAACTTCATGCTCCCTTTATGTTCATGGTTAGGACCTTCCTAAATAAACAGAATTTCTTAAGTATTAAAGATAAAGCTCTTGACATGGTTATATGGAGCATAGAAAAGGCATTTGATAGATTACTCTTCAACCAGGAACCTTTCTGTCATCTACACAGGTGTCATAGAGAATAAGATTTTATTTTCAGTCATTCGATTTTTAAACACTTCATGGATTATTAGTTGAAGATTATTAGTATTTAAAAAAAAAGAGAGAACAATATCATGAACTGCATGTACCCAGCTTCAGCTTTTACCTGCATTCTATCAATCTTATAACAAGACCTGCCTATCCAAGTCATGAATGCTAGGCTCTTTGGTTAGTTGGTTTTTCTTCTAATGCTTGGTTTTCCTTTGCTTAGTCTCTTTTTACTTTTGCTGAAAAGATCAATCTGTTAGACTTATTTTAGCCGTTCTTTCCTTTTCTCTCTACTCCACAGAAGAAATGGCCTTACATCATGGTTTGGAGCAAGATACTGTTAAGTTACCTTATTCTAAAACAGTGTAGACATCCAGGAGCTATCATAAGACAATATCATAGGAAAACAAGGGAGGCAAGTAGAGGCACCTGTCAGAATAATGAAGGCATCAGAATTGCTCTTTGAAGGATTATTAGCTTTTGGAGAAGTTTCTGGATGGATGACAAATTGCAAATATTATTTCTTTTTTTTTATTATAAGAATGATAGTAAATGGTTTGGTATGCTTACTATGTTCCAAGGCACTGTTTAAATATTATGCTTTACCTATATTATTAAATTCTCACAGCAACCAAGCATGGTACAGGGACCATTAACAACCCTATTTTACAGACGAGGGGCCTGAGGCACAGAAAAGTTAATTCACCCAAGGGCATACAGCACAAGGGAAATAGAAGTTTAGACATTCATGGGTTCATCGAGTAGGTGTGAAGGTCACAGAGACCAACACTTTTTTTTTTTAAAGATTTTATTTATTTATTTGACAGAAAGAGATCACAAGTAGGCAGAGAGGCAGGCAGGGGGGCGGGGGGAAGCAGGCTCCCCGCTGAGCAGAGAGCCCAAGGTGGGGCTTGATCCCAGGACCCTGAGATCATGACCTGAGCTGAAGGCAGAAGCTTAACCCACTGAGCCACTCAGGCGCCCCCAACATCTTTTTTAAAGAAACTATAATGCAGGGGGTAAAGGGCTTCTCCAGGACACATAGCTAGCGTGTGGCAGGGTTAAGACTCATATCCAGGAACCCTGACTTGATTCTGGTGTGTTTCAGTTGTGCCACTCAGCTGTCTCCACTGCTGGAAGCACCAAGAGGCCTCATGATATCAGTACTGTACCTTTCAGCTCCTGTTATTATTAACTCTTCTTTTACTACTTCCCCCCCTTCAGGAATGTTTAATTTTTTTACAATCTTAATTTTACAAACTATTGAACTTTGCAGAGAATACAGCCTATTTAAGACATGGTGTGAAAGTCAGTGTAAAGTTGGGGAAAATCTCCTGCCTTTTCATATGAAACTCTAAATATAACATGGATTATTTTCATTTCTTTTTTTGTTCATTTCCTCCTCCTTACAGTCTTAAAAAAGTGATGGATGTCTGAAAGATAATTTTTTCTCTGCCATCAAAGACAATGCACACTGTAGTGCTTATTCATGTTGTTTTACTTTTATAATAGAAAAAGCATATACAGAACAAAAATTCAGTGTGAAAGGATCACAAACACATGACTGATTATCAAATCAGAGGCTACAAGAAGAGATGGAAATATGAGTTATAAGGATTTTCATTTTTTTAAATTCGAAGTTACTGTATACTCGTAGATTTTTATTTATTATATTACAGTCAAATAGAATCATTCTTTTGACCAAATTTGGCCACTAGAAGCCTCTTTAATTAGTTCCTTTGTCTTTTTTTTTTTTTTTTTCCCAAGAGAGTGAGAGAGAGCAAGTGCATGGGGGTGGGAGAAGAACAGCAGAGGGAGAGAATCTTCAGATAGGCTCCCTGGTAAGCTTGGAGCCAGACATGGGGCTCCATCCCATGACCCGTGAGTTCATGACCTTGAACCCAAACCAAGAGCCAGATACTTAACTGACTGAGCCACCATTGGTTCCTCTGTCTTTTTGACATACTCGCATTAGTCCTTTGAGTCTTCTTGCTTTCTATGACAATTAGATATCCTCAAAAGATGTATGTTCTTGCCAGATTTTTTTCTTTTTGGTTTTGTGTGTGTGTATAAACATGGAAAGAGCAGTTTAGGTTTTATGGATTTTAGAACTCCTTAAGAAATTTAGAAGTCATTATTTAGATCACTGTGTAAGTTGCAATTTTTAAAAACAGAACTTTGGCCTTCAAGAGCAGTATTTTTAGAGAGGAACCTTAATTGGGAAATGGAATTTATAAATTTTCTAAATCAAGGGTTTACTAACTTGATCTTTTCTCTTTTTCAACTTTTTGACTCATTTCCCTCTTTGCTGAGAGAAGAGAACAAATACACTGATAATTGCTTACTAAGGAAATTTCACATGAAAAGAAATGGAATGAATATTCAGATACTGATCCTACTCAGTGGTGAAAGGGATGACATATTCAATGTTCTCTGTCCTCTATGATCTTCTCTACTGCATAATCAAAAGGCTCTCCCTCTACTTTCCCCTGGCCTCTTTACTACTGTTGGCTAGAGGTACAAGGAGCTATTTACTTGAAAGTCAGACATGCCTGGGGTCACAGTTTAGCTCTCAATAAATTTTTGTAGCATTTGAGGTCCCCCCCACCGATAAAGTGAAGCAAAACTACTCTTATAAGTCGAAAGTGAGGCTGTAAAGACAAATTCTATGTAGTACAAGTACAGGACCTGAAGCACAGCAAGTGTTCAGTAGTTGTCGAATTCCTTCTACCTTGTATTATATTTACACATCAAGATATGTGTGTGCCTCATTTCTCTAAACTTTATTAAATGTAACAAAACTACAAAAACTGCATAAAATGAACATTTAATGAACTATAAGGTGAGTATTCTTTTGGACATCATCTATGGGAAAAAGGTCTTGGCTTCTTCCATTGGATAACAGTATATTCACACTGTATTTGAATGTTTGACTTGGAATAAATATTAACACGAATAACTTTCTAAGGACATTTCTGATTGATAATAGACATTTCGATAGCTGCTTACTAGACTGACTCCAAGAATCATGAAGCTGTGGCATTGACAACCCTTGATATTGCTGTTTGGGACCAATGAAGGAAGCTTACTGTCATTAAGATTGTGCCATGGCCACAAATGCAGTGAGGAAACATCCTATGCATGCAGCCCTGGTCACCATGCACATTCACGCATGGGAGGGTCTTCATCAGAATGATGTCAGTTGTCTGGTCAACTTGCCAGTTTTTCTATAATTTTGACATACCATTATTTTTTGAATTTTTTATTAAAAAATTTTTGTTTTCTTAATTTAAAAAGACTTTTTTTTTAAGAAAATGTGCATATGAATCTTATTTCTGGCTGTAACTCATTTTTGACAGCTTTTTTTGTCCACTTAATCTGAATGTGCCTTGTGGACTCTTGTGCTGGATGGTCTGGTAAGCTCAGTAACCCCAATATAGGTCATTACTTCATAGGAATAGTGAGTGAGTAGGCAGTGAAATTGACACAGAAGGGAGGAGAGAGGTTCAGGATCCACAAAGAGGCTGGTTTTCTGAATATATACCTTTTATAATCCCAGATTTGTACCAGAGGTACAGCTAGCTCTCATTTCTTGACACTCTTTGGAAAATATGCTAATGGCCTGGTTGGCAGTCTTGTCCATTCATAAGCTGACCTGCTGAAGTTATATCTGACTATCTTGAATTGACTGCAAACAGATTTGTTGGCTGGTTGCATACTAGTATTTGGAAAACATTCCAGGTTCAATCAAATGTTAGTTTCATTTCTGGTTTGTATGTACAGTTCACAAACCAAACTACACAAAAATGAAAGGCTCAACTAATGGAATTTAAAGGCAAGCTCAGCTTTGCCAGCTTTGTAGGTTAAGTGTAAGCAGCAAATTAAAATGAGACCAGCAAAGTTGAAGAATGTGGTAGGCATGGAAGAAGGTGAAGAGAGGGTCTTCCAGGCACTTTAGTGAAACCCTTGAGCACTTATGGCAAGTGCCTAATTATAAAATGAGACATTCATTACCCCCAGAGGGAGATCATTGCCTTGGACTTCTAGGTTTTGGGATCTGTATTCTTTCCCATTTAAAACAGAACCAACCAACCCACCCCCCAATTTTTCTAAAATCCTTTATGTAAAACACCTGGAGTCAAGCAAAAAGGTTATTTGTGAGCATTTCTGAACTCTCCGGCCAGTCAAGGCAGTGATAGAATTCTCATTGTTTGATAAATTTAACAATTCTTCAGAAGAGTCTTTCCCCCAGACTTAATTTTAAAAGGAAATAATACACGGGCGCTGTCTTGTTAGGGTCCAGTATATAGGGGCTTGAGGTGCATGTATTAAGACCTCTTCCCATCAGTTCTAGGCAGGATGACTTTGGGGTCAAAGCCATCAGTATTCATTGGTAAGTCATTTCCCACCATTTAAAATATATACTCACCAAAAAAAAAAAAGCTCAAGAAGCCTATGCACTACTATTCTCATATTGATACTATAAGAAGTTCCAAAGTTTCATTGTAACAGTGAGATAAGACAATCTTCCATACAGTCAGCATCAAGAAAAATCCATTGGTTAGCAGTTTAGAGTTTTTCATTCTAGTATAATTTACAAGCATGTAAGTATGTATTATTTATTTTATAAAATTGGGATCATACTTTAAGAATACATGCCCTACATTTTTTCTTATAATTTATGGCATTAGATACTGAGAAAATGAATTTTTTTTGAAGATTTATTTATTTCAGAGGGAGAGAGAGCACATGAGCAGGGGAGGGAGAGAGGCAGAGGGAAAGAGCAAATCTGAAGCAGAATCCCTGCTGAATGCAGAGCCTGACATGGGACCCCATCTCACTTCCCTGAGATCATGACCTGAGCCAAAATCAAGAGTCAGATGCTTAACTGACTGAGCTACCCAGGCATCCCTAAGAACATGAATTTTTAAGGCCCGAATAGTATAGTTCTGAATAGTATAGTATATAGAATATAGTATATAGAATAGTGTAGTCTGAGAATTTATTAATGGTTTCCTTTTCTTAAATATCTTGCTGTTTTTTGTCTAAATAAAATGTTCATTTTTGTACATTAGACTACTGTTTGTGAATTTTTTAGGATAAATAAATGTAAGTTAAATTACTGGTTAAATACATTTTTAAAAAACAACTTAGAATACTTCCAAAAATCTGACTCCAATTATGTTTCCTCTAGGACTACAGGAGGTTGTCTGTTTCAGTGTGCTCCACCAACGCTAAGTGTTACTGTTAAAAGAAATTGCCTTGCAAATTCATAGATAAAACATGGTGTCTTTAATTTTTATTTCTTTGGTTACCTGAGAAATTTAATTTTTCCATATACTTGCATTCCAATGTTATTGTTTTTGGCTTACTCTGCACTCTAGAAAGTGATCCTCTTTGCATACGGGCCTCCGTAATAAGCATGAGTGATGAGGCAATCATAGTTTATAACTAATGGCAAATCCAGGTGAGGAACAGCCTTTCTTATAGATTTGCTGATTAGATCAGTAACTTTTTTTTTTTTTTTTTAAGATTTATTTGAGGGAGAGAGAACATGCATGAGCGGGTTGGGGAGGGGCAGAGGGAAGGGAGAGAGAGAATCCCAAGCGAATTCCCTGCCAATCACAGAGCCTAATCTGGGGCTTGATCCCTGGACCACAGGATCATAATGCAAACTGAGATCAAGAGTTGGACACTCAACTGACTGAGCCACCCAGGTGCCCCTAGATCGGTAGCTTTTATGTCTACTTAATGAATATCTTTCCTAACCTTCTGTTCCTTATTCTTTCTCTAACAGTTACAGATGGTGGTGCATAATATGCTTTAGTAAGTTATTAAGAAATCTGATGGGTGGAATAGTTTTTCTTACTATGAATTTGCAATTCATTAGTATCGTACTATTAAAACTTTGCTTATTTTATTAAATACTACTCTCATCTTACTATCAACCTCTTAAGATATTTTGGCCTGAGGAAGACTGTGAGAGAGCTTCAAGTTCATTTTTCTGCCATTAGGCAAAGCCTAATCAAACTAGCCTGGGAGAGGCAGTAGAGGGAAAGCACTAGATTAAGTCTGAAGACTTGGTTTTGGATCCTTGTCCTTTGACTAAGCTTGGCCAAGCCAAACCTCTGTGAGCCTTAGATGGGAATAATAATCTCAGCTTTACTCTCTATAAAAGTTGTTCATTAAAAAAAGGGGTGCATAAAATACTTTATAAACTTTTATAAAATATAGAAATTTAAGGTACTGTAGAATTGTTTTTATTTCATTAAGGAATTTCATGAACTGAATAAATACTGATTAATATCAAGTATTTTGTACATGGCCTTCTGGTGTACACTCCCCAAACTCTTAATACAAAGCTTGGCTCATACCTGAAGGAGCATACTCTATAATTTTTTATATACCTACCAAATTTTTTCTAAAAACTGATGAAGAGTTGATTCTGTGATTTGAGAGACATCTAAAGAATGTTATAGACCAATGAAACCAGTAGCTGGTTCTTCAAAAAGATAAAATTGATGACCCCCTAGCCAGACTCATTAAGAAAAAAAAAAAGAGGACTCATAGTCGCAAATCAAAGAGGAGAATAATAACCAACATCACAAATACAGGCATTTGCAAGAGAATATTATGAAAAATTATGTGCCAACAAATTGGACAACGTAGGAGAAATGGATAAATTCCTAGAAACATAACATACCAAAACTGAAGCAGGAAGAGAAAATTTGAACAGATTGATGACCAATAATGAAATTGAATCAGTAATCCAAAAACTCCCAACAAACAAAAGTCCAGGGCCAGATGGCATCATAGGTGAATTCTACCAAATATTTAAAGAGTTAATACCTATTCTCAAACTATTCCAAAGTATAGATGAGGAAGGAAAACTTCTAAATTGATTCTGTGAGGCCAGCATTACCTAATACCAAAGATAAAAACATCACAAAAAAAGAACCAAAGGCCATTATCTCTGATGAACATAATGCAGAAATTCTCAACAAAATACTAGCAAACCAAATCTAACAATAAATTAAAAAAAGCTTCACCATGATCCCAAGTGGGATTTATTCCCGGGATGGAAGGGTGGTTCAGTATTCACAAATCAACATGATACATCACATCAACAAGAGAAAGGATAAAAACTATATATTAATTTCAATAGATGCAGAAAAACCATTTGACAAAATACAACATCCATTCCTGATAAAAACCTTGCACAAAGTAGGTTTAGAGACAACATATATCAACAGCAGACATCATCCTTGATGGGGAAAAACTGAGAGCTTTTCCCCTGAGGTTGAGAATGAGAAAAGGATGTCCACTCTCACTATTTTTTTTTTTTTTAAGATTTTATTTGAGAGAGTGCAAGAGAGAGCACAAGCAGGGGGATCAGCAGGAAGAGAGAAAAGCAGGTTCCCTGCTGAGAAAGGAGCCTGATGCAGGACTCAATCCCAGGACCCTGGGATCATGACCTGAGCTGAAGGCAGACACTTAACACTTAACCGAATGAGCCACCCAGGTGGCCCTCCATTACTACTTGAATTCCAAGGTCTAGGAACTGTGGCTGATAGTATCCTCTGGCCTCTTACCCAAGTGATATATAAGTCTTTCTTCTATCAAATTTTCAACTTATAATTTTCTTTAGTTGTATAATTTAAAATGGTATCCATATATTAGTTTACTGTTTAGAAGTTTTTAAAATAGCATTTGCACATAATTCCAAACTGTAACACAGTGTCCATTATTTTTCTTAATTTTTAACTGTTTTTAGAAAAAGATATGGTTTTACAAAGTATAATCAGATTATATTCAGTATTGTAGCTTGGATTTTTTTCACTTAACAGTAAATCTTGAAAAGCCTTCCTAATTCACAGTATAGTCCTGATAATATTAATTATCAAGATAATGTTAGTAGCAACATTTTTTATCAACCAATCATATTCTTTACCATTTTCTATTGTAGACATGTCCATAGTTTCTAATTCTAGAGTAGTCATTGAAGCTGTACTTATTATACATTCATTCATAAAATGATCAGGTATTTAAAAGTGAAAAGGGAAATTACATATAAGAAAATGGCACAAAGCTGTGTAAGTGTCTTAAAAAGTTCATTTAGACAATAACTGAAAAAGTTACTCTGTCATATCCGTGGTTTGGGAGAAAAAACATAATATTTTAATATGTTTGTAGGTAAAGATTGGAAAGGTTATAATGAAGTCCCACTTGAGGTGGGAAGCTGGGACCGCCCCTGATTAAAGCCTGAACCTTGAGCATACTGCACTTTCCAAGAAAACTTGTTCCTCAGGCCCTCATTGGGTAAGAAAAGTGTGGATGCCGATCTGCTTCTGGGACTGGTTCTCTGTCTTTATTGTGTGTATGATCTCGGCCAAGTCACTTTATTTCTCTGGACTGTCATTTTCGCTTATAGCAATAGTTTTAACAGGGGAATTGGTGTGGGAAGCAGGTACCTTGGTACTAAGAAGGTCTTAGAAGCTGGTTCATAGACCAGCTATTGATTGCATGGATGGCAAATATTATAGCTTACATTTCTAGGTCAATCCTATTTCCAAAGTAAACTTCCCTCAGGATGTGCTAATGTCCAAGTCTGTGTTTCTTAACCCTCATAACCCATGTTCCTCCTGAGACCTCAGAGTCAATCATTCTCTTTGTCCATCCATTCTATTGTGTAGAATACACACATGAAAGAAACGTGCTTCTAGCCACATTGATAAGCCTTGATACAAATTGAAAGAGCGTTATGTTCATTTCAGGGCAACTTGGTTATAGTCTCAGATCAGCTACTTATTAACTCTGTGGCCTTGGATAATTTATCAAGCTCCTCCGTTTTCTAGTAAAATGAGGGTGTTGGCTAGAGAATCTCCAAGATCTACAAAATTATACTTTCAGAAATATAAGGCTTGAGACATAAATAAATGGAGGTCTGGCCCCAGTCATATTGGTAGGGCAAGACACACTATTTGCCTCTGGAATTTCATCCTTCCTTCATGTACACCTCATCATTCATTCACTTTCCCTGCTTCTATTTGCCTTAGTGTCTGGAACTTAGTAGAATTCTGCTGCCTCCTGCTGGCAGGCCCCTTTCAGTAGCAGATTAGCAGTTTTAAGATATTTCCACAGCCATCTTGCTCACTTAGCTTATTCGTATGCTAGCCATTCTTCAACACGCAGGTTAAATACCTTCTTCAAGAAGCCATATTTGATTCCCTCCTCTTATACTAATCTCTCCAATCAACTAGCTTCCATAGCACTTGTTTCTTTGAGTAAATGGCATTTATTGTATTCTTGCTTTGTAGACATAAATAGTATTTCTTTCACTGGATTATAGTCCCTCTGAGGACAGAATTTATATCCCAATTCTTGATACATCTGTTGAATGAGTGAATGAATGACTGAGGGAGGGAGTTAGGAAGTTGAATGAGGGAATTAATTCATCACTGTATCCCCATTTGGTACTATGGTGTTGAGTAGTAGACTCTCAATAAAACTGATAGATGAACAATTCTGCTTTACCATCATTCTCCTAGGTCCTTTCTAGATGAACTAGCTTCTTAATGTCTGATTAATGAAGTTATTATTAGCTGATATGTTGCTGCTCAGAAAGGAATTTGTTTTTTTTTTTTTTTAAGATTTTGTTTATTTGCAGAGAGAGAGAGATCACAAGTAGGCAGAGAGGCAGGCAGAGAGAGAGAGGGGGAAGCAGGCTCCCTGCTGAGCAGAGAGCCCTATGTGGGGCTCAATCCCAGGACCCTGAGATTGTGACCTGAGCCGAAGGCAGAGGCTTTAACCCATTGAGCCACCCAGGCACCCCAAGGAATTTATGTTTTATAGCAGATCCAAAGTTGTGACTCTTTAATGGTATCCATTTCAGATAATGGACTAAAAGAGGTTTATGGAATGTGTGGTGCATGTCGTCAAGGACAGACAGGAGGTGATTCCATCTACCGTGCAGGTGCCGGTCCCTTAGCCTTTGTAGAAAGCTGGTCTGATAAACTTGTATTAACTTTCATTAGGTAAAACAAAGATTCTCCATAGAACACTTAATAATTGTTGCAAATCTGACATCCAGCTGCTGTTGTGTTCTCTTGCAAACATTTTTTCCATTCACCTGCAGTGTTTATTTTTGCCATCTTGGCCATGAATCTATAAGCTACGTCAAAGAAGAAAGACTGAGATTATCCCAAAGAATGGAGATCTGGTGTTCTTAATCTCTTCCACAGTATCTTTCTGGAGTTCATGAAGCAGGGCTCACTTATATTCACTCTTAAGGTACAGTGAGTAGTCTCTTTCAACGCACCTGGGAGATGAGGGAGACTCTTAGGATGTCTTTCCTAATTAACAGCACAGTATTTATCTTTTTGGATTGTATCTGAACAGCCTCACCTCATCCAAGCATACAATTCTGATAGCTCTGCCTCACCCACCACCATACACCATGCCTTTCCTATGATGTATGCCAAAACAGATGATAAATTGTAAGAACAATGCAAATCCTGAAGGCCTGATTATTTTGTGACTCTTCTCTTGTTTAATTCAGTCTTGGTAAGTTTTCTGTGAATTATATTTCTCAGATTCGAGAAGACCAAGTATATCTGAATAATTTGGTATAATGCCCAGCAGAGTACCATGAGTGAACTGACAGTGAATGACTAGTGATGAGAATGGAGGTTTGCAAATACAACATCCAAGAAACCAGGGGGAAACTCAACTTACATTGAGTAGTTGGCCCCAAGAGGAAAGAAATGTCTAGGTGTCTCAGTGGGGAAGATGCTCGTTGTCGGTGTTTGTACTGCAAATATCTTCCTCCTGTTCTACTCTCAGCCACCTCACCCCCACCCCCCAGCATGTTAGAAACATGTATACCCAGCAGTGGGAGGGAGATTAAAAAAAAATAACTAAAACTTGGTTAAATTGGCCACTGCAAACAATGTTGTTGAAGTTATGTAGAAGCCATGACCATGGGTCATTGTGGGAACAAGATACAGCCTTTGCTCTGTCTCCAGAATGCAGTGTGTTTAGAAAAGCCACCATTCAAAGTTAATAGTGCTGCATCTGTGGTACTTGGATTTCTAAGAGTCAATTTAAACATCTTTTATTCATAGAAAATCCTTAATATTTTGTGGTGATTATTCTAAGTATACTTGAGATTTAAGAAGTAGACAACAAGTAAAAGAAGTAGATTTCTCATAGTTTAGAGTTTTGATGGTGAAAACATCATTTTTAAAAATATAATTTATTTAAAAATTTTTTATTCAATTTATTTAAACTAAAACCAACCAATTTGCCCATTTCTCCCAGCCCCCACCCCTTGCCTCCTACAACCACCAGTCTGTTCTCTGTATTTATGAGCTTGGTTTTTTGTTTGCTTGTTTTTTAGAGTCCACACATATTTTAGAGTCCACACGTATTTATCTTTTTACTTCAGTTAGCATAATGCCTGTGCAGTCCATCTATGTTGTCACAAGTGGCAAGATTTCTTTTTATGGTTGCATAACATTCCATGCACACACACACACACAAACACACACACACCAGAATTTCTCTCTTCATCCATCCATCAATGGTCCTAGGTTCTTTCCATATCTTGGCTATTGTAAATAAGGCTATGGTGAACATGGGAGTACACATATCTTTTCAAGTTAGTGTTTTCATTTGAATACTCAGATGCAGAATTGTTGGATCATATGGTAGTTTTATTTTTAATTTTTTGAGGAACCGCCATACTGTTTTCCATAGTGGTTGCACCAATTTATATTCCCACCAACAATTCACAAGGGTTCCCTTTTCTTCACATCTTTTCTGACATTTGTTATTTCTTATCTTTTTAAGATTGATTGATTGATTGTTTGAAGAAGTCTCTACACCCAGTGTGGGGCTCAAACTCACAACCCTGAGATCAAGAGTTGCATGCTCCACCAAAGGAGCCAGCCAGGCACCCCTTCTTGTCTTTGATGATAGCCATTTTGACAGATGGTAGATAATATCTCATTGTGGTTTTGATTTGCTTTTCCCTGATGATTGATAATGGATAATGGTGAGCATCAGTTATGGGTGGCTCAGTTGGTTAAGTGGCTGCCTTTGGCTCAGGCTGTGATCCCAGGGTTTTGGGATCGAGCCCCACGTTGGGCTTCTTGCTCAGCGGGGAGCTTGCCTCTCCCTGTGCCTGCTGCTTTTCCTGCTTGTGCACACGCCCTCTCTCTCTCTCTAATAAATAAAATCTTAAAAAAAAAATGATGGTGAGCATCTTTTCATTTACCTGTGGCTAGCTAGACAGCTTAGAAAAATGTCCACTCTGATCTTTTACCCATTTTTAAATTGGATTATTTGAATTTTTGTTATTGAGTTGTAGGAGTTCTTTATATATATTTTTAGATATTAACTCCTAATCAGATATACGATTTGCAGGTAGTTTCTTCAACTCAGGTTGCCTTTTCATTTTGTTGATGATTTCCTTTGTTGCACAGAAGCTTTTTAGTTTGATGTAGTCCCACTTTTTATTTTTGCTTTTATTGCTTTGGCATTTGGTTCAAAAAATCATCACTAAGACTGTTGTCAAGAACCTTAGTGCCTATGTCTTCTTTAAGGAGTTTTATAGTTTCAGGCCTTTTTTAGAGTCTTTAATCTATTTTGAGTTAATTTTTGTGTATGGTTTAAGAGTGACCCAGTTTTGTTATTTTGCATGTGGCTGTCTAGTTTTTACAACACCATTTATTGAAGAGACTGTTCTTTCCACATTGTATGTTCTTGGCTCCTTGGTCATAAATTATTTAAGCATACATGCATGGGTTTATTTCTGGTTTTTCTATTCTGTTCTATTGATCTCTGTGTCTGGGTTTTTTGTTTTGTTTGTTTTGTTTTTCTGAAACCATACTGTCTTAAGCATACGAATGCTTTGTAATACAGTGTGAAGTAAGGGAGTGTGATGGCTCCAACTTTGTTCTTCTTTGTCAAGTTTGCTTTGGCTATTCAGAGTCTTTTGTGGTCCATTCAAATTTAGCCTTGTTTGTTCCACTTCTGTGACAAATACTATTGGACTTTTGATAGGAATTGCATTGAACCTATATATTGCTTTGAGTAACATGACATTAAAATGATATAGAGATTTTTGCTTCTGTCTTTATCAGAGATATTAGTCTGTAATTCTTTTTTTGTGACATCTTTGCCTGGTTTTCGTACCAGAGTAGTGCTAGCCCTGTAAAATGTGTTTAGAAAAATTACCCCTTTTCTTTTGTTTTTTGGAAGAGCTTGAGAAGGATTGGAATTAATTCCTTGAGTGTTAAGTAGAATTCACCAGTGAAGCTGTACAGCCCTGGACTTCTGTTTGTTTAAAGTTTTTTAACTACTGATAGAGTTTCCTGGCTAGCAATTGTCTGTTCAGATTTTCTATTTTATCATGATTCAGTCTTGGTAGATTGTATGTTTCTAGGAATTTATCTGTTTCTTCTAGGTTGTTCAATTTGTTGGCATGTAATTGTTCATAGTAGTTTCTTATCCTTTGTATTTCTGTGATAGCAGTTGTAACATTTCCTTCTTCATTTCTGATTCTTATTTGAGCCTTCTTTTTTTCTTGATGGGTCTAACAGTTTGTCAAATTTATCTTTTCAAAGAACTGGCTTAGTATCTTTGTAGTCTCTATTTCATTTATTTCTGCATTTCCTTTCTTCTTACTTTAGGCTTCATTTTTTTCCCATTTTTTCTTGAGTTAGATTGTTAAGATTTATCTTGTTTTTGAAGTATTTAACACCATAAACTTTCATCTTAGATCTACTTTTGCTACATCCCATAAATTTTGGTATGTTGCATTTCCATTTTTGTTTGTCCCAAAGCATTTCTTGATTTCTCTTTTGATTTCTTCTTTGACCCATCGGTTCATTATCCTATTACTTAATATCCACATATTTGTGAATTTTCCAGTGTTATTCATATAATTTCTAGTTTTATATCATTGTGGCTGGAAAGGATGCTTGATATGATTTTAATACTCTTAAATTTATTAAGGCTTGTTTTGTGGACTGATATATGATCCATCTTGGAAAACGTTCCATGTGCACTTGGGAAGAATGTGTATTCTCTTGCTTTGGGATGAAATGTTCTGTAAATATCTCTTAAGTCCATCTGGTCTGACATGTTGTTTAAGGTCACTGTTTCCTTACTGATATTCTGTCTAGATGATCTATTCATTGATGTAAGTGAGGTATTAAAATCCCCTATTGTTGGCTATTTCTCCCTTTAATTCTGCTAATATTTCCTTTTTAGGTGCTCCTTTTTGGGTGCATAAATATTTTCAAATGTTACATCCTTTTGCTGGATTGACGCTTTTATCATTATGTACCACCTTTCTTTGTCTCTTATTACCATCTGTTGTTTTTTTAATTTTATTTATTTGAGAGAGCGTGAACATGTGCAAGGTCTGTGAGGGGAAAGGCAGAGGGAGAAGCAGACTCCTAACTGAGCTGGGAACTCAGTGTGGGGCTCCCTGAGATCATGACCTGAGCCAAAGGCAGACGCTTAACCAACTGAGCCACCCAGGCACCCTACAGTCCTTGTTTTAAAGTCTGTTTTGTCTCATGGAAGTGTAGCTACCCCCGCTTTCTTTTCATTTCCATTTGCATGGAATATCTTTTTCCATCCTTTCACTTACAGTCTGTGTATCTTCTCATATCTAAAGTGTGTCTCTTGTAGGCAATATGTACTATAAGTACAGTCGCAAAGGAGTTGTTGATAATAACCCAGTCTGGGCACTTTTCCAAGCCTTTGATTTTCCATGAATTGATTTTCACTTGTAGACTTTGTGCATGTTTGTAACCTCTGACCCCTCAATCTATATATATATTTTTAAGATTTTATTTATATATTTGACAGAGATCATAAGTAGGCAGAGAGGGGGAGGGAAGCAGGCTCCCTGCTGAGCAGAGAGCCCGATTTGGGACTTGATCCCAGGACCCTGAGATCATGACCTGAGCCTAAGGCAGAGAGGCTTTAACCCACTGAGCCACCCAGGCACATCTCAATCTATCATTTTTGAAATAATTAGAAAAATAACACTGGTGGCATTTGAAAGGATAAAATTAGAAATTACCAAATACTTTAAGAAAGTCTGGTTTTTCACACTGAGATACCACCTTAAACCAGCTAGAATATCCAAAATCAATAAGAGAGTAAACAACAAATGTTGGAGAGGATGTGGAGAAAGGGGAACCCTCTTACACTGTTGGTGGGAATGCAAGTTGGTACAGCCACTTTGGAAAACAGTGTGGAGATTCCTCAAAAAATTAAAAATAGAGATGCCCTATGACAATTGTGCTGCTGGGTATTTACCCCAAAGAAGCAGATGCAGTACAAAGAAGGGCCACATGTACCCCAGTGTTCATAGCAGCAATGACCACAATCGCCAAACTGTGGAAAGAACCAAAATGCCCTTCAACAGATGAATGGATAAAGAAGATATGGTCCATATATACAATGGAATATTATGCCTCCATCAGAAAGGATGAATATCCAACTTTTGTATCAACATGGATGGGACTGGAAGAGATGATGTGGAGTGAAATAAGTCAAGCAGAGAGAGTCAATTATCTTATGGTCTCACGTGTGGAACATAAGGAAAAACATGGAAGGCATTGTGAGAAGGAAGGAAAGGGTGAATGGGGGGAAATCGGAGGGGGTGATGAACCGGGAGAGACTGTGGACTCTGAGCAACAAACTGAGTGGTTTGGAGGGGTGGGGGTGGGGGGGTTGGGCGAGTCTGGTGGTGAATATTGAGGAGGGCTCATATTGCTTGGAGCACTGGGTGTGGTGCATGAACAATTAATCTTGGAACACTGAAAAAAATAAACATTTTTGGGAAAGAAAAAAATATATCGAGTGAAAAATCAAGCAGAAAAATAAAACAAAACAAAAAAGTCTGGTTTTTCACCTATAAAATGGCATGAGACTGTCTTCATGAGAGCAAAATGAACTAACATATGGGAAGCTACTTTGTAAATTACAAGTTGCCTTATAAACTTACTATATTTTTATTATAAAATGAAAATATGCTTTCATCTCCAATTTTTTTACTTTGCTGTTCTGTCCAGTAATCATATATGTGCATGATGGCACTGACAAGATTGCTTTTAAAATCTGTTATATTTTATTATCTATTACATTTACTCTTATCTGTTCTATTATTTTACTACTATCTGAATGTTAGATTTCTATGTAGAATTCACTTTTGGTTTGAGATCATTTAGTAATTATCCAGAGAGACAGAAATGTGGTATACTGTTCCTTTTTAGGACTAGCTCCATTAGTAAAGGGAGATAAACCATCATATCTATTACTATATATGGATGCTACAATGAGCTCATCCATGACTTTATGAATAACTAGAGTGGAACGCCAAATGTAGAATAGTTGTTTTAGGTTTCTTACCTCAACCTTCTGGTGTCAGTTTGATTTAATCTGAGAAAGGCGAAGTAAATCCAGCACAGAGGAGGGCTGCTGTGTGAGGATGGATTGAAAAAATGAGAACTCTTAACCTAGATAGATACTTAACAATGGGATATGTGATCTAAATCAATAAAATGATGAAGAGTTGGGATTTTTTCAGTACCTCCAAAAGAGTATGCTTTAAAACTTTAAGCATTAGGACTTAGATTCCACTATCCATTCCATCAAACCTGAAACTTGAAAGTAATTTTTTTCTAAAACTTTTCCGATTATAGACGTTATGTTAAAATCTAGAAAATTCAGTTGAGCACAGTTTAAAAAAACCTATAACCCCACATAATACAGATGATTGTTATTAATCATAACCATGATTACTGTGAATAGCCATTCAAGCTTCGTTTTATTTTTTTATATCTGTATTTAGATATCTAGACCTGGTTGTATGTATAGCTTTTGATTTTCAAAATTAAGACCATATAGTTTTTACTACCTAAATTAAGAACATTTCCTCATTGATGAATACACAACTGTTGCATCAACATGGATGGGACTGGAGGAGATTATTTTGAGTGAAATAAGTCAAGCAGAGAAAGTCAGTTATCATATGGTTTCACGTCCTTGTGGAATATAAGGAATAGTATGGAGGCATTAGGAGAAGGAAGGGGAAAATGAAGAGGTAGAAACCAGAGCGGGAGGTGAACCATTAGAGACCTGGACTCCGAGAAACAAACTGAGAGGTTTTTTTTGTGGGGGGATGGGGGGATGGGGTGGCCTGGTGATGGGTATTAAGGAGGACATGTTTTGCATGGAGCACTGAGTGTTATACATAAACAATGAATCTTGGATCACTAGATCAAAAAATGATACCCTGGGGCAAATATGTGTTAATATTAAAAAATAATAATGATGTACTGTATGGTGACTAACATAATCATTTTAAAAAATTTCCTCATTGTTACATGGACGTAAGTGAAGTATCCATTATTTAGATGAATCATATATTTTTTTTTAAATGGGGCTTGAATTTACAACTCTGAGATCAAGACGTGAGCTGATACCAAGAGTCAGATGCCCAAATAACTGAGCCACCCAGATACCCCATAAATTAAGGACATTTCCTCATTGTTACATAATTTCATATGTGACACACAATTTATCTATTATTTTAGGACATTCCAGGTTGTCTTCCAGTTTTTGCTCTTATACATAATGGGGCAGTGAACAGCCTTGCATGTAATTTTTTGTGTGTATAGTTGATACACAGTATTAGTTTCAGCGTACAACATAGTGATGCATTATGCCATGCTCACTACAAATGTAGCTACCATTGGTCTCCACAGAATGCTATTACAATACCATTGACTATATTCCTGGTGCTGTACCTTTTATTTCTGTGACTTATTCATTCCATAACTGGAAACCTGTGTCTTGTACTCCCTTTTATCCATTTTCCCCATCCTCCCACCCACCCTGCCCTCTGGCAACCATCAGTATGTTCTCTGTATTTATAGGTCTGATTTTTGTTTATTTGTTCATTTGTTTTACTTTTTAGATTCCATATAAAAGTGAAATCATGTTATTTGTCTTTCTCGGCCTAACTTCACTTATAATATCCATGTTGTCACAAATGGCAAAATCTCATCCTTTTTTTTTAATACAGGTGAATAATATTCCAGTATGTGTGTGTACACATACATACATACCACCTCTTCTTTATCCATTCATCTAGCCATGTATGTAAAAATTCATGTGAAATTTTCTAATTCTTTTGTTATGGACAGTGTCTAAAAATGGAATAGCTTGGTCAAAGATACCTAGTGTTAAGGATTTTTGAAACATACTACCAAATTGTCTCCACAAGAATGCATTGAGAGTTTTCAGTGTTACACTACTCTGCCATTTTCTTTCCAACTCATCAAGTACTGTTTAGGTACTGACTGCAAATTATGTTTCTCTCACCTTATCATTTCTTCACTGGTTTACTTCAACAGCCTCTAGTCCTGACTTTCTCCACAGCATTCTCCATGTTTTCAACATGATGTTTCTCAGAAAGGAATCTTATCATACCAATTTGATGGCTCCTTTATAGTCTTCACATGAACCCACATACTCTACCATGTGTGCAGAGTTCACTGGATTTGCATTCCCAACCTCTCCAGCCTCATCTGTAGGTACTTACCCACTTACAGTCTTGGCTTTAGTTCTCTTTAATTATGGTAGAAGACTTCTGATCTAAGGCATGATTTTTTTAACCAAAAATATCGGTTAAAATGGGGGACAAAAAATGATACAAGTTAAAATTTTTATTTTGACTTAAAACATGTAACTGGACATTTGTTCACTAATCTCTCAATGCAGGGCCAAGACCTTTGCCTTGAATGTGGTTCCACTTGTCAAGTTCCTTCTTGTGTATCCATACCCATAATATGTTACAAATTCCAGTTTGGGTTTCTTGCACATAGAATGAATTCAAGAGCAGAATCTTCCAGGTTGTTAGTATATTTTCCAGTCTTTTATGGCTATTTCACGCTTCATTTGCCAGTATTTTTTTTTTTTTTTTGGTGGCTAGTCTTTTTTAGTTTTTCTAAAAGATTCAACCTAGTTTTCATGGAAAAAGAACTCCTTTGGTACATATTCATATTTCATTGGCCATAATATTTAATTAAATTACATGATTGTTAAACCAAGCAACCAAGCACAACTGCCATACATAGGTTGGAAAGAAACATGAGCAGCTCTTGGCAACATATCTCTTAACTGAGGGAAGTATTAAGTGCCCTGGCCTACTGGAGAGGAGCCACTAGGCCGGGAATATTTGGCTTGGCACAAGTGTCACTGAGTATGTCTTTCAGAGGAAATTGAGAGTATTTATTAATTAAGGAGTTGGTTCAGTGGAGGTTAGCAAAAGGAATTTTTCACTAAAGGTTTTTCACTGTGCTGACAGTCCCTTAAAAATAAGTCATGGTCTCTCCCTTCTATATCTTTGGCCTGCTGTTTGGTCTCAGATCCTTGCAAATTAATCTCTGGTATCATGGCTTCTTCCAGAAAGTTTTCTTTTTCGTAGCCCTTCCCCTTCCCCTTCCAACTAGGTGCTCCTTCTGTTTGCTCACTTAACACCATTTGATTTTCCTTGTTAAAATGCCTATTGTGATTCCCTTGGTTAAAGTGTCCCTATATTAGGCTATAAGCCCAATGAGACCAGGGGTCATGTCACTTATCTCTAATTCCCTAGCATCTGACACAGCCTTGGCTTTTAGAAAGTATTGCATAAATGAGCTTGAATTTTTTTTTTTCAGCAAGTGATACAAGCTGTAAATAAAAATACCATACATCCTCACATTAAGACACATTATTTCTAAAATTTGACTAGAACTTAAATGTGTTTTTGAATAGCAATTATTGAATGGATGGCATATCTTAAAAATGATAGAAAAAATAGTTAAGAAATGTTAGATCACTACAGGGACAGCTAAACCTTAATAAGCATAATCATTGAGTATAATATTGTTTCATAAACACCCTCCATCCTGTTGTCAGTCCTAATGGTGTTTCCAGGGTAGGGATGTTGTGAAGCTCCATGGGTAAGAACATGAACTCTGGAATCCAACTGCTTGGGTTCATATCGTGGCCCTGCCTCTTACTCTGACCTTGAACAAGTCAGATCCTCATTTTTTTCATCTATAAAACAAAGCTATAATTTCTTGATGATCCATAAAAAAATACTTAGAGCTACTTGGCATGCAATATGCCTTCAGTTTATGTTCTCGTTTGCTATCGCTATCATTGTGATACCAAGAATTCATAAGAGTGATCCTATAAATAGTATAATCACAGAACAATTAATAAGTATGCTTTTATAAATAGTATCATCCCTCCTGCATACTCACTACGCAGAATCCAAAGAGGTACCACTAGGTGGGTAGATATATGAATCTGGAATCTACCATTTACTAACTGTAACATTCTGGCCTATATTCTTAACATCTCTTAGCCTTGATTTCTTTTACCTATAAAATGGAGATAATCACAATGCAAGACGTAGGGGGTTATTATTGATATTAAATTGTAGGATGTGTGGAAAGTATAGTTCCTGGAAGATAATAACTGCTCAATAAATGTTATATATCTCTGGCAGTTGTAATTGACAGTCACAGTCTGTAACTGAATTTTTTTTTACCGCATGAGCCTCCATTCTCTCCCTTCGCATAAAAATAAATCTTGCCAATTTATGATAAATTAAGGGAATTCCAGACTTTTCCTATCAATCTCTAGTTGAGTAAATAATCTTTCCTCATATATTTTTCTTCTCCCTGAAAGTAAGGTTCGGGGACTAGCTTTTCTAATACCTGTGACACTTCAATTGAAATATAGAGTTTCCAGCAGTCTTTGGCTCTGCTGAGTGCACAACTGAAAATTTCTATTCTCCTGCTACCTCATGGGATCCCAGATTCTGCAGCTACCTTTGGTTTCCTGGAGCCTGGTCTACCTGCTTCATATCTAGTACTTTGGGGGAAATTTTTGGTGTTCTCTCGCATCTTGCTAGAGAGCCCAGAACCTGTAAGATTCCTCATACATTTCCATGCTCACCCTGTGCTATCATGATTCTTGTATCCCTCAGGATCCCGCTGGGTGCTGAGCTGCTGTCAGAGCTGCTGAATTTACCTGGGGTTTCCTTTGATTCATTTTTCATCCACCTAGGCTTAGCTCAGAATGCAAATGGGTAGAAAAGTCCTCTATTTCCTTCTCAGAAACCCAGAACAACATTTAACTCTTGGTCTTTGTATATTATTTTTCTGTTTCTGCTGTAACAAATTACTAGACATTTAGGAGCTCAAAACCAAGTCCAGGTTAACTTGGGTCACTTGTCAGGCTCAAGTTTCACGAAGCTGAAATCAAAGTCTATTTCGAGCTTACCAGGTTTGTGACATAACAGTTTCTTGCCTTTGTAAGACTGAGATCCCCATTTCCTTGTTAGCTGTCAGCTGGAAGTTGTTTTCAGCTTCTAGAGGCCACCCACATTCCTTAGCTCTTGGCTCCCTTCTTTAATCTTCAAAGCCATCAGTAATGGTTTGAGTCCTCACATTTTGAATCTCTCCAAACTCCCCTTCTCTGTCATCTTTCCTGCCTTCCTTTTTCCATGAATTTCTCTGACTTCTCTGCTTTTTAGGGCTCAGGTGAATCATTGGGCCCACAAAGATAATCTCCCTGTCTTAGGGTCAGCTGATGAGTAACTTTAATTCCATCTGCAAAGTCACTTCACAACAGTACTTAGATTTTAGTGGTGGATTGAATAGCCAAGGAAAAGAAAACTGGGGTAGGAATATATCTTTAGAATTTGCCCGGTAACATTCTTACCCCAAACTGCCGTTGACTTTCCTGTGTAAGTAGAGATAAGTTGTCTAGACACACATTCTTCAAAAACCGTTGCTTATCGGAGGACCATAGCTTTTGATATACAAAGATGTTCAAAAGTGCCAAATTATTTTCTGTACCATGCCTCAAGATGCTCTGGATATCTAGAACCCAAATCAAGCTTTCTCTCCGTTATATTTTGTGTACCCCATGGACAGTGTGTACAGAAAGCCCTCCTTTTCTCTTTGGATGGTGTTTGAAGGATAGAGGACCTTCTAAAGTTATGGCAGTTCAGTTAATCAAACATTTACTAACTATTCTGTAGATGGTGTCATGGGACATTCTGACTTTGAGGAATTTATAACCTAGTGTGGGTGAATTTCATTTAAATACAGTAAATACACAATGTGAGAAGACTGTTGTAGGAATATGCATATTGTTGTCAGAACCTAGAGGAAGAGGTGGAACTTGAATTGAGAGGTGAAGCTTTTAGAAAACAAGGCAGGCCTTGAGTGGTGGTTGAGAAATAATTTTACATATTCTCAGTCTACAAAGTACTTTTCTATACTGGATTTCATTTAGTACTCACAGTTACTTTTTGCAGTAGGAATTGTAGTATTTGTGTTACATCTGGTGGCTCAGGTCAGAGAAACTTGCTTAAAATCAGATTCTGATCTTTGACTGAAATTGAGCCAGTTTGACCAACTCTAGATTGTGTGTGTGTGTGTGTGTGTGTGTGTGTGTTTTACTAAACAACATTAAGATGAACAGAAGGAAGGGGGCAAACCATCTGGAGAAAACTTCATATGCTAAGGCAGTGAGGTGGGTTAGTATAGTATGTACAGTAGTCAGCCTCCAGTAGTCTTCTATGATTCCCAAGTACTGGTATTGACACCTTTGTGTAATCCTCTCCCAAATTGGATAGGGCTGGCCTGTGTAAACAATAGGATACTGCAGAAATGATGTCTGAATGTGGAGCTAGGTTAAAACAGACATTGTAGCTTGCAGCTGGCTTTCCTGAAATCTCTTATTGTGAGGGGAAACAGCTGCCATGTCCTAAGAGACAAGCATCTTTTCGGGGAGATCAGTGTGGCAAGACTGTGTGAAGGCCATCTTGGCAGCAGATCACCCAGTCCCAGCCAAGCCTTAGATGACTGCATGCCTGGACAACATCATGACTGCAACCTTATGGGAGGCCCTGAACTTGAATCATCCAGTGCTCTCAGATTCTTTATCCACAGAAACTGTGTGAGATGTTTATTGCTGTTTTAAGCCACTAAGTTTTAGGCTAACTTGTTTCACAGTAATAGGTAAACTAATACAGCATGGATTTTAAGGGAGTGAGTAATTAATCTTATTTAAATAGTGTTGAACAGATTGTAAAAAAAAAAAAATTGCCCTACAGTCGAAGAACCTTATTTTTTATTCTATAAGCATGGAGAGACTGAAAGGTTTTGAATAGCAAAGCACTTGGAAAAATAGACTATTGGAGTCTTCCATATGGAGTATTTACAAATTAACTGAATTCCATGCCATTTGGTCCTAGAAAACAGTCGCTGAGGGATTAAATGTCCTATTACTTCTGTCTCATCCTTTCTTGAGTCTGAAAATCTTAAAACCTGTATCTTTTTGCAATCCTAGGAGTCTTTTTATTTTTCCAATTATTGGAGAACTTCCTATTTCCAGTTTTTTTTAATTTTTTAAAAGATTTTATTTATTTATTTGACAGACACACAGTGAAAGAGAGAACACAAGCAGGGGGAGGGGCAGAGTGAGAAGCAGACTTCCCGCTGAGCAAGGAGCCCGATGCAAGGCTCCATCCCAGGACCTTAGGATCATGACCTGAGCCGAAGGCATATGCTTAACGACTGTGCCACCCAGATGCCCCTCCAGCTTTTTTTTTTTTAAGATTTATTTATTTCAAAGAGAGAAGGAGGAAGCATGGATGGGAGGGGAGAGAGGGAGAGAGAATCTCCACCTAACTCCACATTAAGCATAGAGCCTGAGGTGGGGCTTGATCCCATGACCATGAGACCACAACCTGAGCTGAAACCAAAAATCGGACGCTTAACAGACTAGACCATCCAGGCATGCCTTTACTTCCAGCTTTCTTAAGGTGAGCATAAATCCTTGAAGGACAAAACAACTTGTCCTAAGAGTGCTAGAGGCACATTTGTGAGTTACCACCAGGAGGAGGTATACATGGTATGAATGCATATGCTGATTAGATTTCAGCTGCACAGCCATAGGGAAAATTGTGTAGTGGGAAAACTCTTATATGGAGCCTCTATTCTCTGGCCTTCTGGTGGAGTCAAATGATGAAAGAGATTTAACTGCCAGCAAAACCTACACATCAATTCATAGAAACTGGAAAAGAGTGATTGATTGCTCCTGAATGCCAGGATACGTAGAAGGAAGCAGGTGACGCATCCTATGTTTTGAGACCTTCAGGGCTTGAAAGTTAATACCTAAACCCTGTCAGTGAACCACCATAACCTCTAAGCTACAACGTACTGGAGAGAGTGATGTGGGTAGAGTGAATGCCTTCTTTTTTTTTTTTTTTTTTAAAAGATTTATTTATTTATTTATTAGAGACAGAGACTGAGAATGAGAGGGGAGAAGGTCAGAGGGAGAAGCAGACTTCCCGCAGAGCCGGGAGTCCGATATGGGACTCGATCCCAGGACTCCAGGATCATGACCTGAGCCGAAGGCAGTCGCCCAACCAACTGAGCCACCCAGGCGCCCAATGCCTTCTTTTTAAGTGGAGTGAAATCCAGGTTTAGAAAAAGTAGTCGAAAGTGGCCCCACATCTTTGGATTTTGTTTGAACATTATAAGGACTGATAGATTTCCTATGGAGACTATCTCTGAAGGTGACCTTTTTATATTATGGGTGCACTTGGTCATACAGGTGACCTCAGAGATAAAATCCCTGGTTCCCTCTGCTTGAAGCTTAGAAGCAAAATGCTATGGTGGAAAGAACAGAGGACTGGAGAGTCTGGAGATGACTAGCCATGTGGCCTTGGGCAGATATTGAATCCCCCAGTTCTCCATTTCCTTGCCAATAAAATGAGGGAGGATTAACTTGGATGATTCCCAATGTTCATTCTAATTGCAACATTCCATGACTTGTGATTCCTTTTATGCAGTATCTCCATCAAAATTGAGGTACCAGGTATCTCTGGGGAGAGTTTAGAGTGATAAGCTAACTCTCTTTCTGAAGGGAATAAGACATATTATAACTAAGAATGTTCCTTGGAAACTTTATGCAGTTATTAGACACAATGTATATCCATTTGCTTAGTTTTCTGTGTAACATGAATATTCCTCTGTAATTTTAAGGATTATTTAATTTCTAAAATTCAAAAAGGTTATGATGGGAAAATTTAGAGAGCCGCCTGCCATTGCATGCATAAGTAATGATAAAGTCTGTGCCACAGATATTGTTCAGTGTGTTTTTATTCTGTTTAGTAATTTCTTTTTGTTTTGTGTATGATGTAGTGTTCAATGACTGATTAGTTGCATATAACACCCAGTGCTCATCACATCAGGTGCCCTTAGTAATTTCATTTTAAATCAATTATTATGATTTGTGGCATCCTCTTAACAACTTGCACGAGGCGCACCCTCTTGCCTACAAATTGGACTAATCTTAGTTTTGGTGCAACACTAGTATATCATAGAATGCCTGGGAGTTGCAGTTTGTAGCTATTACAGATTTTCTTTTTAGGATGGGTAAGTGGAGACAGGAACCCTTAAAGAACTCTACAGGATAACTAAAATCCACTAATTAGTCACAAATCCCTATATTTTAGTTTCCACTGTAAATGCAGCTCTTTTTCATCAAACCTGTTTTGTCTTTTTTTTCTTCCCTAGCCCCCACATCCCTTAGAGGTTTGGTGAAAATGCAATCAGGTGAGCAAGCAGAGAAATGAAAAAGAAACAAAATCAAGGGGTCTAGATGTTTTTAAAGCTTCATAAAATCAAACTCTGGTGATTCTGCAGTCGATCTGAATGTGGAGAGGGGAGAAAAGGAAGGTAGTCCCCAGGTGTAGCAGTTTGCCCTGTTGGAGCATGCAACCACAGCTTCACACATCAAACAGACAGGATGACAAGTAGAAATCAGTAGTCGGGAAGAAAAAAGTGAGAGAGGCAAATCAACAGACTCTTAACTATAGAGAACAAACTGATGGTTACCAGAGCGGAGGTGGGTGGAGGGATGGGGATTTAGGAGTACTCTTGTTGTGATGAGCATGAAAGTATTGAACCACTATATTGTCACCTGAAACTAATATTACACTTCATATTTCTAACTGGAATTTAAATTAAATGCTTTTTTAAAAAGAAATAAGTAGTCAGTGTTGGGCTTGTGAAAGCAAGTATTTCCACAGCAGTCTGTCTTTCTTTCTCTTTCTTTTCTCTTTCTTTCTTTCTTTCTTTCTTTCTTTCTTTCTTTCTTTCTTTCTTTCTTTCTTTCTTTGTCTTTCTTTCTTTCTTTCTTTCTTTCTTTCTTTCTTTCTTTCTTTCTTTCTTCCTTCCTTCCTTCCTTCCTTCCTTCCTTCCTTCCTTCCTTCCTTCCTTCCTTCCTTCCTTCCTTCCTTCTTTCCTTCTTTCCTTCTTTCCTTCTTTCTTTCTTATTTGCCCCAGGGTACATGTCTATAAATCATCAGGCTTACACATTTCACAGCATTTGCCATAGCACATACCCTCCCCAATGTCCATAACCCTAGCCGCCCCCCCCCCCACTTCCCAGCCACCCTTAGTTTGTTTCGTGAGTTTAGGAGTCTCTTATGGTTTGTCTCCATCCCATCTTGTTTCATTTCTCTTCCCCAGCCCCCCCCATAACCCCTTGCCCTGCCTCTCAAATTCTTCATATCGGAGCGATCATGCGATAATTGTCTTTCTCTGACTGACTGATTTCGCTTAGCGTAATACCCTCTAGTTCCATCCATGTCGTTGCAGATGGCAAGATTTCATTTCTCTTGATGGCTGCATAGTATTCCATTGTGTATATATACCACATCTTCTTGATCCATTTATCTGTTGATGGACATCTAGGTTCTTTCCATAGTTTGGCTATTGTGGACATTGCTGCTATAAACATTTGGGTGCATGTGACCCTTTAGATCACTACATTGGGTGCATGTGACCCTTTAGATCACTACATACACTTTGTATCTTGAGGGTAAATACCCAGTAGTGCGATTGCTGGGTCGTAGGGTAGCTCTATTTTCAACTTTTTGAGGAACCTCCATACTGTTTTCCAGAATGGCTGTACCAGCTTGCATTCCCACCAACAGTGTAGGAGGGTTCCCATTTCTCCGCATCCTCGCCAACATCTGTCGTTCCCTGACTTGCTAATTTTAAAGATTTTTATTTATTTATTAGAGAGCGAGAGACTGAGAATGAGAGGGGAGAATGTCAAAGGGAGAAGCAGACTTCCCGCAGAGCTGGGAGTCCGATATGGGACTCGATCCTGGGACTCCGGGATCATGACCTGAGCCAAAGGCAGTTGCTCAACCAACTGCGCCACCCAGGCGCCCCTGACTTGCTAATTTTAGCCATTCTGACTGGTGTGAGGTGGTATCTCACTGTGGTTTTGATTTGTATTTCTCTGACACCAAGTGATGTTGAGCATTTTTTCATGTGTCTGTTGGCCATTTGGATGTCCTCCTTACTGAATGTCTGTTCATATCTTCTGCCCATTTCTTGATTGGATTATTTGTTCTTTGGGTGTTGAGTTTGAGAAGTTCTTTATAGATTTTGGATACTAACCCTTTATCTCCACAGCAGTCTTTTCACTGTGGACTCAATTTATTCTCTCCAGTATGTTCTTTTTCTACATTCCTTCCTTTCTAAGAGGATTACATCCTCCACTGCTTTCTGTCCACAAATCCTCCAGTACCATTTGATCAACATGTTTGTAATATTTCTGATTCAATTAGGATTGGGACATACCTCTAATGGTCTGAGAAGATGGCCAGCATTGCTGGACGACTAACATCCTGCTCTCACATAACCAGACAGTGATGTGAATTCATTGCTAAATTATAGAACAGGGCCTGAGGGATACTAGGATTCTTCTACTTCTCAAAATCCTGATTTGAAACAAACAGACCTTTTCAAAATCCTGATTTGAAACAAATAAGACTCCTAAAGCTACAGAAGCAACACTCTTATCTCATAAGGCTGTGGTTCTTAAACTTGAGTGTACATCTTCTGGAGATGAGAATATTCTGGAGGGTTCGTTAAAATCTAGTTCTTGTTTCTGATTCAGTAAGTAGGAAGTAAGGCCCTAAAATTTGTATTTCTGACAAGTTCCCAGGTGATTCACATGCTGCTGGTCCAGGGACATTTTGAGAACCACTATCCTAAGGGTTCACCAACATAAAGTAATTTGAGATGAGGCTACAATCCTGAGGTTTCTCAGGTCTGTCATTCCTTTGAGCCTGCTTGGCTCTGACCTACTGCCCTTTGGCTCTGATGATCAGAGCTCATATCCTGTCCTTCAGATTCAGAGTCCTAGACAACTGATACTGTGTCTGAACTCTGGGATGCTCAACCAACCTGAATTTCTAAACACAATATAATTCCAGAGATTCAGGGCAGAATTTATCATCTCTTATGAAAACAACACTTTTGGGCCCCTGGGTGGCGCAGTTGGTTGAGTGACTGCCTTCGGCTCAGGTCATGATCCCGGAGTCCCGGGATCGAGTCCCACTTCAGGCTCCCAGCTCCATGGGGAGTCCGCTTCTCACTTCGACCTTCTCATGCTCTCTCTCACTCTCTCTTTCCTAATAAATAAATAAATAAATAAATAAAAATCTTTAAAAAAAAACACTTTTAAGTAGGGAGTATTCTACTTCATCTATGAAGAACTGAAATTCAAAAGGTATAAATTACTTGCCCAGGAAATAAATGGCAGAATGAATATTTGAACCCAGGATTATGGCTTCAGTGTCTGATTATCTTTCAACCAAATCTCTCTTTTTCCTGTGTTCCATTTTGTTGTTGTTTTAATTTTTTTTAAAGATTTTATTTATTTATTTGACAGAGAGAAAGAGATCACAAGTAGGCAGAGACAGGCAGAGAGAGAGGTGGAAGCAGGCTCCCTTCTGAGCAGGGAGCCTGATGCGGGGCTCAATCCCAGGACCCTGAGATCATGACCTGAGCCAAAGGCAGAGACTTTAACCCACTGAGCCACTCAGGTGCCCCCCTGTGTTCCATTTTGAACTGAGGGTTTTTATCACCCTTTTTTCTCATTTTTTATGTAGCCAAGATTGTTAAGACTCTGTTTAATTGGGGTTTGACTTACACATACATGCTTGTGTGTATTTGTATGTATATAAATATATATACACATACATACTCCCTAGCTTCATTTTTATTATTTTGCATGTATTTTCATTATATTATATAATATGCATTTTATAAATTGCCCTAAAGCAGGGCAAGGGTTTTATATATATATATATACACACACACACACACACACACACACGCACAAATACACTCCCAAGTATACTGAACTCATGCACACACACATTAGTCATGCACATACAATCTGGGTTTTCCTCCATAGCTCACATTAAGTCTAAGAAAATGTCTCTTTCATAACCATAGACTTATACTGGGTTTCAGCCTTGCCCCGGGCTGCCATCAGTAAATAGAGTTCAAACTTCCTTTGCTACCCTGCCCTCCTCTCATTCTCCCCAGTAGTTCTCCATAAAGGAGGAGATTAGGGCATCATTTAGTTCTGGTGAGAGATAGTTGGTAGGTCTGCATTGACATATTCACTCTGTCGGAAAAAAAGGACAAGCCCTGAGGGCTTTGAGACTATCAGCCATGATAGTTTATATACTTTGTCCACATTAATAGCAATGTGGTTGTGGTTTTTTTTTTTCTTTTTTTTTTTTTTTTGCCTAAAGAAAACAGCTCTTTTTCCACTGAGTGAAGGAGGGGACAAAAAAAACCTAAAAAATTCTGGCATCTGCTATTGACGACTATAGTGAAACAAGGATCTGGGTCACAGGAGGAGTGGTGATAAGTGAAAAAATGTTGGTTGTAAGTACCCCCAGGAACAAAATAACTCTGGGAAAATATAAGATCACTTGCTTTTGTTTAAGTTTGGTTGTGGTAGTGGGCTTTGGAAAGGTTGCAGCTTGTGAGTTATTGTAAACTAGTATATGGAGGGCTATTTAAAATCTGAATATCGGAACAGCAGATTTGGGCAGATTTTGGGTAGTTTATAACACAAACTAGGCAGCTAGTAGGTGTTAGGTTTGTCCACATATGTGCATACACTTTAGTTCAGCTGCAGGTGGTTTTCCACAGTTATCTAGGCGTTCTTGAGGATGAAATTGCTTATAAAAACACAAAATTTTCATTATGCTCAAATTGTTCCCTATTACATCTCTTGAATTGAAACAAATTTGTGTTTTCAAAACAAGTATTGTAGCAAAACTGACTTTACAGGTCAAGTCTCAGAAGATTCACCCCTTCTCTTATTTTTAGAATATTTGATGGTCATTTGTAATATGAAGGAACATATGATAACTCTGTTATATATATTTATTTTCTATCTCTTATAAAATTTTAGATAATATTAAAAACATAAGGTAATGAGTAAAGTCCCCCCACCCAGCCTCACAAAACATGTTAATTTTTTTGAGTTGCGCAGACATTCAAGATGACGTTTTCTCACCTAATCTCACCATATCCCTGCGTTTGAACAGACCCAAGTGGAGCTAAGTCACTGATAACTGAGTGTTTATTTTCCTTAACTGATATCCCTAGGAGTTATCTATTGAAGTGGCTCTGTATTGTTTGATAAGGTATATATATTCACTTGTTCCTCATCTCAAGGCAGTTCTCAGGGTCTCATTTATTGACTTCAGGATATGGCTGAGTATCCTGGATATTTCTCAGCAAATCCTGCTTACAGAATATTTGTGATGGTTAAATCTTGGGTTTTCCAGGTGTTTGACCCTTTTCAGGCCCACTTTGGGAGGAAAAAAAAAGAGAAAATCCACATGGAGAAAGAAATAGCTCCACATCTTTGCACCTATTTTTATAGGGGAGCCATGTCTGGCACAGGCACAGTCTGGGCATCTGGGTGGCTCAGTTGGTTAAGCATCTAACTCTTGGTTTCAGCTCAGGTCATGATCTCAAGGTTGTGAGATATCAAGCCCCACAGCAGTCTCCGTGCTTAGCAGGGAGTCTGCTTGAGATTCTCTCCCTCTCCCTCTGCCCCTCCCCCTATGCTTGTGCTCTCTCTCTCTCTCTCTCTAATAAAATAAATATTTAAAAAAATGATGTCCTGGAAGGAGCACTTGGTTGTTTTCAATAGATTAAAACCCCATCTTCTAATTAGTTGTGGCAGCTGTGTATGTGTGTATATGTGTATGTGTATTTGTGTGTATATGTGTGTATATATGTATTGACATAGACATATATTTTTTTTAAACCAAACTAGGAAAATGTATTAAGAAAAATGTTGAGGGGCGCCTGGGTGGCTCGGTGGGTTGGGGCCCCTACCTTCTGCTTGGGTCGTGGTCTCGGGGTCCGGGATTGGGCCCCTCATTGGGCTCTCTGCTCGGCTGGGTGCCTGCTTCCCCCTCTCTCTCTGCCTGCCTCTCTGCCTACTTGTGATCTCTCTGTGAAATAAATAAATATATAAATAATTTTAAAAAAAGAAAAATGTTGAGAATGAAATACAATATTTAAGATAAGAATGTTCATATGCTTTTATATGACCTTTAACCTTTCAAAGTGAGTTATAAAAACCATGTAATTGGAGGGTGTTCATGAAAAACTGTGTAGTGTTAATTTAGTACAATCTCCATACCCCTAAGGATGAGCCGAATGATAATAACAGTAGCTGACCCTTCACCGAGCACTTACTAGATTCTAGGCACTAAAGGAGAATCTTTTTTTTTTTTTTTTTTTTTTAGAGAGAGAGACTGAGAATGAGAGGGGAGAAGGTCAGAGGGAGAAGCAGATTTCCCGCAGAGCCGGGAGTCTGATATGGGACTTGATCCCGGGACTCCGGGATCATGACCTGAGCCGAAGGCAGTCGCTTAACCAACTGAGCCACCCAGGTGCCCTACTTAAGGAGAATCTTAAAGAAAACTTAAAGAGAATCAATACAACCCCATGAGGAAAATGCCATCATTATTAAGGCCATTTATGGTAGGCAAACTGAGGTTCAGAAAGGTGGCTTTACATTCCTAATGTCACAGAGTTAACAAGTTGAAGATCTGGGATATAAATTGAGAATGTCTGCTTCTAAGCATACACTCCTAGTAGAAATAAAGGGAGGAGATAGAAGCACCTGCCGTGGTCATGCCTTTTTCAATTAATCAGACCAGTCAGGGCATCCCTTCAAGCAGATTTGTTATCTATTAAAGGTCATAAAAGTAAAACACATACTGTTTTCCTTTCTTACAGATTTGTTGTGATAATGTAAGAAAATAATTTTCTAAGAAAATATAAGATAATCTAAGAAAGGGAAGTTGTATTTAATGAACAGCTATGAGCCAGGGACCATAGCAGATTTTTTTTCACATACTATTATTAGCTATTGCTGTCTCTGCTGTTGTTACTGTGCAATACTCAAATTCACTGTTGACTCCAGAGTCACCGCCATTTTCAAAAGATGGATTAACTGCCATCTGTTCTCATGTGTGGGTTTTTTGTTCTGCCTCTCTCGTCTGTTTTGCTCAACTGATTTCACCGGGGGTGGGAGATTATTTTTAAAGCAATACATGTTGTTTGTATAAAATTTGGGCAAAGGTTTGAAAAGGCCGTTTAGGAAGATGAAATTCAAAACGCCATCAAGCACTGGAAAAGATACTCCAAGTCACTAGTAAAGAAAGAAATGAAAATTCAGTCAATAATGATGTGTATAGGGAAGCCTGGGTGGCGCAGTTGGTTGGGCAACTGCCTTTGGCTCAGGTCATGATCCCGGCGTCTTGGGATCGAGTCCCGCATCGGGCTCCTTGCTCCACAGGGAGCCTGCTCCTCTCTCTGCTTCTGCCTGCCTTTCTGCCTGCTTGTGTTCTCTCTCTGTTAAATGAATAAATAAAAATCTTAAAAAAAAAAAAATAATGATGTGTATAGCATTTTAGAGAGCTCAGTTACGCCAAGTGTTTCTGGGGCTGTGAGGACATTGATGCATTGCTAATAGCATGGACTGATGGTACAATTTTGGAGAGCCATTTGGCACCACTTGTTCAAACCATGGCTGATCAAACCTCTATGACCCAACACTTAGACTCTTGGAGATGTATGAAAATACCTTTGTTTTCTGTATACACACACACACACGTATACATACATATGTGTGTGTATGTATATAAATATGTGTGTATGTTATATATGTGTGTTATATATGTATATAAATATGTGTGTATGTTATATATATGTTATATGTGTGTGTGTGTGTGTATGCTATATATAGAGAGAGACAGAGAGACACACACACACACACCATAGCAGGACATAAGAGAATCTTTGTGCAAGATTATTGTAGTCATTTAAGAGGGACTTAGAAGTAATCTGGTTGTCCTTCACCAGGAAAGTGGTTACTTCAAATTTAGTGAGTGAACTTAAAGGAGTTAGCTATTAGAGACAATTGATGAGATGAACAGTTACCAACATGGATGGATTTTAAGGGCATAGTACCAAGTGAAAAAGGTAAGAAAAATGACGCATAGTACAGAACATTTCCCCAGTTTACAATACATGCCCACAAAGTGATAATCATTTTGTAAGAGCACCTGCAAAAAAGATACCTATTAAATTTGTCAGAATGGCTATATGAAGACATGAAGTGTGAATGGAGATTAAAAGTGGGACAATGAATAAATAAAACAACAGAGAGTTTCATAAGAACAGTGATAATAATTTCCCCTAAACAGAGGGTAATGATTAATCAACCCCCTGAAGAGAAGAAAAATTTAAAAATATGTCAGAATAAAACAAGAAAATAAAATTATCCATATTCTTACTGTTTGTAGATAGGTGTTAAAACTTCAGTGTACATTCTTACAGTATTTTATACATATGTATGTGTGTGTGTCTGTGTATATGTATATATACATATATACATATTTTATAATTTTGAATTTTGAATTGAATAATTGACATGCACTGTTATTTTCAAGTGTATAACATATTGATTCAACAGTTCTATACATTACTCAGTGCTCCCCATAATGATTGAAGTCCTCTTCTGTCACCATGTGTTACTACCGTCTTATTGACTATATTCCCTGTGCTGTACTTTTCATCTCTGTAACTTATTTATTTTAAAACTAAAAATTTGTACCTCTTAATCCTCTTCATCTTTTTTGTCTATCTCCCTAATCCCCTCTTCTCTGGCAACCACCAGTTGTCTGTATTTAAGAGTCTGTTTATTCCTTCATTTGTTTTTTTTTTTTATTCCACATGTAAGTGGAATCTTACAGTATTTGTCTTTCTCTGACTTGCTTCACCTAGCATTATACCCTCTATGTCTGTCTATGTTGTCATGAATGGTAAGATTTCATTCTTTTTTAGGGCCAAGTAATATTCCATTATATGTATATACCACATCATCTTTATCCATTCATTTATTCATGTGCACTTGCATTGCTTCCATAGCTTGGCTATTGTAAATAATAGTGCAATAAACATAAGGGTGTATATATCTTTTTGAATTAGTGTTTTGTATTCTTCGGATAAGTACCTAATGGTGGAATTACTGGGTTATATAGTATTTATATTTTTAGTTTTTTTAGGAGCCTCCATACTGTTTTCCCTAGTGGCTCCAACAATTTATATTTCCACCAGTGGTGCTTAAGGGGTCCCTTTTCTCCACATGCTTGCCAACCCTTGTTATATCTTATCTTTTTAATGTTAGCCATTCTGACTAGTATGCGGTGATATCTCATTGTGGTTTTGATTTGCATTCCATGATGATTAGTGATGCTGAGCTTCTTTTCATGTGTCTGTTGGCCAATTGCATATCTTCTTTGGAAAAATGTCTCTTCAGGTCCTTTGCTCATTTTTTAAATTGAATTGTTTGGTTATTTGGCATTGAGTTGTGTAAGTTCTTTATATATCTTGGATATTAAATCCTTACTGGATATATCATTTGTAAATATCTTCTCCCATTCAGTAGGTTGCCTTTTGTTTTACTGATGATTGCTTGCACTATGCAAAGGCTTATTATTTTAGGATAGTTATAATAGCTTATTTTTGCATTTGTTTCCCTTCCCTGAGGAGACCTACCCACAAATATGCTGCTAAGGCTGATGGCCAAGAGATTACTCCCTATGTTTTCTTTTAGGAGTTTTATAGTTTCAGGTCTCACATTTAGGTCTTTAATCCATTTTGAATTTATTTTTGTGTGTGGTGTAAGAAAGTGGTCCAGTTTCATATTTTGCTTATAGCTGTCCATTTTTTCCAACACCATTTCTTGAAAAGACTGTCCTTTCCCTATTGTACATTCTTGTCTCCTTTGTCATGAATTACTTGATCACATTATTTTTTTCCCCAGGGGAAAAAGATATTTGTGTTTAATGGGTATAAACTTTTGAAGGACAATGAAAAAAGTTCAGGATATAAATAATGGTGATGGTTGTGCAACATCGTGAATGTATATAAAGTTACTCAATTGTACACTTGTGAATGGTTAAAACAATAAACATTACATATATTTTATCACAATAAAACAACAAAAATAAACATATCATCTCCCAGTCTCTGTGAGTCATGATTATAGGCCCAGTTAAGCTAGGAATTCTACTTGAGAGTCTTTCACAAGACTAGTCACCTGAAGGTTCTGGGGAATAATCTGCTTTTATATTCACACATGTGGATATTTAGTTTAGTTACTTGAGGGTCCCTGGGTTGGGAGTCTTAGTTCCTCCCTGGCCAGTGGCTCATGAACAGTTCCTTGCCACATGGGGTTCTTCAACATGGACAATTGCTTCATCAAAGCCAGAAACAAAGAGAGAGTATGCTAGAAAAACAAGTCACAATCCCTTGTTATCTAATCACAGGAGTGATATCTCATTATCTTTTTCATTTTGTATTGGTTAAAATAAAATGACTAACTGCAGCCCACAGAGGGAGAGAATTGCACATACACATCCCAGAAGTCAGGAGTCACTGGGGAGTAGTGACTTAGAAGTCAGCTTTCTACAGTAAGATTGTATCAAATGATACCACAACATCTGGACAAAAATTATTAATATCACACTGTTGTATCACCATATAGAAGCAAACCAAATGTTTCTGAATATTTAGCAACAAGCAGCCAAATATTTGTTAGACTTGAAAATTCACCTTTATTTTCTATTTTTCTTGCTCTGTAAAACACAGCCCCCAAACTAAATATACTTACTTTGATAATTCCACCATTTATATTTGAAATATGAGAACATTTTGAGTGTCATCTTAAATGACATTTTTTGAACAATGCTTAAACTATCTGGTCTTCTGAGAATCAGATTGCTTTATTATTGTGTATCAATACCTTTCTTCCAACAATTTGACATGCTGTTAATTGTGACAGTATATCTGTGCTAGATCCTAGTAGAATTGTAATTGATGCCCATAAAATCTAGCTAGTACCTTAAATTGTTTGTCGGTAAAGTTGATTATGTCTTTGAATAATATATAAATGTATGTGAATGTGTATGTACATATGTGTATACAATTTGTGCATATTGACTCAAAATAGATTTAGAAGTAGACAATATTTCTAAAAAACAAAACCAAAAAACCCCTGTAAACCCTAAACTGCCTTAGTTTTTTTTTTAATTTTTCCTCCTGTCCCCTCCTTTGTTACTTATTTTATTTTTTTAACTTACTTTTTTTTTAATTATTCATTTCAGAGGTAGAGGTCAGTGATTCATCAGTCTTATGTACTACCCAGTGCTCATTATATCATATGCCCTCCTTAATATCACCCAGTTACAGCATCCGTCCACCCTTCTCCCCTCCAGCAACCCTCAGTTTGTTTCCTTTGATGAGTGTCTTATGGTGTGTGTCCCTTTCTGATTTCATCTTGTTTTATTTTTTCCTTTTTTCCTCTATGGTCCTCTGTTTTGTTTCTTAAAGCCAAATATGAGTGAGGTCATATGACAATTGTCTTTCTGTGATTGACTTACTTCACATAGCATAATACCCACTAATCCCATCCATATCATTGCAAGTGGCAAGATCTCATTTTGTTGTTGTTGTTGGCTGAGTAGTATTCCATTATGTGTAAGTATGTGTGTATCTTTTTTATCCATTTATCTGCCAACAGACATCTGGACTTTTTCCATAATTTGGCTAGTGTGAACATTGCTGCTATAAACATTGGGGTGCAAGGTACCCCTTTGGATCACTATGTTTATATCTTTGTGATAAATACTAGTAATGTAATTCCTGGGTCATAGGGTAGCTCTATTTTCAACCTTTTGAGGAACCTTCATACTATTTTCCAAAGTGGTTGCACCAACCTGCATTCCCACCAAAAGTGCAGGAGAGTTCCCCTTTCTCCGCATCCTCGCCAACATCTGTTGTTTCTTGACTTGTTAAATTAGCCATTCTGACTGATATGAGGTGGTATCTCATTGAAGTTTTGACTTCTAGTTCCCTGATGCTGAGTGATGTGGAACATTTTTTCATGTGTCTCTTAGCCATTTGGATGTATTCTTTGCAGAAATGTCTGTTCATGCCTTCTGCCCATTTCTTGACTGGATTTTTTGTTCCTTGGGTTTTGAGTTTCATAAGTTTTTTATAGATTTTGGATACAGGTCCTTTATCTGATGTGTCATTTGCAAATATCTTCTCCCATTCTGTTGGTTGTCGTTTGGTTTTGTTGACTGTTTCCTTTGCTGTGTGAAAGCTTTTTATTTTGATGAAGTCCAATAGTTCATTTTCACTTTTGTTTCACTTGCCTGCACACATCTTGCTAGATGCGTCTAGCAAGAAGTTGCTGCAGCTGAGGTCGAAGACGTTGCTGCCTATGTTCTCCTCAAGGATTTTGGTGGATTCCTGTCACACATTTAGGTCTTTCATCCATTTTGAGTCTATTTTTGAGTATGGCATAAAAAAATGGTCCAGTTTCATCCTTTTGCAGGTGGCTGTCCAATTTTCCCAACACCATTGTTGAAGAGACTGTCTTTTTTCCATTGGATATTCTTTCCTGCCTTGTCAAAGATTAGTTGACCATAGAGTCGGGTGTCCATTTCTGGGCTCTCTATTCTGTTCCATTGATCTATGTGCCTGTTTTTGTGCCAGTACCATGCTGTCTTAATGTCTTTTTAATAGAGCTTGAAGCCTGGAATTGTGATGCTGCCAACTTTTTTCTTTTTCAACATTCCTCTGGTTATTTGGGGTCTTTTCTGGTTTCATACAAATTATAGGATTATTTGTTCAAGTGCAGTGAAAAAAGTTGATGGTATTTTGATAGGGATTACTTTGAATGTGTAGATTGCTCTAGCTATCATAGACATTTTCACAATTTTTGTTCTTCCAATCCATGAGTGTAGAACATTTTTCCATTTTTTGTGTGTGTGTTCCTCATTTCTTTCATGAATGTTGTATAGTTTTCTAAGTACAGATCCTTTGCCTCTAGTTAGGTTGATTCCTAGGTATCCTATGGTTTTGGGTGCAGTTGTAAATGGGATCAAGTTTTTAATTTCTCTTCCTTCTGTGTCATTATTAGTGTATAGTGCAACTGATTTCTGTGCATTGAGTTCATATCCTGCCACTTCGCTGAATTCCTGTATGAGTTCTGGCAATTTGGGGGCAGAGTCTTTGGGTTTTCCATGTAGAGTATTATATTCTCTGCAGAGAGTGGGAGTTTGACTTCTTTGCCAATTTGGAGGCATTTTATTTCTTTTTATTGTCTGATTCCTGAGGCTAGGACTTCTAGTACTTTGCTGAACAGCAGTGGTGATAGTGGACATCCCTTATGTGTTCCTGACCTTAGGGGAAAAGCTCTCAGTTTTTCCCCACTGAGAATGATATTTGCTGTGGGCTTTTATATATGGCTTTTATGATAGTGAGGTAGGCTCCCTCTATTCCTTACACTGTGAAAAGTTTTAATCAAGAAAGGATGGTGTATTTTGTCAAATGCTTTCTCCACATCAATTGAGAGGATTATATGGTTCTTGTCCTTTATGTAGTGTATCACATTGATTTGTGGATGTTGAACCAACCTTGTAGCCCAGGAATAATTCCCACTTAGTCATGGTGAATAATTCTTTTAGTGTACTATTGGATCCTATTGGCTAGTATTTTGGTGAGAATTTTTTTATCCGTGTTCATCAGGGATATTGGTCTGTAATTCTCCTTTTTTATGGGGTCTTTGTCTGGTTTTGGGATCAAGGTAATGCTGGTCTCATAAAATGACTTTGGAAGTTTTTCTGCTATTTCTGTTTTTTGAAACAGCTTCAGAAGAATGGGTATTAGTTCTTCTTTAAATGTTTTGTAGAATTCCCCTGGGAAGGCACCGACCCTGGAGTCTTGTTTGTTGGGATATTTTTGATTACTACTTCAGTTTCCTTGCTGGTTATGGATCTGTTCAGGTATTCTATTTCTTCCTGTTTCAGTTTCAGTAGTTTATGCCTCTCCAGGCTAAGTAAGCAGCTCCAGATTGCTCTATATGTTTTTTGTTCCCTGAAGGCTTTCCAGGCCACTTTAGGGGATGAGAATGAAACTGGCGGCTTCCCAGTCTCCACCTCCAGGGCAAAAGCTTGGGACTGCACTCCTCAGTGCACCCTCAGAGAAAATCATTCAGTCACTCCTGTCTCCCTGGTCTCCATAGGCACTCTTTGCTCACCCAGACTATGACCGAGCATTTCTATCTCAGCACACAACCCCATTTGGACTCTCCAAACCTTGCATCCTCCTGAGGCATATACCTCCTTCAAGTGGGGTGGGGCTTGCTGATTGCAGCTGGCTTCCCTCTCCAATGCCTGGGAACTCTGCTGCACTCAGGCACCCCTGGACTTCCTGTGACCCTAGGGATCCTGAGACCAGACTGTCCCACCTAGGATTCTACCCCACTTTGTTACCTGACATCTTTCAGGCAGGGATCCTCTCATGGGAGCAGACTTCTAAGAGTCTGCTCTTGGAAGAAACACAAGATTTTGTGTTCCACTGCTATATCACTTTCCAGTAGCCAGGTTGCAGAGACTCCCTCCCCCCATGGTCCGTCTTCCCATATATTGCCTCAGATTCACTTCTCCATACCTCTTAACTTAAAGAAAGTGGTCGCTTTTCTATTTGTAGAGTTGCAGCTTTTAGATCTCAGATCTCTGAGTTTGCTGGTGTTCAGAATGATTTGATAGCTGTCTAGCTGAATTCTTGTGACCAGATGAAACTGAGGTAGCCTACTCCTCTACCATCTTGGATTATCTCTCTATTTGATCATATTAATTAACTGACCTGGCTCTTCACCAGCTTCCATTGATCTATGTGTCTGTTTTTGTGCCAGTACCATAATGTTTTGATTACTATGGCTTTGTAGTCTATCTTCAAATCTGAGATTGTGATACCTACAGCTTGGTTCTTAAGGTCACTTAGGCTATTCAAGGTATTTGTAAGGAACCACATACAAATTTTAGGATTATTCTATTTCTATGAAAAATACTATTGATATTTTAATAAGGAATGCACTAAATCTGTAGATTGCTATTAATGATAATGATATTTTAATGATGTTCTTCCAATCCATAAACATGCTAGATGTTTCTTTTTTTTCTGTCATCTTCAATTTATTTCATCAATGTCTTACAGTTTTCATAACTGTTTTTATAACATCTTTCATTAATTTTATTGCTAGGTAGTTTATTCTTTTTGGTACATACACACATTTATTTACACAAATGAAATGGGGTCATTCTCCATGTACTTTTATTTGGGGTTTTTTTTTTTTGGTTTTTGTTTGTTTTTTAGTATCTTGGCTACTGTGAGGATGTACTAAGTTATCTGTAAGGTGCCTTCTAAGACACTCTCCCTTCAGGATGAATACCATACTATCAAATTCAGTCAAATTATAAACTGACTTTTTTTCCAAAACATATTTTGCTAAACACTCTTAGTTTCAACTGTAAGATACTAATGCATTCAAAGGAAAATATATTTGTATTTTGATTTATTTGCATTTAATTCAAATAATAGTCATTTTGGCTAGATATGTTGAGGATTAAATATGTTCAGACCTTTTCACAGGCTGATAGTTTACTGCAAGAATAGATCACATCAACAAATGAGTGTTGGCCCCAAATGGAAAAAGTGAGGTTAAAACTTGATCCAGAGAACCACCCCATTTGAGTGACCAAATGGTTTTTAATATGCTAGAGATAGGGGCGCCTAGGTGGCTCAGTGGGTTAAAGCCTCTGCCTTTGGCTCAGGTCATGATCTCAGGGTCCTGGGATCAAGCCCCGCATCGGGCTCTCTGCTCAGCTGGGAGCCTGCTTCCCGCTCTCTCTCTGCCTGCCTCTTTGCCTACTTATGATGTCTCTCCTTTCTGTCAAATAAATAAAATCTTTAAAAAAAAATAGGCTAGAGATAAACATTTTCTGATGATTATCAAAACCCAGTAAATTAGTGAATAAGATTTCCGAACCTTTCTTCTCTGTTTTGTATCAGGACAGTGAACAACCTTTAATAAAGAATACATTCCTTTCTGCCAGAGGCAAAAGCAGAACTTCCCAGTGGAAAACAGCATGTCTATCTCGGCCTTCTTCAAAAGCCAACTCAGATCTCAAATCATTGCACTAGGATCTGGAAATGACAGAATGCCATTGGCTGCTGTTGCCATGGTAATCACTGCTGACCTCATAGGGCCTTCCTAATAATTTGCAACAGGTTCATTTGTACTGCATTTGCTGTGGTGTGTGTGTTTATGTAGGTCTATTTGCTTGTGGCTGAGCTATCACGTTTTACTCTGAATCCAATGAGTAAGGCACCAATGCTTTGTACCTAATAAATGTTACATGAAGATTTGTGGAATTGGACTAGATGCGCTAGGTTTGGGAAGAAATCACAGGCATAAGGAGTTTGACAAATTTTTGCAGTTCTCAGAATGTAGTCCTTGAAATCCACGTTGCTGGCTAGTTTTCCTCTTGAACAGTTACAGCTGCTTGTTAGAGTAATCAGCAACTGTGTAAGGTTTGCAATTCTCCAACCCACAAAAGCCCTCCAGGTGGCCTGGAGAGGGTAACTATTTTAAAAACGATCCTTCTTTAGGATTTATTTTTAAGGTTTTCTGGGGGAGGAAGAAGCATGAATTTAATAGGCTACTGGAGAGTCACCAGGTTGTCTTCTCTGGGGGTTGATTGATCAGTGGTTCTAACACCCAGCTGAGTGTAAGCTGTTCTTTAGGATTCTGATACCCATCCAGGTGAGGCAGTAACCCAAGACAATCTTAAGATTTCTAATCCTGAGGTTTCCCCAAACCAAAACTGATAATAGATTTTTCCTACAACTCTCATGAAAAAATAATGTCCACCATGTTAATATATTATTTATGGTTGTAGAGTACCATGAGCCTTTACATGGAATCATTCTTTCAAAAAAGAAGTGAAAGAGAACACCCAAAGCTTGGGAGATAATTTAATCAAGCATTTATATTAAGTTCTGTATTTATAAAATAACTTTCCAGTTGCCTCTCATTTACCCGTATAAGACCAGCTACTCCTGCCTCCAATGTACATCTCCAATTTACTACAAAAAATTCAGAACAACAGGTAATCTGCTTTAGACATTGCCCCTAAGCCCTGTTTTTCACTAGATTCAGCTGTACTTAACATGTGAAAAGTAGCTGTTGCAGAACCAGCAAGTCCTTTGTGAAATCATAGTGAGGCCAAGGGCTGTGAATCACCTCTTCTCCGCGCAAGTCTCTGCTTCCCACAGATATGATACATTGGATGCCAGGGTTTGTCAGTTTACCATGGGGGTGTATAAATAAGCTTTGTTATGTTGTGAGGCAGTGAGGCATGGGGATATCACTGCAGACCAAGTGGGAGGACTGGACTGAATGCTAGGCCCTATCATTTTCTGACGGTGTGGCCTTGACTACATCAATATGAAGATGCCTGCCTTCCTTGTCTCACAGGTGGTTGTATCAGATGAGTAACATTGATCATTCCTTGCAGCTTCTGGAGTGCTTTGGAAATGTGTTAACTCCATCCATCGAGCTCTGATGATCCTACACAGACTAGAAAATGTTTGCATGTGTACTTTCCTTGAGCCTAGGTTGTCAGATGCATCTTCTTCAGACTCCTTAGTTTGGAAAAGCTCTTAGAGTGTATCCCAGAATACTGTATAAGAAGAGAAAAAAAATAGGAAAGGAAGGGGACCATAGTATGTACTCTCCTCCACCCACTCTTCTGTTCCATTCAGTACATTGATTTCATTCACCACTTCTTTTCTGCTTTGTATCCAAAGATGAACCTCTTAATAATGTGCATGAACAGAGGAGTGTAAATACTCATTTAAAAATAAATTCACGTGTAGTTGGCTGCAGCTATTTGAACAAGCCCTAGATTTCTCTTTGGCAGTGCCATCCATTTGTAGCCCCATTAATTCATGGTCCTTAATAATTTCTTCAGAGTAAATATCAAGTTTACTTTGTTTGATCTATGAGTAAAGGACCCACAGAGGAAAAGAATAGTGTAAATAAGTTTTCCAAGAAACATCAACCTGCTTGAAAGAAAGGATGGTTCTCAAATCCCTCCGTTTGTTTGCATGTTATGTACTGATTATGTGGAATTCTAATCATTAAAGTAGTCCTTTGAGGATATCCACTTGGTAATATTTTATTAGCACTTAATTTGAGTTACTTTAATAAAACTTCACTTCTTTAAGATTCGTTCATCATTCAGTACTGTTACCAAGGTCTTCCTTCTGTCAGTATGAATTTGTTGTAAGGTATTGTAATTCATTACATGCCCTTAAATTCCTTGGATACTATCTGGTACAGTTACATTATTTGAGCAAGACTTTTTTTTTTTTGAATTTCAATTAGCCAACATACACTATATCATTAGTTTCAGATGGAGAGTTTGGTAATGCATCAGCTGCATGTAATGCCTAATACTCATCACATCACATGCCTTCCTTAATCCCCATCACCCAGTTACCCCATCTCCCCACCCACATCGCCTCTAGCAACCCTCCATTTCTTTTCATAGTTAAGAGTCTTTCGTGGTTATTCTCCCTCTCTGATTTTTTTCCCATTCAGTTTTCCCTCCCTTCCCCTATGATCCTCTATTTTGTTTCTTATAGTCCTCATATTGAGTAAAACCATATGATAATTGCCTTTCTCTGATTGACTGGTTTCACTTAGGATAATACCCTCCAGTTCCATCCATGTCAATGTAAATGGTAAGATTCCATCCTTTCTGGTGGCTGAGTGGCATTCCATTGTGTGTGTATTTGTGTGTGTATACCACATCTTCTTATCCATTTATCTGCCAATGGACATATAGGCTCTGTCCATAGTTTGGCTATTGTGGACATTACTGCTATAAACACTGGGGTGTATGTGCCCCTTCAGATCACTACATCTGTCTCTTTGAGGTAAATACCCAGTAGTGCAGTTGCTGGATTGTAGGGTAGCTCTATTTTCTACTTTTTGCAGAACCTCCATACTGTTTTCCAGAGTGGCTGCACCAGCTTGCATTCCTACCAATAACATAAGAGGGTTCCCCTTTGTCTACATCCTTTCCAACATTTGTTGTTTCTTGTCTTGTTAATTTTAGCCATTCTGACCGGTGTGAGATGGTATTGCCTTGTGGTTTTGACTTGTAGTTCCCTGATGCTGATTGATGTAGAGCACTTTTTCATGTGTCTTTTGGCTATTTGGATGTGTTCTTTGCAGAAATATCTGTTCGTGTCTTCTACCCATTTCTTGACTGGATTATTTGTTTTTCGGATGTTGCGTTTGGTAAGTTCTTTATAGATCTTGGATACTAGCACCTTATCTGCAGTTATCAAATTGCAAATATCTTCTCCCATTCTCTACATTGCTTTTAGTTTTGTTGGCTGTTTCCTTTGCTGTGCAAAAGGTTTTACCTTGATGAAGTCCCAATAGTTTATTTTTGCTTTTGTTTCCCTTGCCTTTGGAGATGTGTCTATCAAGAAGTTGCTGTGGCTGAGGTCGAAGAGGTTGCTGCCTGTGTTCTCCTCAAGGAGTTTTGATTTCGGTGGATTCCTGTCTCATTTTTAGGTCTTTCATCTATTTTGAGTCTATTTTTGTGTATGGTATAAAGAAATGGTCCAGTTTCATCCTTTTGCAGGTGGCTGTCCGATTTTCCCAACACTATTTGTTGAAGAGACTGTCTTTTTTCCACTGGACATTCTTTCGTCCTTTGTCAAAGATTAGTTGACTATAGAGTTGAGGGTCCATTTCTGGGCTCTCTATTCTGTTTCATTGATCTGTGTGTCTTGATGACAGTACTATACTGTCTTGATGATTACAGCTTTGTAATAGAGCTTAAAGTCCGGAATTGTGATGCCACCAGCTTTGGTTTTCTTTTTCAACATTCCTTTGGCTATTTGGGGTCTTTTCCAGTTCCATACACATTCTAGGATTATTTGTTCCATTTCTTTGAAAAAAGTTGATGGTATTAATAGGGATCGCATTAAATATGTAGATTGCCCAAGGTAGCGTAGACATTTTCACAATTTTTGTTCTTCCAATCCATGAACATGGAACATTTTTCCACTTTTTTTTAGTGTGTCTTCCTCAATTTCTTTCATGAGTGTTCTATAATTTTCTAAGTACAGATTCTTTACCTCCTTAGTTAGGTTTATTCCTAGGTATCTTATGATTTTGTGTGCAATTATAAATGGAATCAACTCCTTAATTTCTCTTTCTTCTGTCTTGGTGGTCGTGTATAGAAATGAAACTGATTTCTGTGCATTGATTTTATATCCTGCCACTTTCCTGAATTCCTGTATGAGTTTTAGCAGTTTTAGGGTGGAGGTTTTTGGGTTTTCCACATAAAGTATCATATCATCTGCAAAGAGTGAGAGTTTTACTTCTTCTTTGCTGATTCAGATGCCTTTTATTTTTTTTGTTGTTTGATTGCTGAGGCTAGGACTTCTAGTACTCTGCTGAACAGCAGTGGTAATAGTGGATGTCTCTTGTGTGTTCCTGACTTTAGGGGAAAAGCTCTCAGTTTTTCCCCATTGAGAATGATATTTGCTATGGGTTTTTCATAGGTGGCTTTTATGATATTGAGGTATGGACCCTCTATCCCTACATTGTGAAGAGATTTAATCAAAAAAGGATGGTGTATTTTGTCAAATGCTTTCTCTGCATCAATTGAGAGGATTATATGGTTCTTGTTCTTTATTAATGTATCACATTGATTGATTGATTGATTGATTTGTGGATATTGAACCAACCTTGCAGCCCAGGAATAAATCTCACTTGGTCATAGTGAATAATCCTTTTAGTGTACTATTGGATCCTATTGACTTGTATTTTGGTGAGAATTTTTTTATCCGTGTTCATCAGGGATATTGGTCTGTAATTCTCCTTTTTTATGGGGTCTTTGTCTGGTTTTGGGATCAAGGTAATGCTGGTCTCATAAAATGAGTTTGGAAGTTTTCCTTCTATTCCTAATTTTTGGAACAGTTTCAGAAGAATAGGTATTAATTTTTCTTTAAATGTTTTGTAGAATTCTCCGGGAAGCCACCTGGCCCCTAGGCTCTTGTTTGTTGGGATATTTTTGATTACTACTTCAATTTCCTTGCTGGTTATGGGTCTGTTCAGATTTTCTCCTTCTTCCTGGTTCTGTTTTGGTAGTTTATTTGTCTCTAGGAATGCATGTTTCTTCCAGGTTGTCTAATTTGCTGGCATGTAGTTTCTCATAATATGTTCTTGTAATTGTATTTCTTAGTGTTTTGGGATGGTATTTTGATAGGGATTACATTGAATGTGTAGATTGAGCAAGACTTTCTTTTTTTTTTTTTTTTAAAGATTTTATTTATCTATTTATTAGGAAAGAGAGAGAGTGAGAGAGAGCATGAGAAGGGAGAAGGTCAGAGTGAGAAGCGGACTCCCCATGGAGCTGGGAGCCCGATGTGGGACTCGATCCCGGGACTCCGGGATCATGACCTGAGCCAAAGGCAGTCGCTCAACCAACTGCGCCACCCAGGGGCCCCTTGAGCAAGACTTTCAATTTTCCCTTGGTTTCTTTTGTTTTTCCCCCAGTGTTCCAAGATGCATTGTTCATGCACTACACCCAGTGCTCCATGCAATACATGCCCTCCTCAATACCTACCACCAGGCTCACCCAACCGCCAATCCTCTTCCCCTCCAAAACCCTCAGTTTGTTTCTCAGAGTCCACAGTCTCTCATGTTTTATCTCCCCTCCAATTTCCCCCAATTCACCCTTCCTTTCCACCTCCCAATGTCCTCCATGTTTTTCCTTATGCTCCATACATAAGTGAAACCATATGATAACTGACTGTCTCTGCTTGACTTATTTCACTCTGCATAATCTCTTCCAGTCTCGTCCATGTTGATACAAAAGTTGGGTATTCATCCTTTCTGATGAAGGCATAATATTCTATTGTATGTATGGACCATATCTTCTTTATCCATTTGTCTGTTGAAGGGCATCTTGGCTCTTTCCACAGTTTGGTGATTGTGGCCATTGTTGCTATGAACATTGGGGTACATGTGGCCCCTCTTTTCACTACATCTGTATCTTTGGGGTAAATACCTAGTCGTGTAATTGCAGGGTCATAGGGTAGCTCTATTTTTAATTTCTTAAAGAATCTCCACACTTTTTTCCAAAGTGGCTGCACCAACTTGCATTCCCACCAACAGTGGAAGAGGGTTCCCCTTTCTCCACATCCTCTCCAACATTTGTTGTTTACTCTCTTGCTGATTTTGGCCATTCTAACTGGCGTAAGGTGGTATCTCAATGTGGTTTTGATGTGAATCTCCCTGATGGCTAAAGATAATGAACATTTTTTCATATGTCTGTTAGCCATTCATATGTCTTCTTTGGAGAAGTGTTCATGTCTTCTGCCCATTTTTTGATGTGATTATCTATTTTGTGATTGTTGAGTTTGAGGAGTTCTTTATAGATCTTAGACATCAGACCTTTGTAGTGTCATTTGCAAATATCTTCTATTCCGTGGGTTGCCTGTTTGTTATTTGTTTTTTAATTTTTTAAAGATTGTATTTATTTATTTGACAGAGAGATAGAGAAAGCACAAGTAGGTAGAGCGGCAGGGAGAGGGAGGAGCAGGCTCTCTGCTGAGCAGGGAGCCCGATGTGGGGCTCGATCCCAGGACCCTGGATCATGACCTGAGCCGAAGGCAGCATCTTAACTGACTGAGCCACCCAGGTGCCCCTGCCTGTTTGTTTTGTTGACTGTTTCCTTTGCTGTGCAGAAGGTTTTTATCTTGATGAAATCCCAAAAGTTCATTTTCACTTTTACTTCCTTTGCCTTTGGAGACATGTCCTGAAAGAAGTTGCCGTGGCTGATGTCAAAGAGGTTACTGCCTGTGTTCTCCTCTAGGGTTCTGATAGATTCCTGCCTCACATTGATGTCTTTTATCCATTTCGAGTTTATCTTTGTGTATGATGTAAGAGAACGGTCAAGTTTCATTCTTCTATATATAGCTGTCCAATTTCCCAGCACCATTTGTTGAAGAAACTGTCTTTTTTCCACTGGATATTTTTTCCTGCTTTGTCAAAGATTATTTGGCCATAGAGTTGTGGGTCTATATCTGGGCTCTCTACTCTGTTCTACTGGTCTATGTGTCTGTTTTTGTGCCAGTACCATACTGTCTTGGTGATCACAGCTTTGTAGTAAAGCTTGAAATCAGGCAGTGTGATGCCCCCAGCTTTATTTTTCTTTTTCAACATTTCCTTAGCAATTCAGGATCTTTTCAGGTTCCATACAAATTTTAAGATTGTTTGTTCCAGCACTTTGAAAAATGCTGGTGGAATTTTTATCAGGATGGCATTGAAAATATAGATTGCTCTGGGCAGTATAGACATTTTAACAATGTTTCTTCTTCCGATCCATGAGCATGGAATGCTCTTCCACCTTTTTGTGTCTTCTTCAATTTCTTTCATGTGTGTACTGTAGTTTCTTGAGTACGGATCCTTTACTTCTTTGCTTAGGTTTATTCCCAGGTATCTTATGGTTCTTGGTGCTCTAGTAAATGGAATCAATTCTCTAATTTCCCTTTCTATATTTTCACTGTTAGTGTATAAGAAAGCAACTTGTTTCTGTGCATTGATTTTGTATCCTGCCACATTACTGAATTGCTGTATGAGTTCTAGTAGTTTGGGGTGGGGTCTTTTGGGTTTTCCATGTAAAGTATCATGTCATCTGCGAAGAGAGAGAGTTTGACTTCATTGCCAATTTGAATACCTTTTATTTCTTTCTGTTGTCTGATTGCTGTCGCTAGGACTTCTAGTACTATGTTGAACAAAAGTGGCGAGAGTGGGCATCCTTGTCGTGTTCCTGCTCTCAAAGGGAAGGCTATCAGCTTTTCCCCATTGAGAATGATATTCGCTATGGGCTTTTCATAGATTTTATGAAGTTGAGAAATATTCCCTCTATCCCTATACTTTGAGGAGTTTTAATCAGGACTGGATGCTGAATTTTGTCAAATGCTTTTTCTGCATCAATTGAGAGGACCATATGTTTTTCTCTTCTCTTATTGATTTGTCCTATCACATTAATTTGTGAATGTTGAACCACCCTTGCATCCCAGAGATAAATCCCACCTGTTCATGATGAATAATCTTTTTAATGTGCTGTTGGATCCTGTTAGCTAGAATCTTGTTGAGAATCTTGACTTCCATATTCATCAGGGATATTCATCTGAAGTTCTCCTTTTTGATGGGGTCTTTGCCTGGTTTGGGGATCAGGGTAATGCTGGATTCATAAAAAGAGTCTGGAAGTTTTCCTTCTGTTTCTATTTTTTGAAACAGTTTCAGGAGAATAGGTATTATTTCTTCTTTGAATGCTTGGTAGAATTCCCCAGGGAAGCCATCAGGTTCTAGGCTCTTGTTTTGGGGGAGGTTTTTGATCACTGCTTCAATCTCATTTCTATATATTGGTCTATTCGGGTTGTCAATTTCATCCTTTTTCAGTCTTGGTAGTTTATGGGTTTCCAGAAATGCATCCTTCCCTTGGTTTCTTAAGATAAAAATGTTTTGACACTTAAATGGCATCACTAAGGTTTGGATGCAGAGAGAGTTGCCTACAAGAAGTCAATTAGGGAGGTAGATAATTAGTTATCTCCACTGTGGCTAGAGTCCAGTCAACCTAAAACCAACTTTTTCTCCTCAAAACTTGGATAGATTTTATAATTACATGAACAAACCTTTATTTATAAAATTGCTGTGCTGTTCTTGAACTACAGTGAACATTGAGTAAATAGTGAAGGTGTAAGAGTACATATGTCTTTGGGGTTTTCCTTTGTCTTTCACATAGACTGTCTTAATATTAAGCAGACTGTTGTGATTGGAGTGCTGCAAGAGGATAGTATTGAATGCACAACCTTTGATCATCTTATCCATCCATCTATCCGTGTTTCAAATATTTGTGGGGACCTATCATGTAACCAGCCAGGCACAGAGAAAAGTCCTGTCCCTGTGCATGTCATATTTAGTGTATAAGCCACTTAACCTTTAGTAGAGAGATTGATGAAGTCTTTTGCCTCTTGCTGTACTCAGTGTTGCTGTGTCCTTGGTCAAAGTTTTATCCCAGACATCCTTTTGTGGTTACTGCTTTGTGTTTAATTGGCCTCTACTTATAAAAAAGCAGGTTCTGTGGGCATAACCAGTCCCTGCTTCATGTTCTTATTTCATGTTTTTCACTTTATGCTGTTTTGTGTAACATCTAGGGACTCTCCAGTATTAGGGATTCATAGTTCTAAGTAGCTTTGTACTAAAGGCAATTGCTAATATTTTTGTCCATTTGCTGTATCTATGGTAGACACTAGTCTAAGAATATTTCATGTTTTCTCATTTAACCCTCATAGTATCCATAAATGAGTGTTGTTGTTCCCATTTAACAGGTAAGGAAACTAAGTCACACAGGATTATATTTATATGATAATTTCACAAAGGCAAATGCTTGGTCTTTTTAATAGTAAGGTCATTTTGGCATCCCATTTATTTTTTTCAAGTTGTTTACATATGTTATCTCACTTGATCTGACATCTGTCCCATTTGTTTACGTGGGAGAAGTGAGGTAAATGAGGGTGAGTCTCTGCTTTCCAGGTTAAGGACTGTATAGTAGTTGGACTCAAGTCCTCTAAATCCTGGTCCAAGACCCTTTTTCCAGGAGTGCACTGCCTTCTTTCTGCTCATCTGACCAGTAGATCTCTCCTGAAGATGTGGGTCTCAGTTTTTTATGGGAGATTTAGAATCTTGGTGACTTTAAATAGTTCCTGGAAGAGCATTATAATGTAGCATGTTTCATATCCACTCCTGTTAGTCTAGGATCTAGAGTATTTCAATTAAGCACCAAGCACCATTTTTTTCTGTTCCTTTGTTAGATTAATACCTAGAATCTGCCCTTGGCAGCTCTGGAGTAAAAGGCCAGTTCTCTGACCAATGAATCAGTACCAAATGGGAAATAAATCTGAGTTTGCTATAGCTAAAAGGGAAAAACTCCCACAAATTTATCTGTCATTTTGATTCATTCTTTTATCTTTGATAGCAGATTTTCACGGTCTCAAAGAAACTCTATGAATGTGCCTGTGGAAGTATCTTGTTTTACATGTGATGAAAATGGTGAGAGCACTTCTTTTGACAGGAAACTTCACTTCTTGTTACTGAAAACTGTCACAACAGTCATTTTGTCTGGCTTTCAGAGATTTCCTGGAGTTAGGAGAACAATAGACAGTTAAAATGGCAATATCAAGAGCATTTTGGGGTTTTATAATGAGTAGCAAGGGAAATTTTTTTTCCCTTGAGTTTGTAAGAAAAGAGTAGGAATATTTAGGAGACTGAAGATAATGTGGAAATGAACTTTAATGCTTTATTTTTAAAAACAGAGTGTTCTTTCTAACCATTGGAAGTTGAAAAAAAATTCTTATATCGTGGTTCCCATTTTCTTGTTGCTGAGTTGACAGTGACTAAGGGATATTTCTCTTCAGCTGTCCCTCTCTGGTTTTTAAGTAATCCCCCTCAAAAATCACATTTGCAGGGACGCCTGGGTGGCTCAGTTGGTTAAGCAACTGCCTTTGACTCAGGTCATGATCCCAGCGTCTTGGGATCGAGTCCCGCATCGGGCTCCTTGCTCCGCAGGGAGCCTGCTCCTCTCTCTGCCTCTGCCTGCCTCTCTGCCTGCTTGTGTTCTCTCTCTGTTAAATGAATAAATAAAATCTTTAAAAAAAAATCACATTTGCAGATTTTGTCTGTCTATCTATATCTATCTATTTATTTAGGGGTGGAGAGGGATGGAGGGAAATGGAGAGAGAAAATCGTAAGTAGGGTCCATGCCCAGCATGGAGTTGTGATGCAGAACTCAATCTTAGGACCCTGAGATCATGACTTGAGCTGAAATCAAGAGTTGGATGCTTAACAGCTGAGTCACCCAGGTGCCCCCCCCCCACCACCCTGTCTCTTTATTTGATTAAGCATCATTTAGAGTTCTTGGTCCCATTTATTGGTTCTTAATTTTTATATGTACAGGGCGTCTGAGGCTTATGATCTCTAATTTTGTAGTAGGAATTACTCCTCTGCTTCCTGTAAACCCACCCCTCACCCTCTAAAAAGAGACTCCCATGCATTAGGAAGAGCATTGGCTTATTTTATTGTGTAATGTGCATTTAAGTGGTTTTATGAATGAAGGCTAATATGCCAATAATTTGACTTCTTATAGCAGGGGATGAGGAAGATTTAAAAGTGGAATTTTCCCTGGAATTAGCCTAGAGAGAAGAGCTGTCTACTCTTGGCCCATTGTTGAGCCTGAACTTTTTTTTTACTTTGGGTCTGGAGAGGGCTCCAGTTTGCTAAGGGCTATGTGTGTTCCAGGCCACTGTCCCAGGAGGCTGATTGGGCAGCTGCCCTTTCTGCAGCCAGCCAGCCCCCAAGTATGTTTTAATAAATAGAAAAAAGCTAAGTCCCTTTAGAAGGGCTGGAACAGACTAGTAGTTGCTAGGCAAGTGAAAGTAATTCAGTGTCCTTGCCAAACGTCTGCCATGCAAATAAGGAACTTCCAGGGAAGGGGGAGTGAGATGGTGGTGCATGTTGGTTGCCATAGGAATGTTTCCCTGATTGGAACAAAATCGCAGAGCAGAGAGCAAGACTGCTGCATGTATGGTTCTTTCTGCTTGAAAATGGAAGCCCAGAGTGGGCAGTGCAGCAGAGATAAAATATGGGGATGAAAGAGCAAAACCCAAGGTTTTCTAGGGGTTAGGGTGTGGGAAAGGTATAAGGAACAGTGCATCTTCTGAAGGGAGAAAGGGCTCAAGCAAATGAGACCCTAGATGCTCTATGAAATTAATGGTTTCTTAAGCTAAAATCAGGGGGAGAAGAAAAAATAGATAATTCAGGAGGATTCTGTGATGAGCTCTTACGCTATTCTGAAGACCTGCGACTTATTGAAGAAATTACAATCCAATTAAATCAGGGAGAATTCCAGTGAGAGTCTGGAATAATCTCAGGTTTAAGTTAGATGGAAGTTTAAAAGGGTGGAATTTAGTGGAAAAAGATAATTTAAAGGTAGGTATTTTTAATTTATGTAAATAGACTGTCTTTATTTGAATTCATAAAAAAGGTAGTGATTAAAGATTTGTTAATGAATTATGCTGTTATATTTATCAAGTTCTACTTTTATAGAGAAAAACACAGTTGACCAAATTGTGTGCTTCCAGTGTAAAACCTTAAGAGACCCTCTGAGGTGGGCTTACTGCCCTACTAGTAAGCACCTTACACATCTGGTAGCAGCTTCCAGAATGGCAGCTCAGTGTCCAAACAGAAATAAGCAGCTTTTAGTAAATATTGAATCTTGAATGTGCTGCTTAACTGTGATTAATCGATTATCCAGTTCTTAAAATGGAGGTGATAGCTGATCCCTGTCTTTAGGAATGGTGTGAGCATGGATGCTGCTCTCATTGAATAGAATTTCTGGAGTTGGTATAACGTCCCAGGGTGCCTCTGATGATAATGACAGCCTTAGCTTGTCAGTGGTGGCCTAGGACAAAGTGTTTTTATCTTTTAGGCTATAACCTTCAAAGGAACTTTCTTTAACTGATAAAAGGTTTACTTGCACATATGAAGGATATATATTATCATTTGCCATATATTTGGTTCAAGTTCAGTTGTTATTTAAAATCGTTTCTTCCTTAGACCATATAAGTGTATATATATTAGAATTGTATGTAACTGTTTACTTTTTATGTGGTTACTTTTTGGTTTGTATAAAATAGCAGAATATAGCAGAATGTGATATTTATTCTCAAATATTTGACTTCTTATAATGCAGAAATAGAAAAGATGCCATGGTTTCTGGATTTTAGTAGTCACTGTGTTCTGTTTCATGGCTTATTCCCCAGGTCAGTTTCTTGAGTCTGGAACTTCAGTGTCGATTTTATTTTATAATTGATCAGATGGTGGTTGATTGACACAGATGATCTGAGACAAATTTATAAACCAAATGCCAAATTTTAATATATTGGGAGAGTATAATTAGAAAAACTATCTTTGGGCGCCTGAGTGCCTCAATTGGTTGAGCAACTGCCTTCGGCTCAGGTCATGATCCTTGAGTTCCGGGATCGAGTCCCACATCGGGCTCCCAGCTCCATGGGAAGTCTGCTTCTTCCTCTAACCTTCTCTCCTCTCATGCTCTCTCTCACTTTCTCTGTTTCTCAAATAAATAAATAAATAAAATCTTTTTTAAAAATGCATTTAAAGAAAAAGAAAAACTATCTTTGGGTTCTTCAGATGGTATAACCTGTCCCTAGTATGATTTTGACAAACGAAAATATATACTGGCCATAATGTTCTTTAAACAAACAAACAAACAAAACCCATAATCTAGATCTCTAGAATCTAGAGCAGTGCTATTGCATAATAATACAATGTGAACCTCAAATGTGAGACTTATATGTCATTTTTAATTTCCTAGTAGCCACTTAAATTAGTAAAAGGAAGCAGGTGAAATTAATTTTTAATATATTTAACCTAATATATATAAAATTTTTCATTTTAACAGTAATTAATATAAGTGAGATAGTGTGCATGTTTTTCATATTAGGTCTTGAAATCTGTACATTTTACATTTAGAGCACATACCAATCTGGATTCTAAATTTTTACAGAAAATACATGTATTTATATTAAAATTTACAGTTGAAAAAGTAGATTCATATAATCAAGTTACTCCAAACATTCATATCACTTTTCAATAACTGAATCAGTGTCTATATCTAAATTTAATTAAAGTTAAATAAAATTTAAAATAAATAGAATTCAGTTCGTCAGTGACACTAGACACATTTCAAGTACTCAGTGACACATATGGCTTAGTAGTTGCTACCATATTGGGCAACATATAAAGGACTGCTCTTATCTAGCTGCTTTTCCTCTCACATACCTCAGATTGGGAGACCTGTCTGAGAATTCTAATGAAGAGAGGGGAAAAAAGAAATCTAATGAAGAGAGGATCTCCCTTTACAAGTATGGGACTACAGAGTTTATGCGTTTCAAAGGAAATATCTGCTTAAGCGGTATCAGACCTTCCTGGCAAGGAGTAATCTATCTGGTTGACCATACTATCTTCACTTTGCTTCCAAACATACCCCTCATTGTCTTTCCAACAGAGAAAAACTTGCCATTATTGACAGTTTCCCTCAGATTCCTCTGATCCTCCACTCCATCATAGTTCATCAGTCCATTTCCTGGTTATAGGCACCCTCTTTATCTTTCTCATTGTTTCGGTGTTCACATTTGGCTCTAATTTCTACTTTACGTTAGTTAAGGATTCAAATGTTCAAATTACAGATTAGTTAAGGTCATCTCTAGTGAGGTAAGTGTGATTGGTTTATATTAATTTGAATAAGAACATTTTCCTCTTTTGCTTCTTGCTCCAGATTTCTAGAGTGGCTAGGGCAAGAAACCTCACTCTCCCCTTTACCCATGGGTGTATTTGTCTTTGGGGAAATCAGGGTTCTTTGATATAGTAGTCAAACCTGTTAACCTTAAAGAACCTCTTTCGTGGGGTGTCTGGGTGGCTCAGTGGGTTGAAGCCTCTGCCTTCAGCTCGGGTCATGATCTCGGGGTTCTGGGATCGAGCCCCGCATGGGGCTCTCTGCTCAACGGGGAGCCTGCTTCCTCTCTCTCTCTCTCTCTGCCTGCCTCTCTGCCTGCTTGTGATCTCTCTCCTCTCTGTCAAGTGAATGAAGAAAATTAAAAAAAAAAAAAAAAAAGAACCTCTTTCCTTAGACAAGAGGAATTAAGAAATAAGTAAATAGATAGGCAATGAAGTTTTTATCTTGGTAAAAATGCCCCTTCAACTTGCTGGAATTTTTTGCCCTGCATCTTGGTTGAGTCTGAAAACTTATCTGGCATGTATTATAATAGTGACTCCATCACTGGGATGATACAGAACACAGAACTTCATCAGTTCCTGTTGACTGCCTGCCACTTTCAAGGGACATCACTAATGACAGTATTGAAATTTGTCCTCCATGTTCTGGAATATATAGAATGCAAAGCACTAACAGAAGCTTTCCAGGTCTAGAGAATGGTGTATTATCCAAGACAGTAACAAGTACTCTCTTAGCAAGAAAGCTAGGTCAGATATTAGGAACTGTTTGACCTGTTGAGACATTTTAACCCAATCGGAATAGAAAGACATATTATGTTCTTCCTCATCACTGTCAGAGTCAAATCATTTTAAATAGGGCTTTGTGGAATGAGTATTGGGGGATAGCTAGAAAACCTTGGCTGCCACTACCTAGTCTATCAGCTATCAGGGGTATGACATCAGGAAAGCCATTGACTTCTTGCTCTAGGCCACACTTTTCACCTGTCATGTGAGAGTGTTACACCAAATGGTCTTGAGGTCCCTTTCAGTCATCACATGTTTTGATCATCCAGTCTAATCCCACAGCTTCTTAGATGAGGAATGAAAGCTTGCAAAGTCTCTTCTGAGATCATATAGCAAGTGTGAAGCAGATCTCCAGTTACCGTAGTCATGTGCTTTGTCGCCCCAGTGAGCTTCATCATGCACTTTGACACTTAGGTTGGATTAAGTGAAGATATCCAGAAGGATGGCTAGTTCTGTTTGTTCCCATAACAACATTGATTTTTGTCTGCTTATTTTGAGATTACTGACTAAAACCTCTAAAACCCCTGGGTTACCTGTTGCTTTACCTCCTTCATATAACAAATCAGTAATTCAGCTAAGATATCTGTGTGGCATAAAGTCCCCCAATGACCTCAAAATGAAAAAAAAAATGTGTGTGTTTATACACACACAAGAGTGCACACACACACACCACACACACATTCTTTACTGCTGAAAATGCTTTATAACAAAGGAAAATGGAGTAGCTGACATGCCGATTTAAATTTGCTTGAATATTTGCCAAACAACAACTACAACAAAGAAAAGCAGAATGAGGGCCCCAGTGAGCTGCTCTTGTTGAAGTTCCCAGTATAGGGTGGAGGCTCACTTCCAAGCATGGGAGAAATACTTAATGAGTAAGAAGTTGAGCCTGACTTTCTCTGGAGGGCTGCTTTTAACTGGGCAAAACCAGGGGCCTGCAAACTCTGTTAGCCTGTCATTAAATAAAAAAAAAAACAAGAGGTGTCAAGAAAAGGAAACTTATTGATTGCCTATTATGTACCAAGCATGCTAAGTATTTTATATATATTGACTCATTTAATTCTTTGACCACCCTGCAGGATAGATAGGTATTATTTTCATTTTACAAATCAATAAAAGTATTCAGTATGTAGCTTGCCTCGGGTCACATAATAAATGAACAGGGATTTTCTTTGCCTTTAAAATCTGATTACACTAGCATCCAATAGCAGATGACAATTTGTAGACCTTAGTAATTGCATTTTGGTTCCACTGATTTTGAGGAAGACACCTGATATCACACCGAGATGCCAACATAAATAGACCAAAGTAAAATATACCATAGTGGAAATAACTTCATTTATAGACAGGTTGTTAACATGCATCTCAGAGATCCTTTGAAGTAATTAAGAACAAAAATATTAAAGGATTTTTTTTCAAATAATAGGTGTATAAACAAACCCACTTATCAACATCAGTGATCAGTGGCAGGTATAATGAATCCTAAATCAAATTTAATCAAATAGATTAAATATAAAAATTCTATAATTCTATAATTTTGGTTTTTAGAAACCATGCTGTTTGGGTTGTTGGTTCTCATATATACTTGGGATACATGAGAGGATGATATTTACATTCAATATCTTTTCTGTACGTATCACAACTGTTCAAGTTATCTAATGCTGCAGCACAACAAACTTAGTGCCTTAAAGCAACTATATTTTGCTCATGAATCTGCAATTTGGGCAGGGCTCAACAGGGACAGTTATCTCTGTTCATGTAGCATCAGCTGGGTTGGCTTGCAGGCTGGGGGTTGTAAACATCTGAAGCTCCCTCCCTCACCGTCTGGAGGGCTGGGAAAGACTAGAACAGCTGCACTCTTCCAGCATCTCTGTTTCTTTGGGGTCTCTCCAACATGACAGCTTCAGGGTAACCAGACTTCTTCCATGCCAGTTCAGTCAGTGTTCCCCAAGAAAGAGAAAGTCAGGTGGGAACCTTATCTTTTATGACCCACCCTAGGAAATCTACACAGCATCCCTACCCCACTCACTGCAGCACTTACAAAGGCACTCAGTTTTAGTGGGAATGGAAATAGATTCCGTCTCTTGATAAGGTAGTGGAAAGCTTGTGGAAGACCATATGGCCCTGGAAATATTGTATTGAACTTTTGGAAAATAGTCTATTACACAGATAAGCTAGGCTACAGGTTACATGCTGGTTCCCAAGCCACATGTATTTCTGATCATTTATCTCTCACCCAAGGGAGCATATTGGCATGCAATTAAAATATTTCCCTATAATTAAACACACCAGAAGTTTAAAAAAGTACTTTATCTGCAAGTTTTTGGCACCCTACCTACCATTAGAAACATATTGTAAAACACTAGTGGATTAGGCTAATGAAGTAAATAGTTGAGACTTGCCCTAAATTTTTCATTATTGTTAAGCCAGTATTTGTTAAATGTTCCTGAATGGTCTTATTTCTCCTTTTCTATTTTGTGTGCAGAGGTAAACAGCTGAATATTTATGTAAACAGCTTTGCATAGAAACCTTTCCATTTAAAACTAAAAAATGAGAACAATTGCACTTAAAATTGAATGTTTCCCAAAGGGGTTTGTTCTAGCATTTTATAGCAGCTGCTGCCTCTTTTGGAGATGAAATGATTATTCAAGACACATTTTCAAAGTTGACGAAATTAGTCTCCCAAGCTCTTCTTGTAAATTGTGGGAATCCTATGACATGACAGACAGCAGACTTTTTGGGCTATTAATTGGGCTATTTGTTCTAGACCTTTTTTAAAACTATAAAATAATTCATGTAAGAATTGAGAATGTGAGAGTATAAAATTCTAGGTACAGTTTAAAGAATTAAAACCTTAAATACTCGTGCTTATCATCCAAGTTAAAAAGTAAGCTATCACCTTTCCTACCCTGTAGAGGTCAAACCTGACCTGACTTTTGTGTTGTCACTTTTCTTTCTTTTGTTATATTACCCATCTATCCAGTCAAATCTTTCAGTTGTTTGGATCTTCATACAGTGCTTTTTGCTTCCATTAAAAACATTTCCTTTAAAAAGCTTGCACATCTTTTGTTAAATTTATTCCTGGGTACTTTTTATTTTTGTTGCTGTAAATGATATCATTCTGATTATTGCTGAATGTACACATGTAGTTGATTTCTATATACTGGTTTGGTAAAAATCAAATGTACTAAATCTTACTAATTAAAATAATTTGTCTTTTGATTCTTTTGGGATTTCAACGTAAACATATTATCTATAAATGACAACAGTTTTGTAGCTTCCTTTCTAATTTTTATATATTTTCTTATATTTTTGACCTGGTCGGACCTGCCAGATCAATGTTAAATAAATATAGTAATTGCTGGTACCCTGTTCTTTCTGATTTTAAAAGAAAATTTTTTTTATTATTTTTGTTGTCAAGTATATAATGTTCATTGTAGGTTTTGTTTTTGTTTTTATTTTGGTAGATATCCCTTATCAGTCAAGGGTTGTTGTGTTTTTTCCTAAGATTGCTGAGTTTTTAAAATTGTGGATGAGTGTCGAATTCTATAAATATCATTCTGTGGCTAATGATTTGGTCATTTGATTTTTTCCCTTTGTTATTAGGATGAGTTACATTAACTGGTTTTCTAATAATAAATCAGGGTTGCATCCCTTTGATAAATCCAATTATGTTTACAAGAAATTTGATTAGAATTTTTCACCTATATGAAATTGACCTATAATGCTCATTTCTCATTCTATTTCTTTCTCAATTTGGAATCAGAGTTACATTAAAAGAGTCGGGGAGTTTTCCCTCTCTGGAAGATTGGAATAGTAAGACTGAAATTTCTGTTTCATGAATGTCTCATAGAACTTATAAAAAGGGTGAATGGGGGAAATTGGAGGGGGAGATGAACCGACCATGAGAGACTGTGGACTCTGAGCAACAGACTGAGGGTTTTGAAGGGGTGGGAGTGGGGGGTTGGGTGAGCCTGGTGGTGGGTATTGAGGAGGGCACATATTGCATGGAGCACTGGGTATGGTGCATGAACAATTAATCTTGTAACACTGAAAAAAATAAAATAAAAGTATTTGGGAAAAAAAAAAGAACTTGGCTTAACCTTAATAAAGAACCTGTCTGAGCCGGGTGGTTTCTTTGTTGGAAGATTTATTCAAAAGTTATAGCACTATTCAAGTTTTTTACTTAAGTCATATTTGGTCAATTGTAGCTGTATTTTTCTAGATGTTTATCCTTTTCACAAGTTTTCAAATATGTTGGGCTAAAGTTGTTGAAAATAAAGTTGTTGAAAATATCTTTATTACTTGTAGCATTTATAATTCTATTTTTCTTTTCAGCCCTATGATTTTATGGATTCCTTCAGGGTTTTTTCCCCCTTAATTATCATACTAAAAGCTTGTCTATTTTCTTAGTTTTTACCAAGATCCAATAATTTCTATTTTACCAAGACCCAATAATCTCTATTACATATTTTTTTGTCTTTTTCATTAATAAATCTTATTTTCTTCTTTACCCTCTAAAATTTGGAAGACTATCCCATTAATTTGGAACTTTTCTTCTTTTCTAATATAAACATATTAGGTTATAAACTTCCATTTGTATTTTGGTTCTATTCCCCAAATTTTGATATGACAATTTATTGTTCAGTTTTAAGAATTTTCCAGTTTCCATTTTTTTTTAAGAGATGGAGAGAAAATTTTAAGCGGGCTCCAAGCCCAGCATAGAGCCTGAAGTGGGGCTTGATTTCACAACCTTGAAATCATAATCTGAGCTGAAATCAAGAGTCAGATGCTTAACCAACTGAGCCACGATGTGCCCCTCCAGTTTCCATTTTTATTTCTTCTTTTGTTGTGAGTTGTTTTAAAATATGTTTTTCTTTAAACTTCTAAATGTATGAGAGTTTTCTACTTATTTTAAAAAATTATTTCTAATTTCAAATTGTATTACAATAAAAGAATCTTTTGAAATTTGAGGCTATCATAGCTTAGTTTTCAGAATTGTATAATGTATCACTAATTGTTGCATTTAATATTCTACATGTGTTCTATATTATTAAAGAGCTTATTAAGCTGTTTAAAACTTCCATCCTTACTAATATTTTATTTGCTGAAGCTGTCAATTACTAAGAGAATTATATTTCAGTTTCTCCCTCTGGTGATGGATTTGTCCGTATCTTCTCACTACCATGTCAATCTTTACTTTGCAAATTTCAGGACAATATTAGTAGGTACATACAGACAGATGTATAATTGTTTTGTATGTATCTTGTTCCATGTTTTAGGTGTATCTTTTAAAAGCAGGCTGTAGCTAGATTTTTGTTCAGTCTAAAAATATTTACCTTTAATTGAAAAGTGGGATCCATTAGCATTTTTTGCAATTAATGATAAATTTATACTACTTTCACTGTTTTATGTATTTTTATGAACGTGTTCAATTTCTCCTGTTGCTTTTTTTGCCATCCTTTGAACTGATAGTTTTTTTAAATTCATTTTTCCCTCTACTTCTTTGGAGGTTATATGCTTTATGTCTACTCCCTTAATAGTTGTTCTTGCTAGTTTAATGGGCATACTTTAAATAAAAAGTTTCTATTTAGTGAGTATGTTACCACTCATGCTCCAAAACTCAAAGGCCTATCTCTCCTTAAGTTCTCTATTTACCCTCACAGATTACACATTTTTCTAACAGTTTTAAATGTTTGCTTAGTTTTACCTATCTCTTTTTTAAATTTAATTTTATTTTTTCAATGAGTTTTACCTATCTTTTTACCAATGTTTTTCCTCATTGTTACTTTCTTCCCTCTTTTTGAAATATGTCTTTTAGAATTTCTTGAGTGAATCTCTTTTTTAAAAGATTTTATTTCTTTATGAGAGACAGAGAGTGAGAAAGAGAGACAGAGGGAGAACCAGGCTCCCCGCTGAGCAGGGAACTCGATGTAGGACTTGATCAGTGCCAGGATCCCAGGATCATGACCTGAGCTGAAGGCAGACGTTTAACTGACTGAACCACCCAGGCACCCCAGAGTCTTTTTAAAATAGAAAATGCTATGATACAGAGATGAGTAAGATACATTCCATAAAATATGTAATTCCAATGTAAACTAAGTACTGAAGTAGAGATCAGAACAAAGTGTTGAGAGCACAGAGAGGGAAAGCTAAGTGTAGTGAGTGTAGAAGGGCATCTCAGGAACGATGATAAGAATATGGGATGTGAAGTCATAGAAGGCTGAGTGTGTTCATGGAACATTCATCAGTGCAGTGGGCTGGAACTTAGGCGGGGGTTGGTGCCAGATGGAGCTAGAGAGGTTAGTGAGCTAGCTAGTGGGTTGTGAAGAGCCTTAAATGCCAAACTAAAGGCAACAGAAATTTGGGGGAGGTTTAAAGCAGTGGAGCATCATGATTAAATGCATAATTTAGGACTGATATGTGTGACTATATGGAGGACAATGAGTTGAATGGTCACCTGAGAGGAGGCTGAATAAAGCAAAGCAAAAATAAAAGATGAAATTTTAAAAGACGTTGACAGGTAAAATCTTAATAACATATTTAAACCAGAGAGTGTCAAAGGATGTATTCCAAGGACTCTGATTTAGAGGACTGGCAACATTGAGATGGTGTGCATTTTTGGAAGTGGGGGCAAGGTGCCATTGGGAGGAGAGAATGATTTTTAGGTTGTAATATAAACCATTTGAACAATTGATGGGTTGGTTGTTGCAGAATCAATAGTTAAGGTATTTGGGTTATCTCTAAGCTGAGAACTCAACAACATTTTTTGATTATATCTTGTTCTGGTCATTACTGTTTTTCCTCCTTTTGCTTTCTGAGTTACAATATAGATTTGTACTTGAGGATGCAAACAGCAAATCCTGCTGTTTGAAAAATTACAGTTACTGGGCAATGATTGCTCTTTGCTGGTGGGATCTCTTGTTTGAAGTCTGTTTTAATCTTAGCCCTGTTCACAGGCTGGCAGATGTCACCCAGAGTATCTAAGAGCATCTGGTAGGACAGGAGAGAAAGAAGAGAAGGAAGACAGAGGCAGAGCAGGGGAAGAGGGGAGGAAAAAAATTTTCCATTTAAAGTATTGGCAAGGCTTATGCTTCCTACCTATTGTGTGAGGTTTTTTGCTTCTTGGTTTGTTTTGCATATCATTCTCTTTTTTTCCAGTTTTATTGAGTTATAATTGACATGCATTATAATTTGAGGCATACAACATCATCATTTGATTTACATATATTGTGAAATGAATACTAGGTTCAGCTACATCCATCTTCTTATATAGATATAAAAAGAAAAGAAGAAAGGAAAAACTCCTTGCGCTGACAACAAGTAAATACTAAGGTTTTTCCTCTCCTAACAACTTTCCTACATATCTTAACAGCAGTTTTAGCTATAGTCATCCAGTTGTACATGATATCCCTGGTGTCTATGTCTCTTATAAATAGAAGTTTGTACCTTTTGACCACCTTCCTCCAATATCCCCTCTCCCCAGTTTCTGCCTCTGGTAACCATAAGTCTGATACCTTTCTATAAGAGTGTTTTGGGGGAAGTTTTTTAGCTTCCTCATATAGGGGAATCATACCGTTGTTTATCTTTCTCTATTTGACTTATTTCATTTAGAAAATGCCTTCAGTATTCATCCATGTTGTTGCAAATGGTAGGATTTCCTCATTTCTTGTGACCAAATAATATTCCATTGTATGTATATACATTTGACCTTTGAACAACATGAGGGTCAGGGGTGCCAGTCCTCTGCACAGCTGAAAAATCCATGTATAACTTCTGACTCTCCAAAAACTTTACTAACAGCCTACTGTTGTCTTGAAGCTTTACCAATAATATAGTCAATTAATACCTTTTTTGTGTTATATGTATTATATATTATGTTCTTAAACTAGAGAAAAGAAAATGTCATTAAGAAAATCACAAGAGAGAATCCATTTACAGTACTATACTTTACAGTATACTTTAAAAAATCCACAATACACTATACACAATACACAATCCACTATACTTTAAAAAATCCTCAATAAGTGCACTCACACAATTCAAACCTGGTTGGTCAATGGTCATATGTGCCACAACTTTTTTATTCATTCATCCATCAGTGGGCACATAGGTTTTTATCTGTGTCTTGGCTATTATAAATAATGCTCCTATGAACATCAGCTTGCAGACTCCATGCTGAGCATAGAGGCTGATGCAGGGCTTGATCTCATGACCCTGCCATCATGACCTGAGCCAAAATCAAGACTTGGATGCTTAACCGACTAAGCCACACAGGTGCCCATATAGTTGGATTTTTTAAAATCCACTCAGCCATTCTGTGTTTTTTGATTGGATAATTTAATCCATTTACATTTAAAGTAATAAGCTAGGACTTACTATTGCCATTTTGTTAATGTTTTCTGATTGTTTTATACACTCCTTATTGTTTGTTTCTCATCCTGCTGTCTTTTTTCTGTGTGTTGATGTATTTTTGTATACATATGCTTTGATGACTTCATCATGTTCCTTTGTGTAATTATTCTAAGATTTTCCCTTGTGGTTACCATGAGGCTTACATAAAATATCTTAAACTTATAACATGCTATTTTAAAGTTATAACAATTTAACTTCAATAGAATTCATATGCTTTACACTTTTACTTCTCCATCCTCCTTGAATTTTAGGTTATTGCTGTTAAAATTTACATGGTTTTTATATTGCTTAATACAGATTATTGTACTTACAGTCATTATTTGCTACATTTGTGGGTTTGTTGTTGTTGCTATGTTCATTTTTTTTTAACTTTCAAATTAGACTTGTGAGTTATGCATCACTCTTATCATTTTACAGACTCAAACTGGCTATATATTAAACATTACCAATGAAATCTACCATACCTTTTTGTGTTTTTGTGAGGTTAATTAATATTCTTTTACTTCTGTTCAAAGAACTTTCTTTAGCATTTATTGTAAGGTAATCTGATGGTTATGAACTCCCTCAGCTTTTGTTTGTTCAGGAAAGTCTTTATCCCTCTTTTGTTTCTGAAGAACATCTTACTTGACAGTTTTGTTTTTGTTTTTAATATTATGAACATGTCATCCTGTTCTTTTCTGACCTGAAAAGTTTCTGTTCAGAAATTGCCAATAATCTTATGATGGGTTCCTTTGTATGTAACTTATCTCTTGTCTCCTGCTTTTTAAAATTTATTTATTTATTTACTTACTTACTTACTTACTTACTTACTTACTTACTTATTTGACAGAGACACAGCGAGAAAGGCAACACAAACAGGAGGAATGGGAGAGGAAGAAGCAGGCTTCCTGCCAAGCAGGGAGCCCGATGCCAGGCTCAATCCCAGGACCCTGGGATCATGACCTGAACCGAAGGCGGATACTTAATCACTGAGCCACCCAGGCACCCCCCTCCTGCTGCTTTTAAAATATTTTCTTTGTCTTTGACTTTTGACAATTTAATTATAATGTGTCAAGGTAGTCCTATTAAGGTTTAATCTATTTGAGGTTCTTTTGGCCTTGTGGATCTGGATTTCCATTTCTCTCCCCAGGTTTGGGAAGTTTTCAGACATTATTCCTTTAAATTTACTTTCTATCCCTTTCTCTTATTCTTGAATTCCTGTAATGCATATATTGAATATTGTTTCTTTTTATTATGTCCTAAATTCTTGTAGGCTTTCTTCACTTATTTTTTCCTTTTTGTTTCTGTGACTGGGCAACTTCCAATGGCCTATCCTCCAGGTCACTAATTTTTTCTTCTATACAGTTGAATATACTTCTGAAACTCTATTTAACTCTGCAGTTCAGTGATTGTATTTATCACCTTTACAGTTTCTGTTTGTATGTTTAGTGGAGGGTTTTTTTTTTTTTTGCTGATTTCTGCATACTTGTCAAACTTCTCATTTTGTTCATGCATTGTTTTTCTAATTTTGTTTAACTTTTCTAATTTTTCTGATTTTTTTCTTCTTGTTCACTGAACTTTCTTAAGAGGATTATTCTAAAATATCTGACTCTTCATAGATCTCCCAGTTCTTTAGGGTCAGTTATTGGAGCTGTATTGGTTTCTTTTGGTGATGTCATATTTACCTGATCATTGATTTTTTACGTTGGTATCTGTACATTCAAGTAATGGGTTTCCTTTTCCAAATTTTGGAGGTTTACTTTGGCAGAGATGGTTCTTTACCAGTCTGCTCAGTTTGGGTTTCTGAGTATGTCTTCTGGTAATGTCTTTGGGCAGGTGGGACCTGTTATTAAGGTCTGTTTTGGAGAGAAGCAAGTATTTGAACTCTTGAGGACAGGGATGGGGTGTGTGCCACTGTCTGACAACAGTTGGATAGAACTGTTTGCTTGGTTCTCTACCTAAGTGAGGCTATAGGATGGGGTCTGTGGCTGCTTGAGTCTCTGGTCAGGCTTACTAGATGGTCAGGTTTGAGTACTGTATTTAGTAGTAGCTAGAGCTGTGAATTAACTTCCCCACCCTGACAGAGAAGCAGACAGGCTCAGGGCCTATATAGTTCATTCATTGTTTAGGGGCCCAAATCAGGTTGAATGTGTACTGAATTCCTTGGTCAAGTGAGGTCATTGATTTTGATCTTGCATATGTGGGAAACCATGGGCTATACTGTCTTTTCTAATGCCAGTGTACATAGGGTTGTTGAATTGGGCTACACAGCTTGTCTGCTCTGGTTATATTCCCTGGTTGGACAGGCTAAGGCTGTATTCATCTATAAGCAAGGATGTAAATTAAACTTCCTGCTCAGACACAGCAAGAGAAGCAGGTCTAAAACTGATTAAGCTCTTTGTTTGCTATCTTAAGTTGACCTACACCCCAAGTTCCTTGGCTCAACAGGGCCACTGGCTTTGCTCTGCAAACTATTTGCTCTACCTTGCCTGGACAGGAGGGATAGAGGGCTGTTTAAGGCTATTCTCAATTTCCCAAAGAGGCTTTCCAGTTTGGAGTTGCCAGGAGCTACCCCAAGTTTAGGCTATGAACTAATCCCCTGCCTTTGTTTAGCATGGGAAGCCTGAATGCCCCATACTGATTTTGCTCTGGAAGTGATCAACTCTGTCTGCTCACCTTGAGTGCCTCTGGGCCACATAGCTTCTAATAGTTGTCATTAACCCTTCTGATCAGATGAGACTGGAAGGTGCCCCCTACAGAGGGTAGAGCTGCTTTGACTTAGCACCTTGTCTGAGTATGGGCAAACTCAGCTCTAGGGCCTGTAAAACTCTTCATCTGAGGATCCAGATCTCAGGATGAGATCTGCATCCTGCCAATTTCCCTGATTGGAGTGCACCCCAGATTTGGTTCTACAGATGAGCAAAGCTAATGGTTGGAATTGCCACTTGGGCACTGCTGGTAATGAATGCCATCTGCCAAGATCTGTGTATTGATTTTTGCAAGCTACTTGCCCATTTGGTCTGTCACGGTCAGATTCCCAGTGTCTGCACCCTGCAAGCTCCCCTGCAGTCCTCATCATGTGAGATCAGGGTATGGGCTCTCACAAGTGACCCACAATACTTGGGTTCTCTTTTCCTACTGGAGGAACTGGTGGCTGAAGGGAGACCTTTCCTGGTGGTGCTGTACTGTTCTGGAGGAGGGGCAGTGTGGTCAACATGTAACCACTTATCTTCCCTTTCTAATATAGTCCCTTTTGGTCTCTGTGTACTTTAGCCTCAACTCTGTGTTCTAGGATTCTCTGAGTGGTATCTCTTGAATAGATACTAGTTCTTCCTGTGAGGGAGAGTATAGTTAAGAACAACTTATATTGCCATCTTGGTGATGTCACTCTCCAACCTACTGTACTTAGCTAGCAAGTTTAGCTTCTCCCCTGGAGATTACTGCCTGACCTATGAGCCTAGAGGAGGGCTCTCTTTTTGATGCATGAGTCATCACAGTGACTCAGTAACTTACCGGTCGCTCGCATGTAATAATTGCAATGAGCCCTGCTAAGAGTTGGGAGGAACTTCTCCCTACCAGGGTGTGAAGTAGCTTTGATAGCAAATGTGTCGGCCTGAAACCCAAGCATCTACTTAGCTTCTACCTGGTGCCATCATGTAGTACCCTGGAGTCAGGCATGCATGCAGAATGTCCCATCACATCCAGGCACTTCTTGACAGAGGGAGAAGCTGGCCAGGGAATTTGGGAGAAAAAAAAATAATGTACTATAAAATGTTTTCTTTAGGGAGCGATACTCTTATCTGGCAGCATCATGATCTGAAACAATCCCTAGCCTTTTTATGTTGGTTGTAGTGACAGACCTATGGGATCCTGCTATATGGATCAGCTGCTGTTAAAATATGTGCTCTTTTAGAAATGACTCAGGAGGAAAAGTGTCAAGTAAAAGTTAATCATTTCATCCTGGTCAAAATATAAAAGTACAATTTGAGTTGTTAAATTGCAGAATGAGTCTGTAACTTTTATTTTGTCAGAAGTTATGATTATGACAATATATATGCCTACATCTACATAGAGACAGGTTTGTCACTGTTAGCACATGCCTCTGGATGGCATTGGTAAGGCAGAAAGTGAGGAGCAGTTGGTGACACATGTGAGCACATATGAATAGTGTTAGGCATTTTACCTAAATTATCTCATTTAATTGATTGTGTAGTTAAGGAAACTCAGGAAGTAAAGAAACTATTCAAAGTCACTGAGCAGGTACATGGTGACCACAGTTCAAATCCATGTATAATTAGTTGCAAAATTTATACTACATTGCCTCCAGGCATTTTTTTTTTTTTTTTGAGAGAACAAATGTGGTTTCGGTAAGGAGTAAGTCTCACCCAGGTGTTTTCTCTTGATGGAGACACCATCCTTTTATGCCTTCCCCAGATTCCAGCCTTCTATCCATCAATATCTCCAAGTTACACACACACACGCATGCACACGCGCACACACACACCAGCCAACCCTACTGCATTCTTTGCTTTGTATTCTTTCTTGAAGACCTGTTAGGTTATTTGTCAGTGATGTTTTTATACTTTTAAAGTTTCTGACTGTCCTTATCACAAGGTCAGATTATGTAAGGTTCTGAACAGCAAAGGTATCAGTTGTATAAATGTAGAGATTTGTTCCTTATTTTCCCTAGCAATTTAAAATCAACTAAATGCCAAGAATGAGCCAAATGTCAAGCCATCACGAACAAAACAGGAACATATAAAGGTTGTCCTTGGGAGCAGGTTTCCTTGGTACCAGCCTGAAGTAGCTTCCTACATTACACCAAGCTTGGGGAAAAGAACCTTGAATTTACATGGAATGTTCTGTTGTCTCTAAGAGAACTTATAATCACTTGCTTGAACAAACAAAATTTTACAATAAGAGAGCTTGAGGTCATGTGTGGATAGCCTTTTATTATGGGAAGCTTTGTTGCAAAGATGTCAATGTTAGTACTTAGTAATTGGTGGTAATTGGAATTGGAATGTATATCTATGTCATGGTCATATTTCCTGGGACTATAAGTACCCACCCAGAAGACTAGGTTATTTTTAGCATAGATTGTCACCCACAAAGCACATAAAAGGAAAAACTAGAACCAGGAATTGGGAGTTATGAAAAAGTAGAACAGTAGGTAAGAAGATCAGTTAAGACCAGTGACCATAACATGGGTCATCATTCATGGGACAGGTATGAACCATTCTCCAGTGTAGAGTTCATCATCTGTTTAAGAACCCACAAAGAGTGACTTCCTGAAGAAACCCCTATTATTGTTTCTTCCTTCAAAAGAATTCTGAGGAAAAAACAGTAAAAGGAAAGAGAGACTAAATATAAGACAAAGATTAGGGAAGATTTTTATATTTGGTACAGATAGTCCAAATCAGTTTTTGTTTCTTAGTTTTGTGCCACCTTTTTGTAGATAAATAAATTCTGGCAAAGCCTCAGGAACCATTGTACTAACCTCTGTTGATTTTCTACTAACTTTCTAGAAACTCGTGCTCTTAAACTGCTTACAGGTTTTGGATTTCCCATTTGTGTAATAAAGGAGGCAATGTAGATGATCTGTAATGTGTGATTTGTGATCATAGCAGGTAAGTTTAAATGAGTTTAGTTATCATTTAATGTGCTAGACACACAGTGACTAGGGGAAAATCAGCCAAGGACAAGCAGCAAGTAGCTCATTATTGCTCTGTCTGGTCTCTGCTGAGCATGCACAACCTTCCAGATCACCAGAGATAGGGGAGAATCTCAGCTAGACTCTCTCTGGTTGTTTCACCTGGATCTCCCTATTACATTTTTGTCTGGTCTGCCATTTTGGTATTTTTCCAACCAGTATCAAGACCTCGGGCTACCCCTGATGTTACCCTTTCCTGATTGTTTGCCACTGAGATTACTATTGTTTCCAACAGTACCCAGGCAGGAATTTTCCCATCCTCTGCTCCAAATAGTCAGGCCCCTGCAGCAGAGCAGCAGAACTGCCAGTTCCCACAGAGTTCTCCATCTGCTGATGCTGAGGAAAAATTTCTAGGTAATGGAGCTGAGGTAAGAGGGGCAAGGGATTGGAGGAGTTCCTGGTTAAAATGTAACAGATCCACTGTCTTTATTGTGATTCAGTAGGTTTTCTTGAGTAAATCCTCAATTTGTTGTATGCCTTAAGTCAGTTTCCAGATTAGTTAAATGATTGGGGGGTTTTGTTTTGTTTTGTTTTGTTTTAATTGAAAGGTGATTGGCATGTAACATTGTATTAGTTTCAGATGTGCAACATAATGATTTGACATATGTATATATTGTGAAATAGCTAACACAGGCTTAGTTAACATCCATAAGGATATATAGTTCTAATTTTTTTCTTGTAATGAGAACTTTTAAGATTTACTCTCTTCGCTGCTTTCAAATATACAGTATGGTATTTTTAACTATAATCACCATGCTATGTGTTATATCCTCAGTACTTACTTATCTTATAACTAGAAGTATGTACCTTTTCACCACCTTGACTCATTTCACCTGTCCCCCCACTTCCTCCCTCTCCCACCTCTGGTAACCACAGATCTGTTCTCTGTATTTTTGAGGATTTTTTTGTTTTGTTTTTGTTTAAGATTTCAAATATGAGAGGTCATACAGTAATTGTCTTTCTCTGACGTATTTCACTTAGCAAAATGCCCTTGAGATCCATCCATGTTATTGCAAATGGCAAGCTTTCCTTTTTTTGTGGCTCAATAATATTCCGTTTTATACATACATTATATCTTTATTCATTCTTCTGTTGATGGACACTTAGGTTTTTTTAGTATCTTGATTTTTTATTTATTTACTTTTTTTTTTAAGTAATCTCTACACCCAACATAGGGTTCAAACTCATGACCTCAAGATCAGGAGTCACATGCTCTACTGACTCAGTCAGCCAGGCATCTCCATAGGCTAGTATAAATAGTGCTGCAATGAACATAGGGGTGCATATATTTTTTCAGGTTAGTTTTTTCATTTTCTCAAGATGAATACTCAGAAGTGGAATTATTGGGTTATATGGTAGTTCTATTTTTAGTTTTCTGAACAATCTCTGTACTGCTTTCCATTATGGCTGCACAACTTTACATTTCCACCATCAGTGCACAAAGTTTCCCTTTTCTCCACATCTTCTTCAACACATATTTTTTGTCTTTTGATAGCCTTCCTAACAGGTGTGAGATAATAGCTCATTGTCATTTCGATTTGCATTTCCCTGATGATTCATGATGTTGAGCATCTTCCTATGTACCTGTTACCCATTTATATGTCATTTTTAGAAAAATGTCTATTTAGATCCTCAGCCCATTTAATTGGATTTTTTTGCTCCTGTGCTTTAGGAGTTCTTTATATATTTTAGATATTAACCGCTTATCCGGTATATGATTTGCAAATATTTTCTCCCAATTTATAAGTCATCTTCTCATTTTGTTGATGGCATCCTTTGCTGTGCAGAAGTTTTTTTGTTTGATATAACCCCACTTTTTTCTCTAAAGATTTATTTATTTATTTTAGAGCACAAGTGGGAGAGGAAGAGAGAATCTCAAACAGATTCCATTCTAAATGCAGAGCCCAAGATGGGGTTTGATATCACAACCCTGAGATCAGGATCTAAGGTGAAACCAAAAGTTGGATGTTTAACCGACTGTGCCACCCAGTGCCCCATCCCACTTGTTTTGTTTTTGTTTTAATGCTTCTGTTGCCTTTGCTTTTGGTGTCAAATCCCCTTCCCACCCCCAAAATGAAAAGAATAAAAACAGTTGCCAAGACTGATTTCTATGAAGCTTTACTCTCTCTCTTCTAGAAATTTTGTGATTTGAGATCTTACATTTAAGTCTTTAATCCATTTTGCATTTTGAGTTGATTTTTATGTACATTGCAAAATGGTGGTCCATTTTCATTCTTTTGCATGTGGCTGTCATTTTCCCAGTACCACTGATTAAAGAGACTGTCCTTTCCCCATTGTATATTCTTGGCTTCTTTGTGATGAGTTAATTGACCATATAGGCATGGGTTTTTTTGGAGGGGGTTGGGGGCTGTCTTCTATTCCATTGCTCTGTGTGTGAGGGGTGTGTGTGTGTGTGTGTGTGTGTGTGTGTGTGTGTGTGTGTGTTCATGCCAATACCATACTGTTCTGATAATTGTAAGTTTATAATATAGTTTGAAGTCAGGAGTGTGATGCCTCCAGCTTTGTTCTTTCTCAAGATCGCTTTGGGGATTTTTGTGCTTTCATACAAATTCTAGTGTGTGTGTTCTATTTCTGTGACAAATGCCATTAGAATTTTGATAGGGATTACATTGAATCTATATATTGCTTTGGGTAGTATGGACATTTTAACAATATTAATTGTTCTAGTCCATGAGCTTGAACTATCTTTCCATTTATTTGTGTTTTCTGTGTTTTATAGTTTTCAGTGTACACATCTTTCACCTCCTTGGTTAAATTTATTCCTAGGTATTTTCTTCTTTTTGATGCAGTTGTAAATAGGACCATTTTCCAATTTCAATTTTTGAACTTTTGTTTGTTGGGAGATTTCCAATTAGTGATTCAATCTCGTTATTAGGAATTGGTCTGTTCATATTTTCTACTACTCATGATTTAGTATTGGTACATTGTATGTTTCTAGGAATTTATCCATTTCTTCTAAGTTGTCTAATTTGTTTATAATTGCTCATAATAGCCTCTTATCCTTTGTATTTCTCTGGTGTCCATTGTAACATGTCTACTTTCATTTCTGATTTTATTTGAGTCCTCTCTTTATCTTGGTGAGTCTAGCTAAAGAATTGCCTAATTTGTTGGTGTTTTCAAAAACAACTCTTAATTTCATTGATCTTTTCTATCGTCTTTTTAGTCTTTGTTTCATTTATTTACACTCGGATCTTTATTTCAATGAATTTCATTGTTTTCAACAAATTTCCCAGGTTTGTTACTGCTTTTTGGGAAAAAGATTTGCAAAGGAGCAGCAGGTAGGACCACAGAAGAGACTGTCACACATGAGATGGTACTGAGGGGCTATAATTGCAGGGTGGAGTGAAGGGGGGTATGGGGACATTTGGAATTTTCCCCCTTTTTTTTTTTTTGGTAACTATGCCTGGTAACATTGATTAGTGAGGGCCTATGACTTAATGATCCTGTTTGCATTAGCTCAGTGGTTGCTTTGGTCTCTTTTGCTTTGCTGAAGTTTCTATTGCTTAAGCTTGTTGCCTAAAAGTGGCCTCCAGAGTTCTGGATGTTTTTTGTGTTTTGTGTTTTGTGTTTTTTGGTAGTTTTTTGATCACCAATTCAGTTGGTCTTCTCAGATTTTCTATTTCTTTCCAATTCAGTTTTGGAAGATTGTATGTTTCTAGGCATTTATCCATTTCTTCTAGGTTGTACAATTTGCTGGCATATACTTTTTCATAGTATTCTCTGTGTATTTCTGTGGTGTCAGTTTTTACTTTTCCTCTCTCATTTCTGATTTTATTTGAGTCCTTTCTTTTTTTTTCTTGATGAGTCTGGCTAAGGATTTATCAATTTTGTTGATCTTTTCAAAGATCCAGCTCTTGGTTTCATTGATTTTTTTTTTCGATTTTTTTTTTTTTTTTTACTCTATAAAGTCAGCCAGGCATCTCCTGGCTGCTCTGATCTTTATTATTTCCTTCTTTCTACTCATCTTGGGCTTTGTTATTTATTCTGCTCTGATCTTTATTATTTCCTTCTTTCTACTCATCTTGGGCTTTCTTCTTTTTCTAGTTAGTTTGGGTGTAAGGTTAGATTATTTATTTGAGCTTAAATTCTGCTCCTTCTTCAATTTGTCTGTTATATCACCATTTCTTTCAGGAAGTCTTTCCAAAGCCCCCTTCTGGATCTGGGTAAGAGTACTTTTTGCAAAGTGCTCCTTTAGCATTGATCATCCTGTCATTAGCACTTGGCATGCTGCATTGGTATGTAGCTGCTACTTTTCTGTTGCCTTCTTGAGACTATAAGACTGAACGCAGGGAACGTGTTTATCTTGTTCACATTCCTTGTGCCTAATGCAGTTCTGGCACCAATATGCTTGATAAATACTTGTTGGGTGAACAAATGATGGATGAATGATCAAATGAGTAATATAGCTGAACTAGGTTCCTGAGGAGACTTCCCAACGTCTACTGCAGAAATATCAGGAAAATCAAATGGAAATCAACTTAGAATACACCTATGAAGCATAAATGTTCTTTGTAGGGTCATTTTTATCACCTATTCTAAGAACAGTCTAGTAGAAATTTAGCAGGTGGGGAGATGATTGGCATTAAACCAGGATTTTAAACAGTAGAAATCAATAACACTAAGAGCATTTTATACTACAGCAAAACTAGTCTTACATCTTGAGCTACTTTAATGAAGTTATTTGAGCGACATCTTTTGTGTTTATGTTTGAGTAGCAATAGATCAGTTATATAGCAGTTCTTCAATATTTTAAATTGCGGATTGTCATTAAATTTTGCAGTATCTTCTCACTTTAAATTAAGTAGAGGATTATTTGTTTAACAATTCTACAGCTTCTCTGTATTTTGGGTGCCTCACAAATCAGTTATCTCTCGCACAGCTAGTGGCAAAGTAGAACAAAGGGATGAGTAAGAGAATGGGGAGATGAATGTCGTGGTAGATGCCAACCAGGACAGACCAGATGCTGTTGTATGAATCTACAGTGATGTGTGCAGATAAAGGGATAATGCATTTAGTTGGTTGTTAGAGACTTACATTAACCAAAACAGTATCTGACTTCTCAACTCCATGGACAGGTTTTCTCAATTGAGTGAATACTTTCAAGATGCCAGTAGAGCATTTATTTTAATCTGTCTCAAGTCATACATTAGATATAAGAGACAGAAGAAGGTACTTGTTCTCCATTCACAGTGCCTTTGAAGAACAGCATTGATTGCTAAGGAACTGTAATAGCATATTGTTGTGCAGTTAGTCTGCTGGGAATTCACATTACTGTTTCAGTCAGACTCTTTTCCCAGAAGGAGGTAATCTCTCTCCCCCCCCTTTCTCTCTCTCTCTTTTTTTTTTTTTTTTTTTTACTCAGGATAATGGCAACATGCTGACTTTGGTTCACTTCATCTATTTTGGTCAAGAGGTATCTCAGGTGAACCTTCATAGGGGCAGAAAAGAAGCTAGGATAGTATGTCTGCTCTGCATCAAATACTGATGTGATTCTGAAAAGAAAAAAATAAAATTAAAAAAAAGACATCCACCTTTACAATTTTTTGGAAATTGCCACCATCTGTTTGGGTAGGGCCTTTGTCACAAGGCTTCTCTGTGTCTCCCCTGATCTACAAGGGTCATGATTTCTATTTCACAGAAACTCAGTGGCTTACTTTGGAGGAATGAGAATTTAACTCTAAGGGCCTGGATGGCCTGGAAACTTGCAGGAATTTCCAGATTCTCATTACCTGGAAAGATACTTCTAGGCTATTTTCTGAAATGCCCTTATCTAATAAGCCTTTTAAGAGAGAACTAGTTCAAAGTATTTCACTATAAAGAACATTAGAACACAACAAGCATTTCTGTTAGCTCTTAAAATTCCTGCAGTGTAGCAGTTAAGGATGACTTAATTAAAAAATAACTGACAATATCATTAGGCTGGTGAGCAAAATAGAACTATTTTCAGACTGGAGTCTACCTCCAGGCTGCAAAGAGCATTGATTTAATATTTGGATTTGTTTACTTTTGTACTCAGTACAGAATTTAACAGTGATGACCACTGGTTGTATTCTATCTACTTAAAAAGATGGATCTTCAGAAGAAATGAAAACCAGTGAAAGTAAATCAACTTTGATTTCTGTGGAATCAGGTATACAGCTTCTTTTGGTGTTAAACACCTTTTTTTTTTTTAAGATTTTATTTATTTATTTGACAGAGATGGGAGAGATCACAAGTAGGCAGAGGCGCAGCCTCTCCACCAAGCAGAGACTCCGATGCGGGGCTTGATCCCAGGACCCTAAGATCATGATCTGAGCTGAAGGCAGAGGCTTTAACCCACTTGGCCACCCAGGCACCCCAAACACCTTTCTAAACAAGATATTCCTACAAACATAAAGTTATAGTCAGGAGACCAGATTCTATCTTGGCTCTGTCATAAACAGTTGATCCCATGCAAATAACTTAAATTTCTCTGGAGCAAATGGATTCCAAAATCCCTTCAAGCACTTAATTTCATTATATGTTAATATCTGAGCTCAACTGGTTTAAGTGGAAGCATTTGACAAAATTCAAGCAAAGTATAACTAAAATTTAATGAATGTCTACCATGTATTAAGCACGTTCTAAATGGGTTTTTTAAAAAAATCTAATTCCTACAACAACTCTGTGAAGGTAGGTGCCATTATTATTTCACTTTTACCAATGAGAAAATTGATGAGAGTTAAGTAGCATGTCCTGGGCAAGTTTAGTCTGTTATATTTAGGCAGATTACACAAACTATTGGAGAACTGCTTTTACCACCATCACCTTGGTTTTTTATTCATACTTGAGTAATCAAGTGCTTTGTTTTTTAATCTTCCAGTCTTGCCCTGTATGCAGGAGCACTGAATTCATTCCAGTGTTTTCAGAAGGAATTATGCCTATGGAGACCCACAGAAATGACATTATGATGACAAAATGACTTTTAGTAATTAACAAAGATGAACTTTGATTGTCAAAACAGAGGCAAATAGGAGTCTGCATAAATCTTTGGAGGCTGTTGTAAGAATGATGGATTGTCAGTAGTGCGTGATGTGATATGATGTGATGAAAAAGGGAAACACATGCATGTCAAGAGTCATACTTGCAAAACGTACATGTAAAAACAGGTAGCATCTGTAGGACATCTTCAAATGGAGCAGCCTTAAATTCTCCCTAACAGAAAAGTAGTCCGTTAGTTTACCTAGCTGGTATCTTTCTTCTTAGCACCTCAAAGCCTGGGTGTTCAGAAAATAGTGATTCTATAGGTATTTTACAAGTCAACCAACACACTTACAAATGCATTGCCTTTGATGATTCTCAAGTGGCTAAGATGCTATGAAGAATGCAAGGAATTTTATGACAATATATCCTCAGTACATAGAGTTATAGTACATGTGCAATATACATGAAGATTTGAGCAATGTGAGATAATATATTTAATGAATAGTACAGATAAATAGCCAATTGTATAAAGATTATACCACAGATAGCTTTCTAACTTAAAAGATTAGGATTTGAAGTTCCAAAACTGTTTGACTTACTATTTATGTGATTTAAACGAGTTCATCTCTCAGAGTTTTCTTATTTCATTTGTAAAATAGAATGCCAATAGAACCCAAACTCTAAGGGTAGAATAGAAATCGAATGAGATAATGACTGTGGAAGAACTCGGCAAAGTTTTTAGATGATAATGTCATTTGAGATAGCATTTAATGATTCCTAAGAAATGTCTAGCTTGGTGCCTTCTAACCATATGTTAGAATCATACTGCCTTGCCCCCTTTAGTTAGGTATGACCATGTAATTTACTCTGGCCAATGAAATGTGAGCCCAAGTGGACATTTGTCCGTCCACTTTAACAGCATGTATGTGATTCACTCCTTTCCCCTTTGTTACGCCACGATGACTGTGGAAGCATTCTTGGACCTGAATCAACCTGTGGTCCCTTGAGTGGCCACAGAGAGCAAAGCCCCCAGCTGACCAATGTTGAGCATAGAACACAGGCAAAAAATTAATTTCGGTCATGATAAAGTAAGAAGATTTGGGGTTGTTTGTTTTGGAGCATCATCTCCTAAAACACTCCAACTGAAATGTGTATCATTCATCTTTAATATTACTTGAGTACCTGTATATTTAGGTTCTAGTTATGTTACAGTGGTACTGTCTATTACATATTAGAATTGTTTATATCTCTGCTGACTCCACTATTCCAAAAAAGGTGTTGGTCTGAAACTCAAACTAGTCTTTTTGTCTTTTTTTTTTTTTCTTTTCTGGTCTGTATTGTAAAGTATTTAAAGTATCTACAGACCAAGAATAGAACTGGACTATTCTGTCTACTGTTTTTGCAAGATCAGCTTAATTGAAAGGAAAAGTTTCTATTTGAGCAAAATTTCTATTTGATTATAACAGTATTTGAAAGGGTGGTTGAAAAATAACAGAAGATGAATTACCTTTATTATCTATTTCTTTCTTAAAAAAAAAAAAGTAGTCTGTAGTTATTCCAACAAAGTAACACCTGAGTCTTATTTTAGGCAAAATAAACTCTTACTCAGTTTCAGGTCCTTACTCTACTTGACATACTTTTCTCAGTGAGAGAAGATTAGACCTATTTTAAACCATATGATCATGAGCCTGGGCTTGAGAGCCTTGCAAGAATGGCATTTTGAATGAGAGTACTTTTCAAAATGAGGACAACAAATCCTTCTGGATGGTGCCTAAGACAGATCTACTGTAGATTGTACTTATTTCCCCTGCATTAAATATGGTAAGCATCCATTATCGTAGTCACTAACTCTGAGGATCTGAGCCATCAGTTAAAATGAGGCCAGTGTATCCCCATTGAATATACCTTTCTCTAAGCGTGTATAAGCCAGGTGAATGAGGTCCTTTCTTTGTTCTTGGATGAACAATTAGCACCATTTCTGGGCAGTATGAGTCTGTTGGAAGACTGATTGGTGCCAGCACTAGAGGCAGTGACATGAGCCTTTTGAATGTTTATTCTCTTTAGATGGAACAACCAAACCCATTTTGGGGGAGCACATCCTAACATGCCATATGCCAGGTACTTGAGTAGTCATTTTCAAATAAGTTTTGTCCTTTAATCCTTTTAATAATCCTGTGAGTCTTGTCAACTCCCTTTAGAGAGCAAAACAAAAACACAAAAACTCAGTTCTGCCCTCCACATTTATCTCTATTGTACCTCATATATCTTAGAGGTTGTTTAGATGTGAAGTAGGTTGGCCTAAGGAAACAGACTTTTAGGTGTTTTTTTTTTAACATCACAAAAGTGACATATTTTTCATAGATAATTTTTTTACAGTGTGGGACTTAAACTCACAACCTTGAGATCAAGACCTGAGCTGAGATCAAGAACCAGATGTTTAACCAACTGAGCCACCCAGGCACCCCTAATTTTCATAGATAATTTTAAAATGCTGAAGAGTCATTTGAAAAGAAATTGCCCATAATTCAACCATTCATGACAAACTGTGAATACTTTGGGAAGCCACCACTTCCTAAGCTCAAGGGCATACAGTGTGTATGGAAGGAAATGAGAGAGTATTGTCCCTTTTCCAGCAGTAACCAGACAAGTGAGTGTCTCAAGAATAAGGGACAGGAGATTAAATCAGTAAATAGGCAGCCTTCAGAGATGCTGTCACAGGGCTAGTGTCTGTGGTTACTATCTTCTGTTGACATTTTCCACAGCTGGCTAATGACAACCAGCTACTAATCAAAGGTTGTAAAAAGTTGACTAACAACACTATAGAGCTCAGCCTATAGATATGCTTACCATACTGTAAACACACCAGCCTTTCCCATACAAGGAGAGTATTATCAGTCATGCTGTATCTCTTGGAGCATATGATGAATCACCTGGAAAAGGATGACAAAAATGCAGTCTTGCCATATATAAGGGAAGAACATTCATTTCTCCCCAGATTGCATTCATTTTCTCCTCCAGATACTCACTTGTGCCATCCTGCTGTTTTTGATAGATTGTCTTCTATGATTTTCTCCTATTTATTCCAGGTGGTAAGGTGTTCCATATGTCACTTGTCTTGCCAGTTGGCAGTGATGAGTAGGAACTCACCATTATGACAAACTTTGTGATTTTCCACCTGTACGTTAGTTTTTATTCTAGTTTTCTTAATTAAGTTAAGTAAATTCCCACAGCCCATTTTTCTGGAATTTAGATATTTTAAAGCATTTATACACTGGTGCAATTCTCAATTCTCCTTGGCTGCATTTATCCATGCTCTAAATGGCTATTTTCTTCCATCTGCTCAAGGGGATCCACCCCTTCAACTACCTAATCTTTGAGAGTTCTTGTACCTTACTTGTCATAATTCTGGTGTAATTCTTTATAAGAGGAGAAATACAAGTTTGCATTCAATTTTGAGAAATCCACGATGATGATGATGGAGATGGTGATCATTAGTACTCACATGGCCTTAACTCCAGGCCAGGCACTGTTCCACATGAGTGAGTACTGTTGTTACATCCATGAGGAAACTGAGTCACAGAGAGGTTAAATGACTTGCCCAAGCTCATAGGGGCAGAGCTGGGATTCAGACCCAGGCAGTGTGTGGCTCTAGGGCCTCTTTCTTTTAACTGCTACTATGTACGCTTTCATTCTGCTCCCACTTTTCATTTTTTTTTCCCGAATTACTCTTCAATCTGTATGAGGTCTGTTTTTCGTTGTTGTTGTTGTTGGGTTTGGGAAGATCCAACAAAGACAGAATATAATGGTTTTGCTTCTGATATCACTACACATATGAATGCATGTTGAGAAAAATGGGAGAGCCAGGAATCAAATAGAAAATTTCTGTTTCACAGTCACCTCTGTTTAAAGCTGTCAAAAATTACAGTGATCTCCTGTGACTTGCTTTGCAATGATCTAGACCAGCTGCTTTTTGGCCAGCCTGAGGCAGAGGGCATCCTCCAGGGCTAGTGGGCTTACCTTAGGGCCCACTTCACCTCAAGTGGGTCACAGCTTCAGGTTACAGTCCTCAACCTTATAAGGGTCTAATATGCAAGGAAATCACAGTGTTTGCTGGTGGAGTCAGTTCCCAGAACTCCATGATACAGGAAGAAAGTTTCCTGGAAAGTGGATATGGTAGGGAAGAGGAGCTGACACCACTCAGTGGAATCATTTGAGGAAACAGCAACTCTGTTTGCTCTGTTAGTGGGTCTGGATATGAAATTGTGAGAACATGTGTATGGTTTCAGTTCATAAGCCATCCTACCCTGAAAGTTGGTTTTGGACCTAAAACAATACTCTATTTTTATTCTAGGTTGTTTCTGCAGTTTTACTGAACAAAAAAGCATTTTCCTTAGTGGTTTAGTGTCTTATCACTTTGTCTTCCAAATACTAGGCACTGAATTTAATTTAGGGAACACTCTGGTCTGGCTCCCTTGTTACATAAATCAGGAAACAAAGGTCTAGAGGACTTAAGAGATTTGCTTAAGTTTTCACAAGTAATTATAAGAGTACAGCCCTGATCTTTGACCTGGCAGTCCATGTTCTCTTCTACTTTATTTCCGTCTTTTGCTTATTGCAGGAAGGAACAAATATTAGTTGGAGTGCTTGAAGGTTGATAAATGTTATTTGTGAGAATTTTTTAAACTCTTGTTTAGCTGTGAGCAAAAGCAGATTTCAAGGTAGGCCTCAGAATTTACCCAAACCCTTTCCCTTCATTTCTCTATGTCCATTTAAACAGATATAGTATCTGGAATCCTAAATTGAAAGAAAGCTTTTCTAGCATGATTGACTCACTAACTGTTGGCTTAAGGAAAGGGGGGAGGGGATGAAAAGGAAGAGGGTGGTGGAGGAAGGAAGGAGGGAGAGAAAGAAAAGACACTAACAGTTACTCCCAACTTTGGGACTTGGAGAACTGTGATAACTTTCCTCAACACCTAATTAACGTAGTAGGTATGGACTACCTCAGTAATTAACCTCGATTCACATTTAGTTGGAGTCACTTATTTAACATTTAAATGCCAGCCTCAGCAGGAAGCTGAGGTTTTTGTGAAAACTGAAACAGTGAAAGGGGAAGGTACCAAAAAGGTACAACTTGGCCTTAACTATAGATTTTAGGTCTTTGTCTTGGGAAGAGAAGTTTCAGGAAGGTAGTTGGGAAAAGGGCTTCCACTGGATGCTCTGTTTTGCCATCAACACCCAAACAAGGCCTAGTTTCCATTTTGAGTTCCTTGAGGTCCCTGAGCCCTCTAGGACTCATTCCAAAGATTTTGAACACTAAGATTCCAGGTACAGGTTGAAAATTTTAGCTGTGGATCCTGCAGCCAGGTCCCTTTAATTAGAGTGTGGCTGGGCTGGCTTCTTTGGGCTGCCACCTTTGAATGCTTTGCTTTATAGAAAAATTGATGGAGCTTCTCCCAGGGTAGATCCAGTCAGTTGAATACCTTGCTGTCACTGTGCTAACCTGGCCATCCCTTCAAATCTCTCTTGACTTTGAGGACCTGTTAGCCTACTCTTTGTAAGTCACAGCCGTGACTGCCCACTTTGTAAGTATCTGGGTCAGCCATGCCAAACCCTAGTCTTTGTGTAATTTCATATACCTCTGTGGGGCGCTGTTTGAGGATTTAATGAACTATATGCATGCAAAGGATTGGTATCTGACATTAAGTCTACTTACTATCACCTGAGCCCCTATAATGGCCTCCTAATTGACCATCCTGCTTCCCGGCTCCCCCCCTCCCCCCCTCCTTTTTTGTTTTTTAATACTTGTTTATTCTAGAGACAGCAAGAGAGAGCCAAGGGTGGGGGAGGGGAGGCAGAGGGAGAGGACGAGAACTAGACTCCCCACTGAGCAAGGAGCCCAATGTGGGGCCAGATCTTAGGATGCTGAGATAGGACCTGAGCCGAAATCAGGAGTTCAACACTCAATGGACTGAGCATCCAGGTACCTCCCGAAAGCTATTTTCTCTATCAAAGCCAATATGATCTTTTAAAAATGAAAATTATATCTTATCACTTTCTTGCTTAAAATCCTCCAGTGACTTCTGGATTTTGTCACATTGAATAAAACGCAAGTTCCTCATGCCTGCATAGCCCTGAGTGATCTGGCCCTGCCTCCATCCTGAATGTCATTTTGTACAGTTTTGTCCTTCTCATTCAACTGCATGGATCTTTTTTTTTTTTTTTTTTAACATTTCCAAGTACCTGCTGACATTGGTGCTTGTATACAAGCTATTTCTGCTTCCTAGAATGCTCATGCACTGCTCCTCACATGATAGCTTCTTCACACCATCAGATTCTGGCTGAGCATCCTCAAAGAGGCAGGCATTCTTTAATTGTTCAGTCGAAAGTTGCTCCCTATCACTCTTCATGTGTCATTTGTTTATTCATTTTCTCTCCCATTAGAAAACAAGCTTCATGAAGTCACAGGGACCTTTCATGGCCTATTTTTTTTTGGTTGTTTCCCCCATGCCTGCAATGGTACCTAGAATGGAGTAGGCATTCAGTTAATATTTATTGAATAAACAAATGACACACGGTGTTTAATAAATCTTAGGTATTACTAATTATATTAGGGAAAAACAAAAAAGTGAGACCTTAATATAACTGGAGTTCCGTTTGGTCCTGATTCTATTCAGTGACATATTCAGAGAAACAGCTGTTCAGAAAAATAGCACCAAAAGCAACAAAAATCTTTACTCCCACAAGAAAATATCAAAGGTGGGAGGGTATAATTTTCACCTATTTCAATACTTGGTAAAATCCTGTCTTGACATCTCTGTTGCTCATAGTACTCAACACTTACGGCAGCTACTCCACCAATATTATCTTCCTGTCTCCCTGCCAACTCCCAACCAAAGAACTATCCTCAAACAACTGTAACCTCACTGAGAGCCTCTAGGTGCTCGACCCGTTTTTTGAATCAGGCAAGCAAAAAGCCTGGAGTCAGGCAGGCACACTTGGAACCTGGTGGTGTGGTGGTGTGGGTGGTGGAGGTAAGACGGGGCATATTCAACAGTTAACGGTTTTGTACCTGCTCTTCATATGGCGAAAAGGGGGAAATTGAATAAGGATTTTAATGAATTCTAAACTAAATGATTTAAGAAAGACTATGAAATAGCTCTACTTAGGGAGTGAGTCCCACAAACTTTTTATTTGGAGCTGAATACACAAAAGCTAAGTCTCTTCATTTGTAGTGTCCTGCTACAAAGCTTTGGACCCAGGGTAGGAGGAGAAGTCTATTATCACAAAGTTCCTCTTAGAACCTTGTGGACTCTGATTAGATGATGTTGTTAACTTGCTTTATTATTTTGTTTTAACTATTGTGATTTAGAAACCAAGCCTAAAAGGGAAGGGAAACTGTTACTGGCAGGAAAAGAACTTGGTATCGACAGCTTGATACAAGCAGACCAAACTGAAGAATGATCTTACTATATAGTTGTAACAGTGACTCTGACTCCCAGAGTGGGGAGTCAGTCATATTTTGTTCCTGACTTTTTTTCTCCAGTAGTGGGTTCTGACTTATAGAGCTATCAGTGCTCTCTGTTAGGCTCCCTTAGGTCCAGCACACGTTTGTAAGACAGACCCTTAGCATCACAAGATGCGGTCTGAAGGAAGTAGGGCTTTACTCTGCAAAATTGCCAGGTCTGCCAAAGCAGCTTTCATGAGCTCTTGGCTTCATTAGCACAGTGCTCCAACCAGCTGACCTCAACTGACTCATCAGGTTATAAGAGAAGTTGGGAATAGAAATTAGTTCCCTGGGGATCCTGGCTGTATAATAGCTATCATTTGTATGCAGTTAAGTGATTTGCAGAGTAGCACAGCTCAGAGCTCCCAGCTGCATTTTGTCTATTTCTGGAAGCGTATGAAATAGTTAGCTGGGGATGTGGTATCCAAAAGGTAATGTGAGCATTATAGTAACATCTGGGGCTGGGTTTTTCTCCCACCTCATCTGACCAAGTCCATTCTGCATCCAAGGAACTTGGATTTAATGGCTATTGCCTGCTTTTCCAGTGCTTGTCTGTCAGTTCTCCTGTTTCTACCTGCCACAGTCTTGAGCCTCCCAGCTGCCATACCCCCAAAGAGTGCCAAGAGACATAAATATTCATGGTGGAATAAGAGATTCAGAAGGCTGAGGTCAGGGGAACCCTGTTTCTGAAATGGGCTACTGACTTCTTGCCTTGCTTTCCTTTTCCTGCCACCCATCCTCTTAGAGCAAATTGTCCTATAAAGTGGCCCTTATCTCTCTCCTCCCTCCAGTAGGTAAAATGACAGTGTGATAGGCAAGAGCCAGGAGAGGTGTGGGAATCACACATAGCCCCTGAGATGGCACGGTGTTTCTCTACCCAGCTTATACCAATGATAGCTAAATTGTCCCCAAATTCCTCGTATACTCCAGGAATCAAAGAGGATAGGATTAGAAGAGCAGAGAATTATAGGTGGTAATGGCTGTCATGGTCAACAGTGGAGGGGTGGGGAAAGGAGAGGCTGTTGCTGTTTGCCCTGACCAGGCCATCAGCAGCTCTGCCCTAGAGACATTTAGGAGCTCACACCGCTGCTTCCTCTGATCCCCCAAAACCTTTCTGCCCCAGAAACCAGATTACAAGGAATGACAGTTGCAGCCTAGAAGACTGTGAGAGAGGAAGCATGTTTCCACCCTTTGCCTCCCTAAAGAGTGGGAGGGCAATGCTCAATGGCCTGGATCTAAAGGTGTGGAGAATTTTGACACCGGGTAGGCCATCCTCCTCTACTCTCACCTCTTGCTTCCCCCTAAGTCCCATCAGCACTGGCTGCCATGTTTCCAAAGCTCGGGCTTCTGGCGAAGATCCCAGTCTGTCCCACACTAGGGTCTTGTTCTCTGACAGTTACGTGTTTCAGCCTCAAGTTCCTGATTTTCAGTTCTGTCACTATTCTAAGCAAGGATTTTGCCTGTTACTAGTTACCCTTACTTAGGTTTCATCTTGTGACTTCCAATCAGAGGTGCTTAGTTTGATTAATTATCTCTTTATAATGCTCCTTTCCCTTTCCCTGAATTAGAGTTGGTCTCTTAAATCACATTAATTTATAGAACAGCCATCAAAGCCATCTATATGTGCCTGCCTTTGCATGAAATATATTTAGTGCCTTTTTCTAGTATGTGGCAAGAATAATTTTATTAATCTCAGCAGACAAGACCAGGTGTCAAGTCGTAGCAAGGGCTGTGGGAGCAAGGATTTCTCCCTAATTTGACCTAACACCATGAAGAGTTTCTTGGCTCCTTTAAAGCCTAGTTTTTCAGGTAATGGAGTACACCAGTGATTTAACACAGTTCTTAACCCAGCCAGTCTCATGAGCCATTTTTGGAAAGCCTGATACCTTGAACAACTAGCAGGTCCCTGAGCAGTGAAGACACAGTAACCTAATGAAGAGGTTTGTGTTGGAGCATAAAATGCCAGCAGGAGGCAGTGTGATATAATTGAAGAAACACCGAACTTGTGAAATTCCTGGCTTTGGGAGCATCCTTACTCTGCCAACTTACTGGCTACATCATATAGTCAAGACCTTTAACCTGATATTCTTCAGGTGTTAATGACTGCTGTGTATCAGGCACTGTGCTTGGCATTGCTGATACAGTTAGGAATGTGACAGGGTTTTGCAGCCAAGTGTGACAACCCTGGATATATTAGGGGGGTTTTATGAGAGTCATTTCTTTTGTTAACTTTAATTGTTTACAATCTAAGTATTATTTCTATGAAGAATAACATGAATAAATATGCAGATCTTTATGGCAGGTTTAGGTCCTGATAAGCCCATCATCAGTTGAAAATATTGTAAGTTGAAAATGCATTTAATACATCTAAGCTACCAGTCATCATAGCTAAGCCTAGCCTACCTTAAACATGCTCAAAGCACATAACCTATAGTTGGGCAAAATTAACTATCATAAAGCCCATTTCATAATAAAGTGTGGAATATCTCATGTAATTTATTGAATACTGAAAGTGAAAAACAGAATGGTTGTATGGGTACAGAATGATTATAAATGCATTGATTATTTATCATAGTGATTGCATGGCTGCCTGGAAACTGCAGCTCACTGTCCAACATCACAGGAGTGTAGAATATCATACTGTGACTCTGGGAAAAGATCAAAACTCAAAATTTGAAGTGTGATTTCTACTTAATGTGTATCGCTTTCATGCCATTATAAAATAGAAAAATCTTGAGTTGAACCCTCCTAAGTCAGGGACCATTTGTATTTTAAAGTCTACTTGGGAGATGGTTAATGTATTTAGCCAGGGTACCATATTGGAAAAAAAAGTACAGAGCAATATAGATGGAGAATGCACAATATCCTGTAGGAAAACATTTTTTATGCATTTATATTCATAAAATAGCAAAATGTAAAAATATGACTTCCATTGATATGAGGGATATAATGTGCTTATTAAAAATAAATTTCATGAACTCACTTTTTTCTTTTAAAAGCCATTTTTCTGTGTTCTTACTGAGTATCTGGGAAGACTGCAGACTTATGAAAAAGAACTCTGTGTACATAGCATATTTTCACATCACTCCTAAAAGGTTCAAAAGCAGTGGAGCAGAGTGGCCTGAAGGGATAGGGACATGGGTTGAGGACAATCTTTAAATCACCCTTCCATGGACATGAAAGGACTTTGTGAGAGCTTCTTTGCTCATTTGGAGCCCAAGACACAGCCTTTGGGATCCTCCTGACAGAGTAGATACCAGAGATAGATTAGGTCTGGGCACTCTTAGATGCAGTACACATTGGATGATTCAAAATAAATGATAAGAGCATTTTAAAATCATTAACTATAAAGAGAGTTTACAAATCGATAAGAAGACATTGTCCCATTAAAAACTCTTCATGATGTATTGGTAAGTGAAAAAAAACTTTTAACTTTCTTGTGTATATAATCTTACTTTTTGGAAAGGAAGTATTTGTAGGTGTATAGAGAAGATTAACTATGGTTATCATCAAATGATATGGTTCTGGGCTTATCTTTAGACTTCTTTGTATTTTTCAAGTTTTCTGCAGTAAGCTTTTGTATTTCTTTTAGCCCCAGAAAAAGTTATTACAAACAAAATTCTAAAATATTATCTATGCAGGAAAGGGACTATGTGCTGTTGACTATTTTATCCCAGTGTTTAGAATATATGTTAGAATCAACTGAGAGAATGCTTGTAGAACTCACCCCTGGAGATGCTGGGTCAGTTGCACTGATAAGACAAGGCTGCCAAGGAAAGTGGAAGCAGATTCTAGGCTAAGTCACACTAAAGAGTATCAGAACCATCATATCCTATATGAACTCTGGGTTCATTGTAGCACAGGGCAAAATCTGTGTTCCAGTTGAAAATTATCATTCAGTTTCCCTCTGTCTTGGTTTCAGTACTTGTTTTACCTGGCAAGGATGCATCTAGTTCAGTTTCCCCTAAGATGCCTTTTAGGCTCCTGGGACTTGGAAAAGACAATTATCTACTAAATACCAGATGGCTATGTAGATTAGCCCCACTGAGTAAAAACACAGTGATTTGTACAAAAGACATGATTAGCTGATTGAATAACCACAGGCCATCTCAGTGCAGGTGTAGTAGAAGTAAGGGCAGGGTCAGATACTAACACTTCTGTTTTCTTGGGCTGATTAACAATACTTCATTATTTCAATACTCCTCTAATGTTAATAGTAGAGAGACTTGGAGAGAGGAATAACATATACAATAGCATTCATACTTATTATTAAAATAACATTTTCCTTAAAATTTCATGAAAAGAGATAATATTATTTCTCCATCTACTTGTAGAGAATGGTAGTGTGTGCTTCTTGGGAGATATCTTTAAGAATTCCCAACTAAGCATTTGGCTCCATTTATGACTATGATGGAAAAACTAATACTCACACTGCCCACCTATGCATACAAAGAACTATGTTGTATAAAACACAGGGCTACCCAAATGCTTTAGACTGCCATTCTGTTTCTGCTTAGTTAAAAAAAAATAAACAAATTGAAAGATTTTAAGATGTTGCCTGTTGAAATCCCTGCTGTAGACTTCAGGATCTCCTAGCTCTCAATTAACTAAGGTATAAATGGGGAGAGGAAAGATCACAGATAAAGTATAGTTAAACCAAAACCAGTCAAAATGTAGTACCAAAATTTTAATTGTAAATATATTTAATTTAACAGGTATCCAATATTCAGATACACATTAACATTCTTTAAATTGTCATCAAAACATAAATAATTTAGTATTGTTGGTGTGCATGCAGGTAAATATCATTTTACTTCCTTAATAAAGAAATGGTCAAAATATTAAAATCAGAGTTTTTAATAAGATGAAAGTCTGTTTTTTTTGTGGAGAAAGAGAGATATCCCCAAAACATGACAGACACATCTATTCATTAATATGTATTTCTAATAGTAGACACATTCTAAAATATAGTTATTTGCACAGAATTATGGGGATTTTATTTTTGGACAAATCCGTTATCTATGCATACCTTTTGGGTATAGTGAATCTTCATACTGATTTGTCCACTTGTTAAATCTCATGTCACCCTGGCCCATGTTCCTATCATTTAGTTAAGTGATGGAAGATGAGGCAACTGAAAGCAATGGGTGTTATTAGCAAGAGACAGCTCTGTGAGGTGAGCTGGTCATCAGTTGATTCTTTTTCATTATTTTGCTTACTCATTTGTAAGCCTGAGGTCATTGGTTCAAGCTTTCTCCTGACATCTAGATAACTCACCACCAGATAGATGGTGGTAGCTGGCTTTCCATTAATCTATGCCTCCACTATTGCCATTTGTCCACACTTGCTAGATACATGAAAGGAGTTAGCAAAGCTATAGGATAAACAGATAAATGTAATATGCTTTCAGAGAGTAACAGTTTTACTTGAGGATGTTGAAGGCAAAATAATATAAACAAGTTTTATTGATGATAAATTTAAAAATTATTTTTTTGTATATATAAATATAAATATATATTAAAGTGATATATACATATTACAGGATATAACACAAAATGTGCTTGCTTTTTAAAGGCTAAACAGGAGACTTCAAGGAAATTTCCTGATTAGGCCACTTTCCACTATACTCAAGACTCCAGAATGTGAGATTGGGGGAGGTGGTGGGGTGGTATATATTAGTTCAGTCTCCTCTTCTATTAGGTGTTCTTCTGGGAAAAGACTGAGAAGTACTGCAAGAGGGCATGAAGAAAAATAGCATAAATTTAGTTAAATAGATGTCCATTTAGTTATAGTTAGGATGGGACTCCACTGACTTACACTTTTTCTGAAAAAGCCTAACTCTTAAATGAGCCAAGGATAAATTGCTAATTATCCTGTTTATGAGGACTTGAGATTTAGAGAATAGTTTAAATAAATACAAATGGTTAGATTATAACAATTTCCTGATAGAAAACTATTACTTTCCTCATTTACTTACTTTAATCTTTTGTTTACCACTTTGGTGTCAAAAAGTTTCCATGACTTAGGCATACCTGCCATCTTGCTGCTAAAGATTCTCTACAGACTTTGATGATGATGATGATGATAATGATAGTCAAGATCTTAGTGTTTATTGTGTATCAGGTGCTGCTCTAAGTGCTTTGCATTTAGCTCTCACAACAACTTTGTGAGATAAAATTATTCCTGTTTTTTCCATTTTACAGATAAGGAAACTGAGGCACAGAGAGTTCAGTCATTTTCCCAAGGACATGTTGCTTAAAGATAGTAGAACCAAGATTGGACCATGGGCAATCTGGTTCCAGAGTCCTGCTTTTAAACATCAACTTTCCTGCTTCTCATCACAGAAATTATTAAACATGTAGTGTTCACAAGGCTAGAATTCATGAAGTTGTTGAAAGTGATGTTGGAGAACTGCTTGTGTCACGTGAACAATGTTAACAAATGATCTGGTAGAATCAGGACACAGTAGGCACTTCCACAGAGAATCATTTGGCTAACAAAGGAAATAAAATGAATCCCTGAAATAGATTTTTTAAAAATTACTTTCATTATGGTGCTCTCTTCAGCATATATACTAAAATTGGAATGATGCAAATAGGATTAGCATGTCCTCTGTGCAAAGATGATACACAAATTCATAAAATTACTTTCATTATGACTGTGCTGTGAACATCCTGTATGAAGTAAAGGATGCTGTATGGGAGATATATTGGGCAGTTCTGTTGGGAAACATACATATACAGACTCCAAAAAGCAGTTCATTTATTCCTTATTCAGAGAATTAGTGAACTTTTTCCAATAATTTTCAGATAAAGACAGTCTGTATTAAGGGTATGCTTGAAAGTTGACTTCAGTCTATTCATTGACGCAGGAAACTAGAAAACCATAGGAAGTTGTTGGTGCCAAGTGTCAGTAAAGATAGAGAAGAGTCTCATCTGTGATCAGTTGCCTTATCCCAGAAGAGCAGAGCCTGAGGGGCCTTACCTATGTCCTGTCATTCTAGATTTATTTCTCTTAATCATAAGAAAAGAGAAAAACACTTAGGGGCTACATTGTTCCTTATGATTGCTCTGACCTTGGAAACCGTGAAACCGTGTGTGTGTGTGTGTGTGTGTGTGTGTGTGTGTGTGTGTGATTTCACACTAGTTGACAGCTTCCTTCCTTAGGTCTGTGCCTTTTTGAGAGCAAAATCCGCTTTCTTTCTAAATACCAAATGCTTAGGGTCATTTCTTCACTAGAGTTGCCCTTCCCACAGCTTAGACTCAGAGATTATCTTCTTATGAAAGACCCCATTGCAAAAAGAGAAACATTTTTAGAAACATTTAAGTGGAATGTATAAAAGGTTTTCAAGGAGTAATTTTGCTTTGAGCAGACCAAATCTAGAAGCACAAACTTTAGTCAAACAGGAGGGGAGATTATTCATTATCACCATATTAATCTTGGACTTTGATCATCGGAATAGAGATTTAATCAGCTAACCAACATAAAAGAAAGTGGACAAAAAAAAGTCTACTCTTGGGAAGTTCTCTTATCAAGTAGTTTGACAATGACCAAAATTAAATTTCAGCTTTTATGCTTTGGGCCCTGAAAATAAGAAGGTGGTTAATATTGAAACAGGATCTAAATATTCAGAAGTCTTTTTGCCGAGAGCATTGAATCAAAGATATTATAAGCCACAACGTACCTGTGGCAATAGCCTTTGTCTCTGAACCCTAAATCTTCTTTACCTAGTACTCCACCTAGTAGATCCCATACTATCTAGGCAACCCAACTTTGGCTTGATATACCACCAGGCTGCCATTTATATGTCAAATGTGTCAAGGTCCAATAGTTTCTGCATGCATTTAGCTGCCAGCTTTTCATTCTGATTTTAATGGAAGTGGAATCCTTCCTTCCCACTAGAGATCAGTTACCAGACTGCATTGAGGGCAGGGAAGATAAACTTTTCCCTTCAGGACCGATCGTCCTAAGCAGAATATAAATGATTAAAATTTGCTTTTCACCAGGAAAATTCATGGGTTTGAATCTCCCTGGAGAGTTCTTTAATCTTTGATGTCACTGGGCTCTTCAGAAAGACATGCTGGGTATCGCCCTTTAGGGAGAACAGTCTGAGATTCCAGTGTAGATTTGTCGGTGGCCACATCTGTGCATTAACAAACCGTGAGAAGGGAATCCTAGGAATACCAGTGTCATTAGGTAGTAGCAAAGTATTGTCATGTTGCAGGTTTTTTTTTTTAGAAGATTGATTGGTTTATTTTAGAGAGAGAGGGTATGAGTGAGCAGGAGGAAAGGGAGAGAGAGAATCTCAAGCAGACTCTCCACTGAGCATGGAGCTCAGTGCAGGAGCTCCATCTCAACCCTGAGATCATGAAATCAACAGTCAGATACTAAACCGACTGAGCCACCCAGGTATTCCCTCATGTTGCAGTTTTTATGTCTGCTGGTTTGAGGTTCATGATAAGGCATTTTCTTCCCATGTTATAAAAGTCTTGTAGCCTTACACACTGCCTTCGGCATTTATTTCTGCTGCAGCCAGCAAACCATTTTTCCCTTTTCCTAGGTGCATAGGGCCCAGCTAGAGGTATACCGAATACAGCTATTGTTTCAATGAAGCCTTCTAAAATCCAGGCCTGGTACTCCTTGTATAATAGCACCCAGATGAAGTATGTCTTGAAAAGATGGTATTTCTGTGAAAGGTGCATCTGACTGAGTTTTGTCCTTTCTTGATCCAGCATCTTCACTGTACTACCCAGTCCAGACATCTTGATAGAAATAGCAGATGTCGGGGCGCCTGGGTGGCTCAGTAGGTTAAGGCCTCTGCCTTCGGCTCAGGTCATGATCTCAGGCTCCTGGGATCGAGCCCCGCGTCGGGCTCTCTGCTCAGCAGGGAGCCTGCTTCCTCCTCTCTCTCTGCCTGCCTCTCTGCCTACTTGTGATCTCTCTCTCTGTGTCAAATAAATAAATAAAATCTTAAAAAAAAAAAAGAAATAGCAGATGTTTACCTTTAGCTAGAAGTAGAGAAGGCTTTCTAATAACAACAAAAATGTTAGTTGGGAATGTTGGAACCCTCACCCCGGAATGAATAAGTAAGGAAATATATACATAAAAGCAAATATGTGTTTTCACAGACATTATACTAATACATTTTCCCCTCTTCCCCTTTAACTCTTGTTTCATTGCAGCCCATCATTCTTAAGGCGCAGTGGGCTTGTGGCTTCAGCGTAGGAGACTAGTAAGACAGTGCACATGAAAGCAGGCAATAAGGAGTGAGGAGACCTGTTAAATTATTTTATCTGCTCCATAGGTATAGAGAAAAACCTAGAAGGCCCAGCTCGTGAGATTCTTCTATAGTGTGGAGACTGGAATTAGGAAGAGGGAATAGATGATATGAGAAACAAAAGCAATATCTGCCTCTGTCCTGGCTAGAGTAAAGAAAGGAAAATAAAAGAGAGAGAGAGGCAGAAATGTGTGCATGACGGGCATCTCCATGGTTATTCTACACTTTGGTGTTGGGAGACTGAAGACTTCAGAGAAATGCTGCCGACTCAGTGTTCTGTCTGTGTACTCTTATTGGGACTGGGGAGTGGGAAGGAACACTGCCTCTACGAAGCAATATGGAGCAGCTCAATTATCATGCAGCAGGGTTGCTGAGATGAGAAGCAGAAACATCACAGCAGATGTTGGGGTGGACCAACATTCAGGGGGCTGAATGGTACAGGGGCACACTCTGGGGTCTGCAGTCAGCCAGAGCTGAGAGAAAGCTGAACACAAAGGGGCATTGGCAAGACCTACCTGGGAGCATTGCTGGAAGTAAAAAAAAGGTACCAGCCAGGTACTTTAGCATCAGAGGCCAGAAACATGGTGACATGGAAACTAGAAGCGTTACTGCAGATCTGTGGGTACCAGGCAATGCATATGAAAAGACTTGGCACAATACCTGATGACTACTCCCAACACTTATTAGACACTGGGGAGGCTGGGTACCCTTCTAGGAAGAGGGGAAGCTGTCCGGAAGTTTGAATATTTTCTAAAGGAACAATTTCAATTACTGTATTGAACTAAAGTGTAAACTGGATTAGAAATTTAGTCACAGTAAAAGGCACTACATCAGATATGATCAGAACTAATTTTTTAGGGGCGCCTGGGTGGCTCAGTGGGTTAAGCCTCTGCCTTCAGCTCAGGTCATGATCTCAGGGTCCTGGGTTCGAGGTCCCGCATTGGGCTGTCTGCTCAGCAGGGAGCCTGCTTCCCCCCTCTCTCTGCCTGCCTCTCTGCCTACTTGTGATCTCTGTCTGTCAAATAAATAAAATCTTTAAAAAAAAAAAACTAATTTTTTAAAAAGTGGTTAAAACAGAATCACCAATAATTATATTTATATGTATCTTAAACATTTTATTTTAACTTAATGTCAATGTAAATTCATACAGAAGTCTTTTAATGTGGGGCCAAGACCTTTTCTTTGTATATTGGCCTTCCAATTAGAGTTCTTCTTATTTCAGGCATAAATTATACCTATAATTTCTTCTTCTATAATTTGAGAGAGAGAGTGAGCGAGAGAGAGAACTAGCAGTGGGAGCAGTAGAGGCCGAGGGAGAATCAGGCTCCCCACTGAGCAGGGAGTCTGATGTGGGGCTTGATCCTAGGACACCAGGATCATGACCTGAGCTGAAGGCAGAAGCTTAATCGACTGAGCCACCCAGGTGCCCCTTCATCTACAATTTCTAATTGTATTTTCTTTACTAGGTCAATGACCCTTTAAGCCACTTGCAAAGAAATATGAGTATAGAATCTTAGTTTTTTTTAGAGTTAAAATTTGTTTACAGTGTCTTGATACCTGATTGAAAGCATTGTTAAAGGGATGCCTGGGTGGCTCAGTTGGTTAGGCAGCTGCCTTCGGCTCAGGTCATGATCCCAGAGTCCTGGGATCGAGTCCCGCATTGGGCTCCTTGCTCGGCAGGGAGCCTGCTCCTCTCTCCGCCTCTGCCTGCCTCTCTGCCTACTTGTGTTCTCTCTCTGTTAAATAAATAAATAAAATATTTAAAAAAAAAAAAGCATTGTTAAAGGAAACCCACCTTAATTAAGTCTATTCAAAGTATTCAGTTTAGTTTTCATTCAGATAGCCCATTGTCTTCACATTTTTTTCCTATTTTGCAGTATGTTTAATTATATAACTAAAATAATAAGATGGACATAAACAGATTTAGGGACACAACTGACCCTTGAAAGCAGAAAGAAACCTCTTAACCGTGAGTTCTCAGCGCACCACAGGAAACAGGTAGTATGATGTGGAGAAGGAATGCACGGTGCTGATTAATTCAGCCAGTTAAATGGAAATTGGTTAAGAACAAACAATGTAACATTTTCTCTTTAACAGTAGTTGACGGCTCAAAAGGATGGCCTAGGGCCCCTGGGTGGCGCAGTTGGTTGAGCGACTGCCTTCAGCTCGGGTCATGATCCTGGAGTCCCTGGATCGAGTCCCACATCGGGCTCCCAGCTCCATGGGGAGTCCGCTTCTCACTCTGACCTTCTCCCTTCTCATGCTCTCTCTCACTCTCTCTAAAAAAAAAAAAAAAAAAAAAAAGGATGGCCTAATTAGTTATGGATAACATTTTAATTTTTTTAATTAAAAATTTTTAAAATTATAGTTTTCCCTGCACATCCAAATTGCATTCTCTGTGTATTTGAAAACCCACTTATACATTCTGTAATAAAGTAATCAAACTATGAACATGTATCACTAATTTGTACATGGATATTAAGTGGAACACTGATTTTCTTTTTCCCCGCTGGTCCTTTTCTGTGATATTCCCGATTGTGTGATGGTAAGTAAGCCAAAAAGGTTTTTATTTCTTTTTTTTTTTAAAGATTTTATTTATTTATTTGACAGATCACAAGTAGGCAGAGAGGCTGGCAGAGAGAGAGGGGAAAGCAGACTCCCTGCTGAGCAGAGAGCCCGATGCGGGGCTCAATCCCAGGACCTTGAGATCATGACCTGAGCCTGAAGCAGAGGCTTTAACCCACTGAGCCACCCAGGCGCCCCAAGGTTTTTATTTCTTGTCTATAGAGTTTATCTTGGTTTCTGATTACATACCTCCAGAAAGGTCTTTTGAAATAGGATTTTCATTGCTGTATTTGTAAGGAAGTTTGCTTTCTGCCACAAGTTCTCCAGAATTACAGCTGCCCTCTCTACCACTTAACCCAGGTTTGGCTTGGCTTTGTTGCTCTGGCTTTGTCTATTCTTAATCTGTGTCCTCTTTCAATGCAATGATCTCTTTGCTCTGCCTATAGAATAAATAGGAAGGGATATTTTAAGGTGCTTTTGGTTGGAAAAGTAACTTTCTGGCTGGGGGTCCCCGTCACAAGTGGTTGTTTCCCCCATTGAATTTACATATCGGTGCTTTCTACTGAACTCTTAAACTTCTCTTTGCCCTTCACCCTACCTGTACTAAGCCTGTCTCCAAAGGTGTTCATGTTTACCATTTCATGTCTGGTGCCAGGCAGGCTTCTTGCGTTCCATGCTCAGGCACTATCTATCTATGCAGTGGCCTAATCCCAACTCCCTTCGGCCCCCTGAGCCGGAAGTGGAGCAGGTAGAAGGGAGAATTGGGAAGCTCTTCCTTGACATTCTGCCCATGTGTATGTTCCCCTTTTCATTTGCAGAGCCAAAGGTCCTACAGGCTAACTCCTGGCCATGGCACTGGGAGGCACAACTGAATATTTGTTGCTTTCTTCAGCTATGGGAAAACTTTCACCCCAATAATAAGCAGCTGCCTCCACTGTTTGGCAAATGAATTGAGGACCTTTTCAGCCTGTCAGAGGATATAGATTCGAGAACAGGGTTGACATCGTTTTCAGCTTGAAGGATCAAGAGTAAGAACCCATTTTTTTGCTTTTATTTTGGTATTGTTACAGAGCCAATCACTGTTCACTTCATGAGGAACTATTCAGGGTTGCTTCATAGTCTTGGCAACTATTTGTGATCCATTTGTAGCACATTCCTGAATCTTACTTTCAAAACATTGGAGGTAGGAGTTGTTCAACTTCCCCCAAACCATTTGAATTGATCCTACTGTTCTGTTTCTATTGTAAATACAGCTTGTAATTAATTCCTTACCGTCCTGTGTCTGCACCATGTCTGCAAAGCCATGTCATGTAAAATGATTTGAAAAGGCAGAGCATCAGCCACTGTGCTGGGGTCAATTTTTAATACTATGAAAAGGCTTAAAAAAAAAAAACCCAGTTTAAAACTTAGTCTTTCCTATTTGTGAATAGAAACAGAAATATCAGTGGAAAGCATATTGTGACAAATCTGTGGAAAAAATGTCCTCCATTGATTTGTGCAGTTATCCCTGGAAAGAACATATGAGGAAGTAAGTCTTCCCAATCCAAGTTTCCTTTTGATAAAACCTTGGCAACAAGGTTGGCAAGTCTTAAAGAATAGTTTTGCTGGATGATGCAAACTTAGAGGACATGATATTTTAACTATCATATTCCTTCCAGACATCTGAGGGTTTAACATGCAAATTAGTATATAATTTCTCCTGTGTGTGTATGTGTTCGTGTTCTGTCATATTGAATCACTTGGTCATATCAGAGAATCAGACCTTAGGCGAGTCAGTTAACCTTACTGGGCTATCTTCTCACATTGTAATGTGAAGGAATTGCACTGTTTTATTCTAAGCGTTTCACAATAAAAATGCTTTTTCATTCTAATGGGAAAGAATTTTGAGATCACATGCTTCTGTGTGCCCTGCATATCCAAATTACATAGACTGAAGTTTTAGCTCTGAGAACCTGGGCTAACACAATGCACATGAGCTATTCTCTTAAGGTCTGTTATGTTTATATATATATATATATATATATTATTGAAAGTGGGGTGTTAAAAATCTTTTTTGACTAAATATTGGATCCACACCAAACCTGATCTTCACCATCACCCACCACTACCTACCTTCAGTGTTGGAAATTCTGTAACAGAATGATATCACAAGAACTACTGTAGGGAGGCAGGGAGAAGAACTTTGGGCCTATATTTCCCAGGGCTGTCACCAACTCATTAACATAGGTAGTAGTGTTGAGGGCACAACAGGGCAGATAGCATGGCTCTCCCAGCAATTTCCTATCTGCATTCGGGAGAGTGTTCTAGCTAACTTTAACCTTTACATATATCAGGGCCCCAATCTCTGGAAAAGGAAAAAGACAGAAACAAACAATTTTTAAAAATCTTGATGGCTCATGTGCTACTTCTTCTTCAGAGCCATTAAAAGCTGTCTTAATATGCTAAAATGAGAACCATAGCTAGTCCTCACCTCCTTTCTCAATTCTCATAGCCCATTAAGATTGAAGCTAGTTTGTCACATTGACGCTGAGGAATGTTATTATTCAGAGCTGAATTAAAAAGGGAATTTATATAGAACAAAACCAATAAGCCAAGCAGCCTTGACATTTAATTTTCTTGGAAACCTTTCTCATCGAACCAGGAAGGTCTGCATACTACACATTTGCAAAATGAAAAGTGGTATAGTAGGAGGATAATCTCCTCATATAAATGATGAGTAAATAATCCAAAAGAGATTAGATGTTTTCTCCTTGCCTTGTCCTTAGATGTTTTCTCCTTGCCTTGTCCTCGCCCTCTACCCTGAAATGACATTTATGAGTCCTAGCTTTTAGAGACAGTTTATTTTACTTCTTTTTTTCATAGACATGGAGTGTTTGGGGAAGTGTATATGGGGTGGTAATTTTTAGGTTTTTGCCATCAATTTCAAGTTTGCACTAACTGTTAAGAATTTTGCTTCTTGGTCCTTAAACTCAGGATCAGTAACCAAGAGTCATCTCAAAATCCTAATGTAAATTGTCTACAATTTGTCTTGAACTAAGACAAATGGTTCATTAAGGTAGGCTGGTTCGTTCGTTAAGGTAAGAACTGGTTCATTAAGGTAAGCTGAACATACAGAAGGAATCATATTTCAGGATCCATTTAGCATTCTCTTTTAGTCAGGGTAAGTAATGGTGGTTCTTTTAACAAAAAGTCAGAGTCTTAGTGGTTTGACATAACAAAAATTTATCACTTACATCCTGATTGAGTGTAGGTTAGCAGGACCTGAGGTGAGGGGTACTGTTCTATATGGTAATTTAGGGACCTAGAATTTCTCTATAAGTCTGCCATCTTTCAGCATCCTCAGCATCCCTCTGCTGGATTCTCGGGATTTACTTGGCAGGGAAGTGAGAAAGAGAATATAAGGTCATGCAGAATAGAGATAAGTGGATCTGTTGCCAGGCTATTGACTAGAACTCAATCACATGGTCTCACTTAACTCCAGGGGAGCTTTGGAAACACAGTTTAGCACTGTGATCTGCAGAAGGAAGAAATGAGTTTGGTGACACATAGTGTTAACACTGCCTTGGTTCCCTTTCCTCTTGCTACCCATCCCTGTGCACATAGCCCTTGTCCTAGGTTGGTCTACTTATGATGACACCAAGGCATTTAATTTGATTGATCTAATGATTAGGCATTCATTTGATCTTTTTTTATTCAATTTGCTTACACAGGGAAGATTACTTTTCTATTGTTAGGCATAAATATGTATAAATATAGACTCTGTTCAAATCACCATTTTTTTTAAATCACCATATTTTTAAAGTGGAAGTCTACAGGGAGTAGATGCTGACTGTTTAATATATATACAGAAGAGGAGATATCATCCATTCATCTATTATTTTAGGAAAAGCTTTAAATGATCTTTTCTACCAAGCTGTTTCTCTGTGTAGAAGAGAAGATTATAGAATTTAAAGATGACTAATGATCAAAAGAAAAATAAAGCTAGAGAATTTCAGTGTAAATGATAAGTGACACCATGATGTATAGTAACAGATTACTTGACACAAATTTGAGACATGGTGTTCAAGAGAGATTCATTTATCTCTTAACCTAATTCCAACATTCAGAGTCTAAGGAATTCTAAACTCAGGTTGGTTCTTAAGCAATTCAGACATATGAAGGACTTTTTAGATAAGGCCAAAGAAAGTAAAGAAGCTTATTGACAGGGAACTGATAGGAGTCAAAGATTGGCCTGTATAGTCCAACTCTTAGTGAATTCTTCAGAGCATGGTGAAAGCATAGATTGGCATTTTGTTAGGCATGTTGGTCTTTCATGAGGAAGAGTTCTACCCACAGATATTTAGGGCCCATCAAATATAGTTCTCTGTGCTTTTGCTTAAAATTCCATCCCCAAGAGGGGTGTGGAAAATGAAGTACTCCTTTCCCATTGATTACAGTACTAGTTTTTTCTGCCAACAGAAGGCCAGTACTGGAAGAAAAATTCCATTCCCATGGCAACAGAGATCTCCACTTTTAACTTGTTATCACGTGAAGAAGAGGCTATTTTTTTCTCTAACATTAAAGATTGCAATTTTGAAAATACAGGAGTGATCTTGGCAACAGGATGTTGTTAGAGCATCTGGGCCAAAGGGCTAGTGTCCAGGGTGAAAGCCTTTAGGACTTCTAATATGTCAGCCCTGATTTTATTTTCATCATGGCAAGAAGCAAAACTTAAACCATAGAGACATCATTTTCTTACTCAAGAACAGTGACCTTTTATTCTGGAGGTATCTCAAGAATAGAAGAATATGACATTTCATTTGTTGAATTCCTCTAAATATTACCACTCAAAAATGGGAGGAGAGAGGAGCCAATTAAATCTTTATTGGATGTTACTATGTTCTTTTTCTGATAATTTCTCCTTCTGTTTTCTTAAGCCTTTTAAGACAGTGGAGCCGGTCCGATACGAGACATGTGATCACCCTAATTCTAGAAAACTGATCTTCTCTAAAAGTTTGCTGTGGAGAAACCATCTGCCATTTTTGTTTTAAAATCTTAAAATATCATGAAATGTCATCAGCCATATCTCTTCAATAAAGAGTCAAGGAAGAGTCTGGGTATGGAAGGAAACCTGGCACTTACTGATCACATGCTCTGTGCCAGGCACTGAGGTGGCTGTTTGAAGTATTCAGAGACCATCGTGTGTGTCATCTTCCTTGCTCTTGTGAACAAAGAGCTCATGCTAGGTATCATTAAAGGCAGTCATTTCTATATGAGGATCTAAAGTAGGTGTTCAACACAACATTCTGTAGCCATTGGTGCTAAATATATTATGATCTATCAGACTTGACTGAGCTGCTCTTTCAATTAAACCGTGCTTTTGGTGGTTCATTGCAAAGAAAGAAATCCTAAATATGCCAATCAAGTTGATTTTTATTCTTTTTTTAAGATTTTATTTACTTGACAGAGAGAGACACAGCGAGAGAGGGAACACAGGCAGAGGGAGTGAGGGAGGGGGAGCAGGCTTCCCACTGAACAGGGAGCCTGATGTGGGGCTCGATCCCAGGACCCTGGGATCATGATCTGAGACGAAGGCAGCCGCTTCACAACTGAGCCAACCAGGTGCCCATGATTTTTATTCTTGATAATCAAAAACAATAAATCATTTTTCATTTAGAATTAATTGGAGGTTGGGGCGCCTGGGTGGCTCAGTGGGTTAAGCCTCTGCCTTCGGCTCAGGTCATGATCTCAGGGTCCTGGGATCGAACCCCCCATCGGGCTCTGCTCGGCGGAGAGCCTGCTTCCCCCTCTCTCTCTCTGCCTGCTTGTGATCTCTCTCCTCTCTGTCAAATAAATAAAAATCTTTAAAAAAAATTTAATTGAAGGAAGTGACAATGTATTTTTGAGTAGTACCCTTGTAAATAAAATTTGAGCATGGAGGTGGGTACCATAAGCAAGACAGCCAGGCAGATTGTTGTTTTGGAAAAATGTGGGGTGTAAGACAGTAAAATCAGAGAAGGGGATCAGTTTTTACAAAGCATAGTCTCCTATAGAACCTTAATAACTAGGTTTTAAATTCATCAAAGTTTTCTCTCCCACTGTTCACTGTCTTTATTTTTAGTGAGTAAATTTTCGCCTCTCTTAGTATGAAATAGTCCTCTGCTCCTTTGAAGTTTTGAGAAATGTTTTTAAAAGTCCCTGTATCTGTCAGAGTGCTTGATTTATGCTGTGGTAGCAAATTACCACAAAATAACAGATGACAATCACAAGTTGATTTTTTCCTCTTGCTACAATGTCAACAAAGATGGGCTGTAGCTTTGCTTACTCGTCCTTACTCTGAGACCTAGGCTAATGATTCAGCCTTCGTCTGGAAAGCTGCCAGTTTTGTGATGAAGAGAGAGGAGAATTGCTTCCTGTTAATGGAGCAGTCACTGCTAAAGCTTTGGTCCTGAATTGACATGCATCGGTCCTGCTCACGTTTCATTAGCTGAACAAATCACATCACCAAATTTGGGCAGGGAAGGAAATCCTTCTTCTCTTTCTAGACTTAATCTTAAGTACCTTGAATGTTTTAGGGGAGAGCTACACTCTTAGTCTCTTTTTCCTGGGCCATTTTGTCTGGTTGGGGGCCATCTTAAGCCATTCAGTGTTTTTTTTAAAAAAGGTTATAAAACCACATCTTTAATTTGGTTCTTGCCCTGAGACTAAGATTTAATTACCTTCATTGCTCAAAGTTCTCCTCAGTTTTTATCTATTACAGTTTAGTTTGTAAAGAAGTTGCTTCTTCTAATCCTGTAAGATTTGGAATTTCTGGACTCTTAATCCCTTTCACTTCTGCTTATAAAGTATCCATATCTTAAATCATCTTTTTTTCATGGTACTGTTGTCAGATGCAACCAACAGCAGCCAAAGGATGCTATTGGCATCCCATTTTTTTCACCTTCTTCACCCAAAGCAACAAGCTTATCAGGTGTATTATATGTATCCTGAATTGTCACGGGTTTTTTTTTTTTTAAGATTTTATTTATTTATTTGAGAGAGAGAGGGGAGAAGGTCAGAGGGAGAAGCAGACTTCCCGCAGAGCCAGGAGCCCGATATGGGACTCGATCCCGGGACTCCGGGATCATGACCTGAGCCGAAGGCAGTCGCCCAACCAACTGAGCCACCCAGGCGCCCTGTCACGGGTTTTTTAAAAAAATGTTTTCCTACCCAAAATGGATTGCCATTCTTCCATTCTCTACCAAGAATTTCCATACAGGACCACTGCCTCATGCCAAGTCAGTGCCCTATATTTAAGGCCTTTTTTTTTTGTTACAGAAACACTCCACTCCTGGTACCAATTACTATATTAGGATATATTGGGTTATGCTACAATAACAAAAGACTTCAAAATCTGTGTAACTTAAGACAACAAAGGCTTATTGTTCACCAACACTACATGCCCATCACAAATCATCTATGCCTTTGGTCCTCCAAGAAGGGGCTATACATATTTTTAATAATACAGTCAACTGTAATTACTGATACAAATGTTACTTAGCTCATAAAACCTGATTTTGTTCCTCTTTATATAGTTCTACTAACTCATGTATTCAACAAATATTTGCTGATTGCCCAGCATGTGCTGGACTCTGTTCCAGACCCTGGGGAAATAAAAGAGAACAAAATGGACAAGAGCCCTGCCCTCGCATCAGTTCATCGGTCTACCTATTTCTACTTTCCTTCTCCTTCCTATCCCATGAAGCTGTCTTGATCAAGGTCCACAAAAGAGATGATGTTTTAAACCAATCCCTGAAAAATGAGCAGAGTTTGGATAAGCAAAGCTAAAATAAGCAGATAAAATGGAGAACAGCATTCTAGGTAGAGGGACCAGGAAGGAATGGAGTCCTGAAAGCATAGCCCTGCCCAGGGAATTGTTCCTGTGACTTAGCACACAGAATGCAGGATAATCTCTGCAGTGGCTAAACTAAAAAGAAGGGATTACCCCTGAGGGATCTTGGTTTTAGGTTTTTGTCTCAGACCCTTGTCCTGTAATCCCCTCTGGTATGGGTCTTGAAATGAGCCTCCTGAGCCAGCTGTCCCAGCCCCCTGCTTCTAGCTGGTTCATGACTCATACCATTTGTCATTGCCGCTGTGGGGAGAGAGCCACTGAAGAATTTTAAGTGAAGTAGTATGGGATCAAATTTAAGTTTTAGAAACTAAGGGATAGTAGACAAAAGACCAATAGGAGACTATTTTTATTTGACTACCAGGACTTGGGCCCCACTATGAATGAGCCAGTGGGGTGAACCTATGTTGTTTCGAACCTTATGATTGTTGTAACCAGAGTGCTTGAAAATGTCTGTGTGGTTTTGACATGCCGGAGTGGCACAGTTTCTCAAACTCTCTTTCCAATCAGATTAGTTGCCCCAGCCCATCCCACCGTGCCCAGCTGCTGCTTCTTTCGAGCTGGCTTTTTTGCTGAGATCCATGCATGTCCCATGGCCAAGGATGCCGATGGTCTGATACATTGAAGAATTGCTGTTGGACATAGGTGGAAGTTAGAAAGCCTTTACCATAGCAAAGGAAGCCTACAATGAGATTTGTTACCTGATAAGATGTATTAGGTCCGAGTTTCAGCCTAGCTTATTGAGAGACAAAGTTCATTACCAGGATAGAGAACTCCAGAAAGTGGATGAAATGTGTATTAATCATTTATTTTGGACACGTTGAATTTGAGGTTTGAGCAGGACTTCTCTGAGGGGTTGTCAGCCAGAGAGGCAAGAAGCTCAAGAAAGTGTCCACAGCTAGAGACCTAACTAATGCAGAGATAACTAAAATGGAAGGGTTTTAAGGGATTGTGCAGAGAGAAAGTTTGGAGCAGGAAAAGAAGAGTGGAAGGCCTGGATAGGCAGGAATGCCCGCATTTAAGAGGTGAAAGAGGAGACAGAATAATGGCCTAAAAGGAATATGGAATAGGGAGAAATGAACCAGGAAATTGAATGCTACAAAAGCTAGAGTCTATTTTTACATCCACAGGTAGAATTGAGCCCTCCGTGCATAATGACGCCATTCCTTGTGATAGAGTTCTTATAGGCTTTGAAACATCTCCTTAGATTTACTTCTACTCTGTGTCGTATGGCAAAGTATTGAAATAATTTTTGCTGTAGATCTTTTGTACTGCATATTCCTAACAAGGGCAGTTTTACTCCAAAGGGATGGAAATTGGTTTTTGATGGGAAGGGAAGGTAGGGCAGCTCGAATTATTATGGCAGTTGTCTGTGGTCCTCCAAAACTCAATCCTCTCCAACAAAATCTTATTCCTTATTACTTTATTTCTCTTGCTGGGTTTTCTTGGATATCATGCAAGTAGCATTTACACTGCGTTCAAGGAAGGTGCACAAAATATATGCAATGCTACAAAATAATGACAAATTGATAATTAAATGTTAATAACTTTATCTTTTAACTTAAAATTTATTTAGTCATCCTTAAGCCTGCATTAAGTATAGTCAACCTTGTGCTGACTCTTGTTTTATATAAAACACAAATAAATATATATAAACAAATGTACAGTATATATGAGGTATTAAAATTTCATGGAGGGAACATACAGGAAAAAGGTGAGGCATACTACTATGAACATTTAGGTGTCATTCACTGGATTTTAGTCTTAGTTTCAATATTGACAGTTAACTCTATTTCCTTCTAGAATGTTTTCCTTCAAATTTTTTACCTGTAATTTGAGTTGGTTGCCACTAGATGGCAGGTTCTGGTCTCAAGGTCCAACTAGACAGACTTCGCTACATAGCTAATATAGGCAACAAGTCTGTAGTAAACTTACAGCAAGGTTAATACTTCTAATACTTCTACCAAAATATTGCTCTTCATTAAAAATGAACTATAACATTTATTAGTATTGGTTTTGTGCATTTAAATAGCATCCTAAATTTATAGCAAGATTCAAAGAAATAACAAAAGTTTTAGGAATTTTTACATATACTTGATGTTTGCTCTGCTGACCTGAGTTAAACCAGTTAATAATGGTAACTCGATTTACCTTCTTCAGAGTGAAATTATATTCTCTTTGGAGTCTCAGGAGAAAGTTTGGAATTAAAAGAAGAACATATATATACTTTGTAATAATTTGTCTAACCATTTCAGATGGAAACAACCCTTCCCCTACCTTTTGTTTCTTTTTTTGGCTATTTTTCAGTGTTGTAAAAAGGACTCCTGTATTGCAATGAGATGTGAATAGTTGCCCTTTGAGGCTCCTTATAACTCTAGGATTATTTTTTTTAAGATTTATTTATTTATTTGACAGAGAGAGACACAGCAAGAGAGGGAACACAAGCAGGGGGAGTGGGAGTGGGAGTGGAAGAGGGAGAAGCAGGTCTCCCACTGGGCAGGGAGCCAGATGCAGGGCTCAGTCCCAGGACCCTGGGATCATGACCTGAGCTGAAGGCAGACGTTTAACGAGAGCCACCCAGGTGCCCCAACTCTAGGATTTTTTAATTCTGTAAGGAATATATGTGTGATTGTTTAGGGATGTTGGCTAAGGAGCAATATAGCAGGAGAGGATTTTGGTGAAAGTACATTTTGAAGCAAATATGTTTGAATTGCCAGAGGGAAGGAAAGAGGACATTCCTTGTAGGGGATTAATATTGAAGTAGAAATGGGCAATATGATGCTCATGTGTGAGTATGCATGGCAAGAAGTAATAAAAACACCAGCTTGATGAGGAAAAAAAGGATGTTTGGGAAAGCAATTTAAAAGATGCCATGGGAACATGCTGAGGAAATTTGAAATATCAGACAAAAAGAAGTGTGAATAGATTTTCGAAAGGAAGTTCATACTTTATATGTATGTGATTTCAGAAAAAGAAGTCAGTGGCTTTAGCAGAAAAATAGAAAAATCAGTGAGGCTGGATTTTAGTCTTAGTTTCAATATTGACAGTTACTGTTACCTGTGTTACTTGGCCTACGATGTAGTGCATTCCTGATTCAGGAGACAGGACTCTAGGAAGGGTCTGAGCATTGCTCTGCAAATTGATATTTCATTTCTTAGGACAAAGGAAGCAAAGATATGGATCTGATCTCCAGCGTGGGGGCTAAAAAGGAGTAGAATTTTTTCCTTAAATCAAAGATAAAAGGGTTTTTTTTTAAGATTTCATTTATTTGTCAGAAAGAGAGAGATAAAGAGAGAGCGCACAAGCAAGGGGAGCAACAGGCAGAGAGAGAAGCAGGCTCCCCACTGAGCTGGGAGCTTGACCCTGGCATCATGACCTGAGCCAAAGGCAGAGGCTTAACTGAACCACCTAGGCATCACAAAGATAAAAGTTTTTTTAACAGTTAATTTTGTTCAATTAAAAAAAATAGTAATCTATAAAAATAAAAGAGGAAAGATGTACCTTTTAACCACTTTGTAGAAGGCCAAAAGGAATAAATCTTCAGAGATAACTGAGTTGAAGAAAAGCATTTGGGGGCACCTGGGTGGCGCAGTCGGTTAAGCATCCGACTCTTTTTTTCCGCTCAGGTTGTGATCTCAGGGTCCTGAGATTGAGCCCCTTGTTGAGCCCCCCACTCAGCAGGGAGTCAGCTTCTCCCCCCACCCCTCTCTCTCTCTCTTCCCCTCCCTCTCTCTGCCCCTCTCCCCCCTAAAAGAAAGAAATCTTTAAAAAACCAAGTTTGTTAGGAGCCTTTGTGATTACTAATGATGTGGGGATTTGGTAGTTTTGCGTTTTTAAAACTAATTTTTCAAAATTCAGTATCTGTTTAGAAGAGAACAGTGCAGTTTGATGCAAAGACAGTGGGCTTTAGCAGTCCTGAGCCAAATCATGGCTCTGCTACCGGCTATCTTTATGACTGTGAGCAACCTAAACTTTCTGAGCACTCTAAAAGAAACAAAGACATTAATGTCTACTTAATGATGTGAAGCCACCTATGAAAAGATCCCATCTAGCACATTGCTAAGCACACAGTCATTGCACAATAAACATTAATTTCCTGTGCTTTTACCTATAGTGTAAACCTACTGTGCCCACATGAGTGGTAGGACCTTAGATACACCATCAGGTCTATTTCTCAGTTACCAACTAAATTAAAGAGATGGGCATGTTTTTTCACATAATTAAGTTATTTGTATAAAAATTAGATTTACTATTAAACTGGCTAAATATAGGCATTAGCTGGAATCTACCATTTATATAACAATTATAGATTCCTATTAAATACAAATACTTAGGGAAAGCAGAAACACCAATGCTTAAATCATATCAGCCTTCATTTAATTTAACCTCACCTTTTTTGCCATGAATTAGTAATATAAATATTTCACTGGACACTTCATTAAAATCCTGACTTTCTTAGAGCATTTTCTTGCCGGTTTTGCTGTGGGCAAATCTCTGCATTTATCAATAATTTTCTAATTACATTTCTTCTCTAGTGATTACACTGATTCCAAATGAGACAAAGAGAAAAAAAATAAGTTGTCTTTTCTGTTCTATTTTTTAAACCAACGTCCTGAATGTTTAAACTTATCAGCACCAAAAAAGGAAATAAAACACCATGATATTTTTGCCATTATGAAATCCCATAATTTTCTTTTCCAGTTAGCAGGAAAGCTAATTCTTTCTCCAAAAAGCCTACCTATGTATGGTGAGAAAAAAAAAAGGGTTGGGTACCAATTTCCTTTCTAATACACAACTGCTTTATTACATTGACAGCTTCCCCCCACCCCCTCACCGGAGTATATTAGTGCCAGAGCTACCATAACGAAATACCACGAACTTGGTGGCTCACAGAACAAGTATTCATTGTCTCACAGTTCTGGAGGTTAGAGTCTAAGATTAAGGTGTTGAAAAAGTTGATTCCTTCTGAGGGATGTGAGGAAGAATCTATTCCAGGCATCTTGCCTAGCTTCTGGCAGTTTGCTGGTCATCTTTGGTACTCCTTCGCTTGTAGAAGCATCATCAATGGCTGTCTTCATCTCCATCTTCATATGGTGTTCTCCCTATGTGTGCATCTGGTACATGTCCAAATTCCCCCGCCTCCCTTTTATAAGGACCCCAGTGGATCAGGAACCATCTGATGACCTCCTTTTAACAAATGACATCTGCAGTAATCCTATAAGGTTATATTCTGAGGTACTGGGTGTTACAACTTCAACATATGAATTTGATGGGACACAATTAAACCTATAACACAGAAGTTCCAATTCTCTAGGCTGTGAAAGTGCCTGTACCATCTCTAGCAGCCAGGTGCCTGGCACAGACCAGCTACAGAGTAGGGCTCAGTGACTGGTGAGTGGGTGGATGGATTGGTGCATAGGTAGATAGAAGAATGGCTGGCCTGCTGGCTGGCTGGCTGGATAGGGGTATAGGTGGATGGATGGATGATTGAGCAAATGGATGGATGGGTGGGTGGGTGGGTAGATAGGTGGGTGGATGGATGGGTGGATAGGTAGATAAGTGGAGGAATAGATGATGGCTGAATGGACAGATAGCCCTAAGTAATGTATAATCAAGGGAGCCATCCCAAAACACACCAATGCCAGAGAGAATGAGCCCAGTGGCCTAGGGTAACCAGGAAAAACTTGAGATTTCAATTGAACCTTGACTGAAGGGGGAGAATTGCAGTTCATACTCTGAACTGAACAGAATGATGACATGAGCAAGCACCTATTCAAGGGGAAAAATTCCTCACCTTGCCTTGTTTTATTTTAAAATTTTTTCCATTTCTTTTTTATTTAAATTGAGTTAGTTAACATGTAATGTATTCTTGGTTTCTGAAGTAGAGGTCAGTGATCATCAGTCTTATATAATCCACAGTGCTCATTGCATCATGTGCCCTCCTTAATTCCCATCACCCAGTTACGCCACCCCACCGAGCCACCCTCCTCTCCAGCAACCCTCTTTGTTTCCTATGATTAAGAGTTTCTTATGGTTTGTCTCCCTCTGCTTTCATTTTGTTTTATTTTTTCTTCTCTTCTCCTATGATCATCCATTTTGTTTCTTAGATGACACATATGAGTGAGATCAAATGATAACTGTCTTTCTCTGATTGACTTATTTTGCTTAGCAAACTATCCTCTAGTTCTATCCACACCATTGTAAATGGCAAGATTTCATTTTTTTGATGGCTGAGTAGTATTCCATTGTATATATATATACTAGATCTTCTTCATCCATTCATCTGTTGATGGACATCTAGGCTCTTTACCTACTTTGGCTATTGTGGACATTGCTACTATAAAAATTGTGTGCAGGTGCCCCCTTTGGATCACATTTGTATCTTTGGGATAAATACCTGGTAGTGAAAGTGCTGGATCATAGAGTAGCTCTATTTTCAACTTTTTTTTTTAAGATTTTATTTATTTAACAGAGAGAGATAATGAGAGAGGGAACACAGCAGGGGGAGTGGGAGAGAGAGAGAAACAGGCTTCCCACTTAGTAGGAAGCTTGATGTGGCTCCATCCCAGGACCCTGGGATCATGACCTGAGCTGAAGGCAGACGCCTAACAACTGAGCCACCCAGGCACCCCTATTTTCAATTTCTTGAGGAATCTCCATACTGTATTCTGAAGTGGCTGCACCAGGTTGCATTCCCACCAACGTGTAGGACGGTTTCCCTTTCTCTGCATCCTCACCAACATTTGTCATTTCCCAACTTGTTAATTTTAGCCATTCTGACTGGTGTGAGGTGATATCTCATTTGGTTTCATTTTGTATTTCCCTGATCCTGAGTGATGTTGAGCATTTTTCATGTGTCTGTTGTCTTCAGAGAAATGTCTGTTCATGTCTTCTGCCCACTTCTTGACTGGATTATTTATTCTTTGGGTGTTGAATTTGATAAGTTCTTTATAGGTTTTGGATACTAACCTTTTATCTGATATGTCATTTGCAAATATATTCTCCCATTCTTTCGGTTGTATTTTTGTTTTCTTGACTGTTTCCTTTGCTGTGCAAAAGCTTTTTATCTTGATGAAGTTCCAACAGTTCATTTTTGCCTTTGTTTCCCTTGCCTTTGCAGATGTGTCTAGCAAGAAGTTGCTGCAGCCAAGAACACAGGTTGATGCCTGTGTTCTCCTCTAGGATTTTGATGGACTCCTATCTCCCATTTAGGTCTTTTATCCATTTTGAGTCTATTTTTGTGTATGATATAAAGAAATGGTCCAGTTTTATTCTTTTGCATGTGGCTGTCCAATTTTTCCAATACCTGTTGTTGAAGAGACTGGTCTTTTTTTCCATTGGATATTCTTTCCTGCTTTGTTGAAGATTAGTTGACCATAGAGTTGAAGGCCCATTTCTAGGGTCTCTATTCTGTTCCATTGATTTGTGTGTCTTTTTTTTGTAAGCCCGTACCATACTGTCTTGATGAGTACAGCTTTGTAATAGAGTGTAAAGTCCAGGATTATGATGCCATCAGCTTTGATTTCCTTTTTCAATATTCTTTTGGCTATTTGGAGTCTTTTCTGGTTCTATACAAATTTTAAGATTATTCATTCCAGCTCTCTGAAAAAAATGGATGGTATTTTGATAAGGATTGCACTGAACGTGTAGATTGCTCTAGGTAGCATAAACATTTTCACAATATTTGTTCTTCCAATTCATGAGCATGGAACATTTTTCACTTTTTTGTGTGTGTGTCTTCCTCATTTCATGAGTGTTGTAGTTTTCTAAGTATAGATTCTTTGCCTCTTTGGTTAGGTTAATTCCTAGGTATCTTATGGTTTTGGGTACAGTTGTAAATGGGATCACCTTTTTAATATCTCTCCTTCTGTCTCATTATTAGTGTATAGAAATGCAACTGATTTTTGTGCATTGAGTTTATATCCTGCCACTTTGCTGAATTCCTTTATGAGTTCTGGCAATTTTGGGGTGGAGTCTTTTTGCGTTTTCCACATAGAGAATCATGTCATCTGTAGAGAGTGAGAGTTTGACTTCTTTGCCAATTTGGAGGCATTTTATTTCTTTTTATTGTCTGATTGCTGAAGCTAGGACTTCTAGTACTCTGTTGAAGAGCAGTGGTGATAGTGGACATCCGTGCCATGTTCCTGACCTTAGGGGAAATGTTCTCAGTTTTTCCCCATTGAGAATGATATTTGCTGTGGGCTTTTTGTATATAGCTTTCATGATAGTGAAGTATGCTCCCTCTATTCCCTACACTGTGAAGAGTTTTAATCAAGAAAGGATGCTATACTTTGTCAAATGCTTTCTCTGCATCAATTGAGAGGATTATATGGTTCTTGTCCTTTTTTTTATTTATGTAGTATATCACATTGATTGATTTGTGGATGAGCCATACTTGCAGCCCAGGAATAAATCCCACTTGGTTGTGGTGAATAATCCTTTGAATGTACTGTTGGATCCTACTGGCCAGTATCTTAGTGAGAATTTTGTCATCCGTGTTCATCAAGAATATTAGTCTGCAGTTCTCCTTTTTGGTGGGGTTTTTGTCTGGTTTGGGGATCAACATAATGCTGGCTTCATAGAAAGGGTTTGGAAGTTTTACTTCCATTTCTGTTTTTTAATCAGCTTCAGTTAAACAGGTATTAATTCTTTAAATGTTTCGTAGAATGGGAAGGCATCTGGCCCTGGACTCCTTTATGTTGGGAGATTTTTTATTACTGCTTCAATTTCCTTGCTGGTTCTGGGTCTGTTCAGGTTTTCTATTTCTTCCTGGTTCAGTTTTGGTAGTTATGAGTTTCCAGGAATGCATCCATTTCTTCCAGATTGCCTAATTTGTTGGCATATAGTTGCTAATATTATGTTCTTATACTTATTTTTATTTCTTTGGTGTTGGTTGTGATCTGTACTTTCATTTATACTTTTATTTATTTTGGTTCCTTCTTTTTTCTTTTTGATAAGTCTGACCAGGGGCTTATCGATCTTATTCTTTCAAAGAACCAGCTCCTAGTTTCAGTGATCTGTTCTACTATTCTTCTGGTTTCTATTTCATTGATTCCTGCTCTAATCTTTATTAATTCTCTTCTCCTTCTGGATTTAGGCTTCATTTGCTGTTGTTTCTCCAGCTTCTTTAGGTGTAAGGTTAGGTGTGTATTCGAGACCTTTGTTTCTTGAGAAAGGCCTATATTGCTATATACTTCCCTCTTAAGACCACCGTTCTGCATCCCAAAGATTCTGAACAGTTGTGTTTTCATTTTCATTTGTTTCCATGAATTTTTTTAGTTCTTCTTTAATTTGCTGGTTGATCCATTCATTCTTTAGTAAGATGCTCTTTAGCCTCCATGTATATCTGTGAAGTCCATCTGGCCCAATGTGTCATTCAAAGCCCTTTATTCCTTGTTGATCTTCTGCTTAGACGATCTGTCCATTGCAGTGAGTGGGGTGTAAAAGTCCCCTGCTATTTTTGTATTATCTATGTGTTTAATTGTTATTAATTGGCTTATATAATTGGCTGCTCCCATGTTAGGGGCATAAATATTTACAATTGTTTGATCTTCTTGTTGGATAGGCCCTTTAATCATGATATAGTGTTCTTCCTCATCTCTTATTACAGTCTTTGATTTAAAAATCTAATTTGTCTGATAAAAAGATTGCCATCCCAGCTTTCTTTTGATGTCCATTAGCATGATAAATGGTTCTCCTCCCCCTCCCCCTCACTTTCAATCTGGAGGTGTCTTTGGGTCTAAAATGAGTCTCTTGCAGACAGCATATCGGTAGGTCTTGCTTTTTTATCCAATCTAATACCCTCTTTCTTTTGATTGGGGCATTTAGGCCATTTACATTCAGAGTAACCTTTGACAGATATGAATTTAGTACCATTGTATTGCCTGTAAAGTGACTGTTTCTGTAGATTGTCTCTGTTCCTTTCTGATCTGTATTACTTTTGGACTCTGTCTTTGCTTAAAGGATCCCTTTTGATATTTCTTGTAGGCTTGGTTTGGTGACCATAAATTCTTTTAGTTTCTGTTTTTCTTAGAAGCTTTTAAAAAATATTATATTTGTGGGACGCCTGGGTGGTTCAGTTGGTTAAGCAACTGCCTTTGGCTCAGGTCATGATCCCAGCATCTTGGGATCGAGTCCCGCATCGGGCTCCTTGCTCCGTGGGGAGCCTGCTCCTCTCTCTGCCTCTGTCTGCCTCTCTGCCTGCTTATGTTCTCTCTCTGTTAAATGAATAAATAAAATCTTTAAATATATATATATATATATATATATATATATATATATATAATTTGTTTATTTGACAGAGAACAAGAGAACACAAGCAGGGGGAGTGGCAGAGGGAGTGGAAGAAGCAGACTCCCCACTGAGGAGGGAGCCCGATATGGGGCTTCCCCAGGACTCTGGGATCATGACCTGAGACGAAGTTAAACGCTTAACCAACTGAGCCATCCAGGTGCCCCAATTTCCTGGATACTTTTTATCTCTCCATCTATTTTAAATGCCATCTTAGCTGGATAAATTATACTTGGCTGCATATTTTTCTCATTTAGCACCCTGAATATATCATGCCAGTCCTTTCTGACCTGCCAGGTCTCTGTGGATAGGTCTGCTTCTAGTCTAATATTTATATCCTTGTAGTTATGGATCTTTTGTCCCGAGCTGCTTTTAGGATTTTCTCATTGTCTCTGAGATTTACAAATTTCACTATTCTATGTTGGGGTGTTTACCTATTTTTATTGATTTTGAGGGAGGTTCTCTGTGCCTCCTGGACCTGGATGCCTGTTTCCTTCTCCAGATTAGGGAATTTCTCTGCTATAATTTGCTCCAATAGTTTTCTGCTATAATTTGCTTCTGCCCCTCTCTCTTTCCTCTTCTTCTGGGATCCCAATTATTCTAATATTGTTTTGCTTTGTGGTATCACCTACCTCTCAAATTTTCTTCTTGTAAGTCAGTAATTGTTTATCTCTCTTTTTCTCAGCTTCTTTATGCTCCATCATTTTGTCTTCTATATCATTAATTCTCTTCTGTCTCATTTCTCCTAGCAGTTAGAGTTTCCATTTTTTATTCCATCTCATTAATAGCCTTTTTTATTTTTAATCAACTCGATTAGATTTTAGTTATTTCTCCAGAAAAGGATTCTCTAGGGTCTTCTATACTTTTTTCAAGCCCAGCTAGTATCTTTGTAATCATTATTCTGAACTCTGGTTCTGACATCTTACTTATATCCATACTGATTAGGTCCCTGGCAGTCAGTATTGCCTCTTATCCTCTTTTTGAGGTGAGTTTTTCTCTCTTGTCTTTCTGTCCAGAGAAGAATAGATGGACAAGAGAACAAAATACTAAAATGGCAACAGCAACCCCAGAGAAATACACACTAAACAAATCAGAAGAGACCTAAAACTAGAAAAAAAAGAAAAGAAAAAGAATATAATCAGACTGGTGGACAGAGTAGAGCAATATGCTGGATTCTGTGTATATTTTGATTTGTTTGTTAGAAAACTAGATTCCAGAATTATAAAGAAAGAAAATTTTATATATGTACCAAAATGAAATTAAATACAATGAAAGGATAGAATGGAACTGTAAAAAGGAAAACTAAAAGACAAGAAAAAAACAAAAGAGGAAAAAAAAAAGAGCAAGAACAACAAAAGGAAGGGATATACAGGTGAACAGAACAGAGCAACACACTGTATCCCAATTATATTTTTGGTCAGTTTGTTATAAGAAACTACGTCTCAAAATTGTAAAGAAAGAAAGAAAAATATATATATATATAATGAAATACATTGAAAAGATACAATATAATTGTAAAGGTGAAAATTAAAAACACTTAACAAAACAAAACAACAACAAAAAAAAAGGGGAAAAAAGAATATGATCAGACAGGTGACAAGAACAAGCCATTATGACAGATTCTCGGTGTATTTTGGTCTGTTAGAAGAAACTGCTTTCCAAAATTATAAAGAAAAAAACTTACATATATACAAAAATAAAATTAAATACAGTGAAAGGGTAGAATATCAATGTAAAAATGAAAATTGAAAAGGACTTAAGGGATGCCTGGGTGGCTTAGTGGGTTAAGCAGCCGTCTTTAGCTCAGGTCATGATCTCAGGGTCCTGGGATCAAATCCCACATCAGGTGCCTTGCTCAGCAGGGAGCCTGCTTTCTCCCTTTACCTGCTGCTGAGAGTTTTGTGATCTCTCTCTCTTTGTCAAATAAATAAAATCTTTAAAACAAACAAATTTTAATAAGAGTTGATATAATAAATTAGTTGAAAAAGGAAAGAGGAAGAAAAATTAAAATTGAAAGACTAAAGAATCATGGGAAAAAACATGCATTCTATATGCTATATTCCTGTAGTGCTGGAGTTTTGCAGTTCTCTATGATAAACTTGACCTTAGCTTGATGTTCTTGCTGATCTTTTGAGAGAGGGGCCTGTTGGTTTGATGTGTCTTTGCCCTGGTGGAATTGCACTGCCCTTGACAGGGAGGCAGGCTAAGTAATCTGCTCCAGTTTGCTCTATGTGGCTTTTGTTCCCTGAAGGCTTTAGAAGATGAACTTGAAAATGATAGCCTCCCAATCTCTGCCCCTGAGCCAAAAGCTCAGGGCCCCACTCTTCAGTGCACCCTGAGGGAAAATCAGTCAGTCACTCCTATCTTCCTGGTCTCCATCAACACTCCATGCTTACCTAGCCTGTGATGGAGCATTTCTCTTTCAGGCACAAGATCCTGTTTCAAGTGTCCAAACCCTACAAACTCCTGCTGCCCAATCTCACTTCGCTCCTCCCAGAGGAGGAAGATGGGGCGTCTTACTGGTCCTGCCACTTGTTGGGCCCCTGCTCAGAGAGCAGTCACCTGACCATGCTACGTTTTGCAGTTTATGGCAACCGAGAGCTGAGAGGCCACTCCTGGGCTCACTGATTACAGCCAGCTTCCCTGCTCTGATGCCTAGGAACTCTGCTGCCCTCAGGCCACCTCCAGTCTTTCTGTGACCCCAAGGATCCTGAGACCACACTGTCCCACCTAGGATTCCGCCCTGCTTAGCCACCTGACTGCCTTTCAGGCCAGGATGTCCCTCACTGGAATAGATTGCTAAAAGTTCTTATTTTGTGCTCTGCTTCTATATCACTTTCCAGTAGCCAGCTTACAGAGGCTCCCAACCCCTGTGATTTATCTTCCTATATATTGCCTGGATTCACTTCTCCACACCTCCTATCCTGCAGAAAGTGGTCGCTTTGCTATTTGTAGAGTTGCAGCTATTCTTTTCTTAGATCTTCAGTTGAGGTCATAGGTTTTCAGAATGATTTGATAGCTATCTAGCTGAGTTCCTGGGATCACAGGAAACTAAGGTCTCCTACTCCTCTGCCATCTTGACTGTATCACCACATTAATGGCTTTAGATATCCTTTCTGGTTATAAATTCAATCTCATTGTAGCATTTTTAATCCTACTTCATGTAGCCAAAACCATCTCTGCTTTCTTTCATCAATGTTTTATAGTTTTCAGAGTATAGATCTTTCACTTCCTTGGTTGAGTTTATTCCTGGATATTATTTTTAGTGCAACTGTAAATGAGATTGTTTTCATAATCTCTGCTGCTTCATTATTAGTGTATAGAAATTCAACAGATTTCTGTGCATTGATTTTGTGTCCTGCAACTTTACTAAATTGATTTATCAGTTCTAGTGAGTTTTGGTGGAGGTTTTCTATATATAGTATCATGTCATTGCAAATGATGGAAGTTTTACTTCTTCCTTACCAATTTTGATGCCTTTTATTTCTTTTCATTGTGTGATTGCTGTGGCTAGGACTTCCAGTAGTAGGTTGAATAAAAGTGGTGAGAGTGGACATCCTTTTCTTGCTCCTGACATTAGGAAAAAAGCTCCCAGTTTTTCTTCATTGAATATGATGTCAGCTATGGTTTTTTCATTTAAGGCCTTTATTTAGTTGAGGTATGTTCCTTCTAAATATACTTTGTTGAGGGTTTTTATCATGAATGGATGTTGTACTTTGTCAAATGCTTTTTCTGCATGTATTAAAATGATCACTCATCATCAGGGAAGTGCAAATCAAAACCACAATGAAATATTACCTTATACCTGTCAAAATGGCTAAAATAAAAAACAAGAAGCAACAAGTGTTGGCAAGGATGTGGAAAAAGAGGAACCCTCATGCACTATTAATAGCAATGCAAAGTGGTACAGCCCTGTGAAAGAAAATATGGAAGTTCCTCAAAAAATTAAAAATAGAACTACCCTATGATTCAGTAATTGAAAATTTTAAAAGTACTTACCCAAAAAAATATGAAAACACTAATTCAAAACAATGAATGCCCCTCTATGTTTATTGCAACATTACCTACAGTATCCAAACTATAGAAGCAGCCCAAGTGTCCATCGATTGATGAATGGATAAAGAAGATATATTTAATATGTACACACACACACACACACACACACACACTGGAGTATTATTCAGTCATAAAAAATGAAATCTTATCATTTGCAATAACATGGATGAAGCTAGAGAGTATAATGACAAATAAGTCAGTCAGAGAAAGATAAATACCATATGATTTCACCCAATATGGAATTTAAGAAAGAAAACAAATGAACAAAGAGGCGGGGGGAAAGAGACAAAGAAATAGACTCTTAACTATAAAGAACAAATAGTTACCAGAGTGAGGAGGCAGGTGAAATAACTGAACGGGATTGAGAGTGCACTTGTCTTTTTTTTTTTTAAAGATTTTGTTTATTTATCTGAGATAGAGACAGTGAGAGAGAGCGTGAGAGGGGAGAAGGTCAGAGGGAGAAGCAGACTCCCCGTGGAGCTGGGATCCTGACGTGGGACTCGATCCCAACCAACTGAGCCACCCAGGCGCCCTGTCTTTTTTTTTTAATTAACATATAATGTATTATTTGCCCCAGGGGTACAGGTCTGTGAATCATCCGGCTTACACATTTCACAGCACTTACCATAGCATATACCCTCTTCAATGTCCATAACCCAGCCACCCTATTCCTACCCCTTTACCCCCTAGCAACCCTCAGTTTGTTTCAGCCCTCTGAGAGCAACCCTCTGAGAGCAACCCTCTCAAGTCTGAGAACAACCCTCTCAGATTGAGAGTCTCTCATGGTTTGTCTTCCTCCCTATCCCATGTTGTTTTATTTTTCCCCCACGACCCCCCACCCTGCCTTTCAAATTCTTCATATCAGAGAGATCATATGATAATTGTCTTTCTCTGATTGACTTATTTTGCTTAGCATAATACCCTCTATTTCCATTCACATCGTTGCAAATGGCAAGATTTTGTTGCTCTTGATGGCTGCATAGTATTCCATTGTATATATATATATACCACATCTTCTTATTCATTCATCTGTTGATGGACATCTAGGTTCTTTCCATAGTTTGGCTATCATGGACATTGCTGCTATATAAACATTCGGGTGTACGTGCCCCTTCAGATCACTACATTAGTATCTTTAGGGTAAGTACCCAGTAATGTGATTGCTGGGTCGTAGGGTAGCTCTATTTTCAACATTTTGAGGAACCTCCATACAGTTTTCCAGAGTGGCTGTACTAGCTTGCATTCTTACCAACAGTGTAGGAGGGTTCCCCTTTCTCTGCATCCTCACCAACATCTGTCGTTTCCTGACTTGCTAATTTTAGCCATTCTGATTGGTGTGAGGTGGTATCTCACTGTGGTTTTGATTTGTATTTCCCTGATGCTGAGTAATGTGGAGCACTTTTTCATGTGTCTGTTGGCCATTTGGATGTCTTCTTTGAAGAAATGTCTGTTCATGTCTTCTGCCCATTTCTCGATTGGATTATTTGTTCTTTGGGTGTTGAGTTTGATAAGTTCTTTATAGATTTTTGGATACTAGCCCTTTCTCTGGTATGTCATTTGCAAATATCTTCTCCCATTCTGTCAGTTGTCTTTTGGTTTTGTTGACTGTTTCCTTTGCTGAAGAGTGCACTTGTCTTGATGAGCACTGAGTAATGTATGGAACCGTTGGACCACTATACTGTATACCTGAAACTAATGTAGCACTGTATATTCACTGCTGGAATTAAAATTTTTAAAATACAGTCAAAATCATAAGAATATAAAATTTGACTTGCAAGGAACTGTTTGAATGTGGTATAACAGTTACCATGCAACACTAATAGTAAAATCCAGTCTCTGACCTCAGGAAACTAACACAGTGTATGTGTGTGTGTGTGTGTGTGTGTGTGTGTGTGTGTGTGTGTGTGTAAGAACAAACAGACAACACACAACTCTTTAACAGTCTATTACATAAATCACATATGATCTTATACCTGGAAAGAAAAACTTGTCCTAATCATACCCTGAACTTTCCCATATTTGAACTTTTTAATGCTGTTAGGTGTATATAGAAGAAAAGTAAAAACAATTATAAGAGTAGACAACTAATTACCTTTATATCTCTTTAAAATTTGCAACATACTTCCACATGTATTACCCAATTTAATACATGCAATAAGCAACTCTGAAGAGTGATGCTGTTTTCTATTTTATAGGTAAGCAAACTAAGGCTCACAAAATTTAAGTAATGTGTAATATCTAAGACAAACTGGGGCAAGATCCAGGATTTCCTAACTTTACAACCTAATTGTTTTCCGTCTCATCATTGCTTTTTCATTTCTCTTGATATCCTATCCACCCTTTGAGGTTCAGCTCGGCTACTGTCACTTCACATGGGATTTTTCAGCCATTCCACCTGGAGGAATTTCTTTCTATTCTTTTTTTTTTTTAATTTTTTTTTTAATTTTTTTTTTTAAATTTCTTTCTATTCTTAACTCTTAAAGCACTGCATATTTCTGTTGTGGTTCCTAAGCTATATGCCTTTGGGTTATCATTATTTCTGTGTGTGTCCTTTTCCTCCCAGATGGTAAGCTCCTTGAGTCCAAGGGGTGTATTGTTACCACTTGCAGTAGTAATGCAAGAAGAGTCAGTGAGTGAGTGAATGAATATAATAAATGAATGAATGATGTTCCAGGAGTCTCTGCCATGAAGTGTCATGACTCATTTAGCCAAGATATTTCCTCTTATAGTTGCCTATAAAAGGAGGAAATGAGCTCAGATGTAAGATGAGGCTGGGTTTTGCACATACAGGCATAGTGCCTGGCAAGCCATTATCATGCCTGTTTGGCTGTGATCTCTTTACCATGGTTTCTTTCATATTTCTTTTCCACTATAAAAGCTCTGGAACTGTCAGATAAAATTGCCCCACCTTGTTTCTTACTATTTAACAGTTCTTTTTTAATTTGGAGTGATGCAGGGACTTTTCCACCTTTCCCTCCGTCTTTTACAGACAGAAGTAAAAGTAGATCCTTTAGCTGTTAGTAAGCCATTGGCCACACTGTTCTTCTTGTTATTTTCTCATTGTTGTGTATCTTCTCATCTCTGTGTCTCCCTTGACTATAGTCTACTTGGTGGGAGCAATGGGGGTATTTTTTTTTTGAAGGAGGTCATGCTGACTGTCTTAATAGTCAGCCTATGATGACATCATTATAGGGCTATCATAGTATGTGATGCTTTTTTGAGTGGACAAAATCCCGACAGTTGTCATGAGTAGGGATTCCGCAGAGCTTTTTTTTTTCCATGTAGCCTATGAGCTTAGGACTAATAGTATATTAGACTAATGATCAAAATGGAAATTAATTACCAAGATTATTTTTTTAAAAAGTGCAGTGTCCCTTTCCAGAATATATAGTCTCAAATTGTGATGGTAGCCATGTAGATTGATGTAGTCTTTTTATAAAATAATTTAGCAACATATTATAAATTTATATATATAAATACACACACATACACCCCCCCACACACACACACCCCTCTCTTGACTGACCTGTCAGTTTTCCAGGAGTTAAGTCAAAGGAAATGATTCAAAGTTAAAAATATGACGATAGTGTATCAGGTAGGGGATTACATTTAGCCGTGTAAACAAAACCATTACAGCAGCTTAACAAAATAGACATTTATCTTTCTCATAATAAGAAGTGGGGAGACCCAGTATTCAGGGCTCCTGAGGTAGCTCCATCATACCATCGGCATCCCAAGCAATGGCATTCATCCTCATTGTCCCTTGTGGCTATAAGATGGTAAGTTTCCTTCATGTCATTGTTCCAAATGGGAAGAGAAAAGGACAAGCAAGTCAGCTAAAACTTTTCTAGAAATCTCAGGTGAACTTCTGTTTCTCATTGATTAGAACTATCTCTTCTAGCTTCAGAGACTATAAAATTAAGGTTTGGGTCAGTGTTACAAGGTGCAGGAGAGACAGTGAAGTATGTCTCAAACTGAGAAGGCACTTTGAGACTAGAAAACAAGCAAGTCGCTCCATATAGTTTACATAGAGTTTTATTCGGGGTAACTTACCGACAGGGGAATTGGATGGAGGACAATCCACAGGAGCTTCATAGTTATTCTCCACAAAATCTGGACCTAAGGACACAGATTTTATAGAGTGAGGAGACATGCAGAAGGGCATTATAATGAGATTAAAGGGGTTGCTTGCACCTCAGAGAGCTTAAATATACCTAATTGACAGTTAGATCTTTAGTTAGATCTTGTGGCACAACCTGTGCATCAAGAAAGGGGAAAGACTATACTATCTCTAACAGATTCATGGAGGGCCCAAACAAGCCTCCCCACTTTCCAGCCTTGCCGGGTATTTCTAAGGTGTGTATATTAAACTCCATGGGGCTTAGAACACATAGGCCCTAGAGAGATCACTGAACTTACATGAACAAGATGGAGGACAGTATTGTCAGCACTCCTATGGTCAGCTCTATTGTCAGCTTTTGTTAGTAAGGAAGATTGGGAGAATGTCTATTGGTAAAACAACTAGTAATGTCTTCCACAGTAATCAAAGTACTAAAGATAACAAAAGTAAAATAATGGTGGCCCTATTGATGTCCATTTGCAGAGTAATAGATAAAATGATCTAATATGCAATGGAATATTATATAAACATATTAATCACAGTTGGGTCAGGAAAACAGAAGCTACTATAAATGTGAAGAATAAGAAACTGCCGGAGTCCAGCTCCAGCTGGGGTGGGTCTCACGAAGGAAAAGGTGACGTGGGCGAGTAAGGAGACGCAGACACACAATCAAGGTGCAAGCATCTCCTCCTGAGGATCTCAGGGGACCTTTATTTATACCTCAAGATTTTACATTGTTCCCCATACATTCTTTGTTTACAGCTCAATGAGTCTGACTTAGAACATACCAATTATAGATAAAGATCTTTTCCTTTCAGTTTCTTCTCTGCATTCAATAGTTTGACCTTTATAAGTTTCCTTTTGTGCTTACTAATGGGTACAAACGGTGCGTGAGGTGATAGACAAAGAGAGGGTTGGTGGTTTCACCCGATCTTTAAACAATCTACAAAGTTTTAATCTTGAGACTAATAATCATTCACGCGGTCTTTAAACAATCTGATTAAAGTTTAACCTTATACCAACTACTCGACTATTTTTCATGAAGACTAATAATCATCCTCTAATAGCATGCAATAATAACATTTGATTCTTGTGGAGTATTTATTCCAATGCCCGATTTCCTCTAAGTGAGCTCTCCTAGGGATAAGACACCAAGGCAGTGACCGTCTCTTTATTCTTTCCCAGAGAGACACAGAAAATGCTCTAACCATTTTTCCATTACTCTTAAACCATTTCTTATGTCCGCAGCACAAACACCTGCGTGATCATAAACACCTGTGTAAGGTATGGGAGGGGTGCTTGGTCTCACTGTTCATTCTTCTAGAATAGTTGTCACTGATGTTAGCATAAAGATTATTTCCCTTAAGCCCATAGATTAAGCCCACAATTACAAGAAATGCCATAAACAAAATGAAAGGAAGTAGCAGGGACCAGCTCTGGATTCTCCTGACTTTCAGGATTGTCCCCCATACCCGGACTTTGTCAGACAGCATGAGTAGCTTGATCCGTGCCAAGAAACATTTTAATACAAGGAATCAGAAGTTTATACAACTTGTGGAAGGCTGGAGGAGCAAAGCTCATGAAAACAACTATCTTAGTTTGGATTCTTCCTAAAGTAGAGAACTTGAGGCAAGCACTTAGGAGTAGATAGCTTATTTGGGAGCCAATCCCAGAGATCAGCAGTTGTGAAATAAGGCAAAGAGGAATGGCCAACCGGGCTGTGTTGTAGAGATTGCATAATGGGAGCTTGATTCTATCAGAACCTACTGAGAAACCTAAAGAATACCTTTCAGAATTGTCTGCCCACAGGATGAAAGGTAGGAAGATGTATCTACTGGCTCCCAACAATTGCCCCCTGGATATTACTGCCATATTTCTGAGCTGCACACATTTATGTGGCCCCAGCTAATTCCTGTGACATCTGCTATGTCAGAGGAATGCTGGAACAGAAAATGGAAATGTCTATCTTGCACTTGAGGTGCCTTGCTACCACCATGAAGTTGAAGCCTGTATGGAACTGTGTAACTACAGCTGAAATCAAAGGTGAAGCCAAAAGGGTATGAACCAGGGTGCAAAGGCATTTGCTACAGCAGAGTTTAGGAATTTGAACATGAAAGACACATAGGAGAATAGCCAATAACAGCATTAGCTATCTGTAGTACATAAGTAAATAGGTGGTTCTCTGGTGGACACTGAGCAGCCTCTGACAAAACCTTCCATCTCTTTTCTAGTGCTAACCCACAGCTGCTACTGGTGATAGTGGCTTCTCTTACCCTTCAAATGTCATGCTTGTGTTTGCAAACAGTGGGAATCTAATGTGATGGCCAGGCCCTCTGAGAAATACAGTTTTTACAGGTTTCATTGCCTTAATTATCTATAAATTGTATCTCACTCAGCAACAACTGATTATGTAAGAAGAGTTTATTAAAATATGTTGAACTTGTTTTAATCACTTCCTATTCACTTCATAGGTGAGGAAGGGATCCCACCCTAGGGTTTGGGGGATGGCCAAACACTCGACACTGGGTGCATGCGATCAATAGCAGTTGATTAGTCACATATTCATAGCTGGGGGATGAGAACACTGCATGTTACACAGGGCCACATGGGAGCTGCACTCGGGAACAGCGTGAACGGCCAGGAGTTGTGGGAAGCAGGTTTGTGGTATCAAGAGGGTGGGGTGCTACCTGGTTGCTGGGGAGAATGTGATTGGCTTGTTTGAATAATTCCAGTTACTCAGGAACTGGAGTGCCTGATACCTTTGATAAGGAGAGTTGGTAAGCTAGGGAACCTTATCCAGAGTGGGGAAGTAGGCCATTCAAGGCCTACCTGTTTTACCAGAAGTCTAGGCAGCACATAATAGTATGCTGTAATTTTAGGCCTTATACCACATAAAGAATAGTTTTCACTAGTTTGGGTACAGAAAAAAGGGTATGTCTTTTTTTTTCTTTTTAATTAACATTAAATGACTGTCGTTTAATCATCTCATTTTGTAAGTCAGCCCTTTCTTCCCAGGATTTCCTCTGTTTTGTGGCAAGCCCAAGAACCTGAAGGCCCAACTCAGTTGTAAGGATCAGTCCTTGAAGTACAATCCCCTAAGAAAGGAAAACAAGAAAACAGGGATTGGCACTTGGGGAGCATTAGAAAATATTTGAATGAATGAAAACAAGAGCAAGCTGAGCCAAGAAAGAAGTCTTAAGTTCTTTACTGCTTTTGTTTCTGCAGACACTTGGTGTCTTTGGCCATAGAGCAGTCACTCTTCCACTAGCTTTTTTGTCTATGGGTTCAACACCACCTTGTCCTTGGTGGTTGAGGAGTGTGGTCTCATCTCCTCAAATCTGAAATTCAGTCCTCCCTGCCTCAACCTTTGCTGCCATTGACTTTAGCGAAAGTGGAAAGAATCTGGAGCACGGGAAGCATTGTCCACCCAATCTGCCCTTCTCTGAACCACTTCCCCGGTCAGAAATTATAATAAGTTTCTTGAATTACACACTCACTGTTGTTTTTCTATGCCCCACCTACACACACTCATTTTCCTCAGCCTCTATAACCGTGCCTACATATAAGCCACCTAATTTTAAATTTAAAATTCTTTTCCCCAGCTATACTAGCAACATTCTAAGTGCTCAATAGCCACTTGTAATTAGTGGCTACTGTGTTGGACAATATAACTTACAGAACTTTTTTTATCATTCCAGAAAATTCTGATGAACATTGCCACCTGTATCAATTTTGTAGGATCATTTATGCATTTATGAATACCTAATATGTGCCTGACCCTATTCTAAGCACTGAGGACATAGGGGTAGACAAGGCAAAATTTCTACCTTCCCAGAACTTACATTTTAATTTGCATAGCCTACATACAAATGTCTGTGTATATCACTAGCTTGAGGAGGGACGGCACTGGAAAACAGATGGCTAATTGTTCTTAAAATTCCTGATTCATCCCCAGTCTGATTTCTTTGAGGTATAGCTCAGTTTTCTTCAAACTTTAGAGCCCCGAATTTTACACTTCTGATTTGGGCTGATTTGCAAGGCACAAACGGCTTACACATTTGATTCACCTTTAAGTATTGACTGTTATTGTTAAATCTTTTAGATTCTGGGTGAGAGGTTTATTTGAAACTAGTTCTAGATTTAATCATATAAATTCATTCTGGCAGCTTGTGCTCATAATTTTAATTCAATGAAAGGTCTAGTTCTTATGTAGATAACCAAACGGAGACTTTGAAATACGTTGCAATCATTTTGTTGGTTTTTCTACTATAAAACCCATATATTAATGCATGCCACCTCCCATGTAGGTTTTACTCATAGAGCATTAATATTACTAGCTTAAAAAGTTGGAATAATGGAGAGGGGTGGTATTTTCAAATTAGTCATTAGAATTCAAACATGCTATGCTAATAGCCACAACAAGAGCCACAAATGCCAGCACCAACAATCTGAACTAATGAACTGTAAACATTTTCTCCACTGGTGCACTGACGAATTCTAGTATGTTACAGTTGAAAGAGACCTTGGAAATGGGCCTTTCTGTTGCAACTCCCTTTTTCCTCATTTATTGATCCTTTGAAGTTGTAAATGATTTGTGCAAGGTTACAGTTGAAGAGTAAAACCCTGCCATGGCATAACGGGTCCAGAAATTCACTTCTGAAAAGCAAAGTTTCTCAAACTGTAGCATGCACCACGGAGGCCTTATTGAAGCACAGATTGCTGCTGGGCTCTACCCCAGGAGTTTCTGAATCAGCAGTCTAGGATGGAGCCTGATAATTTACATTTCTAACAACTTCCTGGGTGCTGCTGGTGGTCTGAAGACTACATTTTTAGAATGACTGGTATAAACAATGTGGTGACATTATTATGAAGTTAATGAAATGGTGAGAATGGGCCTACATAGCTAGCCCTAGCAATCTGAGGATCCAGCTGCATGATCACATCTATCCAGGTGTAAAACTAAGGTTTGGCACCACCCAGTGGCAGTTGTCGAATGCTGTGTAAACATCAACAGGGATGATTCTGGGTCCTGTCGCTGCCTGCGACTTATAAGACAGTGACATTCCAGCTATCTTATGATTAGTATGCATTTATTTTGTTGTTCTGACCTGGGAAGATTGAGCCTTGGGGACCCAGTGTCTATCTCTGCTTCCAAATTACTGCCTGCTGTTTCCCTATCAGTCTTGTCCTCTCCACATAGTCTTCTCTCCCCCAGAAAATGACAACACTGGCCCAACCTCCTTGGAGAAGCTAGAGTCCCATATTCAAATTGCATTGTTTAGGAATTTTAAAGCAGTCAGGAGTAGATCTTCTGTTATTCAGTGTACTCATTCTCAAACTCCTGCCTCACTGTCCTCACTCGGTACCATTGTACATTTTTACCTTTACTAGTCAAAATCCTTCTTAACCTTGCAAGTTTAGCTCATATTCCATCTCCTTAAAAACCTTGTCCTGCTACTCTCCAGAAAATGTCATTTTTTCCTTATTCTGAAGGTGTAGGACATGTTTCTTGTGCTTCTGTGCTCCAGACTCTGTGGATGTGTTATTTCATTCTCAGAACAACCTTGCAACATAGATGTGATGCCTGTTTTACTAATAGAATATGTGCTCCCCTTCTTGAGTCTCAGTGTCTAAATTGTTATAGTTTTCTAGAATATAATGTAATAATTTGTCTAATGTAGCTGGTAGGGGCAAAGCTGGCTATAGAGTGATTTTTGCCATGATATTTGTTCCCCTTGGTAAACTGAAAGCTCCTTGAGGGCAAGCATCATGTCTCATTTGCTTTTATTCCCAGCTCCAGTCTCTGCTACTAATGCAGTACTTACTGCTTTGCATGCAGTACTCATTATTTGCCAAAGAAATGGATCTCCAATTTAATTGCTGCTTTTACTGTATCTTCTTGCCCTGCTACTCTCTGTGTGGTTGGTTATGGTCTTCACAGGAAGGAGGCCCTTTCAGTGTGGCCTATCCTCCCTGCTCCTGCTCAGAATTTGTGGCATGGCTCCCCACTGTTTCCCCTGTGAATGCAGTCTTCAGGAAAAGGAACATCAGTCTACCTTGGGAACAAGTGCTTTGATGATAAGGGTGGTTTCAGCTTTCTGCCAGTCTCTTAGTTTGCATGTAGCTTCCGTACCCTCTTTACTTCACTGAACCTCATTCCATTCTCTCTCCCTTTTCAGTCATTATCTCCTTAATCTTCCTGACATCCCTATGAAGCCAAGTAGCAAGGACAAGTGAGAGGTGTATCAGAGATAGATTGGATAAAATATTACAAGAACTCATGTTGCATAAAACTTGAATTGCATAAGAGGCTGTGGATCTAAATATTTAAGAAACATGGAATCAGTCGTTTTCTGTTTTAAACATAACTTGCAAATGTAGTTTCATCAATTATCCCACTTCCTCCATCTCTTGTAAAATGCCCATCTCAGGAATGAGGACAAGCAGGACTAGCCTCACTGTGTCTCTAGTGCTCTTTTAGGCTGGGGTCAAGGTCCCTGTTTCTTCATTGACGGACTACACATTGACTGACTATACTTCTCAGGGAAGTCTGATTTAAGTGATCCAGTATATCTTTCCAGGATTCTAATGTACAATCAGGATTAAGAAGTACTAGATTAGGTTCTTGATTTCTAACCTTGGCTGATCAGAAGAGTCATCTTCGAAGCCTTTACAATTGCTCCATCTAAGAACCTGGAAATTAGAATTCCTGAGGGAAAGACCTAGGAATCTATTTTAAAAATAGATTTTGACCATCAGCTAGTTTGGGAAATACTAATTTGGGTATTTTTAGATATTCTAGCCCATCCAGTTATTAAAGCAAGGTCTATCTTCTAGCCCATCCAGTTATTAAAGCAAGGTCTAATTATCAACATAGTTAAATAAGTTGTTTAAATCCCTCTCAGATGAGATGAAATGTATTTTTTTATTCAACCTTCCTGAAGCAAGGCATAAAGTTGAGAATCATTAGAAATGCTTGGAATATTGTGACTTCACTGTGGGACTGAACTTGCCTGCACTGATCTTACCTGTGATCTTAATCCATACTCTTCAGGGAATGGCTGTATCTGTTCTTCCCTTCCCTGGGGATTATGGGCAACATAGGGGTGACTACCTGCTTGTACCACATAGGGAGTGACTTTGCATACTACAGACACTGAGCTGCAGGACATCTTTGAATTGGGAGAAGACCGCACCGCCCTCCTCTGATGGCCTTGCCTGCAGACTGGGGTAGAATCCATAGAACCTCAAACTTCAGGCTATATTTGTTTTATATTGGCCCACCTCACTCTTGCCCACATAATTTTTCATTTCATTTAAATTTTTATCCCAGCTGTACATTCAACAGACTACCTATCCTATGGAATCACCTGTTCTAAATTATATCTTTTGAAAGATTAAACAAAAACCACAAAGTAAAACTGTCTTCATCCTAGCTCAAAAATTACAGAAGTCTTTATGTGAATTGAAGTGGGATGGGAGAAGCTCAGGATAAGGAATGGAGGGACGCCTGGGTGGCTCAGTGGAGTAAAGCCTCGGCCTTTCGCTCAGGTCATGATCTCAGAGTTCTGGGATGGAGCCCCGCATTGGGCCCTCTGCTCAGCAGGGAGCCTACTTCCCCCTCTCTCTCTGCCTGCCTCTCTGCCTACTTGTGATCTCTCTCTCTGTGCCAAATAAATAAATAAAATCTTTAAAAAAAAAAGGATAAGGAATGGAAGAAAAAGAAGTGGGTTTTGTTTTTTGTTGTGTTTTTTTTTTTTAAAGATTTTACCCATTTACTTGAGAGACAGAGAAAGTGAGAGAGAGCATGAGAGGAGAGAAAGTCAGAGGAAGAAGCAGACTGCCCGTGGAGCTGGGAGCCCGATGTGGGACTCCATCCCAGAACCCAAGGATCATGACCTGAGCCTAAGGCAGTTGCTCAACCAACTGAGCCACCCAGGTGCCCGAAAAAGAAGTGTTTTTGAGATCAAAATTAAAATTTAGCAAGGACAATGATGACTAATTTCACCTACCGAACTGTGTTGCATGTTCAAAGCATACATCATGATTTAAATGTTCTTTTCCACGTGTAAAACATTCTGATAAGAGTTTTGCCTATTTCATATGGCTTTCCCTCCATTTCCATTGTAAAAACTTGGCACATCTTTTAGGACAAATGCCTGCTTCCCAAAGGAAATACACCTATTTCTAGGTCCCAAAATTCAATCTCTGAAGATGTTTTCCAGGCACTGCAAAAGGAAAATGAATGTGTTTGCTGTGGACAAGAAATAATCTTTTTCATAAGCAGTGCAGTCAAAATGATGAAACATCCTCCTTTGGTATTTGGCATTGCTACAATATCATTTAATTCCCTGACCTCACTGTACGGTCTTTAATACCAAAACCATAAAAGGGAAAGTTTGGTATGTATTCTTCACCTTACACAAGTACTTTTCCATCTCCTCAAATGAGATAAATGGCCTTAATACACTATAATGCTAGAAGAAAGAGGTCTGTGTCATTCCAATAAGCCTGAAGCTCCTGGTCCTATTTTTACCCCTTGCTGACTTCAGTAGCTGTGGACAGCAGGACACTCTCCCCCAGCATATGCAAATAAACTCCAGCTGGACTTGAGGAACACTCAGGCAGTTACTTCTCAGTCCTCCAAGCAGAATCCACATTAATTGATGCCTTTTTGTAGGCTTTTCCTTAGTAGAAGGTGAACAGTTTTTGCCTTTTTGTTTGGAATTCAGCATCTCAATGATCTGAAAGCCTCCAATATTTCATTTTTCAGAGAAGAAAATGTGAAAGGGAAGAGAGGAAAGGAGAAAGGAGCACTATTGAAGTGCTTTTTATCCTTCAGAGTTTATTGAGTGAGATTCTGGCCCCCAGAGTGCATCTGCCCCCAGAGTAGATCTGCACTGCTTCCTCCATCAGCAGGATTCTCTCCACAGACATCATTCTCCTCTTCAGTTTGTAGGAAAGTGCTCGTGCAGGTTCTGCACCAGGAAAGCTTTTATTAATCAGAAATCACACTGTTCTATTTCTTTTGACTTGTAGTCTTGCCACATGTGAATTAATTGCTAGTATTTTAAAACAGGGAGAGACATCAAAATCTATGGCTTCTCTGGAAAATTTAGGGAAAAAATTTTTGTGAAGATTTTCAGCTTAAGGAAAAAAAGACTTCCTGTTCACAGTTGGCTGGAGCCTAAAAATACCATTCCCTCATGCTTTCAAGTTCACCGTAGTCACCACTGTATTTCCTATAAACTCCCAGGACTGAGAAAAAATGACAGACTGTAATCAGGCTGTTGATCATAGGTTCAGAGAAAAGGAAATATTTCTTGCTCAAAACTGAGAAAATTTAGAAGAAAGATTAGGAGGGCCACAAGTTTCGGGAAAATGATAACATCTCTTTCTTTATGGAAGTAAAGGATATTCCTGTTTAATATGCAAATCATCTGTATCAAAAGAATTTTACTAAATTTTACTAAAAACATATTATAACCCAAACTTAGCCTCTGGTCACATGCATGTATTTATGACTTATGATGTAAGTGAGCCAAGAAACAAACCTTCATATTTGCTTTCCTGAAGTAATCCAGTGCTCATAATACTCAGGCCTTGGGGTGACTTGCTGAATATTAGTTCCTTTCATTTTCCTACTTTTATCTATCCTCACAAGACCAAAAGCAGCATGTCAATATACCATTCACTTTGTAAAAAGGGAGAGACACATGCAATGTACCAGATACACAGGAGGTTCTTTAATTCATTTAATTCTCTCAGCAATCTTCTGATTTGGGGATCAGCCTCATTTACAGATGAGGAGCTGATGCTCAGAGAAGTTAAGTAACTTGATCAAGGTAACATAGCAAAGCTACTCAGTGACGGGCCTGCTTGATTTTTCCCCTACGGCAGGGTGTGCCTGGCTCATTGAAATGCTTTCCCTGAATCACTACTTAACACATGACTTCAGCTTTTATTGTGGGTTGATAAGGAGCAGCCATGCCAGGAATATTCTGTTCATATTCTATAAAACTGCGACTGAGGATGCTAATGCTTATCAAAAATTGTCTAATGATCTTAGAAGTTGTCTGTGTCAGAAAAGGGCAGTGTTTTTTTTAAAAAAGCGTATTTCTGAACAGAATACAAACTGTGCCTCTATTTATGCAGCCAGAAAACAAAAAATTATGCTATCTTTTTTGTCTTTATTTTTAGGAAACTCCGAGAGAAGTGTATTCAATTAGATTTTATGGTAAAAATTTTTTTTAAAGATTTTATTTATTTCAGAGGGAGAAAGAGCACCAGCAGTGGGGAGGGGCAGAGGGAAAGGGATAAGCAGACTCACCGCTGAGCAGAGAGCCCTCAGGGCTTGATCCCAGGATCCTGGAATCCTGACCTGAGCTGAAGGCAGACCCTTTAACCCCCTGAGCCACCCACGCGCCCCTATAGTAAAATTAATCTTCCCTTTCTCCACATAATTTTGGATCTCCCTTTCTAATATTATTAATGTGCTTTGATATGTTAATAATTCTGTTATACAACTTGCATATATTAGTAAGCCTCTGTAGATCCTTTTTAAGGAAGATAAATGTATAAATTAGGAATAATAAACTTAAAGTTCAACTTATACCCTTAAAAGTAAATTCTAAATTCAGTTTAGAGAAGACACTGGATCTAACAAAAGGGACTATTTGGTTGATATTCCAAAGTCTTTGGTTCATGTCTAGTTTAGGGAAAGCACAATTAAGAGGCGGTTGGTGAGCTGTGGCCTAATGTGTCCCTATCCCGCCTTCTGCTATTAGGTATTTGCTTTGAGCCCTTGTGTGCCAGGCACAGGGACAGGTGCTTTGTATGCATGTCTAGCGTTTGCAGCAAGCATATCAAGTATCAATCCACCTATCAGAGGAGTCTAGAAACTAGTTCAAGGTCTCACAGCTGATAGGTGTGATCTCGAGCAAAGACAGAATTTTTGGTATCTGTGTCCTTGCCTATAAAACGGAGATGTATTCTCCTGTCCAGACTTCTTTTGCAGGCCTGTGAGGTTAGTTGATATTGTCAACTCTCCTGTTCTTCTCCCCCCTCATTTCCCCAAAGGCATCTTAAGGTATGCTGGCCATCAGTTTAATCATCTCTTCCTGGGCCCTAAAGAGAGGGAGAGCCATTTTTCCGTTTTGTGCCAGCTCTATTATTCACCTGAATTGTTGGTCATCTTCATTCTTTGCCTCACAAAATCTTTTAAAACTCATCTCAAATTCAGTTAACTCTCCTGATTCATGGTAGTTACATTCTGTAAAGTTTTCACAAATTCTGAACTGGTGAGTACTGAGCTGTTGCTGTCAGGGGAAATTAAGGGTTAGCTTCCTGTGAGCCTCAGGTCATATTTTCTTCAATTGATTCATAAATAACCTTGGTTTATGTTTTTGTTTATAGAAACAGAGCGTTTTGGGACGCCTGGGTGGCTCAGTTGGTTGGGCAGCTGCCTTCGGCTTAGGTCATGGTCCCAGGGTCCCAGGATCGAGTCCCGCATCGGGCTCCTTGCTCGGCGGGGAGCCTGCTTCTCCCTCTGCCTCTGCCTGCCTCTCTGCCTGCTTGTGCGCTCTCGCTCTCGCTCTCTCTCTGACAAATAAATGAATAAAATCTTAAAAAAAAAAAGAAAAAAAGAAACAGTGTTTCTAGAAACCTTATGTAATACATACTATTAATTCATTAGTTTTGAACTCGCAGCCAACAGCACCATAACTCTTGCTTTCTTGCACTTAGGAGCACTAGACAACACTTTAGCACTATGCTTGGGAACCATTTCAAACAAAAATAGCAAGAAAAAAGCACAAAAATGCTAAAAACATGGTACTAAATAGCCTCTGGAAAGGATACTTGTTCACAGTATGCGAGCTAAAACAAGAAGGGCAGTGGGGAGGGGAAGATGTTAATGACAGGGCACTTGCCTTGTTTGACCTCAGCTAAGAACATGTATGTTGAGCAATTCAAGTTTTCCCCACTCTCAGCATGTATGCAAATGATTGCTAAAGCACTGTGAAAACTGATTTCGGGGTTACAAGTGAATTTTAGGGATATTAACTCTTTGCTTTTTATAAGCTAAACATTTTTTCTAGGTTTTAATTCATATTTTTTATTTGTATTTTATTTCATTTGTATATTATTTGTATTTTCACTTATAGTTTTTACTTTGTAATTTTTTTTATGTAATAAACTTTATACTTTCCTTATTGCTTCAAACTTTGATTTAGATTTAGCAAAGCTTCTCTACTCTTAATAGAAGAATTTTCCCTTTATTCTAGTATTTGTATACTTTTTTTTTTTAATGTTTAAAGGTCTGGTCCTTTGGAATTTATGCCAGTGTTTCGTATTTGGAATTAGTACAGTTTTATATATTTTCCTATATATTCTGCTAGTATCTTAAAAAGTTAATCTTTTTTGCCTATTGATTTAATATTCTGCCTTTATATATAATTTGGTCTATTCGTGTGGTAATATCAAATCGTTTTTTATTATGTAGAGGCTTTAGAGTACGTTTTAATGGCTACTAGGGCTGGCAGTCCCTCTTTACCCTGTCCCTACTTTATTGAATTTTTATGTTGTTGTTTTCCAGGATTTTCCTGGCTATTCCTTATTCTCTATGAATGTGTCATTTCAAGTCAATTTGCATATCACATTAGAGCTTTTCATTTGGATCTTTATTACTTCTTCCCCGCTACATGGACATTTCTAATTAAACATTTTAAGTGATCTATAAAGAGAAAAATTTCCCTTCCTGAATCAATGGAATAGATATAAGTATGTTCCATTTAAGCCAAAGATGGAAGTGGCAAGATTCTGTTAGGCTCACCTTCTTTATAGAGTGGCTCAGGTTACTTGCACCTCTTTGTTTACTCTGGGCTAATAATCAGTGAGGCCCCCACCTGTGCCACTGTATCTTCACGTTTGGGCAAATATTTTCATGATCATCCTCTCTTATTTTTCTTTTCTTCAACCTCTTGGCTATAAACTGTTCTTTATTAGAATTTCATCCCAGAAATTGGTTGTCATCCGTGGAGGTCGTAAGTATTCCCTGAGGGACCAGATACAATTAATGTTTCCTGCTATCTGGTTAACAAATGGCTTTAGATGGAATCTCATTGTGCCTCTCTGTCTATCTAAAGCAGAGTGACTGACCCAAGAGACTCAGGTGAGAAACCATCATTAGAACTAAGTGAGTTGGTTAGGTTGCAAAATGAATGTACAAAACTCAGTCATTTTCATATAGAGGCAATTTGAAGATATAATGGAAGCAGAAGTTCCATCACGAGGGAAAAAATATATATATATTTATATATATATTATATATTATATTATATATTATTTTTATATAATTATGTCATATATATGTCTCTCATATATATATATATGAGAGTCTCTCATATAGATATATAAATGAGAGTCTCTCATATGTATATAAATGCCTAGGAATGAATTTGACAAAACTATAGAACTCAAGTAAAGGAAAAACAGTACAAAATTACAAAATCCACAAAAAGATCTAAGTAAAGATTAATTTTGAATAAATATAAGCTATATGGTGCTTATAGTTGGGATAGCCCTGTGCAATCCAGATATACCAGGTGTCCCGGATTTATGAGCTAAGTTGTTTCTTTGATATGTGAATAAAATGGCTCTATTGCATGTACTGTCAAAAATCTAACAATTTCTCAGAAACCTCCAAGCATTTCTAGAGATATCTAAGAGGCTTACATTCCCCTCGATCACTATAAACAACTGTTTCTCTGCTCTCATGTTACTTAATCATTTCTTTATTAATTCATGTTTACTTACTTTACAACTGAGTGCTTACTACATCCTAAGTCCTCCATAGATCCCCACTAACCATTGCTTATGACCCCTGTGGCACCTTCCTGTTCCTGATCACCCTTTTTTGAGATGTAGTCTCTGTTCTATCATCGTCCAGCTCAGCACCACTATTAGAAGACTATTTTGTGTAAAACTTTTGCTGAGATTTTGAGGTTACTAGTAGTGGAAAGCATTCAGGGGGAGAATAGGTATAGTGTATAAGTAAAAACAGCCTAAAACAAGCAATGAAAAATTTGATACATTTTAAGGTTTATGGTTCATCCTCTCTAAGGAATTTCTCATGTTATTTTTTATTCTTAGGTCCCACCTACTTCTATCTTTTGGAATTGCTCTTTTTCTGTCTCTCAGCATGGCTTGTGTAATCTCTGCAGCCTCTGATTTCTGGACTGATTAACCCCTCTTTCCTAGCCTCTCAGAACTGAAATCTCATGTTATTTTATAATGGAGAAAAATTTATCTCTTTCTCTCCCTCTTCCTCATCTAGATCACACTTAGGGTGGCAGGTGGGGCTTTACATAGTCATTGAACTATTGTGCATACACCCCAAGAAAGTGCTTCTCACTCTCTGAAAAGAATTCTTCTGATCTTCAGAACTACACATTTTAAAATATTCTCTTTCTCCTCACCACACTTGGTTTTTGAAGAGATCAAGTCTTTAAAGCAAGTAGAAGATAATTGCAACTATAATACCAATGATATGTTTTCTGGAATTTAATAAAATGATAAAGTTAATTTAGGGGAAAAACATTCAGAGAACAAGATAAATCTTAAAAAGAGTAATAATGGGGCACTAACTTTACCAAGAGCTTAATTTAAACAATGCTTATTGTTATAGTGGAAGCATGAGCAAACAGAGATGTAAAATATAATACAAAGTCCAGAAACAGATCTAAAGGAAATCAAAAATACCAAAGAAAATACAGGCAACTGTTTATGTAATCCTGGACTAAGGAAGGCCTCTCTAACCATGGCTGTGTGTGAGTGTGTTTTTTTGTGTTTCTCATTCTTACAAAAAGGAGGGGAAAGAGTGATTTACAACATGGATGGGCCTAAGAAACATTATGCTAAGTAAAAGAGCCAGATACAAACTATACATTATATATTATTATTTATGTAAAATGTACAGAATGGGCAAATCTATAGTTGATTATTGGTTGCCAGGGACTGAGAGGAGGGGAGAAGGGAAATGACTGCTAATAAACATAGGAGTTTTGGGGTTTTGTTTTTTAGTTTTGTTTGTTTTTTGGTTTTGGGGTGGGGTTTTTTGTTTTTTATTTTTTTCTTTTTTCGTTTGAGTGATGAAAAATATTCTAGAATTAGGTATTGATGGTTACACAACTTGAATATACTAATGACCACTGAATTGTATACTTCAAAGGCTGAATTTTATAATACATGAATTATATCTCAACAAAAACATTTGAAAGATAAATTAGTTTTACTTGAGGTATTATGAGAAAATAGCCCAGCATGCCAGTAAAGAATCATTGAAGTGCTAAAGAAAAAGATACTCAGTGACATTTGTTAAAGATGGTGAGTCAGGCTCTATTCAGGACCATCAAGATAGGTATAGGGAATGATGCAATGGGATTTTATAGTGGGGGAGAGAGATTGGGTTCAACTCCAAATACAGCTTGGGCAGGTGGCCATTTATAGCCAATGATGGAGGGGGTGGTCAGTAGATAGAAAATTACTAAGAGGAAACATCAGGGGCAAATGGTTCTAGCTAAACTAATAAGATTCTTGCTAAAGACAAGCCAGGGTAATTATCACCTGATGATCGATGGAGGATAAGGAACCTGATCAGATATTGAGAGTAGAGGGTTCTGGTCAAACTGACTTAGCAGTTTGCTAATCTAGTTCTTACTAAAACTAGGCTTTATAAGGAAGTTCATGAATGGACCTAGGAGAAGATTCAGGAGCCTTACTAAAGAAACTTTGTTCCCCCCCAAAAAAGGAATCTTCGTCAAATGTGAACTAAAAATTTTAAAAAGACAAATGATTAATAAACTTATAAAATGCAAATTAAAGCAATGAGATGAAATATTTGCTATGTACTGACAAAGTTGTGAAGAAATTATAAATTTCCATTATTGGGTAGGTTGTAGTCTAATAAATAGTCTTATGTTCTGGTACCGACGAGGCGTAATTTGGCAGTATATTTCAAAAGCCTCAAATTGTGTTCTTCTAATTCCATTTCTAGCAATTTACCTTAAGGAAATACTATGTGCCATTTAAAATAAAGTAGTAAAATAATAGTAACACAAAAAGATTTTTCTGCTAGGAAGAAAAATTAGAATGGATAATAGAGAGGGCGCCTGGCTGGCTCAGTCAGTAGAGCATAAGACTCTTGATCTCAGGGTGGTGAGTTCAAGCCCCACATTGAGCATAGAGCCTACTTACAAACAAACAAAAAATATAATAAAATGAGACAGACCAATAGAAGTGCACATTGAAAGGCTGCAGAGATAGGTAATTTGTATTTTCTTATATATTATCTCTTATTTCAATTTAGCTGTCGTTTCCAAATATTCTGTACTGGATTATCCTTTATAACCAGAAAATAATGGAAAAATTATTTAACATGATACAACTTCAAGTGTGGTGAAGCTTTTTGGGTTCTTTTGTTTGGTTGAACACCATAACGGAAATAAGATTAGAAATTTTTTTGTTTCTCCTGTTTAAAAACTAGAGATTCCGTGGGAGGTCAATTGGAAATCCTCAAAAGTTCCTAAGTCAGACTCTCACTGTCTAGTTGCCCATGAGTTTCCTTTAGTGTATATATAGTTTCAGGATTTAACCAATTGATGAATTGGTATTTATATAACAGACTGTTGTAAATTAGACTGCAGTATATCCATTCCAAGGATTTTCCTCTTCAAAGTCAGGGATTTTAGGCTTTACAAACAGAATCATGTTGAGTGGAATTCTTTCTGATTGTTGAATTATGTTCACCAGGTGTAACAATTTTCTTTTACCAATTTCCTAGACAGAATCATGAATAAACTGGAGGACAAGCAGGACCAGATGATACCATGAAGAGAAGTTTACAGGCCCTCTATTGCCAACTGTTAAGTAAGTTGAGACCACTTTTCTTTTAGAATATACCAATGTTGTTATTTGTCCAGTGCCAGAAACTTACACATTTTCTGGAGGAAGACCAGGGCTTGCTCGATGGAAAATTTTCTCTCTGCTTCATCTAGATACTTAAACTATCAAGCATTAAGTCATTTTATTGTTTGGGGCATCAGTTGTAATGTAGACTGTTACAATACTCTAAATTGGCATGTTAAGAATAGTTAATTCAAAGATGAGTCTCAAAAGCATTATTGCTCTTGGTTTTGTGGCAGAATAAAATGTTAAAGTATGAGCTTCTGCAGTTTCCTATGGAGAAGGAATGGTAGATTGTGTTTTGTGGATTTTGTCACATAGAACCTGTTACCATTCGGTGACTATACAGCATTTGGCTTGGAATGTTTTGCTTAGTTTTGTGTGTTCTTAAATATTGAGTGTTAAAAATGTCATTTCTTTAGGTTTGAAGAAAGAATGAAATGTGTTTGATTATTACCTAATGCATGTTGCTCATGTGTTTTGGGGGTTGTGCCACAAATCTCTAGATGCCCCAGAGTGACTGTATAACCTTTGGGATTGCAATTGTTACTGAATAAACATCAAAACCAAAACCAGTTGGTGGCTTTGATGTTCAGGTTGACCCACTTGGGACAATAGACATTGCCCACTTCAGGTAAAACCAAAGCCATTGAGTTGGAAAAACCTGGAGTTCCTTCTGCTTGTCTGGTTCTTGCTGAAGTATATAGAAGATCTATCTTTCCTAGACTGGATGGTTCCTTTTTAACTTTTGCCCAGAAAATAGCATAAGAGACTGAGATGCAAATCACCAGTTCCCCCATAGAATTCAGGTTATGTTGCACCCCCAGTGCAAAGCACTTTATGTATGGAAGGCATTCTGGTTAAGTGTTTTAATTAGTTTATTTCTGCCACTGAATTCTAATCCCTGAAACACAGATCACATCACCTTGTTTTCAGGCTGGTGAAATGTCACTACATTATATGGACTCTCTCATGTTCTTTCTCCATGCATCCTATAAAACTGTGGGTTTGTTGCCTTTTTTTAAGTGATAAACTTGCTTGTTAGAAAAAAGGTTTTATAGATTAAAGAAGCAATGTCATCACTGAATAATTAAGTCTGCCTTGATCGGAGAGTGAGCATTTGAAGGTTAAATAGGATTACACACACACACACACACACCCTACCCCCCACCCAAGAAGGGGTAGCAGGCTTTGCAGGAGGAAGAAACAGGAAATGAAAGAGCTTAGTAGATTAGGAAAGCAGCAACATGTTTGTTGAGTTCACCTATACTGATTATATGTCCCAAACTTGGTGTAATGTTATAAGGTCGAACATGATTTGAAAAGCTTTGGTTAGGGCGCCTGGGTGGCTCAGTTGGTTGAGCAACTGCCTTCGGCTCAGATCATGATCCTGGAGTCCTGGGATCGAGTCCCGCATCTGGCTCCCTGCTCTGAGAGGAGCCTGCTTCTCCCTCTGACCTTCTCCCCCTCTCTCTCACTGTCTCTATCTCAAATAAATAAATAAAATCTTTAAAAAAAAAAAAAGAAAGAAACGCTTTGGTTAAGTATTCCATGAGTCAGAAATCAAGTCTTATGCTAATGAGGCCCATCCCCCCAAGTGGAGCCTGTGTGAAAACTGAAGGGGTTTTCCTCATACATTAACTGGATATCTGCAGAAATCAACTTTGTCTTAACAGTTTCATTGTTTGCAGCCTTGCCTGGAAATGCAAGCAGCCCATCGTAGGTAGATTCCAGCCAGTTAGGAGATAGGTTTACTAGGTAGTTGGCTGTGGCAGTCCAGATTTGTAGAGCTGGGATGGTTAAGCACTGGGGCTGTAGGTCCATTAGTCTCACTTCAGAGAATGCTTTTCACAATTTCATAGAGATGAGAGGTCATTATGTATAGCACTTTTTTCTCAAGAGAATTTGATACTTAGTAAAACCCAAGCTAACTTAAATTCTGGCACACATAGGCATTCAATAGCTGGTATATGTCATTCCTCAGCCAGTTATTAAGTTACACTTGGATTAAAGCTGTCCACAAACAATGGTGCAATGGTGTTTGTTTTGTTTTGTTTTGTTCTGTTTTCAGTGTCTGAAACAGACGAGAACTACAGGGTCAATATAAACTTACTATGTTACTTTATGTAACTCAGCAAATTGGTATTTTTAATTTGGGGGGAAATCCTGGTAGAGTGTTCTGGTTATATTTTGTTGCATAACAAACCCCAAATTTTGTAGCTTGAAGCAGCAGCAATCACGAATATTGCTCAGGCGCCTGCCATTTGGATAGGGGTTAGTAGAGACTCTACTGTGTCTGGGATCTGGGCTGGAGGCTGGACCAGCCTGGGGTGGTTCTAACCTGTGATTGATAATGTTTGCATCCTATTAATGATATCAGGTGGAACAATGAAAGAAAGAAAGAAAAGAAAGAAAGACAGAAAAAAAAATCCAGGCTTTCTCTCTGGATTACTGTATCACAATCAACAGTCACTGGGGCTATTTGTGTCTGATAGGGGCTAAGGGATGCAGTCTTTAGCAGGCAAGGAAATTGAGGTTTTATTTTACTTTTATAACAACTGACTGTGTCTAATTTGTTTTATTTCTTGGGCTTCATTCCACAGTACAGTAGTCAGTGTTTCATCTTGCCAGTTTTAGCCCTTTGGGAAAGTTTAACATATTTTATTATATGTGCTGCTGAAGCGATCACAAGTTTAACATTTTATACGATACTTTGGAACAACTGAGAACTTGAGGATGAGGGTGGTGATGAGAACCTTCACAGTTCTGTAAAAAACAAATACTGCATTCATTTTCATTTTTATGCCATAAAGTAGGTGTGAAGCTAGGGCTAAGAATACCTGGGTTTTTGAGCTGTAGACCTGGGTTCAAATCCTAGCCCTACCACTTAATAGGTGGCTTATGTTAAATAAATAACTTCACCTTCATGCACCTCATATGTAAAATGGGATATGACCACCCACTATGTAAGATGGTGTTGAATGATGTAACACAGCACGTAGAAGACCTGCAATAAATGCCAGTTTTCTTATTGGGCCTTCTCTCTAGAAGAGAGGGGTACAACCTAACCAGGAGCTGTACCATAACATTTACATGGGACTTTCTGGTTCACAAAACATTTTCACAGAATTCAATCCTCAGAATACCTCAGAATATCAAAACAAGTGGGACATTCGATTTCTTAATTGCAGAATTACAGAGGAAGGAGTTGACATGATCAAGACTGCTTTTCCCAAGCCATTATCGCATTTTTTTAATTAAAAGAAGTAATTGAAGGTAAGAAGGATCATCACAAACCTTAAAGAACATGACACTGTGGGGAGGCACTGAGTTCTGAGTTAGCAGATTTCATCTCTTCCTAGGTGCTATGTACTATACTACTTTATTGTTAAGAAGACTGGATTAAGACTGGGTTCAAATCCTGGCTTACCATAAATTCTTTTCCAAATGATTTTCACCCCTTCCCTTATAAAGCATAGTGGTTGAGTGTACCTTCACTGCCGACAGCTATTGGATTGTCTGTCCATCACCCCTTGCAAATCTGTCACCCTTGAGGCTGCTAAAGACTTTGCCCTTGAGGAAATAAGAGTGTGTCCTATTTAGTAATCAGCCGTTTCTTTCATGCAACCACCAGTGGCTATAATAATGGTAATGATACATTTGGTCTTCAGTCAGCATTATGGAAATGGAGGAATCCCTTTCATCAGAACTGCTGTTCAGTATTTTAGGCTGGATTATTCTGATTGGCTTTCATCAATGTTTCTCAAACCTGACTTTACACTAGAATCACCTGGGGAGCTTTTAACAAATTCCCTTTCCCAAACCCCATCCTATATCAATTAAATCAGAATCTTTAGGGGAAGGAGTAGGGAGTGTGGTGACTGGACATTAGATGATTCTAATATGCAACCAGGGTTGAGAATCACTGGCTTAGAGCAATGGCTTTAAACTTAGTCCTGCAACAGCATCACCTGAAGACTTGTTTAAACAGATTGCTTGGCCCCATCCCTAGAGTTTCTAATTCAGTAGATGTGGGGTAGGGACAGTAATTTGCATTTCTAAATTTCCAGTGATGCCAAAAGTTTGGTCCTGGGACCACACTTTGAAAATCGCTGTCTTAAATTTATGAAAAGTTATCTTGGAGCAGAAAGAAGCTTTCACCTTCCCTGTGATCACTTGAGCTGCATAGTGGTGAAATCGATCTTGGAACAAAACCAGGGTGAGTTAGGAAGGAAGAGCAAGAGAGATGTCAGGGAGGGAATGAGCAGAAGCACAGTTGTAAAATTAGAAAGTGTTAGAATTTGAAGTTTTGTGTTACCCTTCAGGATACACTGTAAGTTAGTTTTTACTCTGTTTAAGCAATAACAAAGGCACAAAGAACGAACTAGCTAGGATGAGAAATAAAGCAAAGGGAAAAACACAACAGAGCCCTTGGCCCTCTCTATTTACTACAGTGGGTCCAGTTTAGAACTTGATTTTATAGGACTATTTCTTCCCTACTTCACGCTGGGTAATTCTTTTGCAAATCAAAAATTAGAGGTTGGATTTTTGTTCATTATGAAAAAATTTGCAAATGTTCTCTAGGGAGAACTGGTTTCTTTGGTTCTGAAGGAAATGTCATTCACAGAAAAATTGAGGAAGTGACACTTTCAAATGTGACATTAACCTAGGAAGTTTAGGCATACTGGGTCCTTAAAGGTGTCATGTTAATGTCTTTTATATTTCAAATTGTGATTTTTAAATTTCTACAAGTCGACAAACTCTGAACTCTCTTATGCAGATTAAACAAAACTTAATAAGACCTCATTGGAAGCCATTCAAGGCTGAGGAATAAAGTATTTTAAAGAAACAGTTTTATGACTTTTGAGTACTTTTTTATTTTTTTTCCAAGTACTTTCTATTACATGGTTGGCAGGAATGTAGATGAGGGAAGTCATGCTCACACTTAGGACAACAGTTGCCTTGTGCAAATTTAATGTTAACTCTTCATGAGTAAATTCAGTTTTCTATATGAAAACACTTTTGCTAAAACACATGGTGGGAGGGAGTATAGAATTTAGATTTAAAGGATATACTTTGAGCTCTCACTTCTCTTACTAATTATGGGACTTCACATAGAGTACTTACCCTTCCAAAGCCACTTCATTTTCCTTAGCTATAATACACAGATGATGAGTATAATAATATCTTGATGATATCTTGATGATATCATAATACCTTGATGATTATTATGAGAACTAAATGAGAAAGGTATAAAAACATTTCATAAATTGCAAAATTTCTAAACATTGGTTGCCATGTTAGTACTGTCCTTAAATAACTTGTTTCTTTTGTTGATATATTGTACTGTTGTTTAGCAAATCCTGTTTAAAAATTTTAAAAAAGAAATGTGAAAGACAGTCTAGCATGTCTTCACCTAGATTCCAAACCAGTGGAATTTTCATTAATGCACATAAGCCTCATTAGCAAGGGCTGTTTTAATAGGAGATTTTCTCGCTTATCAGGATCTGGCAAAATTCTGGAAGATTATTCTCAAGAGAAATTGAGCAGAATTTTATAAATGAAAAAAGGGATTTTTTTTTCAGCAACTTCATGTTTACTTTTTAGAAAATCTAATCTGAAATTTTTCTGAAACATGTAACCATTGCCTTTACAAATTTGATGGACACTAGAGACTCTCAGGCTAAAATCCAAGAAGCTCCCAAAATCTAAGACACATTGCCCTTGCAGTGCTATCTTTCATATCTCCTCCTCATGTTCACCCCTTCCCCTTCCTTTTCTTTGGGTTGTTTCCATCACCAGACAGACTGTCTGTTCTCTTTGCTCTTCTCCCTCAGAAATTTTTGAACCTTTCTTCTGAAGAGAAGAAATCCTTTATCTGCTGCAGGCTTCCTGACAGCTCCTCCCAAAGTAAGTTCCTTGCCTTGGCTCTGACTGTATCACTGTACCATTCAGGGTACCCTGTGAGCTGTGGCCAGTCTCACTACTCATTTGCTTCCTGAGCATCTTCATCAGTTTCCCATCTATGAAACTATGACTGCCATAACAAGTTACCACTAATCTGGTGGCTTAAAACAACAGATTTTTTTTCTCACAGTTCTGGAGGCCAGAAGTTAGAGATTAAGGTGTCAGCAGAGCCATACTTCCTTCAAAGGCTCCAAGGAAGCACACTTCCTTGACTCTTCCATTCTGGTGGCTCCAAATGTACTTTGGTTTGTGACTGGAACACTCCAAGCTCTGCTTCTGTCTTCACATGGCCTTGCCCTCTTCCTTGCGTCTCTTAAAGGGACCCTTATCATTGGATTCAAGGCCCACCTGGATAATCCAGTATGATCTCTTCTCAAGATCCTTGACTTAATTATATCTGCAATGATCCTTTTTTCCAAATAAGGTCATATTCACAGGTTTCAGGGTTAAGATATAGGCATGACTTTTGAGAGACCATCAATCAACAGACTCTACCATAATATTGCTGTACTTCATAGAGTTGTTAATTTAAGTATATGAACACTTAACACATTGCCCAGGCCAAAACAGGTACTCGGTAGGTGGTGGTTGTGGGTCCAGGAGTGAGTATGGTATGAAGAAATGAACTATTCCATTTATACAGCTTTTTGGAGCAGTTTTACCTTAATGTGAGGGCAAGAGAGGACTGTAGTTGGTAGTAAAGGGCTGAATGTTTAAAACACACACACACACACACACAGAGTGGTTCAAGCTGGTATAAAAGCTCCCAGGACAAGTACTTGCATGGACCTAGTACTGTAGGGCTATGAGCTTCAGAGGACATGAGGTGCACATTGATGTGAGCCCTCAGGGCAGGAATACCTCTAGATGTGAGTCCCATGTCCATATGTAGTTGCTGCACAGGGTATGCTTCTGACTTTGCCAGTGAATGCTAGTACTGGGTGCATAATTGTGCTGTGTTTGATGAGAAGAGGCAAGAATGAGATTCCTGTGTCCTGTCTTCAGTGAGTCTGTTTAACACTGAGTGTAAGTGCTCTAATGATTTCCCTGAGATGTTCTCTCAAAGTCAAACAACTGTCTCCCCACAGGACAGAACTCAGGCTATGTGCAAGCTGCTGTGAGGCTTGCTAATTATAGGAGGACATTGGAGAGAGTACCAGGGCCCTCTGAGATTTAAAAAAAAAAAAAAAGATGCTATAATTTACTTAGAAATTCCTTGGTTAGCTGAAGAAATGAGAATGTGCCCACTTTCCCCTAAAGGTAAAGAAACAAGGGTCCAGAAGTGACCTAGATAAAGGACCATGACCTGAATACCTCCAAGGTCATCCCTGATTTGCCAGGTTGCAGTAAGAAATGACTAAAAATGGGGAGGGTTGGAAGCTCCAGAGTGGGGTTCTTGGGCTGGGGTAGTAATTATTAAGATTCCAACTCTGGCCTGGAGGCAAGGACAGCCCCCCAAGTTTGGCAAGTGGCAGCTTAAAAGGAAGTTTGAGCTGCTGGACAGCATCTTGGGGTCACATCTAAGCAACTCACCATGGCATAGGAGAAACCTGGTAGGTGGAAACGGGGCTCAGACAAATGCAGTCACATTATTTCATTGATTATTGTTATTTTGAATCTGTAGTAAATGCAAAACAATTGAGCTAAAAATAAAACTTAATTCTTATTTAAATACCTTAGCTATAAAAATTCCTTAGGGGAAAAAATGTCTCATATTTCATTCAAAAAGTTGATCTGATATTGTCAGGACATTCATTTATCTTTTGGTGAGTGTCTTGGATTGGACTCCTTAGAAGCAGACCTTGAGCCCCTACAAGGAGTTCTTAGACAAGGAGTTTACCCTTTCATCCTATATGAGAATGAGTTGGATAAATATCAAATGATTTTCATTTCTTTATTTTTTTTAAATATTTTATTTATTTATTTGACAGAGAGAGAGAGAGAGAGAGAGAGAACAAGTAGGTAGAGAGGCAGGCAGAGAGAGAGAGAAGGGGAAGCAGGCTCCCTGCCGAGCAGAGAGCCCAACGCGGGGCTCGATTCCAGGACCGTGGGATCATGACCTGAGCCAAAAGAGGCTTTAACCCACTGAGCCACCCAGGCACCCCTCATTTCTTTAAAGTAAAAAAAAAAAAAAAAACAGAAGGAAAAGAGGTAGGGAAGGCATCATATAAGCAATTGCTAAATCGTGAAAGGGATTAGAGGTCAGGATATTTCCATTTGCTCCCTTTCTCTCATTTTCCAAGACTTGATTGGAATTGTGGTCTAGATCAGCACTGTTCCATAGACCTAGAACACAAGCCACAATTTTAGAGTTTCTAGTAGGTTTTTCCAAAAGTAAAATTGGTGAAATTAATTTTAATAATATACTTTATTTAACCCAATATATCCAAAACACTTTCATTTCAACATATAGTCAGTATAAAAAATTATTAATGAAGTATTTGCTTTCTTTTCTTTTTCCTTACCAGGTCTTTTTTCAAAGGTCTTTTTTTTTCATGTGTCTAATTTGCACTTATAGCACATCTCAATTTGGACACTGCATTTTGTCAGAATTACTTGATTTGCATTTATATCTCGTAAAATTTATACTTAAAAATTAGATTCACATACTTAAATTTTTTCTAATTGAATCGTCAGTTTTTACATTTAAATTAAAATTAAATTTTAAAATTCAGTTCCTCAGTTACACTGGCCAACATTTAAAGAGCTCAATGCCACAAATGCTAGTGGCTGCAGAGGTCTTTATCTGTTGTATCAAACTACTAGTTTTGAAGTTGCTTAGCCCTTTCTGCCTTGCATCAGCCCTGTGGTACAGACCCTGAGTATGTGGGGCCCCCTTAGGCAGAGCATCAGGGCCTTGTGCCCAGATTAGAGTGGGGACTGCCTCTAGACCACCAATTTCTTGACCATCATGTTGAGAAATAGGACTTGCTGAATCCTTTTAAGACTTTGAAAGTAAAGTTGTTTTATTCTGATTTGTTCCAGAGGGGCAAAATCAGGGGATTCTCCCAGTGTCCACAGAGAACGTATAGTCTAGGGTTGAACACAGCACAGTGCACTTGTGTACCTCTCTCAAAGCGCAAAGAGAATCACATAGTGCAGAGGGTGTGACTCCCAGAGCAGCCCTACCCAGGTAGCTGCCATTAAGTGAGCTGCATGTTGCACCTATACCCCGTGGAGGCATCGAAAGTTCATCTGTACAGGAAGGCTTTTTTTTTTTCCTCATTCTCTGTAAGGCCCTGAAATAAGGAGTATCACTCTTTAGAATAGTATTTTGAGATTCCCTACCCCTTCTGCGTGCCATCCCATTCTGACCTCTACTCCAATCCTAGCCTGGCAGCACTACATCTTCCTTAGTTGTGAGGAAATTTAATGATGTAGGAGGTAGAGATGTTATTTCTCACAGTCTTCCTGTATTTATCTAGGAGGCCTAGATATTGTGCTATGAACTGATTCCAGCAACAACCCCAAAGGAAACTACTTCATGGTGTGTGGATCTCTTGGGAGAAGAACAAGGGTCAGTGTTATACACTGAAACATCAGATGTCACAGGCTTTGGTCATGGCTCTAAGTTAATTACCAAATGACAGTTTTTCTCTGCTAAGAACATTAGCAGAGTAACTATAATTGAGATATCCAGGATGCAGATTCCCAGATAGCCTGGATGCCTGATGAGTAGACAAAAGCCAAAATTTGTCATGGGGAAAATGATCTCAAATCCTCAAATCACAGTTTTCTGCTAGAGATCTTCCCAAATGAATAAGCTATCATGAAAGGAATCCTTAGGATACTTTCCTACTTTAATTCCTTATGTACAGCCCCTGGGCGGCACTAGACCATCTGGTACCCTTCTGTTTTCATTTTCTTTTGAGTCATTTTTATAAAGAACCTACTATATGCCAGGAATTATGCTAGGCACAGAAAATGAAAGAACATGAACCCTTCTCTCCAAGAGCTCCCAGGCTAATAGAGAGGCTTTACACAGAAGCTAGAGTACAAATGTGATTAATGTGATCCTTTATCAGAGAGAGTGTCTGCTGTGTGTATGGCTCTGTGGAAAATTCTGGGGATACAGAGATATGAGACATAATCTCTACTCTCCAAGTTTATAGTATAATCAAGACAATACAGAAGATGTAAAGAAGATAGTGCATTATAAGATATAGTAAGAAGCCACAGGTCAAGCCATATTCTTAAATCCAGCTTAACTAGTAATAAATATGACTTTTGATCTAACTTCTGACCCTCTATATATGTTTTAATCAGTTCCAGACACAGAGAGAGACAATGATTAGTCCCCATAACCAGCATTATAATCAAAGGAGATGATGAAAACAAGCCTTTTATACTTCATAAAGTGTTTTCCTATCCCAAATGCCTTTCATCATCCTGGCAATCCTATTGATAGGCATTATTGTTGTCACCATGTTGCCATTAAAGAAATTGAAACCCAAAGAAACCAAGTGTTGTGTTCAAGATCCTACAAGGAACTTGGACCAAACTGTACTTACTCCAAGTTTGTATCTTTTCCAGAATGCCGCAGTCTCCCATGTTTTACCTAAATCACAGTCCTTGCAATGGGAAAACTGTGAGACCCACTGAGGGTAATTGTTCCACCTGAGTGTATGTTTCTTCTTGGAGTTTTTCAACTTCAGTCAGTGAACTCCAGCGTTTCCCTTGCAGTATGCCTCATTTTGTTTTAGCAGCTTTGGTGGTTGGGTGTTTCTGTTTTTGTTTTTTTGTCCACCAACACCCATTTCTGGGTCTGCTTAAAGGAATAAACAGTAGCAGGATAAAAGTATTGGTTCCCAAATCAGATATTGGCTGGGTAGTATTGGGGTAAAGAAATGTTGCAACCCACTGAAGCAATGGGCCATTCCTTTTATAAGCTGATGAATCTGTAGTTCATTTAGCCTCATTATTTCTTAGTTAGCAAGCTCTGGTTGTGCCATCCTTATGGCTTTATTTTTAGAAGCCTTAGATTATTATAGCAACTGTTAAAAAGGACGGGAAAAGAAATCTGGCTCCCAATATACATCTGCTTGTTTCTTGAATTAAATTTGCCATCATCTACCCCTTAGAGGATGTTGCACCAACCCCTGCTACTGATTGAAAGCTGCTACCGCCACATGACTGCTGATGGGGCTGTCAGATGATAGAGATGTTTCGGGGTGCTGACAGTCCTCCTCCCCACCCCGTTGTTCATTCTGGGTACCAGCTGGATGTGCAAGAGTAGATAGAGATGGGAAAGACCATAGGAAGCATAGATAATTGTGACATCTCTTTCATAATGCCAAATGAAACAAACTATTTTGTATTGAGTCTGATATTCTAATCATGGCACTTATGTCTTATTCAACAGCTGATGTGACAGGAGGAAGCGACAGTAATGGGACAGCCCCATTGTTCATCAAAGAGTGAGAAGGAACTAGGGAAGTATATAGAGATGGCAAACTATTGGGCTGCATCAGAGAAGCAAAAGGGCAGGAGATGGTAACTCTTAAAACTGTTTCACTTATGCTGTGGTTATAGAAAAGATTTGAGGGAGTTGTAGAGAGAAAACTAGAGTAGGGAATACTCTGAGCATGAAGGATGTGAACTGAAGTTTTTACTGTCGCTTCCTGGGTCCTTACCACAGCCATTCCTCCCCACATGCCCTGCTCCTATTGTCACCTCCCCTGCCCCCACCTTGGAGATATACATATACATATACATTTACAGATACATATACATATACATACATATATATATCCTATCAGCCTTTACCCCAAGGGAACTGACTTCTATTTTCCATAAATCTTAAGCACCGAGGGCCTTGCTTCAACAGACTGATCACCTAGACCTGCGACAGGGAAGCCAACTTGGCTTAAGTTTTGGGTATCGGTTAAACCCTACAACTGAGCCCTCATCACCTATCCAGACCAAAGCAGATACTTCACATCCTATTGGACTTCCCACGTTATCAACAGTAACATTGTCTCTAGCTGATTATTTGTCTCCAGCTCCCTCTCCAGCCCTGTGTTGGTTCTTCTTTCACATCATCACGGGTTCATTGCCGAGGGGCTATTGTGCCTTACTGCCAATGTCATCCAACATAGCTCATTTTCCTTCAGTATTTACAGTATTTCAAGAGAAAAAAAATGCAAGATATGGTCATGGGACTGGTGAAGTAATCTGTTTTGCTCTTTGTTTCCTCGGAAGGATATGATCCATTGAGAGAGTCCATCATGGAAGAGATAGAAATATTTTGAATAAGCTTAGGGTCCCAGAGTAACAAAGAATTAAGAATACAGATAAAGGAATACAAAGAATTAGAAAAGGGATTATAGGTGAGTCTATAATTATTATGAAGAAATGAAATGAGATCAGTGTGGTAGAAGGTCATGGAAAGAGATGAGAAAAAGGAGGAAAATGGGAAAGAGAAATTTAGGGCTGAGAAGATGAAGGATTTTTTTAAATGACTCCTAATTCTATAATTAGAGATCATAGTGATGTGGACAGTTTTAAGTTGTTATAAATCCTATTCAATACAATTTCCATTTTATTCTATTATTTATTCTATTAAGCCCAGCATGTGGTAGTCTGAAAATTCCAGCGGTTTGGCATTTGATGATTTGATATATCTTGTAAAATCCTGTTGTTTCTTAAATTTGCTGAATCTGAAAGTCAAAGCACTATGGCACAATGGATCTGTCCATTAATACTGAATTATTTGTACTTATTATTTATATTTATTTACATTTTAAAAAGCAGGTTTAAGGGTGCAGTCAGACCTTAGTGATGAGTTTTCCAGTTCATCAGGGACCCCTACAATAATGACATCACCTATTGCATCTTAGTTGTTGCCATGGTTACTTAGATGCCACTAGGATAACCCTGATCATTTTTATTTCATAACTGAAGACATTTCAGAGGTCTGTTCATTTGATTAGGAACCCAACTATAGGAAACAACATCATTTTAAATTAAGTTTTATAGTGAATAAATTTTCTTCACATTAAGGAATAAAGAGATTTAAAATTCTTTGAATAATATGGTAATTTAAGTGACTATCATGTGTATAAGTAAAAAACATTTTAATAAGGAATTTTTAGTTTATGAAAAATATAGTAGTTACATGTATTTTTCCAGCTTTATTGAGATATAATTGACATATACCATTGTGTGAGTTTAAGGTGTACAATGTATTGATTTCACACTTTTACATATTGCAAGGTGATTACCACCATAGCATTAGCTAACACCTGCATCATATCACATAATTAACATTTATTTTTTGTTGAGACTATTTAATATCTACTTATTCTCAGCAACTTTCAAATATCTAATATAGTATTGTTATTAACTATAATCACAATGCTGCATATCAGATCCCCAGAACTTATTTATCTTATAACTGGAAGTTTGTAGTCTTTGACCAACATCTCCTCATTTCCCTACCCTACCCTATGCCCCTGGTAACCATTGGTATATGTACCAGGTGTGTGTGTGTGTGTGTGACGTCTTCTTTATCCATTTATCCACTGATAGATTGTTTCCATAATGTGGCTATTGTGAATGATACTGCAGTGAACATGTGAGTGCAGCTATCTCTTTGAGGTCTTATTTTCATTTTTTTTGGATATATACCCAGACGTGGGGTTGCTGTATCGATCATATGATAATACTCTTCTTAATTTTTTGAGGAACCTCCATACTGGAGGTTATATCATGGTTATATCAATGTACATTCTTGCCATCATGGTTATATCATGGTTATATCAATGTACATTCTTACCATCAGTGCATAAGAGTTTCCGTTCTTCTCCATCCTTGCCAACACTTGCTATCTCTTGTCCTTTTGGTGATAGCCAATCTAACAGGTGTGATATGTTATTTCATTATGATTTTGATTTGTATTTCCCTGATGATTAGTGATGTTGAGCATCTTTTCATGTACCTATTGACTATCTGTATGTCATCTTTGGAAAAATGTCTATTCAGTTCCTCTGCCCATTTTTTAACTTTTAGTTTTATTGAGATATAATTGACATGTAACTCTGTAAGTTTAAGGTGTATAATATAATGACTTTCATATATTGCAAAATAATTGCCATAATAAGTTTTTTTAACCTCTATCCTCTATCATCTCATATAGATACAAAAGAAAAAAGTTTTTTTTTTCCTTGTGGTGAGAACTTTTAGGGTTTATTATCTTGGTAACTTTCAAATATGTTATACAGAAGGAATAATTATAGTCATCATTGTATTACATCCCCCCTACTTATTTATCTTATAGCTGGAAGTTTGTTTCCAGCTATATATGATATATTTCCCCACATGTATCCAATTCCCCCACCCCCATCTCTTGTAACCAACCATAAATCTGATCTCTTTTACTATGAGTTTAGTTGTTTGGTGGATTTTTCTAAAGATTCTACATGTAAGTGAGATCATACAGTATTTTCCTTTTTCTGTATCACTTATTTCACTTAGCATAATGCCCTCAGTTTCATCCATGTTATTGCAAATGGCAAGATTTCTTTCTTTTTTATGGTTGAACAGCATTCCATTACACACACACATACACACACACACACTCGCTACATTTTCTTTATTCAGTGGACACTTTGGTTGTTTCTGTGTCTTAGCTATTGTAAATAATGCTGCTATGAACATGAAGATACAGATCTCTCTTTGACATAGTAATTTTGTTTCCTTTGGTATATACCCAAGAGTGGAATTACTGAATCATACGGTAGTTCCTTTTTTGAGGAACTTTTTGAGTAATCTCCTACTGTTGTCCAAACTGGCTGTACGAATTTGCAATCCCCCCATCAGTGCATCAATCTTGCCTTTTCTCTCCATCCTTGCCAACACTTTTTATCTCATCTTTTTGATGCTAGCCATTCTAACAGGCGTGTGGTAATATCTCATTACCATTTTGATTTGCAGTTCTCTAAGGATAGTAATCTTAAGGACCTATTCATTTACCTATTGGCCATTTGTATATTTTCTTTTAAAAAATGTCTATTCAGGGGCCCTTGGGTGGCTCAGTCAGTTAAGCCTCTGCTTTCGGCTCAGGTCATGATCTTAGGGTCCTGGGATCGAGTCCTGCATCAGGCTCCCTGCTCAGCTGAGAGTCTGCTTCACCCTGTCCTTCTCTCTGCTGCTCTGCCTACTTGTGTCCTCTCTGGGTCAAATAAGTAAATAAAATATTTTTTTAAATGTCTATTCAATTCCTCTTTCATTTTTAATTGGATTTTTTTGCCTTTGAGTAGTTGGAGTTATTTCTGTATCTTGGATATTAGCCCCTTATCAGATATATGGTTTGCAAATTTTTTTCCCATTCTATAAGTTGCCTTTTCATTTTGTTGATGGCTTCCTTTACTGTGCAAAAGCTTTTAAACTTGATGTAGTCCCACTTGTTTATTTTTGTTTTTGTTTTGTTGTTTGTTTTTGTTTTTGTCTTGTCCCTGTCGTTTTCTTTTTGTCTCTTTTTGTAATTGAGATATAATTAATATATAACATTATGTTAGTTTTAGTTGTACAATATAATAAGTCAACGTTTGGGTTTTTTTTTTAAGATTTTATTTATTTATTTGTCAGAGAGAGACAGAGAGCACAAGGCAGGGGAAGCAGCAGGCAGAAAGAAAAGCAGGCTCCCCGCTGAGCAAGAAGCCTGATGTGGGCTCAATCCCAGGACCCTGGGTTTATGACCTGAGCTGAAGGCAGCCGCTTAACCAACTGAGCCATCTAGGTGCCCCATGAGTCAATATTTGTATATATTGCAAAAGTATCACAATAATCTAATTATGATCCATCACCATACATAGTTACAAATTTTTTTTCTTATGATGAGGACTTCTAAGACTTACTCTTTAGCAACTTTTAAATATGTGATACGGTAGTAGTAACTATAGTCACCATGCTGTACATTACCTTCCCATGACTTGTTTTATACCTGAAAGTTTGTACCTTTTAATCCCCTTCACCCATTTTGCTTACCTTCCACCCCTGCTCCTCTCTGGCAACCATCAGTCTGCTCTGTCTATGGGCTTGGTTTTTGTTTGTTTTTGTTTTTTTTTTAGATTCCACATGTAAGAGCTATCATAGAGTATCTTTCTCTGTCTGACATATTTCACCTAGCATAATATCCTCAAGGTCTATTCATGTTGTTGCAAATGGCAAGATTCCATTCATTTTTTGGCTGAATAGTATTTGTGTGTGTGTGTGTGTGTGTGTGTTATGTATCTTCTTTTTTTTTTTTTTTAAATATTTTTTATTTTTATTTATTTATTAGGAAAGAGAGAGAGTGAGAGAGAGCATGAGAAGGGAGAAGGTCAGAGCGAGAAGCGGACTCCCCATGGAGCTGGGAGCCCGATGTGGGACTCGATCCCGAGACTCCGGGATCATGACCTGAGCCAAAGGCAGTTGCTCAACGAACTGCGCCACCCAGGCGCCCTCTTCTTAATCCATTTATTCACTGATGGACATTTAGGTCATTTCCATATCTTGCCTATTATAAATAACACTACAATGAGGATGGGGCAGCATATATCTTTTCAAATTAGTGTTCTCATTTCTTTGGGTAAACACCTAGAAGTGGAATTGCTGGATCACATGGTAGTGCTAGTTTTAATTTTTTGAAAAGCCCCCTGCTGTCTTCCATAGTAGCTGTACCAATTGACATTGCCACTGGCAGTATGCAGGGTCCCCTGTTCTCCACAACTTTGCCAACATTTGTTATTTCTTGCCTTTTTGATAAGAGCCATTCTAACAAGTGTGAGGTTATCTCTCATTGTTATTTTGATTTGCATTTCCCCAGTAATTAGTGATGTTGAACATTTTTCATGACCCTGTTGACCATCTATATGTGTTCTTCGGAAGAATGTCTATTCAGATCTGCCTATTTTTTAATCAGATTCGTAGAAAGATTTTATTTATTTTGAGTGAGAGAGAGAGAGAGAATGAGAGAGAGCTTGAGCAGAGGGGAGGGACAGAAGGAGAGGGAGAAGCAGACTCCCTGCTGAGCAGGGAGCCCGATATGGGATTCGATCCGAGAACCCTGGGATCATGACCTAAGCTAAAGTCAGATGCTTAACTGACCAAACCACCCAGGAGCCCCATAAGATATTTTTTTTTTTTGCTCTTGTGTGAGCTCTTTATATATTTCAAATATTAACCCCTTATCAAATACATGGTTTGCAGTTATTTTCTCTAGTCAGTATGTTGTCTTCATTTTGTTGATGATTTCCTTTGCTGTACAGAAGCTTTTTGGTTTGATATAGTTCTACTTGTTTATTTTTGCTGTGTTGCCCTCGCTTTTAGAGTCAGATCCAAAATAACACTGCCAAGATCAACATCAAGGAGCTTACCACCTATGTTTCCTTCTAGGAGTTTTATGTTTTTAGGTCTTACATATCAGACTTTAATTGATTTTGAGTTAATTTTTATGTAAGGTATAAAATAATAGTCTAGTTTCATTCTTTTGTATGTGGCTGCCCCATTTACCCAACACCATTTATTGAAGAGTGTCCTTTCCCCACTGTATGTTCTTGGTTCCTTGGTCATAAATTAAATGACCATATGTGTGTGGGTTTACTTCTGGGCTCCATATTCTGTTCCATTAACCTGTATATCTGTTTTTATGCCAATACTATCATTTTTATTACAATAGGTTTGTGATAGTTTGAAATCAGGGAGCATGGTGCCTCCAGTTTTGTTTTTCTTTCTCAAGATTATTTGAGGTATTTTGTGGTTCTACAGAAAATTTAGGATTGTTTTCTACTTCTATGAGAAATGTCACTGGAATTTTGATAGAAATTGCATTGAATCTGTAGAATGCTTTGGGGAGTATGGACATTTTAACAATATTCTAATCCTTGGGCATAGAATATCTTTCCATTTATTTGTGTATTGTTCAGTTTCTTTCATCCATGACATAGTTTTCAATGTACAGGTCTTTCACCTCCTTGGTTAAATTTATTCCTGAGTCTTTTATTCTTATTGATGCAATTATAATTGTGATTATTTTATTAATTTCTCTTTTTTGATAGTTCATTCTTAGTGTATAGAAATACAGCATATTTTTGTATATTGATTTTTGTATCCTGCAACTTTACTGAATTCATTTATTCTAACAGTTTTTTGGTGGAGTCTCTCTAGGGTTTTCTACATATAAAATCATGTCATCTACAAAAAGTGACAGTTGTACTTTTTTTAAATAATTGGATGCCTTTTATTTCTTTTTCCTGTCTAACTTTTCTGGCTAGGACTTCCAATACTATACTAAATATAAGTTGTGAGAGTAGGCATCCTTATCTTGTCTCTGATCTTAGAAGAAAAGCTTTCAGCTCTTCACCATTGGGTATGATATGGACTGTGGGCTTGTTATTATATGTGGTCCTTATTAGGTTGAGTACATTCCAGCTATACCCACTTTGTTGAATGTTGTTATCATTGAATATGTTGAATTTTGTCAAATGCTTTTTCTGCTACTATTGAGATCATATGATTTTTAGCTTTCATTTTGTTAATGTGGTTTATCATGCTGATTTATGGGTGTTGAGCCATCCTTGCATCCCTGGAATAACTCTCACTTGATCATGGTGTATGATCCTTTAAATGTATTGTTGAATTCAGTTTGCTAATATTTTATTTTTGTAAATATATGTATTTTTAAGCTTCATAATTATGAAATTTTTGAAATGAAAAATGAAAATTTCAAAAATGAAAATTTTGGGGGTATCTATAGAGTAACATCCAATAATGTAGAAATGTAGTACTCTGACTGATTTCTGAATAGGGCTAGACTATTCTATTCTGAATAGAATGCTAGATGATAGACTTCTGTGTTATATTCCCAGTATTACAAGTTCTCCATGTGCAGGTAGCAGAGACAGCCTTGGTAGTTGAGCAACAGAATTTTCTAGGATATGTACAAATCAAATGTCAAATAATTGGGATTTTCAGAACTAGTGCTTTTGGGGAATTTTACTCTTATTATGGAAATTTACTGAATAACAAATATAATGATTTCAAACATTATTATAATCTCTAACTGTGGGAGTGGGAGTGGCTTTTAAAAATCTTCAATTCTCTCAACTCTAATTTTGTCTCCTGTTTTTCTTCCTCTTTACTCTTTCATTTCTCAAAGCAAAATTCTCTGGCATTGAGCCACTTGCCTAAAATCCTATCATAAATCACTGAAACAAGAATCCTGAATTTTGTTTGTGTTACTTCCTTTGAAGTCTAGTCTTCTATTTATATAGTCTTGCTGTCATGTCTGGTGGATTGGTAAGCTTCCCTAGGACCGCAGTCTGTCCATGGCCAACCATTCTATAACCCAAACAGGCACTGAATGAGATTAATAGATGAAGATATGCACTAATTTTATTCATTCAACAAATATTTGAGTGTCTGCTATGTGCAAGTCATTGTGTTAGATCGTGTTAAGATCCCTTAAGAAACAAAATCTTAAAAACCCCAGAGAAAGATAGCTAAAGATTATTCTTTTCCAAAGCAAATTTTCATAGGCATTCATTAATTACTTACTATGATGTGATCAGGATCCAGGCTTCTTCTGTCTTGAGATCCCACTATCTTCAGTGCTGCCCCCCACAAGATAACACAGAAAGGGGAGAGAATATTAATACTTAACCTTTTTTTTTTTTTTTGCCTAGAAGTAATACACATAAATTTCTGCTTCCATCCCATTAGCTGCATCTAGTCATATGGTTCTATCTGGATGCAAGGGGACTGGGAATAGTCTGGCTATGCATACACTTCCTAGCAACAAATCTACACTATGAGAGGGAAACATAAATCTTGGATAGTCAACTAGTCTTGACTAGTTGTTCTTGACTCTAAGCTTAAAACTCTAGGTGGAAGGAAAACTAATAACATAAGACAGGCTTTCAAGCATTCAATTCTTCTGACAGCTTAGAGTATAGAGTAAAATAAAGGCAACAGGCTTGGTTCTTAGAAATAACTAGTTCTAACCACTGTTGCTTTGAAACTTATACAGCATTATTTCACAGATAGTTTTCTGTTATGGAGGTCTGTTATTATCACTGTCATCATTACCACATCTGTTGATATGAGTGCCCTTGAAATAAATAAATGACCCAAACCACATTAATTTCATGTTTTGATGGACTCATGGGGCTAAATATGGCTTTTTACAGATTTAAAAGGATGAAAGGAAAGTAAAACATGATTCATTTCAACTTCCTACTATGATAGTATTAAAAGAGCTGTACAGGTCTGGCTATATAAGATGAATGAAAACAGAACTGTGAACTGCAGATAGTAGGGACACCATTCACATTAGAGCCTGTGTTGACTGTGTCCTCCTAAAGTTATGTGGCTATTCTGTAGAGGACCTGAATGAAAATTTTAGCATTGGAGTCATTAGGACCACAATGTTTAAACACAGTTTATGATGCTGTAATTATAAATTCACACTGGGACCCAGCAGATAACTTTCCCTTTAGATTTTTTAAATACAAGTTTTGATCAATTTTTCTTCATACAGTATGTAAGGAAGTCTTGCTTCATAAGAAACCATTTCATGTTCCTATGGGTAAGTAGAAAGTAAAATCAAAGAAGAGAGTTGAGCATATAATGAAAGGTAAAGTAACAAAAGGGAGGGGTGAAGAAGCTATGACATTTTGAGGACTTAATGCGTAGATGAGGAGACCTCTCTAAGCCTCTGATCATTCATCTATAAAATGGGAGGCTTGGGTTAGGAGGTCTTTGACATTCATTCTTGTGTACAGTGTTCAAAAGAACATGGACTGTGGAGCAACCTATTGCAGGAGTTGCTGTTTTACCCAAGAAATATCCCATAAAACAAGAAGAGTAGTTCGGGGGCAGAAAACATTTTTCTGGAAGTCAGAAAAAGCTAGATTCTAATGCTGGCTCTGCTGCTAACTTCCTATCAATTATTTTACCTAACTGAGCCTCATTTTATCCATTTCTCTTTTTTTAAAGATTTGTTTGTTTGTTTGTTTGTTTGAGAGAGAGAGAGAGAGCCAGAGAGCACAAGCAAGGGGAACAGCAGAGGGAGAAAGAGAAGCAGGCTCCCTGCTGAGCTCAATCCCAGGACTCTGGGACCATGACCTGAGCTGAAGGCAGATGCTTAACTGACTTTTACCCATCATTTTATCCATTTCTGAGTCTCAGTTTATCCACCTGTAAAAATAACATTAAAATAAAAAATGACCTATAAACTTATTCCTACTCTTAGTATTCTAGAATTAAGAATGGATGGATGTTGTAACACTGAAAATATAAAATAAAAGAATTTGGAGGGGAAAAAAATGGATGGATGTTTTTGTCCTAAAACAAACAAAAAGGTCCTGAGTGTCCTTGAATCTGCACATTGGAGTCAGATAGCCTGGGAAAGGCTCACCCTTTGAAGAAACATAAGTGAAAGCATGAGATGCTCTTTTCAGTTACTCCATCCTGGGTGTCACTGCTTATAAAAATGTATTAAACTCTTTAGATATGATCAAATTAATACAGAAAACTGAAATGCATACCACCCTTCTGATAGTTTTTCTGAGTTCTAAATCTATAGAAAGATTTCTTTTGCCAGTGATTAATTTAGTTCACTTGGTTTCATTGTTTATGAAGCTTTCCTTGGTTCAAAAATGTATTCTGTATTGAAATTTCTGAGAGAAGAGAACTTAAAATGTTCTCACCACACACACACACAAAAAGGTAAATTTGAGGTTATGGATAGGTTAATTAGCTTGATTGTAGTAATTATTTTACTATATGTAAGTATTATAAAATATTACCATGTATACTTTAAATATATGCAGTTTTTGTTTGTCAGTTATACCTCAATAAAACTGGGGAGAAGAGACCAAATAAATTTTAAAAATGTGTTCTGAATATCCCCTGTGCACTGTTTTAGTCATTATAAGCATTAACAAAATAAAAGAAAAATGGGCCTGATCTCATAGAGCTTTGGGTAATTCTAATAGGTGTGGGATATAGCTAATTGGAAAGGTGATTTTATTTATTTATTTTAAATATTTTATTTATTTATTTGACAGAGAGAGAGAGAAAAACCACAAGTAGGCAGAGGGGCAGGCAGAGAGAGAGGGGGAAGCAGGCTCCTGCTGAGCAGCTCCATCCCAGGACCCTGAGATCATGACCTGAGCCGAAGGCAGAGGCTTTAACCCACTGAGCCACTCAGGCACCCCTGAAAAGGTCATTTTAAAAACTCAGTTGAAAACCTGGCTTCAGCACACCTCAGGGTCCTAAACATGTCATGTGAAGGAACATGAGTCATTTTCCTATTAAAAGAACGTATAAAAGATACTCATTAAATATTTGTAGGTTGAATGAATGTGCCTTGAAAAAAATCCACCTGCAACAAAGGCAGCAAGTGAACAAAGCTATCAGTCACTGTTATGGGTATTAGTGGGAAAAAATAGCAATAAGGCTAGCCCCCTTGAGAATTTCTAGCCATATCCCCGCTCTGCTCTTGCAGTTTGGATTTTGAGTCCATATTATATATGTAATATAAGTAACTCTAAGAGGAGATATAAATAAAAAATATTTCTTTTGTGTAACAAGCACCTTCTGGGGCCCAGCCAAAATGGAAATTCTCTTGGTAGGAAAGCATCTTCAACTAAGGGGGCTCAGGATACCTAGAGATGAACTTCAGTCAAATATGAGATTTTAATAGGAGATTACCAAATGCATAAAGAAACAAAGTGATAGTAAGAGTCAGCAAAAGAAAGAGGAGAGAAAGGAAAGAGAAGAGGGAGGATAGGGAGAGACATTGATTTAGATTGCCAAGACCTTTAGATATTGGAATTACCAGATACTGAATATGAACTATGGTATTCTCATTATCTGTTGATGTTTAATAACCCCAGAACTCAGTGACATAAAACACCAGTTATTATGCTGATGGAGTCTGTGGGTCAGGAACTCTGGATTTGGGGAATGGTTTTCCATGCTCCATGTTGCCTGGGTCCACAACTGGATGACTGGAAGCCTGGAACAACTCAACAACTGGCTGCTGCAAAACTCTGAAGGTTTGTTCACTCTTATTTCTGGTGGTTCATGCTGGCTGTGATTGAGGCCTTAGCTGGAGTTATCACTCAGAACATCCAAATGTGGCCTCTCCAAGTGGCCCGGACTCCCTCACAGCATTGTAGCTAGTTCCCAGTGCATCTGCAGAGACAGGCAGAAGCTGTATCACCTTTTCTAACCTAGTCTCAGTCATGTAGCATGACTCCCACAGCATTCTATTCAAAAAGGAAATCAACCACAAAGGCCTACCCACGTTTGGGAGAAATGAAGAGACTTTACCTCTTGATAAGTGTTGTTGTCAAGGTTCTGAGAGGGAATTTGGAACCAGAAATGCTATGGTAGCCATCTTAGAAAAAGACAGTCAGTTACAATAAGTAAAAATATTTGAACAAATAAAAGATAGAAATGGGGGAGAGAAATCTTGAGGTAATAAACTATTAAAATTAAGCAGTTAGATTTGAAAAAAAAAAAGAACTAGCTAGATCTTACAGAACTAAAAAATATGCGATTATTAGAATTTGAAATTCAGTGGATAGATTAAATAGCAGATTAAATATATTTTTAAAATAAATTATTTACTGGAACATGGTTTAAGGAATTACCTGAGATAGGAGTGTCTGGGTGGCTCAGTTGGTTAAGCGTCTGCCTTTGGCTCCGATCCGATCCTAAGGTCCTGGGATGGAACCCCGTGTCGGGCTCCCTGCTCACTGGAGAGCCTACTTCTTCCTCTCCTCCTTGCTCATGCTCTCTGGCTATCTCTGTCTGTCTGTCTGTCTCTTTCAAATAAATAAATAAAATCTTTGAGAAAAAAAAATTACCTGGAATATATCGTGGAGAAATAGAAGGTAAAAAATGTGAATAATTGAGATATGTAAGATAATATGAGAAGGCCTAATATATGGGGTTTGAGAAGAAGAGGCTAGAGAAAAGGGAGAAGAAATATTTGAAGATATAATAATGCAGAATATTTGCTAGTATGTATGAAAGGTATGAATGCTGAGATTCTGGCAATACTGAGAGTCTTAAGAAAAAATAAAAAACTCCATTCCTGGATAAATAATGAAAGTACAGATAAAAAGATGGTCTTAAAAGCAGCCAGTGGAAAAAGTTACTTAGAAAGGAATAACATTTAAACTAAGAGTTGACTTTTCAGCCACTCTAGCATCGAGTAGACTGTGAAATAATAACTTTAAAATGCTGATAGTTAAAAAAATAAAATAAAATACTTATACTTGATACTGTCAACTTAGAATTATGGATTTAATAAAACTATCTTTAAAGCATGATTGCAAAATAATGTTCAGATTATTTTTAATAGAACATTTCACAGATGGACCCTCATTTAAAGAATTTCTGAAAAATGTGCTTCAGGAAGAAGAAAATTCTTCTCAGAGGAAAGGTCATCAAAGAAATTAGTTGTTTTCTATATTAAACAAAATGTCTAATTATAAGGTTAAAGAAAAAAACTAAGGAAATATATTGGACTTACTTTAAGAGATTACTATAAGTTTAATGTAAAAGAAAAGGATAAAATGAGAAAGGAAAATTATGGGTCATTCTTGCCCCCGAAAATAATTGTAGTCTAGACTTGGTAGGAGGGATCATGGCAATCATCAGACCTGCAAAGGATACAATGCCTACATCCATCACCCCTGATTCAGAATGCCTGCAAGGACACATCGTGCTGCCTTCTGGTTTATTTCTTGGTTGGAGACTGGCAGGAGGTCTTAGTTGATATCATCCCATTTGAGGTTCTCTGTTAAAATATTCATGATCTGAGGCTGCTACATAGCACCTGTGTTATATAACAGCACCTTTTTTATGACCTAAGATGTCACAGTCTCATGAGTAATAAGGTGCTTGTGGGAGTTAGTGAAGGATTGACTGTGGACTCTTAACCAATCCACAATTTGCAGGAGATGAGGTACCATCATAAAGAATTAATCAAAGTGATTCGTCTCTGTTGCTATGGACAGATTACACTCTAATTCTGTCTCTGAAAGTTTATGACTAATCTCTGAGTCGTTAAAAATGTATTTTTAATAAGGCTTAGAAAAGCAATTTATTTTTGCATGGGTTAAGCATTGCTCATGTCCAGAAATTTTCAACAGTCAGATCTGACCTCATAAAACTTGACCCTCCCAAAACGAAATCTAAAGCAATATTATGTTTCCCCCTTTGAATACATTAGATCTACCTGTCATCTATTCACTAGTATCTTAAAACTTGAGTTGACCAATAAGGTTAAAGTTAAAAAGCTTAGATTTGCCTCTAATCTTTTCCCTCTTTATGAAAACTGTTATTGAGTAAAGGAAAAAAGAAATGGGATGAAAATCCTTCATCCCATTAGGCTTAGGTTTAGGATTGTGATTAAGTTGTATATCTTAACTGGGCGGAGTAAATGTTGCCTAGTTGTAAACTTTGATTCCTGATGATGAGGAAGACAAATGCAGGGACTTTTCTTTCAGGCAATGATATGCTTTCTGGGTGCAGAGCACTGAGTTACACCTTTTGAGAAGTCAGAGGCCCAGATATTTTTTACTAGAGCAATGTCTCCAGCAGGGGTTGCTTCATGTGTTTCCTTCAGGCACCTTGAAGGAAAGGTAGGGCAGGGTTCAGATGCTCCTGAGTTCCACAATGAATATATTATTCATACTCCACCATCATTTCGATCAAGCTACCAGAAGGACATTTTGCAAAGGCAGAAAAGTACAGTAGGTGGGTCTCCAGAACCTGGTTTGGAAGGCCATGTGGTGGACCCTGGCCAAAAGTTGCTGGCTCCTGGGTCCTGCCTGCTACTTCTTAGTATAAATGGATAAGCCAAAGTGATGGAAGTCCAGAGCAGTTCCTCCATTGCTTTCTTGTCTCTGAGGCAGCTGCTGCTATCTCACCTCCCAGTTCCTGCAACCCAGGTGCAAAGGTACAGCCCTAGCACTCCAAGGAGCACTCTGCCTTCTCCAGCATCAGTGCTGCTGCTCTTTTCCGTCCTCTTCAGAACCTTTCCCTCTGCGGTATCTGTCTTCAAGACTCTGGGGAGAGCAAAATGAGCTGCTCATCTAGAGTGGGAGGGGAATCAGGCCAGGGACCAAGGAAAAAGAAAAATGGAGAGAACAAGAGACTATAAAACATCTTTTTATGCTTTGAGCACAGGGCAAAGCATTGTGCGGTGTTGTTTTTTGGGGTTTTTTGTTTGTTTGTTTGTTTTGTTTTGTTTTTTGAGGAGGGGTAGAGTTTTTTTTATCTTGAAATGACGTCTATTTAGGAAAAAAAAGATGGTATCATTTAAGCCTCTTGGACTAAATTTGGAATATACAGAACAGTTTCAGGATTAGCTGATTGTTAGTACAGCTGAGAAAGCACTAAAACACACTCTTTCGGTGCCAACAGACCTGTGGACATGTCAGGAAATAGAGATTATAACTTTTTAATTGTCTTTTGAATTACAAGAAAATATGAAATCCTCAATTATTCATTTGCTGTGTTTTCAGAATTCTTCTCCCTGATTTTTATTTTTATTTTTTTTAGGTGGAAAATTTTTTTTAATTTTTTAAATTTATTATTGACATATAATGTATTATTTGCTCCAGGGTACAGGTCTATGAATCATCAGGCTTACACATTTCACAGCACTTACCATAGCACATACCCTCCCCAATGTCCATAACCCAGCCACCCCCTACCCTCCAGCCACCCTCAGTTTGTTTCTTGAGTTTAGGAGTCTCTTATGGTTTGTCTCCTTCCTGATCCCATCTTATTTCATTCCCCCACCCCCTCGTGACCCTCCCCTGCCTCTCAAATTCTTCATATCAGAGAGATCATATGATAATTATCTTTCTCTGATTGACATATTTCACTTAGCATAATACCCTCTAGTTCCATCCACATCATTGCAAATCTGCCTGATTCTTAGATTGCAAGTGCCACAGATGCTGGTGGTTAGAAGCAGAAATTGCATTTTTACAAAAGAATTGTCTTGAAATTTTTCTAGCAAACATTATATTCTATACATCAAACTATTACTCATGTTTAGCCTGACTAGAGGAGGTGAGGAACAAAGCCAAACTAATATTGTGCTAAATTAATTTGACCTTTAATATTGCTGTTTATGCTTTATTTTCAAGTATTCGAGATGTCAGTTTTATTTTTGTTTTCTATGAGGTGATTGTGAGCTGTATAAAATGAAAAGAGCTTGCCCTTTGTGTTTTGATTTAAATCTTGGTCCTGCCATTTATTAGCTGCCTCAGTTTCCTCATCTGTATAGAAGGAATAATATAACCTACCATGTAGGGGTTTGTGAGGATTAAATGAGATTATTTACAAAGGGCTCCAAACACAATACTTGGTACCTCATAGATATCAAATAAATAGTGGAAATTATTATTTGTTCATTTAGCTCTTTAGTAAGGGATCTGATATTTACTGTGGTTTAAGGTTGGATGAGAAAGTTTGAAGAAAAAGAGAGCATAATTCTCATTCAGACAGAAGACCAGGTGGTACCCTGGTGAGATCAATGCCCAGCCAGCAGTCTGCGAGCTTTGCAGCTGCCAGGGAGAACTACCTGAGAATTAAACTCTGTTCCTTTTTCCTTCTGAGGACTCCTTAATCTCATAAATTGGATTGGAATGTCACTAATACAAACTTTTTGAGGCCTTTGGATATAGAAGAAGATCATGAATTTTCTAATCCTGGCTCTGCAATTTGAGGGACTTTGGTTTACCACCTCACTTATTAAATGGGAAAAAGGTATAACTCCTTCTCCAAGGTCCAATGAGGTAGTGTATGTAAAAATGGTAACACAGTAACTGATTCACCGTACCTCATGCCTGTGTTCCTTGTTCTCACCCACCCCACCTCCCACACTCACCTCTGGCTCAACATTTTTCATGTTGAAAAATCTGCTGTTTTCTAGCAGGTCATCCCTCACTTTTGAGTACCTTCTTTGTGGTGTCAGGGTATGTTTATGGTGCAACCCTGGAGCAGAGAGCTCTGCCAGTCACAGATGTGCCTTCCAGAGGACCTGATGAACCCATCTGAGAGCCTATAGGAAGTTTTCCAAGAGAACATTTATTCTTAGAGTTGTTGCATAGGAAACAGTGGGCTGATCTCTGCTTCAAGTGATTTACAATTCACTGACAAAATATAGAAAAATTTAAATGTAAAATTGAGAGAAGAAAAATCCGTACACACATATATAATATTGAGCAGGCTCTTGTTAATGATTTGAGGATAAGTCTTTTGTAAAGCTATACTAGCTTTGTTAAGCTAGTCTTTACAGGCCCATAGTAATACAGTAATCCTCACATTTTCCCTTGGTTTAATTTTCGGTACTAGTCTGTCCTGATAGGTAGCTTTTTTTTTTTTTTAAGTTTTTATTTATTTATTTGACAAAGAGATCACGAGTAGGCAGAGAGGCAGGCAGAGAGGGGGAAGAAGGCTCCCTGCCAATCAGAGAGCCTGATGTGGGGCTCGATCCCAGGACCCCGGGATCATGACCCGAGCCGAAGGCAGAGGGTTTAACCCACTGAGCCACCCAGGCGCCCCCTGATAGGTAGCTTTTTAATACAGAATAGTAATGTTCACTAACATTCCTCCCATTCACCAATGAGACCTTCATGACACTTAACATATTATTGATACTTAGTCAAAGTCTTAACATAATTCAGTATTGTCATCTGTCTTGGCACTTTAATAAACATGGTCTGATTAGTTCCATTTGCTTCTAAAGCTTGTACTCTGTGGTGAGATGTCATCCTTTATGATAACTGTGTTTTGATGACAAAAAAGTGTTTTTTTCTTCCGAAACTCTTTTGAAGGATTTCTGGAAGAATCTCTCTCTCCTCTATGAATACTTGAGGAACTACTAGACAAACCACTAAGAAGTGGGTAAGTCTGTGAGTTCTAGACTTGCCACTGTCCTTGGCTCAGCTGTATATTGCCTATAGAATGCACGCCCCAGAGCTTTCACCTATTTATTTAAGAAGCAGATAGTATTATTCCCATTATGCAGATGAGAAAACTGAGGCTTGGTGAGGTTAAATCATATGTCCAGGATTGAACTGGCTACAACTAAGTAACAGAATTTTAATCCCTGAACTCTGACTTCAAGTCCAGTGTTCATTCACCTATTTCACATTATTACTTAGGGAAAATATATGGGTTACCAAAAAGGAAACAATGAGTTTTGCAACTGGAGGAGAAAGAATGTATCTGAGCCCTAATACAGTACCTACTAGTACTGTTAGGAGCTGCTAGTATGACAATTTAGCACAAGGGACAAAGAAAGTTTTGCAATATTTAGAAAATGGGTGTGATTCTTATATATAGGACAGGCCTTGGAAAAATGAATCTGGCACATCAGTCCTTTGAGTGCCCCAAGTGGTCAAGGAGACAGCTCCTCAATTGGCACCGTGCATATGGACGCCCACAGCAGACTCTCCAGGGTAGAAATAGGTGAAAACCTTGTGGAAATAGAGCCCAGAGCCAAGGAGACTAAGAGTTGATACAAGGGATGAGTGAGACTCTTACCATATGTGGAAGCCACTAAACCAACTCACCAACTCAATGTATACTTTGAGCCAGCTGTTAAATGTCTTTGCTTAACACCTAGCTTAGTTCAGGAACCCGTGTTCAGTAAAGTATTTTCTTGCTTGCCAAGCCACTAACATGTGACTATTTTAGACTTTCTAATTTTTAGTGAGAATAGTAGAGGTCTATGTGCCAGAGATCATTCTTCATAGTGAATAAGATCATTAAGATCTCTGCCCTCTTGGAGCTTACATGCTAATTGGGGAGCCCATACAATATGGAAATTAAACATTAGCAAGAACCTTACTATGCAGAGATCCAACAAAATTTTTGTGATAAGTATAACTGGGTAGCTAGTTTGAGTGGTGAAGAAAGGCATCTCAGTAGGTGACATTAGGCTAAAATCTGAATGACCGTGGTACCTGGGTGGCTCAGTCTGTTGAGCATCCAACTCTTGATTTCGCTCTGGTCATGATCTTGGTGAAATCAAGCCTAGTGTCAAGCTCTGCACTGGGTGTGGAGCCTGCTTAATATTCTCTCCCTCTCCTTCTTCCCCCTCAGCCATGCAATCCCCCCGAAAAAAAATATGAATGAAAATAAAAAGCCTGTTCTGCTAAAGTGAATAAAAAGGAACATGCTTGGTAGAATGACTAAAGAGGCAAAGACCCTGAGGTGGGAACATGTTCAGGATTGTTGAACAGCAAGGGGGCCAATGTGTCTAGAGTGTAGTAAATAAGTAGACCAATGGAATAAGATGAGGTATACAGGCGGTGGGCAAGAGCAACAAATTTGTGTTTTATTTTTAGTATGATGAGGAGCCATTGGAGAATTCTGAACAGAAATAACATCACATGCTTTATGTTTTGAAAAAGATAGCTGGCTGCTTTATGGATAATTGATTATTGGGGTTGGAAGTAGAGGCAGGGTGACCAATTAGAAATGATTATAGTAGTCAGGCCAGAGATGGTGATAGCTTGAACAAGGGTGGTAGTCACAAAAATGGGGAAACAAAGGCAGGACACATTTGGAAGTGAGTCAACAGGACTTGCTCGTCAAACGGGATACAGAGTAAGGGGGTTACATTTAATCAACCCTGGCAGGCAACAAGGTAAAGCATGTCTCAACCATTAATTGTATAAGCTGCTTGTACACACTTGAGTTGATAAAGAAAGGGATATGTGAGTCTTTGTTGAATTTGGGTGCTGATGGCAATAACTGCATCATCTCTAGATCCTGGAATAGTTTGAACAAATGGACAGCAAGAAAGAAGGAAAAATTTGGGACTCTTTGGAAGTGGTAGCTGTTTCATTCATTCATCCATTCATTCATTCATTCATCAAATATTTAATATCTGTTAGGCGTAGCTTAGTGCTTAAATATAAAAAAAGTGAGAGCTACTAGGAAGCTTGCACTCCTGTGTCCTTGCAGGAATCTTCTCAAAGAGCACACCTGGAAGTTACATCTTTGGATTGAGATTTCTGTGGACATCAACCCAGCTAATATTTGCAACAGACATAGCAGCTCTTTGGTTTTGGTTGTGGTCTTTCTATAGCAGGAATAATTTAGACCTTCTTAATGCATTTCTGAAAAGAATGCTGGCAACTCAGCTTTTCCTGACTGAGAATTCATGATTGTTCTCTTCATGCTCTCACTTATCTCTTCTCACCTACTCATTCCTGAGACTTACTTATATACAGGGGCAGGAAGTATTACTTTTTTTTCCTGGAAGTATCTAAAGGGTGCATAGAGTGCCTTGCTTTTCCCCTCACACAAGATCCAAGCTGCATTAATTTATCATTGAATATTTCCATTTTAAGAAGCTGTTAATTCCAATAAGTGTTGATGGAGATTTGAAGCCCAAACATTTTAATGAAGTCATAAATCAAGAAGCTAAAGCCACTTTCTTCACATGTCTTCACACAAAATTAATCTGCTAGATAGAAGGTTTCCTACAGTGTTACAGCGCCTGCTTTGGGCAGACAGAAATAATCCCAGCTTGGGTTTAATAAGCTACAGTCGTTGAAGTATAAAAGTGAATAGAGAAACTTAACTCTGTAGTTCAAAGTATCAGTCATTGCATTCCCTCTTCTTCTCCCCTCAGATTCTAGCTTTGGTCATACCTGGCCCTAAAGTTGTACATATCAGAGGATGAGCTTCACTAACAGATGTCTTTGTTCCATTAGTTTATCCCTGCCCTTTGTAACTGTAGTAACCAATGTACTTACCATTCAGATCAGGTCCCAAGTTAATATCCAGCCTTCACTCTGCATTGCCTCATGTATTCATCTTTGGAATCCTGCAGCTATTGACTCTAAGTGTGGAAATGAGAAAGTGTCCTATTTATGGACTAAATTTTCCCTGATATTTTTTTCAATTGTCTGAAAATATTTCCTTATTTATAATCTCATACTTATGCAGTTTTCTTGGGCTCAGTGGAACTCTGTTTCAACATTATATCTGTTCTATATAGTGTCATGTATTATTTAAATACATTTATTATAAAATGGGACATGCACAAGCTTTGCAGATTGCCAAAAAGGTTGCCCTCTGGACAGATTTTCTTATGAACTACATAACTCATGATCTCTTCCTCCTTTCCACTTTTTTTACAGAGCATCCTGGTACCAGGTATTACCACAGTAACTTAGAAAGATTATTCAAAAACAAAAGTGGGGTAGGGGAGACAGCACTGTGCTTTTTCCCTCCCGTGCTTTAGGTTTCTGTGAGCCCCTCAACCAAGACAGAGGGTCTGGGGAAGGCAGTAAACCCTATCCCCATTTCTATCATTAGAAATGAGTGTTGTAATACTTACGGATTTTGAGTATTTGGTTCCTCAGATATCTATCTAATTAAGTGCCTACTGAGGGTCAAGCCCTAATGCCTGCTGAGAATGCAAGCAGGAGGAGATGTGGTTACTGCCTTAAAGAACTTGCAGTCCTGTAATCCTATCCCTTTCATATAACAGAGTTGTTTTGCAAAAATCTTGACAAAAATTCCAAATAGAATCCCTCTTCTGCCAGGCATCTTTTTTCCAAATTTCCTGAGAATGGGCTCTTGGAATACTCTGCTAATGTAATCACAATGAGAATCACCATTTGAAATACTTAAACAAGCCTTCCAAGATTTTAAAAGTTCTCCTGCTGCTGTAGGTCATAGCAATGGTGTATGAAACTTTGCAATCCAATTGCTTGAGTATACCCTCCAGGTAAGGTAGAGAGCACCAAAAAGAACTCCAGGCAGTGGTGAACTGGAAATGCTTGTAGTTTCTTGGAGAAAAATAATCAAAATACTATGGTGGTAATTTAAAGGGAATGAATTGGAGTGACAAGTGAGAAATTAGCTGAATTACATTTTTCTGCATAAACAATTAAGTAGCAAGGAGTATTTATGTCATCTGAAGTTATTGTTTAAATGTGTGCTACCTTTGAAAGCTGTATCAGTTCTTTTGGTATGCTACATATGCTATTGCTTACTACATTATTATTCTATCCTAATATAGTTAAAGCAAATCCATTTAGTGCTAAGAGTATCAGACTTAGAAGTGTAACAGTGAGATTTCTTCATGGATCTGAAAGTGTCCTTGCTCATAGATGAGCTCATGATTTTTTTTGAGTTATTAAGATAAACATTAATGAATATTCACTGATAAGAAGAATAGATTTAATGAGTAGTTTATAATCTTGTATTTATGTCTCCCAAAGGATTTCTGTGAAATAGCTCCTTTCAGGGCTCCTGAGTAGCTCAGTGGGTTAAAGCCTCTGCCTTCAGCTCAGGCCATGCTCTCAGGGTACTGGATCGAGCCCCACATCGGGCTCTTTGCTCAGCGGGGAGCCTGCTTCCCCCTCTCTCTCTCTGCCTGCCTCTCTGCCTACTTGTGATCTCTCTCTCTCTCTCTGTCAAATAAATAAATAAAATATTTTTAAAAAGAAAAAGGGAGAATGCTTTAAAAAATAGTTTCTTTCACTTAAATTAAAAAATGATTCATTTCATGTAGTATTTTTGTGGTGAATAAGAAAAATCCTCACAAAATAGAACATTAGAAATTCTTAAAATTTGACCTCGCTCAAATCCCTGAACACTATATCCTTACCGTTCAACTCATTGGAAGGGGGAAAAATTCTGAGTAGGATTACTTAGAGATGCCATTGATACTAAAAAGAAATATTCACCAGTTTGCGTTTGAATTACATCACTCATGCCAGTCTCTGGAATGATCGACTTTTAAACCTCAAATGGCCCAAAGTTAGCAATGGAAGAGTAAGGACACAGATAATCTTTAGCCTGAGTAAATCTAAGCCTGCAGGCAGAATTTGAGCAAAGTGGAGAAGTTAGTCAGCCATGCTGCCCTTCTCCAGACCACACAACCACTGCTAAGAGGGCAAAGGATAGGACATCTGCTGCAAAAGTCACATCCAGTTTGGAAATGATTGTTTTCTTCCTCCCAAACCTGAGGTAAGAGCAGTTTGCTCTGCTATTTTAGAATAGTTATTTGATATGTCTGTGGTGTGGTCTGTATCTCATCCTACAAAGAGGATAATTGGTGATTTATAGAATATTGGGTTCTGGAGGTCAAAAGTCTTGGAGTTTAGATACTTGACTTTAGAGAAGTAGATAACAGTATTGATTCACCCAAGAAAAGCTATCCTTTAGGCTGTTTTCCCTGTTGGTATTAGATTACTTTAGCCATCCCATTCTCTTATCCAGATTGCTCATGAGCAAGAATCTCATTTATGGCTACTTGTCTGAGACTAGGGATTGATTCTATGAAGTTGGAACTATGACTTTCTCAGGGAGAAGCCAGCTAAGACTGAACTTATGTACATAGATTATAACACCATTTTCTAGCAAAGATAATATTATTTCCTCTCCAAGTTGTCATTACATTCTGTTCCTTTCTGCTTTGGGTGCAAATCATCACAAAAAGAAGCGGTAGTGATGTTCTAAGCACATATCCTGGCTTTTAAAACAGTCCATAAAATGGGTCTAAACCTGTTTGAAGAAAAAGATGAGACTATGAATGTGCAAAGTACTTGCCACAGACAGAACTGGACTTGATGATCATCTGTAAAACAGGCAAAGGAGAAATTACCTAGCTTACAGAGTTGCTGAGGGAACTAAATGAGAGAATGCAGGTGTGTCAGTCGGGAAAACAGGAAACAGAAATTATGCTACATGATAGTTCAAGCAGAAAGGTATTGCACGTAAGGAGTTAGGTGCTTATGAAACCACTGGAAATCTAAGAGAATAGAAATCAGGAACTGTTAGGTCCAAGGACACCCCACTGTAGCAGCAATCCAGGAGTCAGGAATTACTCCTTTTGGACCCCAGGTACCACCACAATCATCCGTAAGCACCAACAAAGCCATAACCAGGATACTGAAATGCTGAATACAGCTGCCTTACTACTTCTCATTCTGATCAGGACCTGGCCTGCCAGCATCTGTAGAAGCAGGACAGTGGCATCTTGCTTGCTTCTGTCTTCCAGGTTTCCCACAAACATGTAGTACACATCTAGAACACTGCTACACACAGTAGTCTAGAGAACAGGATTTTAAGCGTTTCAACCTCTCCAGCTAGAAAGCAGTTTGGTCCATATGCTATAGAATTGTGCTGTCCAAAAAAGGAAAAACAAATAAGTAAGTAAATAAATAAATAAATAAATAAAATGGATGGATGGGTGGATGGATGGATGGATGGATAGATAGATAGATAAAAGAATTGTGTTGTCCAATATGATAGCCACTAAACATATGTGGTGATTGAAAGTAATTAAAATTAGATGCACCTGGGTGGCTCAGTTGGTTAAGCGTCTGGCTCTCAATGTCAGCTCAAGCCATGATCTCAGGGTCCTGGGGTCAAGCTCCATGTAGGGCTCCCCACTGAAGGGGAGTCTGTGTGTCTGCCCCTCCCCACTGCTCATGTTCTCTCTCTCTCTCTCTAATAAATAAACAAATCTTTAAAAATTAAAACTAAGGGCACCTGGGTGGCTCAGTGGGTTAAAGCCTCTGCCTTCGGCTCAGGTCATGATCTCAGGGTCCTGGGATCAAGCCCCGCATCGGGCTCTCCGCTCAGCAGGGAGCCTGCTTCCTCCTCTCTCTCTGCCTGCCTCTCTGCCTACTTGTGATCTCTCTCTCTCTCCCTCTCCCTCTCTCTCTCTCTGTCAAATAAATAAATAAAATCTTTTAAAAAAAACTTCATAATAATTTGTTTAAAAAAAATTAAAACTAAAAATTGAAATTTTCATTAGCCACATATAGTAGTAGCCATCATAATGAATAGTACAGATACAGAATATTTCCATCAATTGCAGAAAATTCTATTGGACAGCCCTGTTAGTATATGTCTTCATATGTGAATCAGAACTTACAAGCCTATCTCAATCTTTGTAATTTTTTTTGAAATATTAATGACATCAAGCATCATTTTAGGACCCCAATCCTTTCCCACTCTGCACCTACAGTCTAGCATTTTTACATGACCCCAGAGCTGTCCTTTATGGTTGGCAAGGAAAGCTGGGAGTATGGTGATAGCTGTTTGATACCTCAGTGACCAGCTGACTGTTATAAAAAGTTGGTTATTCTTAGATGGGCCAGTTTGGCATAGATCCACTAGGAATCATGAATGCCAGACATAGGCAAGACAGGATTCTTTGATTATGTGTTCTTTTTTTGTAATTTAACTCCCTCCAGACAGAAGCTTCTTTTTGCTTCTAACATTCTGTACACCTTTGAAGTTTGATGTTCTACCTTGAAACTTTAAAATAATTCATTTAAAGATTTGTCCTTGAGGGGCACCTGAGTAGTGCAGTTAGTTAAGCATCAAACTCTTAGTTTTGGCTCAGGTCAAGATCTCGGGGTCATGGGATCAAGCCCTGCGTCAGGCTCCATACTAGGTCTGGAGACTGCTTGAGACTCTTTCTCCCTCTGGCCTTCCTCTCCCTGCCGGCTCTCTCTCTTTCTCTCAAATAAATAAATAAATAAATCTTTTAAAAATAATAATAAATTGTCCTTTAGCTCCGAATCTGTTAGTAGACAAAACATATGTTTTGGATTGGATGTAATCATTGTAGCCTGCACTATAGTGCAGCACTCATTTGCAGATGAAATACACCTATCCTTGCATCACTTGTTGAGGCTACAGTGTTGTGATTCTGAGTCCTGTGTGCAGGAAACTTTATGGCCAATGTCCCTATCATTCATTCTGTACCTACAGGCTTCGGTCTCCACCTTTGATTCTTGGCAAGCGCAGATGTATTGGGAGAATATCCCAAGTTCAGACTGCCAAGCAAAGAGTTGCGGTGGAGAGATAACTACTGAGCTTCTGCAAAAAAGTCTAAGTAAAAACCATTGAAAACAAATGAAATATTCATGTTGTTTTCTCCTCCAGATTCTGTAATTCTCTTATATTAAGTCAGATGACAACAAAGCTACATATGTTATTATTTGGCTCTCCATAGAAATACCTTCACCACCCTAGAATTTTACATTATGCTTTTAGCTTTTCTGGGAAGAAGCTGTACATAAGTGTCCTGTAGTGATTTAAAAAAAAAAAAATTTCAAAGACACCATTTGCTGTGTTGTTTAATGGCCTCTTACATAAAGACTTGGGAGATAAATTCCTCTTATAATTCAGCACAAGGGCAAAAGTTGTCTTTACAGGGCGCCTGGGTGGCTCAGTTGGTTGAGCGACTGCCTTCGGCTCGGGTCATGATCCCGGAGTCCCGGGATCGAGTCCCATATCAGACTCCCGGCTCTGCGGGAAGTCTGCTTCTCCCTCTGACCTTCTCCCCTCTCATTCTCAGTCTCTCTCTCTCTCTAATAAAAAAAAAAAAAAGTTGTCTTTACAGATGAACTTACATGCTACCTCTTTCAAATGTTGAGAGTTGTGTAATTCATTCAAACTTTTTTCCTTGGCTCCAAGGAAGCTCTAAAAAATTTTTTTTTGTTCCTTTGCAGTAGTTCTCCTAGCCTACATTATCTGATATAATATCCCCCACCCAGCCTTATCATCACTTGTTCTTATTATTATACCTTCTTACATTTATGAGTTTCAGTTTTTGTTATTATTGTTTTGTTTTAGTAATTTTTTATTCTTATAAATATCCTATTTTCTTTGGACATAAATTAAACATCAATAAACCAGTGAATAGCAACTTGGATGTGAGTAGTCACCTATGGCTTTTAAAAGGTGTATGTCTGGAGCTTACCTCACAGCTAGTGAATCAGAATCTCTGGGACCAGTACTGCAATGTGTGTGTATGTGTTCTTTTAAATCTCAACAGGTAATTCAGATGTCTTCTTTTAGTTGAGAGCCACTGAAGTTACTCTGTGAATGAATGGTGTAATTAAAAAAAACCCTGGAAATTAAGCAGTTAATTAACTGAGTCATGGCTAGCTTGTGTGAGATGCTGGGTCAAGCAAGTAGTGACATATGCTGAAAGAATCTCAAACATAAGGGGATATGGTTGTTGTAAAGTCATGATTCCGGGGCAGTTGACTTCACTCACTTGTTCATTCCAGCTATGTGTTAGGTACTATGATTGGCACTAAGGATACCAAAATGGTACAGTCCCCTGCATCTAAGGAGCTCACAGTCTAGTGAGCTATGAGACATATAGATAATGACTAGCCATGGGAATAAATACAGATATGAAGACATGCCCAAAGCATCATAGAAGCCCAGTGAAAAGACATCTGGCCAGATCTTAAAGAGAAGAGGTCAGTGAGGGCTTTCTGAAGGAAACATCTAGAGATCTGAGTCCCAAAACATGATTAGGAGTTATCAAAATGAAAGTTTTTCCCAGAAAAGGGACCAGTGGTTTGTGGGAAACTGCGTACTATGTATAGGACATCTATTGCTGCACAAAAAAATTTCCCCAAAACCGAGTGAGTTAAAACAACAAACTTACTATTGATCTTACTATTTCTTATGGGTCAGGAATTTGAAAACAGCTTAGCTGAAGGGTTCTTGCTATAGGAGTCTCATTTGGTTGCAGTCATTTGAAGGCATAATTGGGACGGAAGGAGCTGCTTCTAAATGGTTCTCTCATGTGGCTATTGGCAAGAAGCCCCAGTTCCTTACCATGTAGGTTTCTTGATATGCCTGCCTATGTGTCCTCATGACATGATAGCTGGCTTCTCCCAGAGTAAATGATCCAAGAGAGGATAAGGGAGAAGCCAAAACATCTTTTATGATCTGATCTTGGAAGTCACACAAAATTCTAGTGATTCCATAGGTTAGTCTTATGCAACATGGGAGGTGACTACATACAAGGATAGAAGATGAGGATCGTTGAGATCATCTTGGGAGCTGTGTACCACAAAAGAACATCAAGCACATCAAGCTTAAGATGGGGGAGTGGCAGAAGAATCTGGCAAGGTGTTAAGTCCAACCAACCATAGAGGAGTCCAAAGCCCATCACTAAGAAACTGAGACTTTTTGGTAGGCAATGTGAAGCCACTCAAGGAGCAGTAAGAAGAGAATTGATAGTGTCAGGTTTACATTTAAGAAAGGCCTCTTAGATGATATGGAAAAAGAGTTTGGAAAAGAAGGGCTTTTCTTTTTCAGTGAACTGAACTACTTCTAAAAAGAACTGAAAAAGAAAAAAAGAACTACTTTTTCAGTGAACTGTCATAAAATCCAGTGAGATGATGCAGACCCCAGCCAGGGCAGTTTTGGTAAGGGAAATGGAGACCTTTGCTATTCAAAATGTGGTCCATGGAGCATAATGCCAAGTAGCATTGGCCTCACCTGAAAATTTGTAGAAATGCAGGATTCCAGGCATTACCCTAGATGTACTGAATAGAATCTGATTTATGTGGACCTAAAAGTTTTAGAAGTACTATTACAGAGGATGTAGTAGAAATAATTAGGAATGTGAGTGCTGAGGAAAAAAGAGGACAAAAGTCCTATTTGCTCTACTTCAAAGCTAAGAGAGCACACTGTAAACATTTTTACCTAAACCTACAGAATGAGTCCAGAGAGCTATGTATATGCAGTATCACTGTTAATGTGATACAATAATAACAAGAAGACATTCTCTTTTATTATAAATTGTAGTCATGTATGTGGTGCCAACAAAGGAAACCTACCAAATATTTCCCTATTGTAAAGTTTTATATTATTTTTCCAACCAACTTATCTCTTTTGTCTGAGAGTCTGAAAAACATATACCTAAATTTTTAGAAAGGAGGCCATGAGGAAAGGAATAATATGATAACAGGGATTTGGAAAGATACACGATAATACACATTCTGGAAAACATCCTGATTTTCAGATGACCTTTCCAAGCATTGTCTTTTCTGGAGACAGATTTGGGAGCCAATTAACTGCTGGGACTCACACAGTAAATGTTTGCCAGGAAATGCATTACTTAAATTATGGTCATCAGGAGCCACCACCCAGTGGCTTCTGTACTTGTTAAGTACAAGTGCATCGTGTGATGTCTGCAGGCTGGCAAGCACCAATTGTTATGTGCTATGTGTCAATCTTTGATTTTTTCTTTCATTCCTATACCCAGTTTGTTGCAATTAGGAAAGTTATATAAATGAATTTGTTCTGGATCTCAGAACTTAAATATGTATGTTAGCCAGTTCTGCAAAGAAAGAAGGGGGGGAGGGAATATGAATGAATGACTAGAAAGACAGAGGGAGAGAAAGGAGAAGAAGGGAAAGGGAAAGAACCTCCAAAATACTTATAACCAAGCATTGGCAAAATGAGAGTGCTTTTTCAGGGAGAAGGAAGAGTTTCCAGTAAGTTATTGATCATTTATTGAGTCATTTTTAACTGGCTTCTTACAATGCTATGAAGTTACCCATTGCCATTTAGAGTGACAGGCAAGTCCCTGACCAGTAAATCTGAGGTAGCCAAAAATTATGCTGCCATAAGTTATAAAGCTCTAAGCTGCTTATCACCTATAAACTCCTGTGGGATTCCAAGGATCATCTCTAGTTGTAACTAGGACATTCTACATTGTACTGCACCCCTCCTGAGCTTCAGGCGCTCCCGTGTCAATACTCCCAACCCAAACCCTAAGTGAGTATTGAGATCCCCTTTCTCCTCATGGAAATGAGCTAGTGAAGAGGTAAGAGATGCTAATTAAGATCATTCCCAACTATTTTGTGAAAAATAAACTTCATTTTCTCTTTTTGGTTTTGTCAACATACCAGGCATCAACATCCCTAGTCCTCAAAATATTTACTTTCGAAGATATTCTTTGAGATTCCAAAAAATCATGTATCAGAGAATTTGCAACTTACCCTCTCCTAGTTCTCAACTTCAGCTGTCCTGGTCCTCATTACCCTACTCTTCTGTATTTCATCCCATAATACTAATTACCTTCCAAACTATAATATGATTTAGTTATCTTTATTATCACACCCCCTCCACTAGAATACACGAAATCAGGAGTTTTAGTCTTTTGTGTTTACTGCTGTGCCCCTAGCACCTAGGAAGTATCTAGAACATGAGGTACACAATAAATGTTATTTGAATAAAGATCCTAAAGGATGTTGAAACCCATTTAGTGCCTTTATTTAGAGATAATGTTTGTGACTTGCTGATGGTCACACAAGTTTGCAGAGGCAGATGTAGAACTCGAACCCAGATATTCCTCTCAAGCCTGTGTCCTTTGATGCTTTTGGCCATTGGAGATGGGTTGGGGACTAGAGGCCATTGGTCCCGATCCATAAGAAGGGACTTTCTGAGTTCTGCCCAGAAATAGGCAGGTATTATGGACATCTTCTGCTCTCAAAAAGACCTTGGCAGTCAGATGTGGCTGAAGCCTTTTGTTTCTTGGTAATATTAACCAATTTTTGCTGCTAGGATTTTCTCCCTGCTTGAAAAATGCCCCCACATACAAACACACAATTCCCCAGCCACCCAAAATCAGCACACAGCTCTGTCAAAAAAAGGGCTATAACTTCAGCACCAATCTTCCAGCACCAACCTCAGCACCATCATCCATAGGAACTGGTGATGAAATTATTGAGTTGCTAAGCGCCCCTTCTAAGCCATCCCATTGAAAACAAAAACAAAAACGAAAAACAAAAATCCCCCACTATTTTGACCTTTGAACCATCATCCTAGGATACTATGTTTAATGACTTTGATTCTTACCACCCCTAGTAACTTCAGATGATCACACAACCTAGCACTGCACCCCACAACTGTACCCCAGCATCCAGACAGTCATGCCATGCCCTTTGCCTTACCTCATACCGCCCTTACCATCTCCAAGGGGTCAACAAGGAGACTTGGAGAAATCAGGCAAGATTTAGCAAACTAATTGAGGAATAATTAGAAAACAGGAAGAGGACCAGGAAATAGGCAGGGCTTAACAGCCCTGCAGAGGCAAATTGTCTAGGGAATTGAATCAACTACATTAAAGCATCATTAGAAAATACTAACTTTTTATCCACCAAGTATTGTGTTCAAAACCTCTCACAAGGCCCAAAACTTCCCTATTATAAGGCTATCATTTTTCAATAGAAATGCTTAAATTTAGTGGTCCAAAAGTCATTGCTTGAAAATGATTTCTTACGTGATGCTGGATTTCTAGAGAAAAATATAAGTCTTTCTACCCGTTAGATGCTGTTCATAAGAGAAAGAGCAGGAATTAAAAGTATGGTTCAGTTGGCTTCACAGGATTACCTAGCTAGCATGTGAGTTCAGGAAGTGTCTCATTTGTAGGGAAAGAGTGACTAACCACCATGTACTCCTCTGATTCTCCCAGGAGTTAGAAGAGGTAAAGCTCAAAGATGACATTTGTCATGTCCCTATTAGAAATACGCCAAGGTTATTTTTATCATTTCATCCTTTTCTAGCCCACAGACTGGCCTTAATCCTGCCACCTTACATTCATTCATCTGAGTCAGTGCTGTGTTAGGCTCTGTGTTAGGTATGCACCAAGGAGGCACAGAGGTACCCTACACAACCTCTGTCTTTGAAGACCTCAGATGGTTCATAAAGATATAAGTAGGTAAGCAAGTAATCAAAAACTATTGGCAAATTTATTGCATCATAACAAAAATACATTGACATTAGATTTTGAGCTCTTAATTCTGCTTTAGGAGCTAAAGCAGGCCTCTGAGAGGAGTTACCATTTGAGCTTCATGCCTCCCCATTTCTCTTAAGGCCATCAGATTCTCAGATTGTCGTCAATAAGCCTGAATAGGATATCACCTAGGACTTTCTCTGTCTTTTTCTTCAGTAGATATCTGATTTGTGGTCTAACACTTAGGACATTGAAAGAGCGTGCTGCATCTTCTGACTAACTCAGTCTTGTAGGAACACTACACACATCATTCTAAAAGTGGATTTGTTTTCATACCTGAAAAGAGACTTCTGGGAACTTCCTTGAGGTGCAGGAAGTCCCATAGCCCCTACTCTTATTACTACATTGAACCATCCAAGTTTAAACCTGAACTGACCTTCCAAATCAACTTATCCTGTTTATAGTTGATGGACATCAGAGCTTCAGGAGGCTAAAGGACTGCCCAAAGTCATTCAACTAACCATACGCAGAGCCAAGTGTAGGACCAGGCCATAGTTTTGCACTTTTTTTTTTTTTAAGATTGATTGATTGATTTGACAGAGAAATAGAGAGTACAAGTAGGCAGAGCAGCAAGTAGGAGAGGGAGAAGCAAGCTCTCCATTGAGCAGGAAGCCCGATGTAGGGCTTGATCTCAGGACTCTGGGAACGTGACAAGGCAGAGACTTAATTGACTCAGCCACCCGGACACCCTTAGTTTTGCACATTTAATGGTACTTTGCGGGTCCCTCCAATGAACACACATAATCAGCATAATGGGGTGAATAGGAATGGGCATGACACTCAAAGAAGAGGTGATATGTTTCAGATATTACTGAATCCTAGAGCTGGAAGGAACCCTAGGTCATCTGGCCCACCTCCCTCATTTTCTTGATGAAGAAAGAGAAGCCAGGGAAAGTGAACTTAATTTTTTCAACCAGAGGAGGTACTACCTTCTATAGGGAACTTGTAAATATATGTGATCATTTTTGGTTGTCACAATGACTATTGAGTGATACTGACATTTAAAGGGCAGATGCCAGGGATGCTAAACATATTGGAATGAATGGAACAGCCATACCCAATGAAGACTCACCCAGCCCCAGACATCAATAGCACATTGAGAATTACGAGTTTTACATGACTTTGCTTAAAGCAAAAGAGGTTGTTAGGAGCTAGGAGGGGACTGGCTCTGTGGTAGTTTACAGAGCAGTAGTTCATCATCGTGTGTGTGTTTGGGAGTGGGTCATAAACCTCTCTGATAAAACAACATCTTTGTGGAAACCTTCACATATATGTGAACCTTGCAGTTAATTTTGATGGGCCTATGAGTCCATTTAAGCCCATCCATGGACCCCAGGTTAATAACTCTGGCCTACAAAGACATAAAAGTAGAAGAAATTAAATATGTATATATTTTCTTAAGGATAAAACAGAGTCTGACTAATGGAATGAATAATAAATGTCTTTTTTTCCTATCAAGTGGTCAAGGTGCTATCCAGACTATGAGATTATCTTTTGTTTGTTCATCAGGAGCCTTGGATTTTATCTATTTCTTGAAATTTATAGCTAATATTTCCTGGTGAGAGCCAACCGAACACTGAATCTGCTTCCAACCATTTCCTCCTCTTGCCCCCACAGGAGCAGGGCAGAGGTGGGAGTAGGTACATACTTCAAAGGATCCCTCTCCCTGAGCTCTGAAGTGTCTCTTCTAGCTGAGTGTTAAAAAAGACTGCAGGTTTTAAATACTAGCCAAGCTGTAAATCATACACTGTTTTAAAATTTCTCTAAGTGGGCAATTTCTGACTCATTAAATCAGCTAAATGGCAAAATGTTCCATTTCAGGATGTCGTATTCCTTCCATTTGCAACAAGTAGTGGATTATGAGCCCCGTGTGGTGCTGTCAAAGAGATGAGGGGAGGGGAGGGATGAATGTGGAGCGGAGGACTGGAAAGAAGAGAGGGAGGATGGAAAGCTGGCTACCACTCTGTGAGAAAAGACTTAGGATCACATGTAAAAGGGCCAGATATCCTTCAAGAACTTAACCTATGTCTCATTTAAAGCTGACAGAACTCTCTGGGGCATATTTTCTTGCCCACTTTACTAATGAAGAAACTGTGAGAAATTAAGAGAGAGATTAAGTAACTTTTTCAGTTACCTGAAAATTCAAACTCAGCTGTGCGAGACTCTTAGACCAAGTTGTCCTCACCTCAGTGCTTCCCAGACACCCAGCTAGTTTGTATAAAGGAGTGGATGCAGCCAACAATGGTCTCTTTTTTTTTCTTCCAAGTTTTTATTTAAATTCTAGTTAACATACAATGTAATATTAGTTTCTGGTGTAGGATTTAGTAATTCATCACTTAAATACAACACCCAGTGCTCATCATATGTGCCTCAATACCTATCACCCCTCTAAACCATTCCCCCCAGCCCCCAGCCCGCCTCCCCTCCAGCAATTCTCAGTGTATTCTCTATAGTGAAGAATCTGTTTCATGGTTTGTCTCCCTTTTTTTACCCCTATGTTCATCTGTTACATTTTTTAACTCCACATATGAGTGAAATCATATGGTAGTTGTCTTTCTCTGACTTATTTCACTTAGCATAATACTCTCTAGCTCCATCCATGCTGTTGCAAATGGCAAGATTTCATTTTTATTCAGCCAACAGTGCTTTCAAACAGCTAAAATTATCTGTGCAGCAGGTGACTCCATAGTGTCAAATTATAGCAGCCTCCTCAGCTACAGGACCTTTCTCAAGTTGCTCTAGGTCGTTCCAGGATGCTGAAGACAAGGCTGCAGATGTTAATTTAGCTTTTCTGATGGTCTATGGTTCTGTCAAGACTAAATGGAATCTTATCAGGACAACATCTCCTGGGGTTCCTTCTCTTTTTCTCGTGACTTTGAATCTTTCCTTCTCAGTTGATGGAAGAGACCAAGGCCTCTGCTAAATGCACAGTGGCAGCCCCTAAGAACTTCCCAGACCTGGCCTGGACACGTCAAAAAGGAGTTTGCAGGGGCACCTAGCTGGCTCAGTCAGTGGAGCATGCAACTTTTGACCTCAGGGTTGTAAGTGTAAGCCCCACATTGGGTGTAGAGACTACTTAAATCTTTTTTTAAAAAGGGGGTGGAGTTTGCATCTACCTTCACAGGGTGGCTTCCACTTAGCTGGTGGCTTAGTTTTGTCCCCCAAACTTCTTTGTCCTGCTCCCCTTGGAGATTTGTTTTTCCCTGAGTTCAGCCAAATACAATCTGTGCTGATAGGCAAGAAGTCCTTTTCCACTGCCTCCTCTGGTGGAGTTGTATTATTGCTGAGCAAATGACTCTTCCCAGTGCAATAGTTCTCAACCATTCCCTCAGGTGACTAGGATCTAACTGAATACCTTGTTTCTAAGAAGTGATCTTTCTGAAGATACCATTTGTCAGCCAGAGTGAGATACATTCCCCATGCTCTTTGCCAAGTGTGAGTTCCACCCTTCCACCCACCCCTGACCCATTTCCAACAGAGGATGGAGGACTTACCTCTACCGCAGTCTCTTGAGTGAAATTCTACTGCATTTTAGGCAGGGCCTTCACAGCCTCTCCTGTTTTGAACTAGTTGAGAAATATCTCAGCAAACAGAACTAATCAGATAAAAATCTTTTTCATTTGCTTCTCTGACCCTCTTCTTCTTATGCCTAAAACTACTGGTTCCGAGTTGGTGCTTGATTTTCCGACTAACAAACAGTAAGAATCACAAATATTCAATCAGACTCTGAAAATGGTCTTAGAATTCCAGTGTCAAGTATGGAGTCTGAAGACTGTTGAGAGTCCTGTCATTTGAGGATTTTTATGGGGAATTCAGTTTTTTAAAAGGGAAATGGAAAGAGCACTAGACCACAAGTCAGGAGACCAACTAACTGAATCTAGTCAGATTCAACTAACTGCCCCTATGACGCATGTCGCTTTCTCATCCAGTTTCCACAACTGTGAATTTTACACTTAGATATTCTCTAAAGCAATGCTGCCTACTAGAAATATAATAGGAGCCACATAACTAATTTTAAATTTTTTAGTAGCTGCTTTAAAACTAGAAAAAATAAACAGATGAAATTAATTTTCATAATACATTTTATTTAGCCTAATGTATCCAAAACAATATTATTTCAATATGTTATATATTTCGTGTTCTTTTTTCATGCTAAGTTTTTGAAATCCAATTTTACACAAAGAGTGCATCTTAGTTCAGACGAGACAGACACATTTCAAATGTTCACTGTGGCCACATGTGGCTGGCTAATAGCTACTATATTGGACAATGCAGTTTTAAAGTCTTTTCTGGCTATTTTTTAATCTGCCTCAATTCTTTATTTGAAACTCCTGAGGTCAGATACATAATTCAGAATTTTTCATATTTTAAAAGGTAATACCATATTTATTATATATTATATAATACCCCTAGGGTTTCTAGAGTAGTACTCCTTGATCAAATAAATAAATATTTCTATAGCATAAAGTATGACAGTTCACACTAAATGAGATAAAGACAATAAATAGCATCATGTGGGTTGAATGTTGCTGCCTAGTGAGTTAAATAAACTCAATTTTCAGAGGGCTTTACCTTTTGAAATTACAGATAAAGTATTGTACATCTCTACCATGAAAACCATGTACACTTAGGTTCAGTATTTAGTTTTATTTATCGAAAATCAGCCCAGCATTAATATGGCAATGCAGTTGTCCATTTGTTAGCCATGGATATGGCATGATGGTTGAATCTACTCCCTTGTTTTGAATCTCCTTAGTCACAGCTGTCTCCAGCAAGCATAAAAGTAGATCCATGGGGCCTAGACTGAGGATTGCCAGATAAAATACTGGATTCTCAGTTACATTTGAATTTCAGATAATCAACAAACAATTTTTTAGTATAAGTATGTCCCACACAATATTTGAATTTCAGATAAACTGACCTGGGAATTCTATATATTTTTTTAAAGATTTTATTTATTTGACAGAGAGCACAAGCAGGGGGAGCAGCAGGCAGAGAGAGAGGGAGAAGCAGGCTCCCCACTGAGCAGGGAGACTGACGTGGAGCTCGATCCCAAGACCCCGAGATCATGACCTGAGCTGAAGGCAGGTGCTTAACCAACTGAGCCACCGAGGTGCCCCTCCTATATTCTTTGATACTAACTCTGACAGGTTAAAAGCTGCTTCAGCAAGTAGAGTGATGCTTCTTGAGGACCATCTAAGGCAGTGTGAGGGAAGACTGACTATCTCATCTTGCACCACATTTACTCAAAGAAATCATTTAGCGCAGCCTTGGGTAGTAAGGAGAATGGAAACCTGGGTGTTTTAATTCCAAAATCCAAAAATTAAGAATGACAAGAGAATTTATGTGGTGTTTCCAATCCTCATGGCATAGGTCAGTGCAGGGGAACTTTGATGAGCGAAAGGCTAATCTGACCAACATTCTTAATGGACTGTCTTAAAACTCTTAAGAACCTTGTCAGATCATAGGCCACAAGCCAATCATGTGACCCCTGATTTGGGGGCTTCTTAATTTCCACCAAGGGTTCCACAAAGAAAACCAGTGAGAGTTTTAAATTAGGAACAATGTGTGTGTGTGTGTGTGTGTGTGTGTGTGTGTGTGTGTTTAATGGGGGGAGGGATTGTTGAGAGCATAACTCCCTGTCTGAACACCTCCAAAATGAAGAGGTGCCAAGAGGAAGTGCTGCTTTAAGAACCATCTGGCTTGCCCAGGTGCAGGGATGGGGAGGCTTTGAAGACTGCGTCAAAAATGGACCTCAGCTCCTGTAAACAGCATCGTTCCTAGCACTCCCTGCCAAGTTGGGCACTTTGTCTCTCAAAGAGAGTCAGCAGAAGCAGGTGGCAAATGTGACAGACTAAGGAAAGGATAACATGATATCCGCTCATTCAGCAGGGTGCACTCAGGATCCCTCGAACTGTAGTAGCATCCTTTCCAATGACTTGTGAAAGTCCTGGATCAACAACAGTGTCCTGAGAATAGTTCCAGATTTAAAAAGACTAAAGGGACATGACAAGGAAATACACTACATGATCTTGGATTAAACCCTGGATCAGAAAAAAAAAAAAGTAGCTATAAAGGACATTATTGAGACAACTAGTGAAATTTTAAATATACATCATTTATTAGACGGTAGTTTTGTCACTGTTAAAATTCCTGATCATAGGGCGCCTGGGTGGCTCAGTTGGTTAAGCGACTGCCTTCGGCTCAGGTCATGATCCCGGAGTCGCGGGATCGAGTCCCATATCGGACTCCCGGCCCTGCGGGAAGTCTGCTTCTCCCTCTGACCTTCTCCCCTCTCATTCTCAGTCTCTCTCTCTCTAATAAATAAATTCAAAAAAAAAATCTTTAAAAAAAAAAATTCCTGATCATAATTGTACTGTGGATATATAAAGGAATGCCTCTGTCCCTAGTTCTTAAGGGTAAAGGTTATTTTTATGGTTTCAAATCATTCAGAAAAAAAAAAAGTATAAATGTACACATAGAAATGTGGCAAAAGTTAACTCTTGGTAAATCTGTGGGAGGAGTACACGAAGTTCATTATATTATATTATATTATATTATATTATATTATATATTATTCTAGTTATATAATACTTATTATATATTATATAATAATTATTATATATTATTAATTATATTATTCTAGTTATATAATTCTAGTTATATAATTATATTATTATATTCTAGTTATATAATTATAATCTTATTATATTATTCTAGTAAGGATTTTTTAATTAAAGAAGGAGAAAATAATAGCAGTCTGACACAATCCAACAACAGATGTTCCAAAGGAATATCATGGGAGAAGTTGAGGGCCCCTGCCTCCCTGAATCAGGAGCTACCAGAATTAGATTAGCTTTAGACTTTCTGCCCTTTAACTTCCCTGATATTCAGTTTCAGAGGCAGTGTGGTGTAGTGATAAGAGCCCACATCTCAGACACAGTCAGCCTTGCTGTGTTCAGTCAGGCATTGCAGTGTCCTTACTGTTTAAATTTGCTAAGCCTCAGTTTCTTAATCTGTAAAATGGGAGTACTATAACTTACCTCTCAGTCTTGCTCTTAGGATTGAAGGTGATGTTTGCAAAGCACCTGGCTGAGTGTCTGGCATGTAATAGGTACTCCCCACAAATCAAATAAATCTTTGTTTCCACAGAAAAGACCATGGCCTCCTGGGCCCAAAATCTTTTATTTTCATCAGGAACAGAAAACAGTAGTCTGTCACCAAGTCTGTGGACCTGAAACTCAATCTCTGCCCCATTTGAAACCCTCTAATTGCAAACCCCAGTGGAAAGCCTATTCATTTAACTATTCTGAGCAGTGTTTCCAAGCATGATTGGTTTCCTAGCAGGCATAATCACTTCGTACAAAACCACTGCAAGCCGTTTTGCTTTGCTTTTGAAAATCTTTTCTTTCCCAACTGCCATACAGCATGAAAAGCAGGATCAGGTTATCAACTTAAAGATTTGAAAAGGATGAAATTAACTCTGGACTTTAACCTCGAGACAAATGACCTCACAAGACATGGGAGGTAAAAGTAACAAGAAAAATAATCTGGGGCTGTGAGTGAATGGCAATGGCGCTGAACTAGAAATCAAAAGACTTGGATTAGAAATGCTGGCTCTGCCATTTACTAGCTGGTAGTTTTAAAGCAAGCCACTCTGAGCCTATTGCTTTTTTGTGAAATGGGGATGCTAAGGCTTCACATAGTTGGTGAATTAATCAAATGAGACAAAGTATATGAGAGGCTCTTGGTAAACTGTAAAGGGCTTGCTATTCAAAGTGTAGTTCAGAGTTCAGCATCGAAGCCAGAGACAGATATGCAGACTCTCAGGCCTTCTCCTAGACCTACTGGACCAGAATTTATGTTTTAACAGTATTCCCAGGGCATCTGTATGCCCAGGAGAGTTTGAGAAGCCAAGTAAAACACACCGTTGAGTTGATTCTTAAAGTGGCTCCTTTAATGAGGCTTCAGGGAGCTTACTGTAAAACTAGACCCTTCTAAATGGCCTAAAGATTACTGAACCACAGGAGCCACTTTGATAGTTCAGTGTTTTGCCTATTCAGGCTATAATGTATGTCTTGCTGAGTTATGGCAAACAAACATACTCTCTAATGAACATTCAAACACATCATTCTGACGCAGCCCAGAAAGGCTAAGCTCGCGGAGAAAGTCCTCTACATTACCACCACTGTCAGCTTTGAGTTTATGGATACCTATTATTCCCAAATCCTGCTTTTGGCCTAGAGATCACCATGTCCATTGGGAGACCATCCTGGCTCTGCTAGGGAAGGAATATAAGAACCTAATCCAAGGTCAGCGGCAACTAGGAATTAGGATCTGTTCAGGCTTCCTCTGCTGCCAGAGGTTGAAGGTGGTGATGACCTCAAATAACCTCTGTTCACCCTTATGGTGGATTAAGGGAAAAAAAGAGTTGAAAAGATGCCAACTCCACAATTCTTTTCATTTGCTTTACTTTGAGCCAAGTCTTGGCTAAATCAGAGCCCTCAAGGGCAAGAGCTATTGGGCCTCTATCCTGGTTCTCAGCACTTAGCTCAGTAGCTCGGCGTGGTAAATAGCTGCCTGATGAAGACTTTACTGTGATGCTTTGTAGGTATTAGGTGTTCAGAAAATACCTGTTGGTTGATTGATTAGGCTAGGATGACTTTCCTGTTAGATACCTATAGGCACAGAACCTGGAACCTGTGAGCCTTTCAAGGACCTATGAAAATATTTCAGACCTGAAGATCAACAGCAGAATTAATGACTCCAAAATACAGAAAGAAAATAGCAAAGTAACCATTAAAATGTGTAATTAGCTTTATTTAATAAATATTATCATGTCAGCTAGTCAAGTGCAACTTACCCTTAGAGTTATGTATAAATTATATTAAATGGTGGGATGTGGGCACATTTTAACATGTTAACTGTGGTGTGGGGAGAGCCTCCAGAAGTTCATGTCTAGGATCTAAAAAGGACTTAAATGAGCTCTGGTCATAGCAATCTGGTGGCATAACCTCCAACCCTGCCCTGCTAGAGAGTCTGGAGTAGGATGGATGAACTACTACTTTTCTAAAGGAACAAAGGCAGGCTCAAAGATAAGAACCTATGATGGTGGCAAAGAAATGGCAGCAAACATCAGGGAAGCCAAAATGTTTGAAAAATTATAGGATTTTCACCCTGTCCCTAGAAATTTTCCTTAAGTATTTTCATACAGTCTTTTGTAAGGAGATAATTTTCTGCTACTTATCTTACTATCCATATTAGTATTGATTAATGGCATGCCCTACATACTGTGATTTCCATTTATTTCCTTAATCACAGGCTGTAGAGGTTAGGGTGGGCTGAGTATAGAACGAAAGTGGGAATCAAATTTTCATCAGTCTTTCTCATTTCCCTATCCCCCCTCAAGAAAATAATTTAAGTTTCTATTAAGTTACTAATCTAGTTAATGTACAGAACTAAGTGGAAAACAGACTCTTTGCCCTGAAAGGCCCAGTTTAATAACTATTCCTGTAGATAGGAATAAAGGGGTCCATATCAGTTAGCTTTTGCTGCATAACAAACCCCTTAAATTTAGTGGCTAAAAAAAAAAATCATTTATTTAGATCACAATTCAGTAGGTTAGCTTTATAGGCTGGACTGACTCATGCCTTTGTATACCACTGCCAAGTGAGGTAGAGGTCTGGCTAATCCAGGAGAGCTCATCTTTGCTCCACATGGTCTCTCATGCTCCAGCAGGCTAGATCAAGCTTGTTCACGTGGAGGCTGAGCAGGTGTCCAAAAGAACAAAAATATATAGAAATGTATAGACCTTTTGAAGGCAAAACTCTGAGCTGGCACACTGTCACTTTCACTGCATTCTGTTAGCCAAAGCAAGTCCCACAGCCAGCCCAAATTAAAAGGGTGGGAAAATAAACTTTACCTCTTAATAGGAAGAGCTTCAAAGTCATATGCAAGGGGCATAAATACTGTGAAGAGAAGAACTGAAGCCATATATATAGTCTATCAGAATCACAACAAAAGTAATATGGCCCTGAAGGAAATCAGAAAATAAAGGGTTAGAGTGCCAGGGCAAAAGAAGAGAGGATGGGGGTCAGAGGATTCATATTTTTAAATGTAGTCAGACCACATGGGGAAGGATGAAGTCTAGAGCCTGATCATTCCACTAGAGTTTGCAAAATTGATTTCAATGGGGAAAGAATGACCACTTAAGCAAGACGTGTGTGGGTGCTTTGTGAAATAGCTGTGCTTCAAAGATGTGCAGAGGCATAGCATCAGATAAAAACTAACCTTGCAGTAGACACCACAGAAGCCGAGATCAACCCTGGCTGACTAAGCATCTTTCTCTGTGCCCTGTGACCAAGGACAGAGGGGTTTCACTTAAATGGGAAACTGTTAGTCACATGGCTAAGAAAGTGGCAAACGGAGAGAGCACTTTCAGGCAGAAGTACAGGAACAGTTGACACACTGGGTAGCGATAGAGACGGATGCTAACACAGGAAGTAGAGGGCTGGTTCAGGGTGGTCTGCTCTCGACTCTGACACTAAAAAGCTCTGTGACATTGCCCAAGGCACCTTTCCTTTCAGGGCTTTGGTTACCGTCTCCACCAAATAAAAGAGTGGCTTTTGATCATCTCTGTGGTTCCTTCCAATAGTAGGATTAGGATTATTGGGCTGACTACCTCAACACATCCCAAGAAACTCATCCCAAGAAGCTATGGGGGGGTGGGGGGGGAGTGTTTTCAGACCATTTTAATCCTGGGCTCTACCTGAGTTTTCCTGGCCATGGGCCGTTCTGCCAAACCTAATTTTAAAATCTTTCTTTGAGATAAGGGATAGAATCAGATGGGACTCTACAAAGATTTTGAAGTCTCTTTCTTTCACTGGCATTTTAGGCTACATAGGGCTCCCTATTGGAGTCCCAAGATTAATATTCATTCCTGTTTATGTCCCCCCTTCCCGCAGCAATCCATATATGTTAACACATTCATCTTGTTGCTTACATCCTTGCATAAGCTCTTCATATCTAACATGCTTAAAAAAAACATGCTTTGACTTGGCATTTTAATTCACTGATAAATTGGGTCACCAAGAAGTCTTCACACAGTACTAAAGAAGGATCTCCTGTACCTGGCACCAGTTAGCCAATGTACGCTTGTTCCACTATTATGCATTTCCATCATAATTTCATTTTTTCCCCCTACTTGGTTGTGAGGTTAAGATTGTGTTTACTGTCTCCATCTCCATTCAGCCTTTTTATAAAGGGTAAAGTTCATTGCAGCACTATTTGTAATAGTGAACATTGGAATATCTTAGCTTTGCGCAGGGGCAGTATCGTAGCCAATGAGGTTTATCCGAGGCGCGATTATTGCTAATTGGAATATCTTAAGTGCCATAAAGGGAGGAATGGTTTAATAAATAGGGCACACCTATTCAAGACAATACAACCCAGCAGTTAAAAGGAACAAGGTTCCTTGATATTAACAAGGAACATTTTCCAAAATTTATGTCTAAATAATGTAATAATACGGTGTTATTTTTAGAAAGGTCAACTTAAACTCTGTATTTAAGGTAGGTGTAGATATGTGTAAATGAGGCAAGATCTCTAAGGAATAACACATAAATAGGTACCCAGTTTTCTCAGAGCAGCAGAGTAGATGGGGATATGGAGAATAACAAGAATGTTTGCCTCACCTGCATTACTTGGATTTTTAACATTAAAAATATAATCATAAGTGGAATCTAAAAAATAAAATGAGTAAAAAGCAGAATCAGACTGATAAATAAGGAGAACAAACTGATGGTTGCCAGATGGGAAGAGGGTGGGAGTGGGCAAAATGGGTGCAGGGGAGAGAGAGATACAGGCTTCCAGTTATGGAATGAGTAAGTCATGGGAATAAAAGGCACACCATAAGAAATACAGTCAGTGACGATGTAATAGCAATGTAATGAGACAGATGGTACCTACACTAGTGGTGAATATAGCATCACATGTAAACTTGTCAAAGTACTAAGTTGTACACCTGAAACTAATGTAACATTGTATGTCAACTATACTCAAAAAATAAATAATAAAAAAATAATATTTATGCAGTTAAAAACTATTTTTTAAAAAAACAGGATTTTTATAAAGCAGCAGGTGATGATGGTTTATATCCACCTCTGGGTATAAGCAAATAATCAAAAGTGTGAAAAAATTACTTACCCTTTCTAAGATTAACAACCCGGACCCTGTGAGTAGAGATATTACATATTTCTGACCCACCGGTGTAAAGGAAAATAACAAAAGTTTTAGAAAATAAAAAGCCATTATATTCCAACCTGGACAAGGACCACCTGAAAACGTCTACATTTCAGGTTTTAATTACTCTGTCATTTCAATTTTGTTCTCAGAGTGAATTCTGAGAAGTGACAGATTTTCTCAAATACTGTGCAATTTAAATACAATTAACTACTTAAAATTTAATTACAGGAGAGTACTATTTCTTCAGAATCTGGGCAATCAGAAAGCTCACATAACCAGCTTTCCTCTCTACTCTGCTTTTTGAAAATGAGACCAAGAAGAAGCTTAAATCAGGGAACTCTTCCAACAACACCTTTCAGGTTCTATCATAGGGTCAGTCTAGATGACACCTAATTTCTTGTTAGCAATTATAGTATCATATGCTGATAACTGATGTTTATAACAAAGGCAAGTTCCTAATGTGTCTTTGGAAATTTCAAAGAAAAATAAAATTGTAGGTGGCGTGTGGTGTTGCTTACTGTGTGTGTGTGTGTGTGTGTGTGTGTGTGTGTGTGTGTGTGTTTAGATTGTATTTATCTGAGAGAGAGACAGAGACAGAGACCATGAGCAGAGGGAGGGACATAGAGGACAAGGAATAAGCAGACTTCCCACTGAGCAGGGAGCCCAACTCAGGGCTTGATCCCAGGACCCCGAGATTTTTAATTGAGCCAAAGGCAGACACTTAACCAACTGACTGAGCCACCCAGGCACCCCCTGCTTACTGTGTGTTTGAAAATTATTTTTCAAATGCCTCTCGGGTACCCAGAAAAATCAGCAATAGCATCTCCAAATCAAAAATTGTGGGAGGAAAGACCTGTGCAGAGTGTTTCCAGATATCAAATGTGGAGTAGCCACATATGTAGGGACTACCATCCTGGCAGCATGATTCTAGAGCATTCTTACAGGGAGTCTTCCTGACCAGGGACCTGTTAGGGATTGCTTGGTGCTCAAGGGTGAGAGGAGGGCTCACTTGCCTCTAGCCAGCCATGTCTTTTGTATCCTCCCATTTGGTCTCGTTTGTTCCCAATCAGAAAGGCAGCATCTAATCCCCTAGAGCACATGCCACATCCTTCCCAGTTCTGATGCACCCTCTGGTGCAGCACCTTCTTGCAACACCTTCAGTCTCTTATTGGCAGGTTGGAAGCACGCCCAACTCTGCAGGGCTAACCATTTGTTCCACCCTCCTACCCACTGTGGCTTTTCTGATTCCCAGCTCTTCCCAGAGGCCTATTGGTGTATGCATAGGTGTTTGTTCAAGGGGCTGGCCTGGCTTAGGCCTTCTTCGGTGTCATTTTCCTGCATCTCTCGGGCAAACTGGTTTCTAAGCATGAGTAATACATGCTCGTTTTTCCTTCAGTCTGCCCTCAAATGGCCCCTTTACCGGGTGATAGCTGACATTCCTACTTCACTCTTTTTTTGTGAGGCAAGTGTAGCTGGCTTCAGCTTCAGCAGCCTGGAGGGTCACAGCCCTCACAGTCCAAGAAATGCTGAGTCCCAGCTCCTGTGGCTACTGACACCATGGCTACCTAGCAACTAGCTGGTCGTTTTCAGTTTATCTCTTTCAGAAAATGGCTTTTGTCTCTTCTTCACCTTTTATTTTTTCTAAATTGCTGCCTTTGGCATTCTGACCATCTCACATTAATGTCAAACCCTGACTTATTCAAGCCAAAAATGACCTCAACCCTCTTTTTCTACTAGTTTCTGCAAGAACATTTAAATCACTTTGTAGAGGTGCCTGGGTGGCTTAGTTGATTAAGCGACTGCCTTCGGCTCAGGTCATGATCCATGAGTCCCAGGATCAAGTCCTGCCTCGGGCTCCCTGCTCATCAGGGGGTCTGCTTCTCCCTCTGACCCTCTACTTCTGCTTTCTCTCTCTCTCAAATAAATAAATAACATCTTTTAAAAATAAATAAATAAATCACTTTGTATTTTATGCTCTACCTGTCTTAATTCCTGTTTTGTCTTCTAATTTGCTAATTACTGAATCACTGTCTAAGGTTTATTCAATGTGTTTTTTGTTTCAATGAACATATATTTAATAACCAATATTTTAATTGGTAAATTTTCTTATTCTCTCATTTTTGCATTTTCTGTCTTAAAACTTCCCTGTTTTTCAAGTGAAAGATACATTTATCTTTTAAGCATCATTAAACATATTTTTTAAAGGTTTTATTTATTTGAGAAAGAGAGCATGAGGGGAGAAGGGGCAGAGGGAGAAGCAGACTCCCCGCTGAGCAGAGAGCCTAACGCTGGGATCACGACCTGAGCGGAAGGTAGACGCATTAACTGGCTGAGCCACCCAGACAACTCCTAAACATGTTTATTTTTAAATCTTGGTTAGACTGTCCCCTAAAGTTTGTTTCATCTAGAACAGCACTATCTAATTGAACTTTCTACAGTGAAGAAAATGATCTATATCTCAACTATCCCTTATGGTAAGCCATTAGTCACATGAGGCAGTTGAGCACTTGGATTTTATTTGATTTTAGTTACTTTTTATTTAAATTTAAATAGTCTGTTTGGCTAGTGGCTACCATAATAGAAAACATAGATCTAGAATAAGTTTAAAATCTAATTGCTGTTTTGGGTATTTGGTTACCTCATATGTTTTGGAATTTTGATTTGCAGGCTTATTTTAAGTGGGAGATAGTTCTCTTTGTGTGTTTTTCTCCTTTCCTATTTAATGGTTTTCAGTACTCTCTACCAGGACACTAGTCTGAAACTATACCTTAAAGTGGCATGGTGAAGCTTTTGCTAAAGAGAGAGATGGTGAAGGTTGAAAGATCTGTGTGTGGCTTGGTCAGTTGCTGATCAGACCCAAGATTGTTTTTCTTCCCTGGACTTTCTACCTGCTAAAAGCTGTTGCCCCAAGCAGCAGTTAGCAATGACACACTTTTTTACTCTACTTTCCCAAGCAGAAGAGCCTCCCTCCCCACTGAGCCCCTGACCTCAAACTATGAGCCTACTTCCCATCCCTAGCTTCTCTGAGTGCCATTAGACCCTTTTTCCTGCCAGAGTAAGGCTACCATCTCTGCCTGCCTACCTCCAGACTAGATGCCCAGCTGGCCTCACTGCTTTACCTTTCTGTTCTATTTCTGGCCCATGGATATGGATATCTTGTTTTTGAGTCTAGCTGTGTCTTTTTAGTTTTCTGTTTTTATATTCTAACTGGCATTGCTCTGTGCTTGAGCTAAGGAACAAAAAGTGGATACATCAAAACTTAAAGCTGTCTTGGCCAGTGGGATCTACTTTGATATCATTTCTAATCCAAACACACAAGGCTTTCTCACTCCTACATTCTCCAAGTATTTAGTCACATGTATGAACAAATATAGTAATAGTAGGCTCTCATTAAATATTTGTTGACTGAATATATGAAATATCAAATCTAAAGACAAATATTACTTAGTAAAGTCCCATAGCTCTCAATAAACCCCTTCTATGTTATCTTAATAGGATGATACAGTGTGTTCAAACTGTCTTCTGCTGAGCCACACAGGCCCCCCTAGGTTCGATTCAGAATGATGGACCTAGAGGCCCTGAGATGGGAACAATTTAAGTAACATTTTAATCCAGCCCTGAGAGACTGGAGAATTATGTGAAATCGTTGATTAGGAAATAGCAATTGTTTCTTGCCCTCATATTCATTTGTATACTTCATATCTGAACAGCTGGATATATTAGCAGTTGTACCCCTCACAATCAAATGTGTATGCAGAGCAGTTCATAAAGGTTGAACCTCTCTCCCCAAACTAATTATTCCTAGTTCTTCCAGAACCATGCTGTAATAGATAAGCAGTGTTATGATACACTAATTTCGCAAAACCCTGCTGCATCTAAAATGCCAGGAGGTAAAAAAGAAAAAAGAAAAGAAAAACTTAAGCTTTTCCCCTCCGGAGAACATTTTACCCAGAACCAAGAATTCAGACTAAATTTGATGTAGCTTAGTTGTTTATAAAAAGCACGTGATGCCATTCAAATGGATTGTGTTCTCCAAGGTGGGTACATAGTTCTTTGTGTAAAGAGTGTTTGCTAAAATCTACTTGTAGTGAGTGCATTTGCAGCAGACCTAATCCCCGTGGTCATGGCTATTCCTTTATGTTAGGGGAAACCACATGAAACACACCAGTCTCTAACAGTATGATCACCCATCCCTGGGGAGGAGGCACTGAGTGCTTACCTATAGTGGAGCTACTGGTGCTGAGGTGACAGTAATAATACCTAACACTCCAAGATGCTCAGTACTCTGCTAAATGCTTTACATATATTAACTCATTTAATTTCCACAAAAAATAAAGAGTTGATGAAACTTTCACAGATGAAATCTGGGATTTACATCCTGGTTATAGAGAACAGATTACACAGCGTATGGTGGAACAGGGTTGGCCATAACCAAAGTTCTTGGGCTTAGTGATGGGATACGGAGTTCATTATTTCATTCTATGAATTTTTGTGTAGGTTTAAAATTTCACCATAATAAAAAGCAAAACTATGAGATATGGATACTATTATTTTTCTTCCTTATGGATGGGAAACCTTGCGCAAGTTCACACAACTCCAAAGGCTGTGCATCTGGCTGCTCTACCCATGGTTCTGAAACTGTACCAACACTCCTCAGAATGTAGCAGTGAACTAGCTGGGGTACTGCAGGATATTTTTTTTTAAAGATTTTATTTATTTATTTATTAGGAAAGAGAGAGAGTGAGAGAGAGCATGAGAAGGGAGAAGGTCAGAGTGAGAAGCGGACTCCCTATGGAGCTGGGAGCCCGATGTGGGACTCGATCCCGGGACTCCGGGATCATGACCTGAGCTGAAGGCAGTTGCTCAACCAACTGCGCCACTCAGGGGCCCAGTACTGCCGGATATTTTAAGTTGTGGATGGAAGCACAGCAATACTCCACATCTGTCAGATACCATTTGAACTGCTAGCTCAAATTCAGTTTCCACATTAGAATGCACTGCATTCCTGTGATGATACCTTTGTGAAGCTGGTTTTTCAGCGCTTGTGGTAAAAAGCAAGTTCCATGTGAAAAATCATAGAACAAGAACTGAGGACACTGGTATGGAATCTGATTCTGAGGTTTGAAAAGTTGCACAGTCTCTAATACGTGCACACATCCCATTAGTAAATAATTCTGGTACTAAAGAATAAAATTGAAATATTTTTCTTTCAATGGATGTGTATTTCTTTGCAAATGGCTACTGAGCTGTAAGAAATAAATACTTCTTAAGTTTTTACTAAGTGCCCTGTGAACCAAAATTTGGGGAGTCTTTACATTGTACTATAATGTCTAGGATGTAAAAGCTGATACATAGAGCATCTAAATGCCTGCCCTCTATGCTAGCTCAGCCTCCTTCTTAAAAGCAAGACAGTTTCATTCACTTACCCATTCAGCTGATACCTGCTGTTTACCAGGTGCTGTGCTAGATGTGGAGAATACATCAATGAATAAGACAGACAAAAATCCCTGCCCTAGGGCGCCTGGGTGGCTCAGTTGGTTGCGTGACTGCCTTTGGCTCAGGTCATGATCCTGGAGTCCCGGGATCGAGTCCCATATCGGACTCCTGGCTCTGCGGGAAGTCTGCTTCTCCCTCTGACCTTCTCCCCTCTCATTCTCAGTCTCTGTCTCTAATAAAAAAAAAAAAAAAAAAAAAAAATCCCTGCCCTAGGGCTTATCTGTGGATGAGGAAAACATATAATAATCAGAATAAACAACTAACAAACATCCATTATATTAGATTGTGATAAGTGCTAAGAAGGGGACAGTAGCAGGCCAGGGAGATAGAAAATGTGGTAGGGCACAGAGGAGATAAAATATTAGACAAGGTGACCAGGGAAGACCTCACTAAGATAACAGTTTGGTAAAGAGTTGAAAGAGGTAAGAGAACCATTAGCCACTTCATTGTCTCTTAACAACAAAAAATAATGATAATAATAAAACTAATTCAGAAACAGAACTCTGATGTTGTACAACAAATAGAAAATGAGGGACACCTGGGTGGCTCATTCAGTTAAAGCGGCTGCCTTCTGCTCAGGTCATGGTCCTGGGGTCCTGGGATTGAGCCCCACATCAGGATCCTTGCTCAGCAGAGAACCTGCTTCTCCCTCTCTCTCTGCCTGCCACTCTGCCTACTTGTGCTCTCTCTCTGTCTCTCTGTCAAATAAATAAAAATCTTAAAAATCTTAAAAAATAGAAAATGAGAACCTGGCCTATATCAGATAAAGTAATTAATAGAAAAACAAAAGAAAAATGGCGTAGAACTTTTCTTCTTTGTGGATTACCTCACTTCAGTGTTTTCAGTGGATCCCAAACTTAGATGAGGGAGCAAAGGTAATAATCAGACCAGCTCAATACTATACCTCAGTTACAATAGGAAACGAAGAAGGGCCCAGAGATTTTGTGCAAATAAGTCATACTGTCATGATTTGAGATGCTAAGTGACACTAGCTAAAATGCTTAGATGTTTTAAATGGGACCTATACTATACTAACACCAGCTGTTCATATAACAACAACTTAGCAATATTTTGGTTTTGTATGGAGATGTTTTACAAAGAAGAAAGTGGAGGGCCGTAAAGGGTCATTTTTTTTTTCTTGAACCATGAGTAACATACGGAAGTCAGTACTGAAAATGTTAATAGCAATTAGAACCATCAGTCAGAACAAGCAGTGGGTTGTTTTCCTTCTGGTACTCTTTAAAAGCCTTGTAGGACGTCCGGGTGGCTCAGTGGGTTAAAGCCTCTGCCTTCGGCTCAGGTCATGATCTCAGGGTCCTGGGATTGAGCGCTGCATCAGGCTCTCTGCTTGGCGGGGAGCCTGCTTCCCCCTCTCTCTGCCTACTTGTGATATCTCTCTCTCTCAAATAAATAAATAAAATCTTTTAAAAAAATAAAAGCCTTATAAATGGAAATGTCAGAAGAAACAAAGTTTGAATTACCACCACTGAATTTTTTTGTGGGACAGCTGCAAACTTCATGGAGCTGTGGAATTTCCCTGAGCCTTGCCCAAGAGAAAATTGCAGATTTGTTGATTATAAGCACTCTGGATGTCCTATGTTCCTGAGCTTATTGTCTCACTTCTGTGTCCCTAATGAAGCCATCAAACTCACAGGGTAGATTTCCTGAAGGGATCTGGAACTATTCCAGCTTCTTTGCTTTCCATCTTGGCCTTTATCAGTCCCGGACTCTTGGCAAGATATAGACTCAGATTATCTCTCTACCACCTCCTCCGTTTCCCAAAGAGTTTGGAGTTAATCACACTATAAATCATCTCTTGTTAACACCACTTCATAAAGCAGGCTCTGCAATGGTTCCCAACCCTGACCATGCATCTGAATCCCCTCAGGAGCTCAATAATAACATAAATCTGGGTTTAGTACATTTGGGATAAAATCCATGAATCTCTATGTTTAACAAGTGCCTCAGATGATTTTGTTAGAAAACACTTCATGGGAACCTTAAAGGATGAGTAGAAGTTTACCAGAATGACAAAGGGAAGAAGATAATTCTTTTACACATGGATATAAAAGGCCATAATGTGTAAGTGTGGACAAGGGAGTGGGGAGGGAGGTAGTTCAAGGAAGTACAGATTTCTAAACTATGCTCCCAAAAAGTTCTCATATGGGGAGGAAGATGTTTTATAATTATTAGGGCTCTAGTAAGATTTCTTCTAATAAGGATTTCACTGATAAGCTCCCCTCCAGGTCTGCTGTTTCAACCTTACCAGGTGGTAGGTTCCTTGCCCAGTCTTCTTTGGGTCCAGTGTGGTTTTGGATTGGTCTCAGGTTTTCCTTTGATCCTCCCATGGCTAACCTCTTATTTGTTCTTTGCTTTGGCACTAATTGTCAGCATAAGAGAGAAACGACATGGCTGGAACTTGGAATTCAGCTGCTTATAAAACACATCAGGCAGGAGCAACCTACCGCAAAGTGCTCTACAATTTGCAGTAACTTTGGGTGGCTTTTAGCCTGCTCATTATGGGAACCCTGAAGATAGTTACATTATCAAGTTTTTCTCAAGCATCAAGGTCCTCCTTCCTTTGCTCAGACTGATGCCCTGGTCACAGTTCCCCTTTATAGAATTCTGAATTTACTATCAATTTTATCAAACAAAGCTTTGTGAAAAGCTCTAGATTTGAGAAAGGTGATACTCGGCTTCCAGTTCTAGTTCATATGTCACTTACTGCTTAACCTCAGCCAAATAACCAAGCCAAATGAGATCTTCTCTACCTCTCCATTTCCTTTTCTATGGAACTGGTATTCTAGCATGCTTTACTTTTTTGCAGCCAGGAATAAGAGATGAGATCTTATGTGAATGGAGCTTTGAGAAAAGGTATACAAATGTGGTACTATTTCTTAAGAGCAAAAGTGATAGAACCTTATATAATTCAACCTTCAAAGACAAGTTGCTTTTTCTGAGACACTAAGAAGAATCAATTTACCAGTAGGCACCTTTCAGAAGTGTAACTCTCATGGATAGTGTTTGTACCTATACCATCTGCCATTTATCAAAGAATCTGGCCCCAGCTTTCTTCAACACTGAATCCACTGATAGAGCCAGTCATGCCACCCTTTGGATACCTCTTGCAGTTAGTACTTCCCTCCATGAAAGCATCTATCATACTTCTCAAGGGCAGAAACCTTCTTTGTACCTGCCTTCAAGCCTAACACAGGGCCTGGCACATAGTAAGCCCTTAACAAATGTCGGCTATTAAATGAGTGAGTCTGGACACTGTCCAGCCTTGGATTAGATGCACTTCAGAGCAAAGATTAGCACAATACATGTTCCTGAAATGGAATGGATTTTAGGGATTCATCTTGCCAGCTTCCTGTCCAGGAAGCTGGCCAAAGCCAACTTTCAAGCACTTAATAAATTTGGACCCCTTATGTTTAGTTCCTTCTTGAGAAGGATATTGAGTGGTTTCACTGGCTAACTCATCAAGCGTGAGCATCCTTTGTGCAGCTGAAGTTCATTTCCATTTCCTCTACTTAAAAGAAATGGGAATAGAATACACCCACATCTAGTATATAGAAGTTATTTTACATAATTGAAGACTCCTTGTATCACAGAGTCTGGTCTAGTTTAGGTTGGAAGCAGGAGCCGTCATCTCAATTGGAGTTCAATTGAAGAACTAAGAAATTGTCCATTTGAATTTTAGAATTACTTCCAGCAGCAGCTGGTAACAGGGAAATCAGCTCCAGTGCACTGAGGGGAGATGCTGCAGATTGGAACACTGCCATCTTGGCAAAGATAGACCCGATTAATATGCTGAAGATCTTGGATTTCTTATGTCTAAATACTACTGTTCTACTCTCTGAAGTGTTTAGTCCTCTGTGCCTTATTTGATGTGACTTGAATGAATTTAATTTACCGGAAGTTCTTTTTTGGCTAATAAGCATTTGTATTTCTCCTCTTTACAAAAATATAGGGCATCTTTAGGCAGAAGGAAAATGATAGTATTAAACGTATGGAAGAAAGTTTTATTGTCCAGTAAAAATCTTCCAGTGCTGGAGCTATTTTGACCTGATAGCAACATGGCTCTAAAATTCTTTGAATTTCTCAGAAGAATGTAGTAATAAAAAGTGAAACCACTGTTTTTATGTTATTTACTTTTTTTAAAGTCCAATTTAGAGTTTGAGAAGCCAAAGGAAACCACAAAAGTGCTAACCATTATGTCACAGAGCCATCACTACATGATGATTCATCTCAAGATATTTTCTCTACTTCTTCAAATATGATTATTTCTGGACAATTTCATTTAAATACTGGTATAAGGATTATTTTTGGAGATGAGACATTTGCCTCTTCTGATAATTCTCTTATAATCTATTTAATTCTCATATAGCAGTATTGAGATATATTTTATTGGTTTGCTGATTTTTTAAATCTTCTATCACTATTGATAGAAACTAATTAAAATTAGATGCACATCAGCTTTTATTAAATGGCTACTACCAAGATGGTGAAGTTCAGGAAATGATAGGCCAGTCTGTTCCCTTTAACATTGTTGGCAGATTCACAATTGGGATAATTTGAGATTTATGAGATTTCAAGCATCCATATGTCCTTAGTGTTTCCTGAGGAATTCTTTTTAAAGAAATGAGTGTATGTACCATTTCTCATGAAAGCAGAATAGGTTACATTCCTCGTCTAAAATCAATTGACCAGGGGTGACTGGGTGGCTCAGTGGGTTGGGCCTCTGCCTTCGGCTCAGGTCATGGTCTCAGAGTCCTGGGATCAGGCCCCGCATTGGGCTCTCTGCTCAGCAGGGAGCCTGCTTCCTCTTCTCCCTCTGCCTGCCTCTCTGCTTGTGATCTCTCTCTCTCTCTCTCTCTCTCTCTGTCAAATAAATAAATAAAATCTTTTTAAAAAAATAAAATAAAATCAATTGACCAACAGTAGTAGTATTACTGTGGGCGAAAGCATTTGGGTTTATGAAGTTAATTAAAGGCTGTGTTTTCAGCTATTCCCCACTATATGCTTTTGTAACAACAAATTATGGGAAATGATGAATTTAGATAAAACTTGGGATACTAAGGTCTTATACTGGCATATAGATCATAAATACTTTTCTCATGTTTGTTCTATAGAAAGGATAAGTTTAGGGATTGGTGTAAATTATCTGAAAATTTTGATGGAAGAACTAGACAGTTTGCTCCTTACCCTGAGAATCCTAGCATTTGAAATCACGAAGCAGCCTTTTAAGAGCAACTCCCCTAGAGGGGAGGGATGAAGAAGTGGTCCCCAAGAGCTGTTTCCATACCTGCTTGCCATTGTCTAGCCATGTGATTGTGGGCATATTATTAACCCTTGGCCCAGTTTCCTTAACTGTAATGGAGTTGGTGATGACATATATACATGCCTGGAACATTGTAAGCCTGAAATGAAATCTCCTGAAAGCATTATATGAACTATTAAGGCCAGTGTCAGGGTCAATTGTTATTATTACTATTACCTAGAAACCCCACCCCACCCCCACTTTTCCCATGAAGAGCACAAGTATGTGGTGACTTGCCCAGGAGCATTCTTCCTATCCCCCAAGAAACACTGAAAGAACCAGGAGAGAGGTAATAAGTTCAATGCTAGGGCCACCACTGACTGTTGGACAACTTAGTTGTACTGCTTTGCCTCATCCCCTACAGGGGGACAAATAACTATAGCCTAGAAGGGATGCTATTGGATAAGCACACCATGCATCTGGGTTCACTAAAGAAAACCACATGGTGTGGGTTGCACAGTTCACTAAGACCCCTGAATGCAAACATAACCAACAAAGGGTAGTGGGGCTATCTATAGGGGAACAACCTCTCTCGCTACAGTGAAAGAACGGGACAGAGTGTTTTGAGACCAAGAAGAGTTTTTCTCCAAACTATCTCTTCAAAATTCTCCCTTGTCTTATTTTCAATCCTGTTGCTCCTAGCATGTCTAATATCTAAGTGTTTATTCACCCTTGACACTCTGGTTCAAACATTAACAAAAGTCCCTCTTTTTCTTGGCTTTCTCTTAGTGATGTTTAAATTTTCAAAAGAATTTTAGTAAGTATTAAAGGCAGGCAAAAAAAAAAAAAAAAAAAACTCAGCCAAGAAAATAAAAGAAACCTTAAAGCCATCAAAACAGTGAAATTGGAATTTATGTCTCAGAGTATCTACTCCCAAAGCCCTTGGGTTTTTCTGAGTTCATTAAGTGTAAGATAACCATCACATTATTAAAACAGAAATTACACACAGGAAGCAAGGTGCTTTAAAACTCTCATGGGCGGGATGCCTGGGTGGCTTAGTTGGTTAAGCAGCTGCCTTCGGCTCAGGTCATGATCCCGGCGTCCTGGGATCGAGTCCCGCATTGGGCTCCTTGCTCGGCAGGGAGCCTGCTCCTCTCTCTGCCTCTGCCTGCCTCTCTGCCTGCTTGTGTTCTCTCTCTGTTAAATAAATAAATAAAATCTTTAAAAAAAAAAAAGAACCTCACGGGCATTTATACTTACATTCAAAGTGCATGAAAAATTTGGTGCACAAAGAAGTCACATTTCTAAGCAAGCAGCTTTCTCATTTGTTAGGAAGAAAAATAGAAAATATGAACCAGTAAGAATTAGGGACCCCTGGTGATATCTACTATCCCAACTTTCTTAGTGGTGGCCAGAGTGTGGTGCTAGCCTCAGATATTGGATCAAGACAATAGGAAAGACCTAGGCTGAGCTAAAACTCTCAGATCCTCTTGGTCTCTAAAGGGGGTCGGAACAATATCAGGCTAGCAATAGCTTTTTCTTAAATGCATGCAGACACACTAATAATCCTCATTAGGCATATAGCTCACTCGAATTTAATTTAGAGTGTTTCATTTATGTCCCTGTATAGTTGCCAGGACAGATGTGTGCATGGCTTAGGCATACTTCTCTCTGCATGAGACAGATGTCAGGATATTGGGCCATGCTGGAAAAATGCCAGTATGTTTGTTAGTGGCAGCACATTGTCAGCCTCCCTTCCCCCAGCCGGGATTTTCACTTTTGTAGTTAAAATGCCAGTCCCAGCTCAGAAAAAGAAAGATTTTGAGAGAGGTAGAAGAAGACAGAAGCAGGATAAAAGTGGGAAAGAAAATAGAAAGTGATCAAGAGGCCGAAGAAAGAGGGAAAGCTTTGGGTCAGTCGTTTCCTGTAACTAAAATAGATGATTTATGATTCACACACATGACTGGGATTCACATGGGGAGTAGAGAGACATTAAAAATAATCTGGGGCTCTGGCCCCACCCTAAGTTGCCACTTCTTGAGGCCCAGGAACCTGTGTATTTTTAAGCTCCCCAGCAGTATAGTAGGCCATGGGCCAACCTGCACTGGCTGAGGTAATCTCTAAGGCTTTTTTTCTAGTCTTAAGAATCCTTGCTTATGAGGAAGAAAAAAGAGTACATACAGGGCAGGACTGGTGTATCCATGTTGCTTTATCCTGGTGAAGCTGCCCTCTTGGTAAAGGCTGATAAGAGATAGCATTCATAGGAGGTGAGGGAAGGATGTTTGATGTTGGTGTTGGTATCTTTTCTGTTGCCGGAGTTATTTCACCAACTGTGACACATCCATGACTAATGAAAGTATTTTATCCCCACCTTGTAAGTCTCAAATGTTTTGATCTCTTTGATGTCTTTGTCCATCTAACCTGCAAAGATGCTCTAAGCTCAAGCCTTCCCCACTGGACCATACCACTAGTGAATCAGAATAGGTAGAAAAGAAGCGCCAGCCCCCTGACTTTAGTCTCTCTTCTCTGCCCCTGGGTACTGAAACCTCTTTCCTCATTTATCTCCCTATTTTTATGAGTAGGTTTCAGCAGATAACTTTTCAACTCTGCCAGAAGAACCAGGTAATTCATTCCAACCAGAGGCCCAGGAAAAATGTTCCCCTCTATCACTCTCACCACTCCTCGCTAAACCTTGTCAAGAATTCCTCAAAACTTACAAAAACTATACAAAAATGTCTGGAAAACAGAAGAGTCCCCTCAATCCCCAAATAACTATTTCCATTTTATGTAGTTTCTTGATGAATTTTCATATTCATATTTTACATAGAGCACTTATGATTTTCGTGGGACTTTTTCTATTATAACCATTTTTCTCATTGCTATATAGTCTCGATAATGATCTTTGTAAAAGCTGCAGAATTCTCCATCTAGCAAAGGTATGACTTTATCAAATACTTACATAGTGCTTCCCATGTACAAAGTACATAAATACTATAGCAAATATTAGCTCATCCTCATGATATTTATAAGTATACTCATTTCACACTCCTAACAACTGTATTATGCTCATGTTATAGAAGAGGGAATCAAGGCTCAGAGAGTTTAGATAACCTGTCCAGGGTCCCACAGTAAATGAGCAATAAAGATAACCATATGTTCATCTGTGCTTGTAACCACTATGTATTGCTGACATTTTATTTAATTACTTTTCTACTGTTTAACATTTAAGTTGCTCATAGTTTTTTATAAATAACACAAAGAATATCCTATCGTTCGTGGCTCCTTCATTCTTTTGGATTATTTGTTTATAATAGGTTTCCAGGGGCTCCCAGGTGGTTCAGTCAATTGGTTTCAGCTCAGGTCCTGATATCCAGGTCATGAGATCAAGCCCCACCTCGGGTTCCATAGTCAGCAGGGAGTCTGCTTGAGATTCTCTCACTCTGCCCTTCGTCCTTCTCTCTCTTTCTCTCTCTCTCCCCCCCCAATAAATAAATAAATAAATAAATAAATAAATAAATAAATAAATGAAATCTTTTTGAAAAAAGAAAGAAAAAAGAAAAAAAGAATAGATTTCCAGAAGAGCTGCATATTCCACTCCCTGTTTTGACCTGAAGGACAGAGGTGGCCATCTTACATAAATTCCTACTGGGGGAAAAAGTGAACTGTGGAGAGAAAGAATACTTTCTAGCAAGGCTATTAGTGCTTGATTCATGGCCAGTGTAATCTAGGAACCATAAGGAGAAATTATAAAACTTTTTAAGTTTAGTGAAAATGAAAGCTTCAGATACTAGGTGATGTTCTGCAGCCTGGTGCTGCTCAGTGCCTTCTGGGTGACCTGGTATCCATAAAGCCACTCTTAAAACAAAAGCAACAAATTACCTTTGCTTCAGTGAGAGAAATAAAAATGGAATAACTCTTCAGCAGCAAACAGATTAACCAACCAGTTGGCGAGTCTAGTCTTTCTTCTTAAATATGGCTGTTTTGACATCCTATAGACAGAATCGAGTTAGAGGTCAAGTGAAATTCTCTAGAATTTCTGCATAGATGGAGATGGGGTTGGAATCTTTTTGGAAGAAGGTGCTAAGGGGACTTGTCTTGAAACTACATTTGCACAGCAGGAGTGGTTCTTTCCTTCTGCCATACATTTGTTTAGGGAATGGCTTGGAATGGATGAGCTTATGGAAACTATGCCCAACTCCTGCAAATATGGCCTAAGCTCAAGTCTTCTCCACTAGACCACACCACTAGTGAATCAGAATAGGTCAGTCAACTTATGTTTAAGTTTGACATTAGACTAAAACTATCAGAGATCTCAGTGGATCATAGGGCATTTCTTTTATTTTCTCATTTGTGTCTCAGGCACACTGTTCTTTGCCTAGGAAACCATAAACAGCAAAACCCATCCCCCTAGGCCAACATACATCTTCAGCCTGACGTACACACACACACACACACACACACACACACACACTTCTCCTGGACCATCCTAATGTTAACAATCATACATCTGTTCCTCATTCTCCCCAATTATAAATGTAATTACCATATCCCATTAGCACATTTTATTAATGGTCTTCCTATCACATAGAAGTGACAAATATGAAAACCAGAAATAAGAAAGGTGGAATGTCAGGGCGCCTGGGTGGCTCAGTTGGTTGAGCAACTGCCTTCAGCTCAGGTCATGATCCCGGAGTCCCGGGATCAAGTCCCATATCGGACTCCTGGCTCTGCGGAAAGTCTGCTTCTCCCTCTGACTTTCTCCCCTCTCATTCTCAGTCTCTCGCTCTCTAATAAATAAAAAAAAAAAAATTAAAAAAAAAAGAAAGGTGGAATGTCAGAGTAAGAAGAAAACAGGAATAGTTGATTTTTCACCCCAAGTTTCTGGGAAATTGCAATGAGCCACTGAGGCCTGAGTAGAACATGTCAATGTCATAGTTAGAATCCATAGGCTACCTCACAGGCCCGTGTCTTTCCTTGCTCCATAGCTCACTGTAACAGGCTATTGAAAATCTCAAAAGTGTTCAAAAGATAAAGAATGTGGAAGGGGTTTTGGCAGGGATGGGGGAAGGGGTAATGGGTTGGTCCTGATGACCATTTAAGAACATAAACAGCTAAGTAAATCAGACCTGAAAGAGAGTGACTAATGTCCAGGAGCTATATGCAGCATACCTGATGCTGTTGCCTGGCAACCTATAGCCAGTCCTGGAGCAACAGCATCCCAGGCAAAGAAGGAATTTGGGGATGTGTCCAGAAGAGCAAATTTATCCCCCACCACCATCACCCATTTGCTAACTATAGATAGAATTGGGTGAGGGACTCTGTTTTAAAATGAACCCAACAAAAAAAATAAAATAAAATGTACCCAAAATACATAAATGACTGTCATGAGGGAAGAAGTTTATACTCACAGATCCCTAGATACAAGAGACAGAGCCTGACACACAGGGCCACACAGGGAAACACCAGGGTCAGTCAGGAGACAGAGCAAGGGGAAACATTGGAGAGAGTCTTTATTGTGGTTTTCATGGGAAAGAATGGACGAAGTGGGATAAGCAGGATAGACAAGTTTAGGATTGGCTAGTTTAGATCATTTTAGTGGGCTCTGGCCTGTAGGGGTGGTTCCTAGTTGCCTAGTACCTGGCCCTAGGGTGATTGAAGCAGAGGGATAGTGTCCTGTACTGTAAGGGCCTGATAAAGGGAGGTGAGTGGGAGTACAGATTCAGTATTGGTTGGTCTACATATAAAAGGCAGACTCACAGGCAACTTTGCTAAATCTAAGAATTAGTTAATCCTGGGAGGGGCAGTCCTTTCTCAGGTCTGCAAGGCTCCAAATGCCACAGCATAAGAATACAGAAAATAAGTAAATATAGTTAATACAGACCCAATGAACACATACAAGCAAAGGATCTATTGCCTATTTTGTAATGTAAGAGGTGTCTGTGTTTTAGGGCTTGGTTTTCCCAGAGCATGGAAGAAAATTTAAATAGCAACATTAGGAAGATCTCCTGTTCCCTGTTCCTTTAATGGCCAAGTACACAGTGAGCAAGCCTACATTCAGTTCTAATACCAAGCAAGGTACCTCAAGAAAAACCATTCTTCTTTCAAGATTTGCACTTAGGACTTAAAAAGCATGGAAATATTTCATGTAATAGAAACATGCAGTCCATAAGACACAGGCTTAAAAGGATAACTCCAAACAGTACAAGACTCATATCTGGTCATTTTGGTTGTCTCAACACAGATAAGTGGAAGATGCTTTTTTTCCCAGCTCACCTGGCTTGTTTAACCAGAGCTCAAGCATGAAGTATGTCATTTCCTATCATGCACAGTGAGCATTGCTAAAAAGCATTATCTGGGAATACTATATTATGCCATTGTTGATTAGCTTCATTAATAAGAATGAACATTTGCAGAGCCTTTCGTGTTTGTAAAATGGTTTACAAGCACCGGCAAGCTCACTTGTTAATAATTACTTTGGGGGATTCTTAACAATGCATATTTAGGAGATAAAAGTAATGACTCTGATGGGATTAGGAGGAAAGACAAGTAATAGAAAGCATTTAGCACAGTTATTTTCAGTTCCATAGTTTCTTCCAAGCCTGCACTGACTAACCATCATTTTCATTGCATTTGGTTCATATTCCTAATATTCAAAACCTAGCACAATTATACACAAAAAATCTTATTTTAAAATATCTTTAAAAAAATCTTAAAATATTTTAAGCTTTACATTAGCTACTCTTTCTCATTGCCTTTTGGTGTCTTGATTTGCACATAGCATGGATACAAATGAGCAAGCACTCTGTGAGTACACCTGCCCACCCACCATGGGGTAGGAGACCTGGCTCCCTGCCTTTGCTGTGATTCATGACCCCAAAAATCTCACTGCATTTCTAGGCCTTGGTGTTCTCAGTTGTAAAATGACTGAGGAAGGGAGGTACAGTGGAAACAAGGGATTACATTCAATGAATCCATGGTCTTGTCACTTTCACTGTTTGAAACTTAAATGTGTGGTTTCAGGTGCCTCACTGTTTCTTAGCTTACTGAAACTCAAACCAACACATTAGTGGGACCACAGGACCATGCATGGATGTACACATAAACACCTTACCTAACTTTACATACTGAGATATCTATATCCTTCTGGACTGGAGACATATTACAAAATCACTCATTACAAAATATAATATTGGGGCACCTGGGTGGCTCAGTGGGTTAAAGCCTCTGTGTTTGGCTCAGGTCACGATCTCAGGGTCCTGGGATCGAGCCCCGCATCGGGCTCTCTGCTCAGCGGGGGGCCTGCTCCCCCCACCTTTCTCTCGGCCTGCCTCTCTGCCTATTTGTGATCTCTCTCCCTCTGTCAAATAAATAAATAAAATCTTTTTAAAAAATAAAAATAAAAAAATTTTAAAAATTAAAAATGTAATATTTCATGAAACTTCTGAATTTTCTAAGCTACATTCATTCTTTTTTTTAAGATTTTGTTTATTCATTTGAGAGAGAAAGTTAGTGAGCAAAAGAGAGGCAGAGGGAAGAGAGAGAAAGAGAAGCAGTCTCCCCCCTGCAGAGAGCCCCCTGCAGGGCTCAATCCCAGGACCCTGGGATTATGACCTGAGCCAAAGCAAAGCTGAAGCCAAAGGCCACTTAACCAACTGAGCCACCCACGTGCCCCTCTACTTTAATCTTTAGGTAATATTGACCCTCCGAGTTAGCATTATACTGTGACATTGGGTATCCTGAAGCACCCCTACATATGTGTCATGCCTACCCTCAAGAATGAGAAGTTGTTTTTTTTTTAATTTAATTTTATTTTTTCAGAGTTCCAAAATTCGTTGTTCAAGCACCACACCCAGTGCTCCATGCAGTACATGCCCTCTACAATGAAGTTCTCTTGACAAGTTCTACTAGTAGAGGCTGAAGTAGTCCAGGAAATGTGATCAGAACCAGGGGCTGATTTGATTATACAGCTATTCTATAGGAAATTTTTCCCATGACACTCATCTTCAATTTTATAATATAACTTTAATCATAGAAATAGATGTTCTCGGGTCACCTGGGTGGCTCAGTGGGTTAAAGCCTCTGCCTTCGGCTCAGGTCATGATCTCAGGGTCCTGGGATCAGGCCCCGCATCGGGCTCTCTCCTCAGCAGAAAGCCTGCTTCCCCCTCTCTCTATCTACCTGTCTGCCTACTTGTGATCTCTTTCTCTGTCAAATAAATAAATAAAATCTTTAAAAAAAAAAAAAGAATGAAAAAAAAAAGAAATAGACGTTCTTTATAGCCAACAATGAGGGCAAGTATCTCAAGAATAATCACCTATATATATTTATACATTATATAGAGTTGTCATTTTGAAAACACTTTTAGATACATTTTAATAGTAAGCACCATTTCTGGAGGATGTACATGCTACATATTCTGCCTGTCTTACATCAGTCATGTCAGTCAGGGTCCCTTTAGAGAACAGATGGCACTCACAGGGCATTAGTGGACAAGTTTTAGACCTTTCAGAAGAGATGTTTCATAATAGTGACAAATTTTACAGACAATGAACTTTATTAAGATTTGCCAAAAACACTTTCTTTGGTGCTTTCCTAAACATTTCACTGTGTAGAAAGTTGGTATAATTTAAACTAATTTGCCGAGTCAGTATACTTCTGAAAATAACTTCCTCAGATCCCTCTCCTAAAATCAAGAGCCTTAAGTATTAATGTAATCTGTTCATTGTTTATTCATTACTTATTCATTCATTATTGTCTCAACGAAACATGAAAGCCTTACTCATTAAAAACGACATATATCCCTAAATTGAATACTGTTAATTTACTAACCCAAGATTGATTTATGAAGATCAAATCACATGTAATTATGTGACAGTTCACTTTGAAAAGATTTGACTGATATCATAACGAAATACCAAAGAAATCCAATTTTAATTGATTACTTTGTTGCGAGTTTTTTAATCTGTTGGAAATACAAATGGTTGTACAGTAATGTGGTTGCTGTTTCCTTTCTGCCTAAGCAGGAAATTGGAGTTTCTTTCTTTTAATGTAGTTTCTGACTTTATGACTATTTGTGGCTCAGTGCTTTGCTTTGCTTTGCCAACATTGCCATGTGGTAACTATTACTTTCAATAAGTCTCATGATATGAGATCCAGCGTCATTAAATCATTCTAGCATGTCTCTGCCATCCCAACATCTTTTAAGCCCAAACCTCCAAAATGGGAATAATTATCAACTTTATTGGCTGTCATAGTTATTAAATAGAACGATGTAAGGAAAGTAACCACCATAATCCCTAGTACATATTTCCTGGCTCAATTCTTCACCTTTTCTGTATGTGCCATAAAAGGACTGTGGTCATCTCACTCTAAAGCACTGTTTGACATCCTGATTCTGCCCTGATCATGCAAAAATGATCTGACACCACTCTATCTATTACATTTGCTTTCTGAACTTGGCTATCCTGATTTTTTAAACACGATTTTTATTGAAGTATAAATTGCATTCTGTAAAATTCACCCATTGCAGGTATGAAGTTCAGTGATTTTCACAAATGTGTGCAGTTGTATAGCCATCACCTAGTATAGTTATAGAACATTTCTGTTACCCCAGAAAGTTTCCTCATGCCCATTCGCAGCACCTCACTTTCACCTCCAGCCCTAGGCACCACTGATCTACTTTCTTTCTCTGTACATTTACATTTTCTAGACATTCTTACAAACAGAATTGTCCAATACATGTCCAATACATCTTTTGCGTCTGGCTTCTTCACCATGTATGTTTTTGAGGTTCACTCATGTTGTAGCATTCTATTTGGGTTTCTCAAAGAAGCAGAATGAATAAAATAAAAATATTTAGAAAGAAATTTATTAAGAGGTATTGGCTCACGTGATTATGTGCAAGCTGGAGTCCCAGGAAAGCTGTGGTGTAATTCTGGTACAAGTCTCAAGGCGTGAGAACCAGGGAGCTAATGGTGTAAATCAAGGTCTGAGTTCAAAGGCCTAAGAACCAGGAATGCCAACATCCAAAGGCAGGAAAAGATGGATATTTCAGGGCAATCAGACAACAAATTTGCTTTTCCTCTTTGTTCTATTCAGGCCCTCAAAGGATTGGATGATGCTCATACCAAATTAGTGAGGACAATCTTCCTTACTCAGCCTACTGATTCTAATGCTAATCTCTTCCAGAAATACCCTCACTGACACATCCAGAAATAATGCTTTACCAGCTATCTGGGCATCCCGTAGCACAGTCAAGTTTATACATAAAGTTAACTATCACAAGGATGTATCAATATTTCATTCTTTTTAATTGCTGAATAATATTTCATCATATAGATATGCCGCATCTTGTTTATTCATTCACCAGTTGATGGAAATTTGGATTGTGCCAGTTTCTGTCTATTAAGAACAATAATGCGGTGAACATTCATGTGCATGTCTTTAAACATTCATGTGCATGGATATATTTTCATTTCTCTTGGGTAGATTCTTCAGAGTGAAATTGCAGAGTTATATGGTGTTTGTGTTTAACTCTGAAACTGCCAAGTTATTTTTCAAAGTGGCTTTACTATTTTACATTCCCACTAGCAATATATGAATGTTCCAGTTCCTCTATATCCTCACAATGCTTATATTGTCTTTTTTGTTATAGTCATTCTAGTGGACTCTGAACTCATATTCATTATGTTTTTAATTTGCCTTTTCCTAATGACTAATAATAGTAAGCATCTTTCATATCCTTACTTACCGAATAATAAGTGAAATGTCTCCTTTGGTGAAATGTCTATTGAGATCTTACGCCCATTTTTAAATTGGATTGTTTTTCTTCCAACGGAGTTTTAAGAGTTTTTCAAATATTCTACTTGTAAGTCTTTATCAAATCTATATTATGCAGATATTTTCTCCTGCAGCTTATATTGTTGTTCATGGCTTTTATTTTCATAATAGTACCTTTTGAAGCACATTTTTAATTTTGATAGGTTATGCGTTTGGTATCATTTTTGAGAACTCTTTGCCCAACCCAAAGTCATTAAGTTTTTCTCCTGTATTTTCTTCTAGAAATCTTACGGTTTAATTCTTACTTTTAGGTTTGTGTGTCATGGTAAGTTGAGTTTTGTGTGCAGTATGCGATAAGTATCTAATTTCATTATTTTGCATGTGGCTCTCTGATTATCCTAGCTCCATTTGTTGACAATACTTACCCCTCTCCCATTGCATTGTCTTGATAGTTTTATCAAAAATCAATTTACTGGGGCACCTGGGTGGCTCAGTGGGTTAAACATCTACCTTCAGCTTAGGTCATGATCTCAGGGTCCTGGGATTGACTCCCACGTCAGGCTCTCTGCTGAGCAGGGAGCCTGCTTCCCCCTCTCTCTCTACCTGCCTCTCTTCCTACTTGTGATCTCTCCCTCTCTGTCAAATAAATAAAGAAAATCTTTTTAAAAAATCAATTTACTGGGGTTCCTGGGTGTCTCAATTGGCTAAGCATCCTACTCTTGATTTTGGCTCAGGTCATGATCTCAGAATTGTGAGACTGAGCCCCTCACCGGGCTCTGTACTGGGCATGGAGTCTGCTTAAGATTCTCTTTCTCTCCCTCTGCCTCTGCCCCTTCCCACTCCCACTTGCTCTCTCTCAAAAAAAAGAAAAAATCAATTTACCGTAAATATAAGGAATTGTTTCTGGCCTCCCCAATATCTTCCATTGATCTACATGTCTCTCCTTGTGCCTGTACCACACTTTTTTTTTAATTTTTTATTTTAATTACAGTTAGTTAACGTATAGTGTTATATTAGTTTTAGGTGTGCAATATAGTGATCCAGCAATTCCATACATCACCGAGTGCTCATCACAAGTGCACTCCTTAATCCTTGTCACCCATTTCACCTATTCCCCCCATGGCCCCTTCCTCTCAGGTAACCATCACTTTGTTCTCTATAGTTAAGAGTCTCTTTCTTGGTTTATCTCTCTTTTTTCTCCCTTTGTTCATTTGTTTCTTAAATTCTACATATGAGTGAAATCAGATGGTATTTATCTTTCTCTAGCTCTGATACTTTGCTCATCTTTATACTCTCTAGCTCCATCTATGTTGTTTCAAATGGCAAGATTTTCTTTTTTATAGCTGAATAATATTCCATTGTACATACATACCACATCTTCTTTATCCATTTATCAGTAAATGGGCACTTGGGTTGCTTCCGTATCTTGGCTATTGTAAATAATGTTGCTATAAGCATGGGGTGCATATATTCCTTTGAATTAGTGTTTTTGTACCACATTGTCTTAATGACTGTGAATTTATAGTAAATTTTGTAATCAGGTAGTATAAGTCTTCCAACATTGCTCTTTTCCAGAATTGTTTTGGCTTTTCTAGGTCCTTAGCATTTCCATATAAATTCCAGGATCCACTTGTTGATTTCTACTAAAAAACTTATTAGGATTTTGATAGGAATTGCATCAAATTTTTAAAGAATTGACCTTTCAACATAATTGAATGAGTTTTTAAAACAACTTTTTCTTTGTAAATAACTTCTAACTTATAGAAAAGTTTTAAGAGTAGTACAAAAAATACACATATATCCATTATTCACATTCATTGAATGTTAACATTTTGCCCATTTGCTTTAACATTTGAAAATAAATTGCATATATCATGCCCTTCACCCCTAAATACTTAGTGTGCATTTCCTAAGGATGACATTCTCTTGCATAACCACAGTAAGAATACCACCTTCACTAGGCTTAATTGTACAGTACTTTCCTCTAAATTTTCCATATTCCAATTTTACCAATTAGAATGTGCTTCACGGCATATTTTTCTCCTGAACAGAATTCAATCTGGAATCACATAATCCATTCTCTTGTCATGTTTCTCTCCCTAATCTGGAATATGTCTTCAGCCTTTCTTTGTCTTTTATAACATTGACAGTTTTGAAAATACATTTCCAAAAAACAACCAAAAATTTCATAAAATATGTTTATAGTTTTGAAAATAACTTAAAAATTATTTTAAAATACATTTTAAGATAAATGTTCTTTGTTTTTTCTTTGCCTCATGTTTCCTTCTGATTCCATTCATGGTGTGTTTTCCAAGTCGGAATGCCACTTAAGTGATGGCATGTCCTCAGAGCAACACATGTGGAAGCACATGATATCTGATGTCCATTTGCCTCTTATTGATATTAATTTTCATTACCCAATCAAGGTGGTGTCCAGTTTCTCCATTGTATAACTCCCATTTTCTCCTTACATTTAGTATGTCCCCTTTCATTTTGGGCCAGCACTTTAGATTTTTCTCAGTGTTCCTGGCATGGAGAGGAACTGCTCCTCCACTTGCAACACTGTAAGTAATTGCTACCTCGTGTAAAGCGAGCATTAAAACATGAGGGCCTTTTTAATGTGTATTTAAGGCTTTTCTCTAATGCTTGGATGATTCAAAATTAAAGAAAGCTACTACCAATTATATGACAGTTTTCTTATCCACTGTAATCTAATGTAAGATTAACTCCTTTCCGCTGTTCTATTAATATCTCCAGTCAAAGACTTGCCTGATTTGATCCTACCATGCCGGTTCATGAATAAATGGATGGAGCTATGTTCCTGTAGGAATTTTTATGGGTGTTTTTTCTTTCTATTCCATCAAATCAAGATAAACGAACAGCTCAAAAGAAAAGAAATGGCTCAGACTTTATTGGAAAGAGTAATACTTAAAGAAAAAAATTTTAATAGCTTGGGAAGATAAAAAGAATGATGACAAATCCAAAGCATGTGCCATGTGTCATCAGTATCTCAGCATTCAGTTAATAAGAAAGGATGACAGCTTTGTTATTAAATCATGTAGATGCTAATTGAAGGTACAATCAGGAGGATCAGTTACTTTCAAAACACTTTTAGATTATTAGCTGTGATGTCAGGGATGTGACACAGTTTCTAGACCTATTTCTAATTCTTAAACTGATACATCTCCTAGGAACATGCATACTTTGCAAAGAAATGGTTACATTCCTTTGTTATAATAATAATAATATGGTTATGTATTATACAGCTGGTTTTCATGGAAAGCCTCATTCTCAAAGTCACTTTTGCATCTGAAGATGTAAGCATCCTGCTCACATATTACAGCCAAGGTCACCACAAAGCTGCATACTAAAGCCATTTCTCCATCTAGTCCTATAGAGGTCTAGGGCTGGTAGGGATCTTCTAGTGCTTTATAGCATGGAATCTGTCCTGGTATTAGTGAATGAATTAGGCTTTGCCTGAAAGTCTATGAGACAAGGACAGATAGCATAAGTGTAAGATTTGGAACGGCCTAGTTCTTAGAAATGGCTCAATCTAACCCCCAAAGCTCATTACTATCAATATATCTCTGTGAGAATAATGACAACAGTGACATCTTGGATTTACATAGTCCTCTGCCCTTGCAAAGCACACCTGAAAATATCTCCTTTGAAGCAATAGAACCAAAATGCCTTGGTTCAAGTCTTGGCATCACCATCTCATGACCATATAATCTTAAAGGTGTTTAACCTTGTGGTGTCTCAGTTTCTCCCCCTGTAAGGTGGTTCCCTGCTCATAGGTGGCTGTAGGAACTAAATGAGATAATTTTGATCGAGTGCTTAGAACAATGCCTAGCACACACAGTACTTAATACAAGTTATCATCATCATCCTAATATCCTATAGAGGAAGGTAAAGGCATAGATTAATATCCTCTTTTGATGAATGAAGAGTCAGAAGCCAACAGTTTAATGACTTGCCTATGATCACACACTAATTGATGGGAGACCTAAAACAAAAAGAAGGCAGTCTAAGCTTTAAAGGCCTGTCTTGGGTTTATAGCGAGGGTCTCTTCTTCCTCTAATCTTCTGAGCATTTCATCACATTAAATTTTTTTTATGATTTTGTTTATTTGAGATAGCGAGGGAAAGAGAGAGAACATGAGCGGGGGAAGAGGTAAAGGGAGAGGAAGAAGGAGGCTCTCCACTGAGCAGGGAACCACATGCAGGGCTGGATCCCAGGATTCTGGGATCATGACCTGAGCCAAAGGCTGATGCTTTAACTAACTGAGCCAACCAGGTGCCCCACATTAAATGGTTCTGAAGCATAGAAAGCGCCTGAGGACCTCACCTGGATGTATAGAATAAGAATGAGGCCAAACTGCATACCCACAGAAATGCTCAGCCACTCACCCAAGCCCCCAGGCCTACCAGAGCTTAGATCTGTGGTAGCTGCCAGACACAGATTCAGTGAGGAACCAGTCAAGATGGAAGCAGGAACAACACAACTCCCACTGTCCCTGCCCCTTCCAGGCTCCCAGCTACCCCAGCAGGAAATCTCACTGACATGCTAGGTCTACCAAGCCCAATTGCTACAGTGACATTAGCAAATGTATTTAGTTAGGTCTCCCTCAGAAATAAAGACCAGAGGAATATCTGAGAGTTGGATTTTTAACTTCAAATATCTAGGGAATGAAAAATTAAATTTGATCCCACTTTGACAGTGGACACCATAGAAGCACCTTTTTGCAAAATCATTTTCCTTTTTATGTTACACATTAACACTAAAAGAAAAAAGACATAATACATAGTTGAATGAACACTGATATTATTCAGTGATAAAGAGAGAAAAAGCATACACACATACTCTACAGTCCTAGCTAGCACCTATTCTCAAAGTAGACCTCCTTACTACTAAGATCCAGGGACAACTTAAAGCCCTGCAGCTTTTCCTGAAACATGCACAAATGACAAAAAGAAAAGAGAGAATAATAAAAAGGCAAACACTGCTTCCAGTAATCAACTATTCTGGAGTTCCTGTTTCATTAGGTATTTCATTAATCATGTAAAACAGGAAGGATAAAAGGAAACACATATGAGTGGGGGGGATAAAAGGACTTTAAAAATAAAAAGAGAAATATGCTCCTCACATTCTTAAAAAAAAGAAAAAAGAATACTGGAAGAAATGTACCAAAGGGTTGAGTGATTCCTTTGAGTGGTGAGATTGTGGATGTTCAGTCTGGTTTTCCTTCTGTCTATGGGTTTCCTCTATATTTATTATAATGTATTTTACTATAGAATTTGAGGGAGGCTCATTTTTAAAATATTTTTTAAAGAAAATTGGTACCCATTGGGCCCCAGTTGTAAAGGTATACAATTCATCTGTAGCATCATAACTTAGGGAGCTATGTAGTCTCTAGGTTTCTTTCCATCCCAGTGAACCTGTGCTCAATAAGAGTATAGCCACTATGCCTGGTACTCAACAAGTAGAGTTCTGGACCTTGCCATTACAAGGACAGGTGCAGATATAAAAACAGGTGTGAATATCTTTTCTTTGCGGATACACCTTATCAGTGCCTCTGATATATTTTGAGAATGATTCCAAGTATCAAATCCCTCCTCTTACCCAAGGAGAGCCCAGCTGACAAGGTCCCCAAAGACCTGAATAAGACCCAACGTGGGCATATTTAGCCATCAGTTTACAGTATGCAAGATCAAGGGACACATCAAAAAACAGGGTCTTGGGGAGATGCAAACCAAAAGCCAGAAGACTTTCCAGGTGAGTTGGCATAGAGCAGGAAAAACTGGGTAGCAAGCCAAAAGACAGAACCCAGGTAGCTAAGGCCCTCAGGGATCATGTTGTGAGTAGGAGAAAGTTCCCTGTGTGGGAAAAGGAATGCCACTGAAAATGCCAGTGTGTCCTGGATGGAATGGTTTTTAAACTCCTTTAAGCTGCTCAGAGTGAGTATTTATTCAAATATGAACTACGGCTATGTCATTATGAGTGATTGAAAAGCATTCCAAGTTCCTGGACTGGCAGGCATTCTTTGTGTTTCTACAACCCTATTATTGCCCATCTAAATCTGACAATACGGAAATTGAAAGGGATTCCTATCCCCAAAGAAGACATGGATTGCTGTTACCATATTACTATGGCTTTTAAAAAATATATACCATCCCCTTGATACAAGATGCTTGACATGCTCCTGGTAAATATGCTGAGCTTTACTACCTTTACTAAAGAAGCAATAAACATTATCTTAGCAGGAGGAAAAGGAAGATTTTTGCCAAATCTTAAAGATCTTGGCAGATATCAATACTATGATTTTTATAAGAAATTAGATTCTCCAAATTGTGAATAATGGATTTACAGATTGCCCAGATGGCTTAGTGAATAACAGATTGGAAATAAAACAAATTATAGGCAGGAACACAAACACCAAACCAAATTTTGAAAATAAGCAGAATAGAAATCTGAAGAGCATTAACAAATAGTAATTATTTGTAACTTCAAGGTCATCTTGGTTAAAGATGTAATTTGGTGTGGATGCCCCAAATAACAACTGAAAAAGGGTTTTTTCAACATGGTTCAATCATATCAGCTATGAATTGAGTGCCTTGTACGTGCCAGATACCATTCTAGGAGTTAGGGACATAGCAGCAAACAAAACAGATCAAGTCCCTGCCCTCATGGAGCTGACATTCTAGTAGGAAAGAGCTAATAAAACAGGAATAAATAAATGAAATATATGGTACATGAGATGGAAGTACATGCAATGAAGCAATCTAAAGCCAAAACGGGGAATAGATGTATCAAAGGATGGTGCTTCAACTTGGAAAGGGGAGAAATGATTTCCAGAGTGGCAAGCAGGAGACTCCAGCAAATCATTTCACTCTGACCACCGTTTCTCCACCTATCATGTGAAATACAGACTGCGTTTGTCACAAACAAGCTCTTACAGGTCTGGTCTGTGGCGGTACTTTGATTGATGACACAAGGGAAAGTAAGAAGCAGATTGGATTTCAAACTTAGACAGTGATTTACCAAGTAGTGTTCTTTTGTGCCAATGACACAAAGCCATAGATTGCCCAGAAGGAGGCTTCTGCTTGGGGCGCATGCTCTGGGAAGTCACCACTGGTGCTTTTCACTCCTGTGGTAGTATACGGGAGGAGAAAACCAGGGGTAACTGGTTGTATCTTGAAGATGATACAGACTTTTATAATTGCATCTTTAACATTTTTTCTTAGAATTCACTACCTGCTGTAGGCCCTGTCATTTTTCAAGCCCATTTTATAGATTAAGAAATTTAGAAATAAAGATTAAGTAACTTGCTCAAGTTCATATAGTTAGTTGCAGTTTAAGGATTTAAACCCAGATTTCTCTGATTCCAGAATCTATAATCTCCACTACGTGGCAACATTCTTATAAGTGCCTCACTCTTTTTTTTTTTATTAACGTATAATGTCTTATTCAGGGGTACAGGTCTGTGAATCATCAGTCTTACACAATTCACATAAGTGCTTCATTCTTTACCCTAAAAATCTTTCCCATTTATGATGCACTCGACAAAACCCAGAATATGGGACACTATACTGGATAAATTACCTGGTTTTAAGGAGAGAGAGAGAGAGAGAGAGAGAGAGAGAAAACATGGAAAATTACTTATAAATTAGAAGTGATTTAAGAGACAACCAGTTTCAATGTTTAGACCTTATTTGGATCCTTATTTGAACAAACTATTTAAAATTAATGTATGAAATAGATTCAGGAATTAGAACACTAACAGGAGATTTGGTAATATTAAAGAATTATTTTTATTTTTTTATTTTTTTAGATGTGAAAGTATTGTAGCTCAGTTTCTTTAAAAAGAGTTTTTTAGAGGTTCATACTTAACATTTATTGGAAATGATCCAATATCTGGGATTAATTTCAGAATAATGTGTTGGAGAGAGTATAAATAAACAAAATTGGCCATATGTTAATCACTGTTATACCTGGGCCATAGAGCTTTTTATCCTATTTTTTCCAGTTTTATATATGCTTAATGTTTTCCGAAATAGAAAGTAAAACCAAACCATACAGTCCTAGGATGGTGAATGTGGAATTGGTTGCACTGACTACCTGTCACTGTCTTTGGTGCTGTCTCCTCCATTAGACAGGGAATAAGGACCAAATCTAATGGTCAAAGGACATATGCCACTGTCTGTTGCTGCCTTGGTTTATAGAGCTGGCCTAGACACTGGTCTTTCTGCCCATGCTAGAATCTCCTGTTCGGAGTCTGCAGCTTTCATGCAAGCAGCTCCATAGACCATCTTACCTAAGGAACCAAGGAGGCAGTGTGACCCAATGAAAAAAAAAAAGACCTTAGAATCAGAATGCCCTTCATTGGAAGTTTGGTATCCTTTAGTAGCTGCCTAACATTGAGCAAAACCATTCCCTTGCTGAGCCTGAAGGAGATGCAGTGAACAAAAGAATAGCAGAAACCTAATGGAAAAGCATAAACCCTAAAGATCCCTCCCAAGAATCTGGGCTCTTAAACATACCAATCAGCTGTGATAGAGCAACGAATCAGAAGAAGTGGTCCCTATAGCAAGAGCAATTGACATTTTTATAGATCATCTCTCTTTTCCACTGGACTGTGTGCCCTGAAAGGAGGAACCATACCTTGTGTTTTTTTGTGTGTTCCCAGCATAGTGAGGTAGGAAGAACACAGACTTGGAATCACAGTCTCCTGGGTTCAAATTTTGACTGCGTTGCTTACTAACTATGGAGCCTTTAGCAAATGTTTTAACCTTCTTATCTGTGAAATGGCAATGATAATGCCCGCTAAGATTTAATGAAAGAAGACAATCAGGTGCCGAACTTATAGCTGGGGCTCAGAAAATATTGGTTTCCCACTGCCCTCACGTACTCTCTTGATGCTTGCTGAATGAATGAGTTTTACTAGATGTTTCTCTGGAATGTGGGTGCCTCAGAGACAAGTCACTAGGTTTTCACTGGACAAAGGCACCTGGTTGGACTCCTCAAGCTCTGCACCTGAGTGTGGACTATTCACCCAAAAGAAGGATGGCTTTGTCTGTCTTGTGCAAAGGTGCCAAATGGGCTATCAATGTCCCTACTCAGAAGAAAAATGAGTTACCTACAGAAAGGAATTTGTTTTTATAATGCATGACTCACAGTAATGCCAAGAGTCAAGAGGAAAAGTAACTCGCAGTTGATGTTGTCAGAGCACTGGGCCTTCTTGCAGCCAACCACATTTTAGACCATGTTAAAATTTCTTCTTGGTTGACTCAGGACTCTAGCCTAGGCATCATGGTACCAAGGTTATTATGAAGAAACAAGTATGAAAATGCCAGTTTCCAAAAGGGCTGTCTGACTGAGGTGGCCACCCTGGGCCTGGCTACATTTAGGACTCATTTCCCCCAGGCCACCCTCAAGTCACAGCTCTGCATGCCCAGCTTCTTACTAATGTCAGGTGAATCTTCAATGAGGTGCCTGCTCTCCAGAGTGGTGTCAAGATCATTACGGTTGGGGTGAGCATTTATACTTTGTCTGTCCCTGTCACTGTCTTGTTATTTCATCCCAGAAGCTCAAGGCTGCAGAGGCTCAATGATTTGCTTTTCTGAAAGAAAAGAGCAGAAACAAGGATCATTTCTATAGATGTTTTAGGGGTAAAAGTTAAAATGATTCTAAATAAAGCCTGTCAGGACAAGCAAAGGCAAGAGAAGAGCTAAGAAAATTGTGAAAAGAGGAGCAACAAGGTTCAGTGAAGGAAAGAGGAGGGGAGAGGGAGGCACACATATTAAGAGTAAAAAGTGAAATACATAAGAAGAAAATTTTTTTCTGAGTGCTTGACCAATTGCCCTAGTACCATGTGTTGAAAACTACTTTTTCTTCTTTCCCAATACTACTTTTTCAGATTGATTTTTTCATCTTTGTGGGAATTTCTATTTAGTTTTATTAATCTGTTTCTGATCTCATGCCGGTGTCTCACGTTGGTATCTAGGAAAGCTACTAGCCCGAAGAGGCTCTGGTCTGCATTCGGAACTGAAGTTAGATGTGTGCTTTTTCAAACAGGGAAATCTGCTCTTTGTCATTCTGAATTTTGGAACCTAATACCATGAGGTCAGAAGGAACTGTTTTGGGCAGTGGCTTGCACCTAATAAGGAATTCATTATTTGTGCCTGAGTATAAGATTATGCTATGACCTCCTAACCATGGTGAATAAAGGGATGTTGGAAAGAACTTTAAGCTTGTCATCTATAATTAAGAGTCTGGTAGAGATCAATGAAAGTTCCCATAATTTGATCAGTCTTTCCTTTTTTTTACATTTATCGCCACTGCATGAGCTCTCAATGACCTGCTTACCGTCTGGAGTCCCCAGCCTGGCTCAGCAGGGTGTTTTCCCTATCACCCTGCAAGAAGCAAAGGGACTCTTTGGTGTTTCTACCCAAGCAGGGTGAAAACAATGTTATCAGGCATTTACAGACAGATAGCAGAGGTGGATTTTTCCTGACCTCATCCTACCCTCTTACATCTCCCACTATCAAACTATGATATGGCTGCAGGGTCAGTCTACCCTCAGAGAGCAGTAGACAGGAAAACCAGTATGCTTTTTACTTTTAGTGTGCATTTTATAGTAGGGTTAATATAATGTAGGACAGAACTCTGGGTAACACTCTCTGAAGTTCTATGCCACAGGTTCCCCAAATAATTTGGGGGGGAGGGTGTTACAGGAGGGAAAAAGGGGGAAAATGGCTAGAGATAATTATTCATTCCTCCCTTTGACAGTATAATTAACAGTTTAACAGTTTAACACCCACACTTCTGTCTTAAATCTTATCATACTGTGGGGGGTGTTTATTTATCTTTGTATCACCCCCCCCCCCAACCTCTATGAGCTACCTAAGAATGTCAGGACTATTTTAAGCATTTTTGTAATGTAGTATGATCTCAGGAATATAGTAGGCGGTGGTGTTTGAGAAATTATGAAATGAATGAGTCTTGGATCTTACATGACAATACTAGCATATTGTTAAAAATCCCATTCAATTCAGCCAAACTGTGTATGGCAGGTGCAAGGGGGAAGGAAAGCATCTGCTTTAAAAAGCAACATCCCCACTATTGCCTAATGCCTTGGAACATTTTCCAGGTCTGTATCACTAGAATCAAGGAAGGAATCTGGGAAATAAGATTGAAGCTCTTTGCTGAGAAAGATAAATATTGTTCTCTAAGCAGGTGACACATTGCAGCACGAATTTATTGATGCCTAGAGCTTGTGACAGCCTGGCTGCGACTGGCAGAGCTTTGCTGGGTCTTGTCTCTGCCAGATAGGATCCCAAGTCTTCACAGAAAAGCTCTAATGAGGAGTAGGAAAATCCTGGAAGTGGCAGAAGCATGACTTTCAATTCCTCCTTCACTCTGCAGATTTAACTCTGAGCAGCGTTGCTAATCACATAGGAACATCTTTTGGGAGAGATTTTACTTACCCATTCCTATACTTGTTTAGCCTCATTTTTATTTACTGGTTTCTTTTAAGGCAAAGAAAAAGTTCACATAATCCTTATCACAGCTCACGGGCACAAGTGCAGGCCCAGAGCCCTCTATTATACAGCCTTCACCCAAAACTGTACTTATAGGCAGCATCCATCTCAGAACCATCCTAAGAATAAATGCTTAATCTCAAATTAAACATGCTTCTAGGCTGTGATTAGGATTTCTGGGAGAAGGATTGTAGGACAGAGTGTGTCCTTACATCCTCTCCATATAGAGATTAAAACTGAGGAAGATGCTTTGTGGGTTCTCTAAGGAATGAGTTTCCTGTCTTTTCATCCTTTACAACAGCAGTTTTGCCTTTGAAAAGAAACTATCCTGATAATGTGAAGGAGGTAAAGGAGCTTTAAAAATGCCTTAAATACCTCCAGCTATTTGCTTATTCCGAAATGGGCTGGGTAACACAAGTTCATACAACTTTTTAAAAATAAGTAAGTAACTTTAGGTAGAAATTTTCTCTTCACCAGCTCCACTTCTCATGTGAAAGCCTGTGGTACAGTGGCTGTGCTCCATGAAGGAGATTTCTTTGTCACTTTGGAGAGCAGCTTTGGCCAAGAAATTCCAGCGGGGTGGCTGAGAGGTGGGGAGGAAGCTCCCCTCTAAGTCTGAAATCTCTGCTGGAAAAGTTAAGCAAGGAGAAAAATATTAGGGGGGGGGGGGGCGTGTCTCCAAGATATCTTGTACATGCTCTCACACAGAGACAGAGGGAATATGTTTTGCTTGGTATATGAATTATAGTTAATTATCTTTTTTTTCTTTTTTTTTTGTCATTAATTTTCTTGAAAAGTTCCCTTTCCAGCCTGACATAGAAAATCTTGCACAATAAAACTATCTGGTTTGACAGGAAAGTGATCAGATAGAGTGTATCTTGTGTTTTTCTTCTTCTATTTTGTTGCTGCTGTTGCTTATATATTTGCTTTGTTTTCATTGCTTTTGAGAAAATAAAATACTGTGTCATCCAACTGTATTCTGCCCTTTCTATTCTAGAGAAGGGAACTTACCTTGTTGGCCTAACTAGATTCTAACTCATGCTTTCTATGCTGACCAGGTTGTACTTGTGTTTTTTAATGTGTTCAATTCTATTAAAATCAATGAACAAATTATTTTTTCAAAGAATTTTATTTATTTATTTGAGAGAGAGAGCACACGCAGGGGAGAGGACAAGCAGACTCCCCACTGAACAGGGAGCCTAATGTGGGGCTTGATCCCAGGACCCAGGGATCATGACCTGAGCCGAAAGCAGACACAACTGACTGAGCCACCCACGCACCTTGAACAAGTCATTTTTTAAAGTATATGAGGCTGGGGAGAAAGAATGCCTTAGAAGTATGATATTTGAGATTCACTTCAAAATAAAACATTAGAGATGGGAAATAGACAACATATTAGGCAAAGTATATAAAGGGGCTCCTTAAGTAATCATTACAATTATATAATGTCTGGAATTTACCTCAAAGTAATGTGGTAATGGAGAGAAGTGGATGGGGGTTTTGGTGAAACTGGATTGTCCAGGACTTGATAACTGTTGGCACATGTAAAGTTCATAAGTATGCCTACTTTTATATAGACTTACATTTGTAATAAAAAAAAGTAAACGAGATAGTTATACACATGTCTCTCAGCCCTTAAACAGGGAAGAAATCTTGGTAGATCTAAAATAAATCTGGCTTCTGGCTACTAAAGGAAGATATTGACATTTAGTGTGGGTGGTTACTTTATTTGGGCATGCTCACTATCATCAAATGTGTCATTGGTAATCAGTAAAAATGCTGGAATAAAGAAACTCCTGGTTATGGATTCAATCCAGACTTAATAGGTCTCTTCCATTGCTGATTATTTTATGGGACAATTTACCATACTAATGAAATACTTCTCGGATGAGACATTGTAATGGAGGCAGAGAAACTAGACAAATGACTCTATTTCCTAAAACAAACAACAGAACGTCCAATACAGACTGCAGTGTGTATTGAATAGCCAAAATATTGCTTTTCTTTATCTTTCAGAACCCTCTAGGGAGCATAAGACATATGGAATCTGCCCTTAGCTACTGTATCAGTGTTCTGCTCTGTCCTCAAGCAGTTTTATTTTTAAATGACATTTTAAGTGTAACTGATACACAGTGTCCCTGGCACCAGTGCTTGATAATTTAATTGGTAGAATAATGAAGAACAATTGACATATTTTGCCAGTAGTTTTTTGGAACAGATTTTTTAAATAAGTGCAATTGTTTATAAACAGAAATGTGTGAGGCCCAGCTGGCTTGATAAATTTCCTGCTTTATGTGGGATCAGGGGAAAGGTGAGAGAGAGATTAAAAGTTTCATGTTTAGGGATGCCTGCCTGGCTAAAGCATGAGACTTTTGATCTCAGGGTCGTGAATTCAAACCTCACATTGGGCTTGGAGCCTACTTTATATAAATAAATAAAACATTTTTAAAAAATAAAATAAAAGTTTCATGTTTAGCATGGATAATTAGAGAAATGTAATTATGGCAGGACAATAGTAGTATGTATACTTTAAAAACAAGGAAACCTCAAAACAACAAACAATACAATAGAAATCGCAAAATAGGATGAGAGAAATAAGACCTAACATTTATGAAAATAAATGTAAATAAAGTTCCTATTACATGATCAGGACTTTCACCTAAGACAAAATATAGCTATATTCTCTATTCACCTAAAACATAATGACACAACAGATTCACAAATACGAGGCTAATAGAAAAAAATGGACAAAAATAAAGCAGAAACATATTTTAAAATAAAAAGTAAGAAATAAAATCACACAGGAGTGGCAGTATTAATATTAGTTAAAATAAAACTCGAGGATTAAAAGTTTTGGATAGGAGGATTGTTTTATAAAAGATGTGACCCCCAATGAACATATAATGTATTATAACAGAAATATAGAGAGCAAAGCTATTAGAATACAAAAGCTGGAAAGAAACACAATTGTTATGGAAAAATTAGCACACCATAGTCTTCAATAAATCATGGAGTCAAAAATAAATAGAATGTAAATATGCTTAATAAGGTTAGTTTGATTAAATTAACTTTGTGTCTTACAGATGATATAATCAAATACCCACGGGTCATTTATTAAAAATTACTTTATAGTGAGCAAAAAAAGCCTCACTAAATTCAAAAAAAGTAAATTTTTTCATAGTATAATAAAAATGTGTTAGAAATAAATAAAAATTTAAACCAAAATCTCACATCTATTAAAACAACCATCCTAAATAAATATTAGATATTAAAGAAAATGAAAAGTTCAAATGCAGATTACATAGAAAATTACAGCAATGCAAAAGCTACATGTCAAAGCTTATGGCTAAAAGGTCATTAAAGTATTTTATAGAAATAGTCATACATAAAGGTTGAAGGAGTATAGATTGATGATAAATTCTGAATACACAAGCAAAATGAAAATCCTTAAGGCTCAATTCAGACAAATCCATAGCCTCAAAAGCTTTCATCATTTAATAAGGAAGAATGAAGATAAACTGCTATGAATTCAGCTCAAAAAAATCAAAAGAACAGTGAAATATACTTAAAGCATGATGAGAAAAAGTTTTTAAAAGTATAATCAGAAATTACAAAAACAATCCCATTTATGAGCATATTCAGGAGTTGATTGAAAAAATATGAGTTTGACAAGTCTATTAAAAAAGGGAAACAAAATTCAATATGAGAAAAGTATGAGTAAATTTTTAACAAGGCTAAACTTTGTATTATACTTTGTACTATGTGTTTAGAGTGAAAATTTCAACAAAATTCACAATTTCTAGAAAAACACAAATAACCAAAGCCATAGAAAACCAAATATTACTGTAAGCATAGGAATTATATTTAAGCTGTCAAATTTTTTAAGTTCTTAAATTCTCAAAGAATTATCTCCAAAAAGAAGTTTTTACTGTTGTACAAATAGACTAAAACAAAATGTTTAATGAATAAATATTTCATATGCTATATAAAGTGTCCCAGATTACAGAAAACATTTAAAACTTCTCACTTTGCATTATATAGCTCATGTAACCTGGTTACCAAAAGCTAACCTGGTGCCTGAAGTACAAACACACACACACAGAATAGCCTGGATTGTTAATTGTTAATATAACAATCTGAAACAAAGTTTTATCAGAATCAAATGAATTCATGGGGCGCCTGGGTGGCTCATTCGTTAAGCATCTGCCTTCGGCTCAGGTCAGGATCCCAGGGTCCTGGGATCGAGCCCCACATCGGGGGGGGGGGGGGGGGGGCTGTCCCTGCTCAGCAGGGGGTCTGCTCCCTCTCCCACTCGTGTTACCCCTCTTGCTGTCTCTTTCTGTCAAATAAATAAAATTTTTTTAAAGAATCAAATGAATTCAGCTATTTAAAGAATGCCAAGGTGGATTGCTTATCAGTATCTGTTAATGTAGACCAATAGACCATGGGATCTAATGAGAATTGTTGAATAACCATCTCAATAGTTTACAGAAAAACTATTTGATAATATTCAATAGCCATTCCTTTTTTAAAAATCTCTTAATTGACAGAGAAGGATATATCATGTTACATAACAACATGTTATTATATATGGTCATTCCCATTAAAACCAGGATCAAAACAAGAATGCCCACCCCATCATTGTTAGATAATCTTATTCTAGATATTCAAATCAATGCAATAAGATATGAAAGAAAAGAGTAACAAACTTATGGAAGAGTAATACAAAATTATTATTTATCAGAATATCATTATTTTCCTAAAAAATCCTAAACCATTAGAATAAGCAATTACAAAGTCAACATACAAAAATATTAATAGTGGGGCACCTGGGTGGCTCAGTGGGTTAAGCCTCTGCCTTCAGCTCAGGTCGTGATCTTAGGGTCTGGGATGGAGCCCCACACCGTGCTCTCTGCTCAGCAGGGAGCCTGCTCCACCCCCCTGTGTCTGCCTCTCTGCCTACTTGTGATCTCTCTCTCTGTCAAATAAATAAATAAAATCTTTAAAAAAAATTAATAGCTAATGATCTTATTTATGTGATCAAGAACAGACAAAACTAATCTCTGGTGATAGAAGTCAAAACAGTGTTTGCTCTGAGGGGGGAGTATTGCCCAAAAAGAAGTATAAAGAAAGTTTCAGGGGGTATGGAGTTGTTCTGTATCTTGATTGGAGTGTTGACTGATGGATGTATACTTCACATTTAATATATGTAAATATTACTGTCTGTAAATTGGAATCATAAAATATATAGCCTTTTCAGGCGGGCTTCTTTCACTTAAAAGCATATTGCCTTTTTGTGGCTTGATAACTCGTTTCTTTTTATCACTGGATATAATATTTGATTGTATGGATGTGCCATGGTTTCTGTATTCATTCACCTCATGAAAGACATGTTGGTTTCTTCCAGGCTTTGGCAACTGTGAGTAAAGCTACTATAAGCTTTGAGGTGCAGGTTTTTATGTGGACCTAGTTTTCAACTCATTTGAACCTAGAGAACAATTTTGAGATCACCTGATAAGACTTTTCAGCTTTGTAAGAAACTGCCTGTTTTCCCAATTATCTGTATCATTTTGCATTCCTTCCAGCAATGAATAAGAGTCCCTGTTCTTTCATCCTCACCGGCATTTGATATAAGTTTTTTGGACTTTAGCCATTCTAATATGTGTGTGGCAGTATCTCATCGTTTTAATTTACAGTTCCCTAATGACATTTGATGTTGAACATCTTTTTGTATCCTCATTTGCCATCTGTTTATCTTCATTGTTAAGGTATGTTAAAATCTTTTGCCCATTTTTAAATTGGATTGTTTTCTTATTACTCAGTTTTAAGAGTTATTTGTATATTTTAAATATGTCTTTCATCAGGTGTGTATAATCTCTTTCTAACATGTAACTTTCCATTCTCTTTCCAGTATCTTTTTCAGAGTAAAAGTTTTTAACTTTAATGAAGTTCCAACTTATCTTTCTCTTTGCTTGTGGATCCTGCTTTTTGTGTTGTAACTAAAAACTCACTACCAAAGCCAAGATCACTTATTTTTCGCCTAAAACTTTTTAGTTTTATAGTTTTGTGTTTTACATTTTGACCTATGTCCAATTAGAGTTAATTTTTGTGAAAGATGTAAGATCATTCTAGATTTTTTTTTTTTTTTTTTTTTTTTTAGCCTATGGTTATCCAGTTGTTCCTGTACCATGGGTTGAGGAAAAACAGTCCTTTCTCTACTGAATTGTTTATGTTCTTTTGTCAAAGATCAGTTGACTGTATTTGTGTGGGTTGATTTCTGGGCTCTATTCTGTTCCATTGATGAGTTTGTCTTTTCTTTTACCAAACCACACTGCCTTGATTATTGTAGCTTTATAGTAAGTCTTTAAGTTGAGCAGTCCAATTCTTTGTTCTTCTTCAGTATTCTTCAGTATTTTGCCTCTCCATATAAATTTTATAGTTTGTTGATATCTACAAAATAATTTGCTCTGGTATTTTGACTGGGATTGTGTTGAATCTGTTGATCAAGTTGGGAAAAACTGATACCTTAACACATCTTCTTATCCATGAATATGTAATATCTCTCCATTTACTTAGATCTTGGATTTCTTTCATCAGAGTTTTGTAGTTTTCCTTATATATAGATCTTGTACATATTTTATTAGATTTTTTTTTAAAGATTTATTTATTTATATATTTATTTATTAGAGACAGAGACTGAGAATGAGAGGGGAGAAGGTCAGAGGGAGAAGCAGACTTCCCGCAGAGCCGGGAGTCCGATATGGGACTCGATCCCGGGACTCCAGGATCATGACCTGAGCCAAAGGCAGTCGCTCAACCAACTGAGCCACCCAGGCGCCCTTTATTAGATTTTTTATTAAGTATTTCTTGGGCTGGGGGGTGCTAATATAAATGGTATGGTGCATCAAATTTCAAATTCCAATTGTTTGTTGCTGTTATATAGGAAAGCAATTGACTTTTATATTAACCTTGCTGAATTAGTTACAGGATTTTTTATTGTTTTTTGGTTTTTGTCAGTTCTGTGGGATATTCTGCAAGCAACTCTCTTTCTTTCTCAGTCTGTACCTTTTATTTCCTTATTAGTCCCTATTGTCTTATTAGTTAAGACTTCTAGTATGATATTGAAAGGAGTGGTGAGAGGGAATATTCTTGTCTGTTCCCAATCTATATGCAGATTATACCTCATTAAGATAAATAAATTAAAAACTAATAGTTCGGGGCACCTGGGTGGCTCAGTGGGTTAAAGCCGCTGCCTTTGGCTCAGGTCATTATCTCAGGGTCCTGGGATCGAGCCCCACATCGGGCTCTCTGCTCGGCAGGGAGCCTGCTTTCCCCTCTCTCTCTGCCTGCCTTTCTGCCTGCTTGTAATCTCTCTCTCTCTCTGTCAAATAAATAAATAAAATCTTTAAAAAAAAAAAAAAACTAATAGTTCTCCTGTGTTCCAGCAGTGAACATCTAGAACATAGTATGTAAGAAAAACTATTTCCATCATAATACAAGAAAAGCTATATTTAACCAATGGCCAAGACATAAAGTAAACTACAAAATTTCACTAAGATGCATAAAAAATTTGAATGAATGGACAGAGATATCAGAATCCATCTCAAGGAAAGATTTAGTATTGCAAAGATTTCCAAAATTAGTTTGTAGCCTTAATGAAATTCAAATCAAAATTCTAATAATGGAATTTTTTATTAGCCCACAGAAAATAATCTAGTTCATTTGGAAGTATGAACAGGCAAAAGTAGTAAAGACATTTTTTAAAAATAAGAGTAATGAAGAGGGGCTTTCTCTGCCAAAAATCAAAACATGTCATAAAGTAATAGTAGTTAAACTATTACAGGTACAAAAAGTACCTGTATTTGGTCTCACTTATGTGTGGAGTATATAGAAAATCATGGAGGGCATTGTGAGAAGGAAGGGAAGGGATGAATGGGGGGAAATCGGAGGGGGTGATGAACGAGGAGAGACTGTGGACTCTGAGCAACAAACCGAGGGTTTTGGAGGGGAGGGGGTGGGGGGGTGGGCAAGCCTGGTGGTGGGTATCGAGAAGGGCACGTATTTCATGGAGCACTGAACAATCAATCTTGTAACACTGAAAAATTAAAATAAACATATTTGGGGAGGGAAAAAAAAAAGTACCTGCATTACAGGTACAAAAAGTGCACAAATTAGAGAAGCAGACCACATAGACCAGAAACAGTCTCTAGTGTATTCAAGAATTTCAAATATAATAAAGGCAACAGTCCAAAAACTGGAAAGAGAATAATTCCGTAAATGTTACTGAAATAATTAAGTATGTAGAAACATAAGTTAGAGATTCACCACGCATGTTATATGAGAGTAAATTTCAACTGGATTCAGCTACTCATCCAAGGTTCCCTAGGAAGCAGTCTAGTTAAGGAGATTTGCTGTGTAGGAGGTTCAGTGCTGAGTCAATTAGTCTGGTGGAGCAGAGGGGCAGTCAGGCTGCCATAGGTCAATGCAGGGAGCTCAGCCCACACCAGGGGGAGTTGTGGATCTGTAATGGCTCTTCAGACTTGTCCCAAATTGAGACAAGGGCCTTTGTACCCTGATATCAACCAGATGTTGGATTTTGGGTTTACCCCAGAGGGTTGTAATGTTGGACGAGACCACTCCCTTTAGCTGAGAGGAAATTCCAGGAGAGGAACTCAGCTATGAGCCATCAGCAGCCAACACTCCCAGCAACTGGTGGATGAGAGCCTTCGTCCTGAAGACAGAATCTGAGTGGCACACAATATCCACTACATAGTTAAATGTAAAAGATGAAATTATAAAACAAATAGAGGAAAATATTGATAAACATTCCTAAAATAGAATTGAGAAGGATTTTTTTATGATACTTTTCCACAAAAGCTGTTGTAAAACAGCTATTGTGACAATTGGTTTTATTGAAGTTGGGAGTTCCCAGGTGGGAAGAGAAAGCAGTAGAAAAAGCCACTGGCAACACTGTGCTCCAAGTGTGACCTCATTTGCCTGCAAGAAGGGATATTTGGAGGACTGGCTTTTCCTTCCAGTGCTGCCTTTTTCAAAGCCCTGAGAAATAAAGCATGTCAGCCTTGGTTTGTGAACTGAGCTATTGCTCCTCCGAGATTGAGACCCTCAGGATTAATTCACATGTGTATCTGGTAGGAAGGGGCTAGTTTTCAGTCACCCAAAGAGCCCTACTTATTTCAAACTCAACATGTTTGTAAGAAAACATAGTCTCCAGCAACTGTTCCCCTACCTCTTCTTACAATTGCACATCCCTGGGTGGCCTTACCCCACTTTTGTGAGCCTGTTTTAGAAAGTCAAGGAGCTGCTAAACATTAAGCATGATGAACTTTTTTCCAGGTGTGTTGCTCTCTCAGTGTCCCATGTTCTCACTTGCTACTTTGTTCTGAACCCTTGGGAAGGCTGATGTGTAGTTAGAGGCTATTATGCTCTAGGAAGGAAGAAGACATCCTCAGGATTATTAATAATTATGATAACAGCAGCCACAACGACCATACCAGACACTGTGAGAAGCATTTTCACGTATCACCTCACCAAATCATCCTAAGTCTCCACTTTACAGATGAAGGAAGTGAGATTTAAAGTGACCAAGTTGCCCCAAATCACACATTTAGAAGCACTCTCCTGAGCCACCTGGATACATATTGGGATCTGTCTGATTCCAAACACCTTACTCTTTGTACTACCTCCAGTTCCTCTCGGGTCCCATTCAATGAGACAGGTTATGGGGACCACTTAATGTGCAGCTATGATTAGATCAGTGATTCTCAATCTTGGCTTCTCATAGATTCATCAGGGAGTTTCCAAAAATCCTGTTGGTTCCAGTGGCAAGCCAAATTTAAAGACTATATATTAGATGCACACAAAAATACTCTAGAATACAAAATTGGTGTCTTCTTAAAAGCTAATGTTACGTCCATTCCTAAATTGAGATTGCATCATTGGATGATCCTGTGACTACTCTGAGAGTTTTGTTTACAACTTTATTTCATATTAACCTAACAGAAATTATAAGATAGAACATAGAGACTGCACTTGGCTTAGAAATTTTAGGTGCTGCCATACATCCTCCTACATGGTGGGGAGTTAGAAAACCTTGGTTTGAGTTTTAAACCTGTCACTTACTACCTATGTGACTTTTTTTTTACTACCTATGTGATCTTGATCTTGATATTTCTCCTTAAACTGAAGGAAGCCAACTAGATATTTGAGCAGCAGAATGACATGCTGGGGGTTGGGGGAAACTTCTTTCTAGAATACTAGAAAATTTAGAGACAAAGATGTTGTTCAAGCACTACAGGGTATTGATAACGCTACCTTTACCCATCTATCCTAGCCCTCATGCAGTTCAAGATAAGGAGAGCAATCTGATGCTGATTTGGACTTAAGAGTTAGGAGACCCTGTTCTTTGTAAGGGCTCCTTAAACTGAAGCATTTACATTATTAGCCTTAGTTCTTCAAAAATGGAGATGTAAGATCCGAGCCTAAAAGAGCAGTGACGTAACAAGAATCTGGTGTGGCTTCAGATATTGTAAAGATCCTATCCATCGAGGAACTGGAAGCCTAGGATCCCATGCCAAGGATTGCTGTATATGCTTCTGCTCTGTGCATTCTTCTCCACTATGATTCAATAAATTAGGACTTTAACCTAACTTGGAGTGGCCATATGGGGTCTATCCTAACTCTATTACCTTCATGCTTCAAGATTGACAGAGAGGTACTAGGTGTGAGATTTGAATTGGGATGAAGGTGGTGCAGTAAGAGGAAATAATCACTTCTTACACACATGGAGGCAGCTTTGGAGCCAGCCAAGGTCCTCTCTGTCTTCTCCAGTTGCTATACTCAGGTTCTCCCTTTCAGAAGAACAGCATTGTGTCTTGGCTACTAGCCAATTTAATCATACAGCCCATTCCCCAAACTTTATTTCACAAGCACCAGGCAGGCACATGGTTCCTCCTAGATTTTGTTCTGGTGTCATTCTGGAGAAGCATTGATTTGTTTATGTCCTTTAAGGTCACTTAGCAATGAGACACAGGAGGCAGGGTAAGCAGCACAGAATTTCACAGGTGGCTCTTGCTTCTCCCTGTTGCATTTGTTTCCACCCTCTGTTGCAGCTCATTTTAAATGTCTTTTTATTGTTCTGTGAAGTCTTGATCTCGGTTTTTATATTACAAGACTTATATTTGTGCCTGTTCTATTGTTAACCACCTTGGAAGACTTTTTGAAAGCATGAAAGGCACACACACACACACACACACACGTTATATCGTTTCAGATTTCCCTAGCTGTGGTGGGAGCGTGGCATATGCGACATTAGGTACATGCCAGTGAAGCTCTGAGCTGGGGACACACCTGGAAATTTACTGTCATGTAGAGCCACCCAAGAAATCTGATCAGGCATCTGACAGACTTCTGCCATGCTAGAATGGGCACAGAAGGACGAGCTGGCATCCAGGATATCGCATATCAACCATCCCCATCTCCAGGGAAGCTTTGCCAGAAACTTTGTTTACTACAATAAATTGTATAGAACAGAAATATTGGGGTTTTGACATGGGTTCTAGCAGCACATTTGTGAAATGGCAGAGTATGGAAAGAACAGGAGTTTGGGGTTAGACAGGCCTGGGTCTGAACCACAGGCAAGAGAGCTACAAGATTGATGACCAAGAAAGTTTTAGCTCACAGTGTAGCTTGGTGCTTTCCCTGACACACAAGCATACACCCATGCCTCACTAGATCCCTGCACTTCCTACCTCACCAAACAGAACCTGGCAAGCCCAGCTCAGAGAGGGATTTAAGGAGACAGGCAGCCTCCTTAACTGTAACAGTAGCCTGTCAGATCTTACTTTAAATGTCATGAAACCATTTTTTACAGGAATATAAGTTTCTAATTTAGCTTTTTCCTTTACACATTCCTTCAACATATGTGCTAAGCACATGTCTAAAAAAACTAGCTATAGTTCAATTCTGATTTTCTTACTTTAAAATGATCAGCACTTCACACTCTTATGCATAATTCACTGTGTAAATCATACATCTTTTTTGAGCTCACAGGAGGGCGGACAAGTGTGAAAATACAGTTTTGTGGGTCATACCAAGTTAGCACCTGCAGGAATTCCATAGTTAGACCTGTTTCTATCCAGGTGACTTCCAGTGCACAAATATTCGGCTGGAATTATCTGGGTATCACTATGCAGCATTTGGAAATGGTTGTGAGGAAGAAAAATGCTACAACCTCTTGCCTCAAGGCACATGGTTTTTTCTTTACCTCCTAAAGTTTGAAATTAGGACTTTGTTTAAGCACACATCTTCATCTCGGTTTATGTTGCTAGAAAAACTTCTGTCCGTTGTAACATCTGTGAAGCCAGGATGCCTGTCACCGTTGCTGTCAGCTGGGCAGCACTCGTGACAGTTATCATTGCGCACGGCTGAATTGTGGTTGTAGTTGTTCACCTCATCTCTCCATTTGAGGCAGATGCATATTTAACTGCTTTTTTTAAAGGCACCACAAATATTCACTGTGACTCAGCATTGAAATAAAAAGTTATTGTGTCTGCAGAGGGCATCAAAGCGGGGCAGCAGGGCATCAATTTGATATTTGTGAAACAAATGTCCATCATTGTAAAAATGGTCTCCATTCCATAGTCCAAACCCAACAATCAAGTTCTAGATGAGATCAAAGAAAAGAAAACACTCAATTTTAAGCAGTTAAAATTAGGGTGTGTGTGTGTGTGTTATTTATTTTTTTTTTTGCTGAGATGCTTGCAAAAGGGTTAACAATTAATGATATAAGTGAAGGAATATATAAGTGTCTAGGTAAGTCTAAAGGAGCTCTTTCAATAAGTATAAAATAAAAATTGTAACTGTGGGGCACTCTAAAGGAGCTCTTTCAATAAGTATAAAATAAAAATTGTAACTGTGGGGCTCAGTCAGTTAAGCATCTTATTTCAACTCAGGTCACAATTTTGGGGTCCTGAATTGAGCCCCTTATCAGGCTCTGCACTCAGTAGGGAGTCTGCTTCTCCCTCTCCCTCTGCCCTTCCCCTGCTTGTGCTGTCTCTCTCTCTCAAATAAATAAATAAAATCTTTTAAAAAATTGTAGCTGTAAGAAAGCATTATGTCATAGTTTTTTTTTTCACCCATTCATAAAATAGTAGTATTTTACTTCTAGTTCATGAAATCTGGTACTTAAAATAGAAGAGCTAAAATTTCCTTAGATAACTATTAAATCTATTATCCAATCGTTAGCCTGGAAAAACTTACAAAATGTATTGCCAGAATTATTGGCCGCAGGCTGATGTACCCTCAGATGGTTTTGACATGAACAACAAAGATTTCGTGGTCTTGCAGATGGAGATGCTGTAGCCCAGAATCCAAAATTCTCCAGTCACTAGACATTTATTTAATAAAATGGACCATGAAAATGTGAAGCATGGATGCCCTTTTTCCCAGTGTTCCATGTGGACACTTGGACTTAGAAGGGAAAACAGGTGAACAAGAGGCAAAAAAGAAAAGAAGAGAAGTAGGTAGGAGGACCTGTCTCCATGGGCAGCTATTCATTTAGCCCTTAGTGTTTATTTTCTTTAGCCTCTCCTCCAGGACACCTCCACAATTTCCTCTCACCTTTTCCTTCTCTCTCCACCCCGATCTTCTTCCTTTGCTTTTGTCCCCTTCTTTCCTTCCTTCCTGTTCCTCTAAACCTTGAGATGGCGGATTAATTGGAGTGGGAAGGGAATGGAGACTGTAAGGAGAAAGCTGCACAAACAGCAGGCCTTGAAAAAAGACTTTAAAAACTTAAAATTTCCACTCTGTCTTCATCTAAAATCCTACTATATTCTAGATCAGGAGTTGCAAACTACAGTCTGCGGCCTTTTTTGTAAATAAAGTTTTATGGAGTCACAGCCACACCCATTCATGTACATCTTGCCTCTGTCTGCTTTTACACTACAATGACAGAATTGAGTACTTGCAAGAGAGACCATATTCACAAAGCCTAAAATACTTACTAGTCTGTTTAGATATATGCTTCCCCAAAAATATCCTGCAGAATTCTAGTTCTGCAAAATGTTAAACAGATAATGCTGGAAAGAAAAAGATTCTCAGGTCAAATAATTTTGGAAACTTTGCTTTTCAGTCACAGGACTTCTTGGAGCCGTTAATATGCATTATGAATTTTTGAGAAGTTGCTAAAGAATGCAGCATTTTCCCAAGCTTTTTTTTAATTTTTATTTATTTATTTAACAGAGAGGTCACAAGTAGGCAGAGAGGCAGGCAGAGAGAGAGAAGGAAGCAGGCTCCCTGCCGATCAGAGAGCCCGATGGGGTCCCAAGACCCTGAGATCATTACCTGAGCTAAAGGCAGAGGCCTTAACCCACTTAGCCACCCAGGTGCCCCTTCCCAAGTTTTTTTTACAGAGCTCTTGATGAGGATAGAGTTCCTCAGAATATATGGTGGAAAATATCTTTAACAATACCCAAGATATTAAAAAAAAAAAACAATACCCAAGATATATTATTAAGTGAGAAAAGCAAGATGTATCCATACATATTCAGCTGTATAAGAATGGGAAGGGAAAATGTAGTTAAGGGCTCACTTGTGAATGTTTCAATTATCTCTCGAAAGGTCCATAATTAACTGGTAACACTGCTTACTTTCGGGTGAGTTATAGCTGGGATGGAGACTTTTCACTGTATTTTTCTGCATTGTGACTTTTCAATCATACCAATATACTTTAATATCTAAATAATCAATTAATCTGTCAATCAACTTAAGTAACTCTTGAAACAAAAATGTAAAATGGTAAACCAGAAAACAGTTTGTCAATTTTTAACAAAGTTAAATATACACTTACCATATGTCCCAGCAGTTCTACTCCTAGGTATTTACTCAAGAGAAGTGAAAACATATGTCCATACAAAGACTTGTAAACAAATGTTAATAGCAGCTATATTCATAATATTTGTAAGCTGGAAACAACCCAAATATTTATCATTAGATAATTGAATGCAAATTGGGGGATAGCCATGTGATGGAATACTACTCAGCCATAAAAAAAGGAGCAGACCACTGATGCAGCAAATGGATAAATTTCACAGATGTTACAAAGCAAGACACAAAATAATCTATCTAAATCCACTTATGGAAAAATTTTAAAAAAAATTTAAAAAAAAAATAAAAAAAAAATAAATCCACTTATGTGAAAATCTAGAACAGAAGAAACAAACCTATAGTGATGGAAGTCAGATCATTGGTTGCCTGGATTAAGAGATCTGATTGCAAAGGAACACAAGGGAACTTTCCAGGGAAACAGAAATGTTCTATATCTTGATTATGGTGGTGGCTACACAAGTATGTACACTTGTCAAAACTCATCAAGTAAAGATTGCGTGGATGTGTGGATTTAATTGCATATAAATCATACCTCAAAAAGTTGATTTTAAAAGGAAAAAAGTAAGCATTTCCCTGAGTCAATCAAAAGGGATCCATGAAAAAGGAAGGAGCATGCAAGAATGACTGCATACAGGATAAATCTCTGCCCTACAGTATGGGAACCCCAGAGAAAGGGAGAGAAAGGAGCAGACCCTATCTGCCCTGGTTCTGTGTGCTACCTGGGGACTCTGGTTTACAAACCGGCTCTACAGGAACAGAGCTGCTCCACCTGGTTGAAGGGCCCTGTTTACCGTGAGTGAGGGTGGTGGCCCTTTCTCTCACTTGCTGTGTGCTAGATCATACTATGCTTTATGCTATCCCTGATGGTATTCCCTCTGTTTCTGGGACTTTACAATTCAAAGAGTAACTCCATTGTCATTTTGGCGGTAACAGCTGGTGAAAATGTAAGCAACAGAGCTGACTTTCCTACAGCCCTGAAAGATTATTCCAAATGGGTTGTCTCCACCTTACAAACCAATTGAACTCCAAAATAAAAAATAATAAAGAAGGCTTTCAACTCTTAGAACATATTTTCTTTTTTTTTTTAAAGATTTTATTTATTTATTTATTAGGAAAGAGAGAGAGTGCGAGAGAGCATGAGAAGGGAGAAGGTCAGAGTGAGACGCGGACTCCCCATGGAGCTGGGAGCCCGATGTGGGACTCGATCCCGGGACTCCGGGATCATGACCTGAGCCAAAGGCAGTTGCTTAACCAACTGCGCCACCCAGGCGCCCTTTAGAACATATTTTCTGATGGAGACATTATGGATCATAAAATGCATACATACCTACAAGCTAACATCTGAAAGTCCACCAAGTGTGAACTAAGATATTGTGGACCTAATCTAACCTCAAGGCAGCCAGTGTTCTTTTTTCCCATTCCCACTTCAGGGCCAAGCATCTTTTCATACTGAGTGTAGGAATCAGCCTTATCTGCAGACCTTTAAAGGTAAGTCTTCTTTCTTACAACATAGTAAAAAACCTAGTGGTCATCTTTGCTTACAGACGTCCACATGTACTCTAGCAGATATGGCTAGGCAGGGATACAGACCCACTGAGGACTGTAACACATGAATGAGATGTGGAGCCAAAGCTGGGTAGGATCTGACTCAAAACCTGCACACAGAGCAAGACAGACCTGGGCCTGCAGCTCAGGACTACCACATTCTAACTGTGAGATCTCAGGGAAATAACATAAACCCCTTTGCATGTTTCCTCATCTGTAACGTAGCTATGGCAATAATACCTATCTTGAAAAGTTATTATATGAGTTTAATGAGATAACATAGGCATTCCATTTACTATCGCTATGTAACAAACTTCCCCAAACCTTAGCGGCTTAAATCAGGGACACCATTTATTTTGTTCACAAACCTGCATTCTGGGCAGGACTTAATGGGGACAGCTTGTTTCTACTTCACTTGCCATCAAATAGGCTGAAATCACCTGAAGATTAATTTTCTCACCTGTCTAGCAGTTAATGCTGGGGAGACTCCTACAGCTGGAGGCTTTTAAGGAGCTGGGGCTCCTTGGGCATGTCCATCTCTGTGTGATCCATACAGAATGGCAGCATCACCTTATTGCATGCCATCTTTTATGAACTCATAGTAGAACTTGGAACTCATAATGTCACTTCTACCATAGTCACAGTTTTGCCCAGATACAAGGGGAGGGAACATAGACCTCATATCTCAATGAATGTCAACACATTGTAAGAAGAACCTGTGGGATGAGATATTTTGGAGCAGTCTTGTTTGAGAAATATAATCTGGCATAGTAGTAAAGTACATAACAGTACCTGAAACATGTAGGACCAGATAAATGATACCTTTTTGACCATTTATACTGTTACCACCACTGTTAATGCTATCATGGATTATTATTATTAGCATGGTTGTCAGTAAACCTGAGGCAGCCATAGACACAATGTCACTTCCAGGAAATCATTTAGTGGAAACCTTGTGCTGGCCTAAAACTTCTACAGCATAATTCCCAGTGAGGGAAGGCAGTATCATCATTGTGAGCAGAGAGGGCTGAACACACAAGCTATAAATAAAATGAAACCTGGGGAGTAGGGAGCAAAGACAGTTTTCCATATAAAGATGAGTTTGTTATGCACCGACAGCCTCCTCTGTGGTGAAGATGATGGTGACGATGTCCACGGAAAACCTTATCCCCAGCTCTCCTCTCCCCCAGGAAAAGAAATGCAGCATGAGCTTACTAAGTCCTTTAATTCACAGTGTGTCATACCCACATCACAATGTGGAGATTTCTCTGGACTTGTGTCCCTCTGTTTAGCCCCCTTGAAGACCAAGGGCAGAATTTAGACTTCATCAATTGAAAGGCATTCATTTGGTAAGAGGCCAAGAGAAAATAAAGACCATAAATCTGAAGTGCAGAATCATGAAGTTAGTATAGAACTGTTTTAATGGAAAAAGATTCCTATAACTGTTCCTAATCCTCCCCTGGCTTATGAAGCGGTTCTATTTAGAAGCTGACCCACTTGTTATGGGCTAGCTCCTAAACTCTTCCCATTGCTCTCTTGCTCTCTGTTTCTGAACCTAGACTGCCCAGTTAGCTCCACATCCATCTGGTGTGAGCACAACACTAGGAATAACAAACATACCTATTGAGGTTGTGTTTTACAAATGCAAATTAATCTCACTGAGGGCAGAAAGTTTAGATTCCCTTTGTTCTTGGCTCACTTTGGACTAAAAAGTTATAGACGATAACCGATCCAGTCAGGCCTGAAGGCACTGTTGCCAGAAAAAAACCACAACTGTAGTTACGAAGCAGAGTGGGATGGAGCACTGCTGTAGACTACCTGATTATTTGTATTTGGAACTTAAACAAATGCCTGGACCCTTTCCTGCATGGCCTCCCCTGTCCTACCTCTTCTCTGTCACACTGTGGTTCTCTGGCCTTCCCTTCCAACAGATGTAGTTACCGATCCCTCTCCCTCTGCCTGACATTCCTCCTGCTTGTGAGCATGTGCTCTCTATCAAATAAAGAAATAAAATCTTTAAAAATCACATAAAAAGAGACATAACAAATATTACAAATTTAAGAAGACTAGAATCATACCAAGTATATTTTCCAATCACAATGGTATAAAACTAAAGATCAACAATAAAACAAAGCTGGAAGATCAACAATGAAAATATTAAATATTTAATATGTAAATCTTAACACACTACTGCACAATGAACCAAATAAATCAAAAGTCAAATCGAAGTATGTCTCGAAACGAAAGAGAAAACACAACACTCCAAAACCTATGGGATGTAGCAAAAGCAGATGTTAGAGTGAAATTCATACTATACATGTTTGTATTAAGAGAAGTTCAAATAAACAACATTACACCACAAGGACCT